>OV651823.1:2708273-3908273 GCA_927349885.1 Psylliodes chrysocephalus | reverse complement strand
CGCTCGAAATAAAAATGCCCCTCTCCGCGGACGCTTAACTGAGTTAAGCGAGCCAGGCATTCCGTCGACGCCAGTGGATAGATAAACAGTCTAATTGAGCAGAGCCGCATTACAAAAAAAATAATTTGATATCTTTCCCTAGGTAATCGAAAGTGTTTGTTGTTGTGTTGTTTTATTTTTGTTGGTGAAATGGGAAAAGGTTTTCCGGGATGTGCAGCTGTTGGTTGCACAAATAATTATGGAAATAATTCGAAATACAGCCTTTTTAATTTTCCCAAAGACGAAAAAAGGTATGTAATTGACATTTTTGTTATTTGATTTTTCTAAAATTATCCAAATAGGTAGTAGAAATGCTTTTTAACACGCTTATATTAGCTTCACCTCTATGTATGTTTTTTGTAACTCTTCTTTGGACTCAAGTGGCGTATTACTGTCAGTATATCCCACTATGTCAAGTTCGTTCGTTAGCCTAGCGGTCTAAGGCGCGGGTTTTTGATTGCCAAACTCACCGATCGTGGGTTCTAATCCCCACGGCTAAAAAAAAATAATTTTTTTTTCAGCTATTTCAACTTACAAAATTTTTTTTAATAATTATTCGTACTAAAAAGTAAAAAATAAATATGGTTTTAAAAAAAAACTAAAAAACACGCTGTCATAATACATCGAACTAAATAGTGAAAAATAAATATAGTTTAAAAAACTAAAAAACACGCTTTTAGAGCATATCAAACTAAAATTATTTTTTTTAACACGCTTTTATTCAAATAAGCTTAAAATAATAAAAATGGAAAATACTAGTATTATTGTGAAACAAGCGTGGGGCGCTTTGTCCATATTTCTCGTACATCGAGCGCCCGACGCTTTTTTCACAATAATACTAGTATTTTCCATTTATTATTGTTTTAAGCTTATTTGAGTAAAAGCGTGTTAAAAAAAATATTTTTAACTTTTTAGTTTGATATGCTCTAAAAGCGTGTTTTTTTGTTTTTTAAACTATGTTTATTATTTAATATTGTTTACATATTAAAATAATATGTAGGTACCCTGCATATTTTATACTACCTTGGATTTAAATATTTTCTAGAGCGAAGATATGGGCATTGGCCGCGGGAAGAAACGACTTGATCGAACATATGAACAAATTGTTTAATAAAAAAATATGTTCTGTCCATTTTGAAGATTGCATGTTTAAAAATGAACGCCGAAATAGATTACGTGATACTGCGGTACCCACTATTTTTCATGGATTGGAAGGATCATCCAGTAAATCCATGACATCAGAACAAGGTATTTACAAAAGAAAATAATTATTTGGGAATAAAAATAAATAAATCGTCCTTTTTTTAAACAGGTATAAAAAGGCCATTTCAGTCTCAAGCAGAAGAGGTGGTTCCTGTTAAAGTACTGAAAGTTACAAGTGATGGTAAATATTTTTATTATCTTAATTATAATGTTCACGAAGTTTTAACAATAAAATATAACTCGTGTAATGAACATTTCCTGTTATTATTGAATAATTTTACTCATCAAGGTAAATAATTGAAAAAGCTTACTCGCGCACTAAGTGCATTTTTGCAATCCTTCTTTAAATTTGTTATATTATATTACTAATGATAATTATAACATTGTAGAACACATAAATTTGGAATCCAGTTGTGCAAGCGGTAGCAGAATTAGAAACTGTTATATTGGAGGACAAAATAGATGGTAAAAACTTAATGTCAATCATTTTGTACATACTCCTCTTTTATTTTATTTTGCAGAACCGAAAACACCTGAAAGAAATATTTCAAGCTGCTTTTCTGCTGGTACACATTCCCAATCTTCTCAAACATGCAAATCACTAACAGCCAGAACCCCAAGAAAGACAGCAATCAGGGTCAAATATAAGTCTTTAACAAGAAAATATACTAGATTAAAACAAAAATTTAACAGGACTCATCAAAAAGAAAATTATTTAGATTTAATTACGTTTGAAGAATACAAAAAACTTACATATAAGTTTTTCCCGTCATCAGAACTTGCTTCTTCAATAATTGCTGTAATGAGCCAGATTAAAAAAAAACCGAAAGGCAGACGGTATTCAAATGATTTTAAGAGCTATTGCCTTTCTTTGTATTTCATTGGACCAAAATTATACAAAAAAGAATTGGTTCCAAAACTAGGGTTACCATCTGTCAGAACGCTGGCACGCTTTATTGAACATGTCAAAATTCTTCCTGGTATTAATGACATTATTTTTAACAGTCTTCAAATGAAAGTATGCAATTTTCCCGAAAGAGACAAATTTTGTACAATCTGTTTCGATGAGATGAGTATTAAAGCTAACTTGTTTTATGGCAATGATACAGACAAAATTATTGGATTTCAGGATTTTGGAAACGGGCAAAAAGATTTTTTACCAGCTCTAAATGTAACAGTTTTGATGGCCAGAGGTATTTCTTCCAAATGGAAACAACCCCTGGGATATTTTTTTGTAAATTCTACATGTCCGGCCACAAAATTGAAGCAAATTGTTTTTGAAATGATATCGAAATTAAGTGCCATTGGGTTAAAAGTTAAGGGAATAATATCTGATATGGGCTTCAATTATCAAAAATGTTAGACATAAGTCCAGAAAAAACATATTTTTACCATGAAAATAAAAAAGTTTTTTTTTCTTTGATACACCGCACTTATTAAAATCGCTTCGCAATAACTTATTACGAAATAATTTTAGAATAGATGGTAGGAATATATATTGGAAGTTTATCGAATCTTTTTACAGGAATGACCAAAATTACCCCGTAAAAGCAGCACCAAAACTTACCGAAGCGCATATCAACCCGAATAACTTTCAAAAAATGAAGGTAAAATATGCCTCCGAACTATTTAGCAACACTGTATCAGCTGGATTAATTTTATATATTAGATTTGGAAAACTGCCTCCAGAAGCAACTGCAACACAAGAATTTGTGCAAAAAATCAATAACCTTTTTGATTTATTAAATTCTTCTAATATTTTTGGTGCTACTTTATATCAAAATGCCTATAATGGCAATATTGACCAGAAAACATTTCTTGAACAGTGCTTCAGTCTATTTCAGAATCTAGTGGTTCTAAATTCAAAAGGCAAAGATGTTACCAAACGAGTAAAATGTATCCAGGGTTGGAAAATTACCATAAGAAGTGTAATAGATTTTTGGGATGAAATAAAAAATGAGGGTTTTAAATTTTTGTTTACAAGGAATCTACAGCAAGACTGCCTTGAAAATTTTTTTGGGTGCGTCGGGCAGCAAAATGGTAATTGCGTTAACCCCACCCCTATACAATTTATTAGAAGTTTTAGAAAACTTTTTTGTATGAAAATGTTGAATTCGGGAATGGAGAATTGTGAAGAAGATGCTTCAAAATTGATTTTAAAGTTTGCTGATATCCCAAAAAATCAATATGTCGATGTGCCTAAAAATCAGCAAGAAACAACTACAATCGATAAGGATTACGCCAAAAGCGATATTCTTGAAAAAAATTTTTTTAGATATATTTCTGGATATCTTATAAAGAAATGTTTCAATATTCATGAATGTTCAGTGTGCCAATTATATGGAAATGAAGTATATTTGCACTTTAAAGCCTTTACAAATGATACAGACCACTTATTTGGAGGCCTTCTAATGCCAAATGATTCTTTCGTTTATTTTGTATCCTCAATGGAGGCTATTTTTCAGAAACATTTTAAAGAACTTTCCTTGAAAGATAATATATTATGTAAATTAATCGAACTATTTCAAACAATTAAACTTAATCATCCTTGCCAAAATTTTCCAATAATGTATTTGTTAAAATTATACGCCAAAATAAGAATTTATTATACCTTAAAGAATATCAATAAGAATTTGAATGTACCAAATAAAAACCGAAAGCTTCTAATTTGGAATCATTCGTAGAAATTTAAATTTGTAAAAAATAAAAAAAATCAATGTAACAATGTACTTTGCCTATTTCTTTTGCTGTTAAAAATTAGACAATGTAGAATGGATATATTGTAAATAAATTTTCCTACGACCACTTAGGAAAGTGACACATATCACACTATATAGACCTATGGAAAGTGCCCTATATCACACGCGTATGAATAAGAATTTACTTTCCACCCAAGTGAGAATATGCTACTTTCCGCAGTAGCTGTCAGAAAATGTCAAACACATAATTTCTATTTTGATCTATGTAATGTCCATATTAATGCTAAAATCGATATGATTGTTAAATTATTGTAAATTAGATCCTAGATATTTATCTTTAACAATTATTTTTAAAATAATTTTAAAATAACTAAGATATATTTGCTTTTTATTCTGGTTAAACACATAAGCGATTAGATCAATCAATCAATTACCGTAAGGCCTGTTAGCTCAGTTGGTTAGAGCATCAACTTTGCAATTTGAGACCGTCCAACGACCGCGATCGAATCCTGGCTGTGCCAGAATTTTTTTTTTATTTTTTTTTATTTTTTTTTTATTTTTTTTTATTTGTTTAGAAATTATGAAAATTTAATAAATACGATTATTGTTGATTATTTTTTTAAATACATTTTAATTATTATAATAATCTGGTTTTACATTTTTTGATGAAATTATTTTGTGGTCGTAGGAAAAATATTGTACATCACTTGTGTGAAAAGTGATTTTCCACACTCGTAATGTAATATATTATATTTTGTTTTTTTAATATTGAGAATATGATGTATTATTTATTTAAATTTAAACCCAAAAATAATACTAAAAACATTTATATAGATTATTTTCTAGCAACAAAGTAATTTTAAGTATACGTCAAGTGGAAAAAATTATAATACACCTCTGGCTGGCTGACTAGAACCGTTGTCGGGGAATAGCGCGCTACCAAGATCTCCCTACTTTTCTTCCACCACCGTGTTGCAAATTCGTGCGTAAAAAGATCAAAGCGGCACGCTGGACTGTCTTAGCTGTTATATTTTTTAAGCTGTGGTATAGTTTCATTCGTGCTTAAGATAGGTCTGGACAATTCGACTTTCAGGCGTTATTTGATAAAAGAGAGGTAAGTGATTACTATTTTAGTTTGTTTTAAACTGGCTTATTAAGAATTAAGTCAGTTTATTATTACAAATACTTTCATACGAACATGTTATTTTTAGTCATTTTCTGACCTAACTAGAAATCTGTCTCTTTATGACAAAACGTTTGGTAAATTATTAAAATGTATTAAGAATTGTGTCATTATTGTATCAAATACTTGTACTATGTGTTTATCTTCTGAATATGTCGTTCTACAATTAAAAGTATAGTCGAGTATCTTTATACTTCGATACTGGTAATAAGTCTGTACGTTATTAAAACTTAATAAAAGTAAATGGTTCATTAATACATTAGTCATCATTTTATTTAACTTTTGCTTATTTTTTCCGTATTTTTAAAAATGAGCGGCAGATCTCGAAAATTACTAGGTCTAGCACTGCACCAAAATAGTAATTCGGTTGATGAAAATCCCAATATACTAGACCAAGGGCGGGCAATGAGTGCAACTATGGAGAATTCGGAAAATATTCCACCTGATGTTTCACTGTCTGAACAGGTAAGTTTATTAGTGAATTTTTTTCTTCTTTTAGACAGCAGCTGTTTACGATTAAGATGATAGCCAATCATTACAGGCAGCCTTCTTTAAATTATCGGATATCTCCAATTAATTCAGACGAAAGTGATGCTGACATAAGCGATACTTTTAACGAATTACAGACAAATAAAACCGGATCTCGATTTTATCGCAAATCATCAAGATCAAGTAGTTCTTTATCATCAGGCAGTAGCTCTTCATCCTCAGGCAGTAGCTCTGCATCCTCAGGTAGCAGGTCTTCATCCTCAAGCTGCTCTGCTACTGTAAATAGGGCATCTAATACTCAGTTGGACGCTACACAAATAAACGAAAATGCAATTGAACCCACAACGATAGAAATGGTTGTAACTGAAAACAAAACGTACACCGTCGAAGTGGAAACGTAATTAAAAAAAAGAGAAATACAGGTCAGGCGTATGAGTCATAAAGCAAGTCAAAGAAATTTATTCCAGTTCGGAAAATGAAACCTCCTTGTTCCGACACAACGTGTAGACTAAAGTGTATAGAAAAAGTGTCTCATGATCAGAGATTCCAAAGTTTTGAAAAATTTTGGAACATTGGCGACCTAGACTTACAAAGAGCATACATCCATTCTTGTATGACCGACATAACACCCAGGTATAAATATACAAATGCAGAACAGCCTCGCAAACCCAACAAAGCATTTCATTTCATAGTTAATGAAAAACTTACAAGAATTTGTAAAACATTTTTCATGAGGACGCTTGATATATCCGACCGGTTTATTCGCACAGTCAAAAACAACCGCGATGCTCATAGTTTTACAAAACCGGATGGTAGAGGTAAGCATAATCATCATAAGGATATAGCTCTAAAGCTAGTAGAAGATATTAAAAACCATATTAATTGGATACCCAGAATGGAAGCCCATTATGTGAGATCTGACTCAAGTCGAGAATAGATAGACGGAAGTAAAACTATCACTGACCTTTATACCGATTTTAAGCAATCTCAAAGGGAAAGCAACAAAGATCCAGGTAACGACTTTAACATCGGATTCCATCGACCTAAAAAAGATCAATGCCATTCTTTGCCTTGAATACGCAAATTCGTCCCAACGAAAACTACAAATATTTGAAAAATACGATAGCCATCTTAAAGAAAAAGATGAAAGCAGAAAATTAAAATCAATGGATCGTGAAAATATACGACCTAGAAGCCGTGTTGCCATCTCCATGGGGTGATACATCTGCTTTTTATTATTATAAGTCAAAGTTTAACAGTTATAATTGGACGTAGTTATGCAGAAATGATCCAATCCACAAATCTACCAGAAATGACTTGAGTAGCTTTTCGATATGTTACAGTCCAAAATTATATTCTGCTAAAACGATCCAACAATTTAGAAGGATATTAATAGTGAAAATCATAAATACTCGCTATATATTCTATGTTCATCGCGTGGAGAATTTAACTTTAAACATCATTTTTCTCAAAATATGGTTTAGGTGGATTGGATCATTTCTGCATAACTACGTCCAATTTTACAATTGTAGAATTAACTAAGAAAACTCCAGAAGAGAATAAAAAACATCCACCTTACGATCATGTTCATTGCTTTTTTTGTAACGAGACTGATGCAAAACGAGGCTCTATTGAAATTGGATCTTGTGTCTATAAATATTTAAAGATGATAGACCAAATTGCAACTCGTCCCGTAAATATCATTTTCTATTCTGACAATTGTGGCGGGCAAGCCAAGAACAAATTTATCACCAGCTTATACCTGTATGCAGTCACTACATTGAAAAATATTGACACAATTACCCACAAATTTTTAATCAAAGGTCATAGTCAAAATGAAGGCGACAATGTGCATAGCCGTGTGGAAAAAGAAATAAAGAAAAGCCTGAAATCAGGACCAATTTATATACCTCCGCAGTATATACCTTTAATAAAAGATGCCAAGAAAACAGTTTCCCCCTTTTACGTCCACGAACTTGACTTCCATGCATTTGTTGATTGTAAAAATCTTCAGGAGCAATGGGGTTATAATTTCAATGAAAATACATGAGGCGAACAAGTATTGTGGAATCCTATTAAAGTCTTACAATTTACAAAGAATAAGCCCTAAAGCAACATTTTTCATACTTTCTGCGCTTATTTATAATCAATATTCCATTCGTTGTATTATTTTTAACTTTATAACAGTGTAAACGTTTGTTGGGATAAACTATGCTAAAGTTTTTTCATTCTTGTTTTACCATTAAAATAAAAGGAAAAATAATTATTGAAACATATTTACAAGATGGTTTTTCAATTTTTTATCATTTGAAGCCCTTTTACTTTATTAATTTACAGAAGTAAAAGGATCGTTTATATTTAAGTAAAACTATTAACAAAAAAACTTTAAATTGTTTATACAACCCATCGAAGATACAACCCAATTAAAAAATAATAAATAAATAATTGTTTCCTAAAGACGATTTTAACTTTTTCATCCAGCAGATGAACCTAAAGCTGCATTTCCTAATAATCTTGAACCTAATGCTGATCCTCCTCCGAATAATGAAGAAAATGATGATGCAGCTCCCTGAGAAACAGTCTATAATTAACGAAACATGAAGAAAATTAGTCTTAAGTGCGAAAAGTGCAGAATACTGTCATATATAGCAGTGTGGTGCAAGTGTTATTATATAAGCTATACACATTTTTTGTTACATCTCTTTGACAATATACTGTTTAGTTAATTTTTAAGTGTGATTATTTTAAAAAATTACTATTAATCTTCCTTATTAGGTGTGTCAATCAATATTTTAATTTGTTTTCGGTGTCTTCCTCAATTTATTTGAGTAAGGTTCAAGTTTTATTTTTTACATATAGGTACTTAAATTTGTAACAGAATAATATTATTTTTAAAATTGAACTGAAATTAATTTTCTGTGTTGAATTTTTCAATCTTGTCAGGTATGCACCCCGCAACAATCATCTTCTAAGCAGTCACATCTTTCATTAACATCATCATCATTATTATTATTAACAATAGACAAATTTTCATCATCAATAATGTCTTTGTAGAAGTTTAGGTCATCTATTTCTCTCCATTCACCATATAAAGCTGTCAGTAAATCATTTATATCTTTTTTCATTGCATCCGAAATCATGTGACCCAACCGCTTATCTTCCAATACAAAGGAATCAGATCCTCACTGACGACCTTTCTCCAGAAGTGAAATGTATTTCATATTCATGTTCGAATCTGAAATTTTCATTTGCCTTGACTGTAATATTAGTTTTTCCAGACTTTGTTGTGATTATTTCTAAGTAAATTCTTTTCTTATTGCTTATATTCTCTGTTATTTAGATGTGTAGAGATACTTTTGGTGTCTTTCAGTGTCCAATCTGTTCCCAACTGCTTTACGGCTCCAACTTCTTTAAATAGCTCATAATACTCTTCTCTTGTTACCATAGTAGTTTTCTTCCGAAGAAGTTTCTCTAACCTTCCAAAAACATGGTCGGTAGAGAGAAAACTATGACCTCTTTGATAGGATCTTGGTGGATTGAAAGGAAGTTCATTAATGTGTGGATAACAATGTTGTGTTTGTTTTGTCCTCCGCATCCATTACAGAAGAGCTTTAATACCTTTCTTCCATTAAAATCACATGTTTCCAAGAAGTTCAGGAGAGCTGAAGAAACTTCAGTTGACCCTCTCCCAGCTTTTTTTTTACATCTGTAATACATAGATTATAGAATAAAAGTTTCCGAGCATAAAATGCTTCTTGAATAGGAGTTTTGGGTAACTGCTGCACTTGTTGCATGTAGATAATGTTTTCTTCATGTTCTTCTTTCATGAGTTCATAAAAAGCTTGAGCTCTTTTTTTATGAATTCTGAGTTTTATTAACAAGTTAAGTTTGGCTTTACCGATAGCATTTCTAGTCCTTTCACAGTAACTACACGTCAGTTGCTGAACTCTTGAATCCATTACTAAAGTCCGTGTTGAAGACATGTCGAAACATTGCAAGAGATACATGTGTAGGTTTTGGTATATGAGTTAGACATCTCGCTATAATAATAAAAATTTATTTGACTTCAAAAAAGTATAATATTAAAATGTATTGACAGTCTTCTTCGTCAGTATTTGTCGTCGTCTTGTTTATTATTATTTTTTCTTCATTTCTTTTTCGTTTCCATAAAAATTCCATGACCACGGTCGTCAAGGCTCGACTAATCAGGGCACACCTCAAAAGACGTCGAGCCGATATATCTACCTAAGGTTTAACAACGTTATGACCATGACATCAGTTTCGACATCGACGCTTGACCAACCTCAAATACAAACGACTTAAAAAATTTAAAATGAAATGAAATAAATGTTTTGGTGCAATAAAGATGCAGCTTCAGTTTTTTTTTCTAATTTCTCCAAAAATTATAAAGTTTAAAATAGTTTCAAATATTGACCAAACCTCCCTATTATCGATTGGCATTTTGTTTTTCAGTTTAAAATAAAAACTTTTATTAATAGCTTTTTCCCAATAATTGCATCATTTTTGCAGCAAACTCCTCAATTGTATATTATGTTTCATATTTCTCAAAGAGATGTAACGAAAAATGTTGTTCATTAATTGTCTATAAATGCTTTTCCATCTAATGCATTAGATCATTCCCATACCTGTAAAGCAGTCCCCAAGAAACTTGAAATCGCTTTGGTAACATTAACAGCGGCTGTTATCAAATTGCTTCGGACAAGCGTATTTGGATTATCATCATCTACTCCGGGAACTGGTCTGAAACCAATCGGTGCTCTTACAACCCGGTTGGTGGTTGTTTCAAATTCATCAAATTCTTCAACGCTATTGCTAACCGAAACTATAAGTGGTGGCGGTTCTGTAGGTAGTTTTCTGGGTTGTCTTTGCGTTGATTGTCTTTGCGATGGTTGTCTACTCCTAATTGTGGTGGGTGCAGCAGTACTTGTTCTTCTGGAAGTGGTGCCATGTTCACCGTTAGTCATCACCACTACTCCTTCGTCTAGGTTGATTAGATTTTGGATACTCTTTATTTGGGAGAGGTCCAAAGTTCCTTTGGAAGGATTCTTCTGAATGCCTAAAAACAATAATGTGAGGAATAGTCATCATTGGCGCAGCTAATTAAGAAATAAATAACTATAATTAAATACTGTACCCTCTAGCTGACTTATTAATTTTTTAATATCATCTTGGCTGAGAGCATTGGCTGTTTTAGATGGCGCAAGGGTTACTACAGGTGTTACGTGCGTGGGCGAATTAGCCAGAAGCTCTTGATCTATCGGAGGCTTTTTAGGTTTCGTAGGTTTTGCCGGTTTTCTGGTAGGTCTTCTAGTCGGTACAATCTGTGGTTGTGGTTGCGGTCCTAGAGCTGTCAACAACCAATTTAATCCCCTCATTAAAGGACCCGGTGGAGGTGGTGCAGGAGTTCTTGGTCTTGACCGAATGGGGGTTTCATCAAATATTCCCTGCAAATAGTTTTATTTAAATAATTTTAAGACCCACAAATAAAAAAAACTTACAGCTAAACTTTTTGGAGTTGGAGGTATAATTCCTTGTTCTCTCAGTAATGAGTTGAGTATAGCATCTTCGGATTTTACAGTTGGTTCAGTTGGTTTCGTAGCTACATTTAAACCGTTTAAATTTAATTGTTTTAAAACGTCATCTAAAGAAGTTGCTTTTTGGGGCTGTCTGGTTGTTTGGAGAGCAGCCAGTTGGTCTTGAATAGAGTTCGGTAGTCTAGTAGTCGTAGGAATTGTTGGTTCTACCGTAGTAGTTTTGTCCCGTTCAACTGCCAAAGCGACAATCTGCAAAATAATATTGATTCCTATAATGAAGAGGGAGCTCAAAAAAATATCTGATTATAGCTTCTAACTAATATCTGTAGCCCCGTTCTGTTTGTTATGTGATCTGTTTTGATGACTAGCACGTTCCCTTGTGATACTTATGTGACCTGGTCTAATGTTTTCCCAAGATGTTCTCTAAAATGTATGCACCTAATCTGTTTTAATTGCTTTTATTTCAAAGTATCAAATTCATGTGGTCCTCTAGGTTATAGTACATTAAATAAACCAATTTCCAAAGACTATTCTCATGTATGTGGAGTTAGATCAATATTGAATTATTTAAATTAGCATTGATGGAATCAAAACTAAACTCACCCTCTCCGCTAATGTTTTGCTGGAACTATTTGGCTTTCTATTTCCATTAGTTGGTGGCTTCGTGCCTCTATTTGCTCCAAGACCCTAAAAAAGACAATTAGTTTTTTGTATTATGTATATATAATGCATATGCACTATTAGCGCATTACCGTAGCAACAGCAGGAAATACGATATGATTAAAGGATAACTGTTAGACCACACTTGATATACGGAACGGAAAGTAAGGCAGGGAATATGAATGGTGTCCCAAGATAAGACAAAATTAAAATTGAACGTATTAGTAGCATTAAAGGGATTTGGCTTATTCAAGACAAAGGTTTAAGTGGCTGAGACATATTCAGTGTAAAGGAAAATTATGCCACTAAAAAAATGATGGGATACTGTTAGTAATAACATAAGGTTTAAAGGTATTTATAATGAAATAAGCAATACAGGCCAACATGGAGATAATGATGATGAAGATTTGAATGCATTTACGTACTAAATTAGTCAAAAATGACAACTGCTGCAATAACTGAGCCTGTTCTTTTTCAAGTTGAGCAATAATCTTCAAATTTTCTCTTTGTTCTTTTGATAATTCATTTAATTTTATTGTTTTTGGTGTAGTTACTTCTATAGTATTAAAATCAGCAACCGTTGCGCTTCTCTTTGTACTAGAAGCAGCCGTTACCGTTTGATATGTTGATGTAATAGGAGTAGCAGTTGTTGTTACAATAGGCGGACTTGTAGTGGTCAATCTAGGTCTGGTAGTTGTACGCCTTGTTGTTGGTGCTGACGTGGTGGTTGAAGGTGTTGTAGTTCTCCGCCTGGCTGTAGTGGTCGCTCTTGTTGTAGTGGTCGCTCTTGTTGTAGTGGTCGCTTTTGTTGTAGTCGTCGGTCTTGTTGTAGTGGTCGTTCTTGTTGTAGTTGTCCTCATTCTGGTAGTAGTAGGTATAGCAGTTGTTTGCTCTGTTGTAGTTCTAGCAGTTGTCAAACGCACCGTTGTTGGTCTGGTAGTACTGGCGGCAGTAGATAACGTTTCATCAATAGATGGAGCTGCAGAAATTCTAATGACCCCCTCTGGCGATGTCGTTGGTATTATCGGAAATTTGGTCGTTTCGAAAACGTTAGGAAAAAATGTTGATAAAAATATCGGGAAGAATGTTGACGTTGGAATAGTCGGAGTGGATGTAAATCTTCTACCTTTAGTGGGCTTAGTAGTGGTACGGATAGTCGTAGTTGTATCATCCAATATTTTGTTTGATAGTAATACTGAATCTTGTGTTGACATTTCGATCTGGTAAACAAAAAAAAAAGTAAAATTGTTATCATTATAAAATACATTAGAGTTCTCTAATACCTTCGGTGTTTCTACTGTTGAACTTTCTACGGTTGTTGAAGCCAAAGTACTTGTTAGATTTGCAACGGAATCAACCTATAACATTAATTAAATTATATAATAATGCTAATAAAACTTTTTGGCAATTTATTCACATAAAACTTCTTTGACACCAACTAGGTATGCCAATACTATTTATATTTACTTGTCTAAAATTAATTTTAAATTAAAAGCTAAAGCGACCTTTGAAGCATCAATAATAGTGACCTTTAAAAACTCTTCCAAGTAGGCAAATAAATAACGAATCTACAGTTATTCAAGTCATTAAATATGCAGGGAATTTAATGAATAATCAATTATTTAAAAATAAAATGAATGTCAATATTTTTAACGATGTAAAGGCCACCTATGATTTAAACCGGAAATTAACGGATATCTAGCATTTTAGCATTAGCAAATTTATTTTGTAATATTTATTATTGCTAAAATATTATACTAAAGTCTAGCAAAGGATAAACGAAATAAATCATTTAGGATGGGGTCCAAGCTTAAATGAATTTAGTTAGGGATACGTTCTCTAATAGCCACTTTATAGTTTCTAATTTTTCTTTTTGTAAATAATATCCTTTCGATCAGCTAGTAAAATTCGTGTGGCAATTGCGGATTAAAAACATTTAATCATATGAATAAACGCAAAGTAATCAAAAAGACATAAGAAAAAATAGTACTATCTTTTATCTCCCTCTTGACACAATATTTTTTACTCACACGCATTGCAAGTAAAATAATGTTAAACAAGTTCATTTTATAAGTCAGTTGGGTACATCGATGCTAAATATAATCAATAGAATTCAAATTCGAGTACTTCTTCATTAACTGGTAAACTGGAGGTTAAGTGAAACCATAATCGGATATAAATTACTTGTCTTACATGACTAATAGATGCTTCTAGTATCCTTTGCCTTACTTTAAAAGCAGGCAATTTTATGTTTTAAGTTCTAACTACTCACAGAAATAAATTTGCTGTCATTAAACTGAAAAATTAAGTTATAAGGATTTAAAATACTTCACATCGATTGTATATATCAAGTGTTTAGAATTTATAGTGAACAAATATTTTTAATGTTTTATAAAACAAGATTTTGCTTCAGCTGTTGTTTTATATAGATTACATGTTGCGTCAGAGGACTACTTATACATTTCTAGCTTTGCTGTTGTCTAGTGGAACACAAACACTGCGTGCCGAATACACGATAATTCAGATGGCCTAATGACTAATTTCATTTATTATTTGCTAGACTTGAGCAACATTCTATTTAAGTAAAAAATGCTTTCAATCATGTCCGGTGTGTTAATTAGCGACCAACGCTTCGAACGCTATCATTGTCTGAGATGAAGTAATGCATAGAGTAAATTTCCTAAAAAGCGTAGTGTTTTTTATTATGTATGTATTTACAAATGAGTAAACCCAGTTGTGAATTTAGTGTGTATTAGAAATAAATCAAATGAAATGATTCTAAGAAAATATATACAATGTACAATTTAATATTACAAATTAATATATTAAAATTAACAATGTTAATAAAATAAAGTCGTTGCAATACAATTAAGAACAAACCTGTATTCTTAGTAATATATTTATCTTATTTTATTACACTGAGAAATGAACATGCGTACTCTCTTTTACTTAGCAACTGCCCCACGCGCAGCTATTTTGCGTCCTTCTCTGTCGCAGAGAAGAGTACACGCAGTGCTTCTCTGTCGCTTCACTATCTTACTTAAGTGCACCCCTTATAATTTTCGGACAATGATTACTCAAAAAATAATTTTGTTAAAAATTTAAATTTTAAAGTTTACATAT
Source organism: Psylliodes chrysocephalus (assembly GCA_927349885.1). Classification (NCBI taxonomy): domain Eukaryota; kingdom Metazoa; phylum Arthropoda; class Insecta; order Coleoptera; family Chrysomelidae; genus Psylliodes; species Psylliodes chrysocephalus. The sequence goes on along the minus strand of OV651823.1, from coordinate 3,893,322 downwards.
ATTTTAAAGTTTTAATTACTTCCAGTATCTAAGAAAAAAATTAAAGGGCTTTAAATTTTGAAATATAATAAAAAAAATGCATTTCTCAACAGAACTATTCCTAATAATCCCCAGGCTCTTAATGTCTTGTTATTGATTTTTTAAAATTCGTCAAAATTAGTGGCCAAAACGCCTCGTTAAGTGCTATCTTTTGGTGTAAACTGGTGTAAACTAGTATATATTTTCGTTGCAAAAAACAATGATGACTGAGAGTATACAATACGATAGTTATAGGCGCGTTACACCAGAAGGCAGCAGTTAACGAGGCGTTTTGGCCACTAATTTTTAAGAATTTTAGAAAATCATTAACAATATATATTAGGAGCTCAAATTTCGGGATTATATTAGGAATAGTGCTGTTAAAAAAGCATTTACTTTCATTGTAATATTTTAAAATTTAAAGCTCTTTGATTTTTTCTCGGAAAATGAAAGGAATTAAAACTTTAAAATATACGCATATCTAGATAATCTGTATCTGTAACGTGCGAAGGGTGGGTTACCTCCACGGCACTTAGACCTCATTAGGCCCATTGTGCATCGTCCTAAGATGAAAGGCACCTTCTAGCTCGTGAGACAGTTTACAAATTTAATGTAGTTGACAACGTCGCCAAGAGGTGCTTCTCTTATATCGGCATGTGTTAGCAGTTACTCGCCGAACACAAATCTTCTAATAAATGAGAGCATCGAGCAATCGTAAAGGATATGCTCGATAGTCTCATCTTCTTGTTCGTACCCTCTGCAGAGTGCGGATTCTGATAGCCCCATGATATGGAGATGCTTCCGTACTTTGCAATGACCAGTCAGAATGCCTGTGACTACATTGTTGATGGATACTTCGGGCAAAGCTTCGTGACATTCTAGTACTAACCCTGAGTAAATTCGTGATCTGTTTTTAGGGTGAGTAGTGCTTGTCTGCTATCTGTATTAATGAGCATGTTCCTTCCAGTGATATTGTTTCTGGTTATTTCTTTTTCTGCTATGAGAATCCCCGTTAGCTTTGTTTGAACTACACTGGCACTATTGCTAAATCTAGATAATACCGAACTTATTTTGCCAAAATATTAATTTTTTAAGAAAGTTACTTTTTAAAATATCCTTGTCCGAAAATTATAAGAGGTGCTGTATTCACCTTAATTTTCCCATAAAATGATCTACATCTTTATTTATAATTGCATTTAGAAAAGTGATGAGGGTAAATTACTTATATCAGCTTGTTTATATCTGTCAACCCCGCGAATGACGACCAAGAAAAGGTTGCCAACCATACTTTGTCATCAAACTTATCGTCTTTTACTCTCAATTCATAATATATTTTTCGAGAAAACGAATTATAGTACCAATCTATAATAATTAAACAATTTTTAATTAAAAATAATCTAAACTGCATATAGGAAGTCAACTATAACACATTGTGTTCATCAAAAATGGCGTGTCCATAAAGCTACTGTTGGTGAGATCAAAATAAGTCGATTGAACCAAAATTGCCTATACTACAAAGTGCTCCGTTTGCCTGTGATGGTCTAAGATCCGAAGCAAGGTCGACCTTAATGGATGAAAGTTTATTTTTATTAAATAAAATATGTTTATAAATATACCGCAATTGGGTTGCCTAAGAAAATACAGTCCAGACTATTTTCTTAAAGTAAAAAAAACGACACCCTGTAAAGTATTCCCCAGATGCTTCGACTATGCCCAAACTTTAATCAGTCCACGGCAGGATGGATTATTAAAGCTTACACTTAAAGAAATACACAAAATTTTAAACTGAAGCTTGTTGGTATATTGGTGTATTGCTACGACTTTATTTATTTTATTAGTTTGTATATACATATTTTTTTGTCAATTAGTCTATTAGTATCTAACAAAATTTGAAAAACGAAAGTAATTCATCCAAATCATATTAATTAGTAAAAAAGTATTTCCTAAAGTGCTGGTTTAATTTATTCGATACAAAGTTGGTTTCTCCTGAAAGTGCCCAATTACTGAAAACATGTTACACACATTTTGGGAACAAGGTAAATGCCGAAAATATTTATACTTAGATTTCTTTTTCGCAGTAATGCCGTAAATTTGAATTACATATTGTTTAAACCATTAGAAAATAGTATCCAAAATGGTAGGCATCTAATTATGAATATCTTATCAGCAGCCAATAAAAAACGCAGTACGTGGGTGGCGCACTATTTAAAATATTTTTTAAATATATTGGTAAATTATATACAAAATACATAAGAGAGGTAAAAGAAGAAGATAAGTTCTTACCAGAATTAATTATTAAAAGCGCATTCTTTTGGAACCAGCGATTAATTTTTTTTATATTATTAACTTTAGAACTTTTTTATAAATAAAAAATTGGATGAAATACTTCTGCAATATTTCCAAAGTGTTATAATTAATATTGTCAATTTATTTAGTCACAATATAAAATCTTGCCTTGTCTAAGATTGGTCGTCTATTGAAAACTCGATCTTCGTTTTGATTCTTTATTAAATCCTGTATGTTCAGTACCTGAGTATACTGACAAAAAATTTAAATTACTTTTTGAACTGATAGAATAGAAGACATTTATACCGGGTGTTCAAATTAAAGTGTTACAGTTTAATATCGCCGAAAATATGCATTTTATAAAAAAAAGTTTCAGACAAAAGTTTTATAGTTTTTTGGGGGAAACATTCTGGCCATTTTTTTTATCTATAATATGGCCATATCGAGGTGGACTTTGTTTTTTAAATGGGAATCCCATTTTTTTAATACATATTCTTAAAGTACATAAAAAAATAAGAAACTTTTGAAGAAAATATTTTTTTATTGGACTTTTACTTTTTGAGTAACAGCTACTTGAAAATTTTGCTAGGCGAAAAAAAAGTTGACTATATTATATTAGCTATAAAAAATGATTTTAGCCAAAAATTTTTCCCTACAAAACTTTCGTCTGAAACGTTTTTTTTTTATAAAAGGCGGTATATAGCTGTAACACTTTAATTTGAACACCCGGTATAAAGACAAAAAATTCGTTTTACAATTATTTCTTAGTGTTTTTGAAGACGCAAAATAAAAAACAAAATGAATAACTAATTTCATACTGCAGTTATTGCACTCGTTTTTTAGATTTGGACTCGTGTAATAAAACCTGTCATACGAAACTTGTTCTTTAATACTAATTAATGATGTACATAAGAAAAGAGTATCCAGTGGCGACTTGTACATTTTTTTACAGAAGAGAAAAAAGTTAGTTTTTTCCCCGCTCTATATGTGTTTATGAAATACATGTACACATTAAAACAGGTAAATATTTTAACTTTCCTGGAATTTATAAAATATGAATTGTTTAAATACCCTACATAACATCAATGTTCTATGAATATACTAAGAACATATACTAGAAAGTATATACGTGCTTTGACAAAATATTCTAAAAGTATATACTGAGTACATGCCTTAAAAGTATATTCTAAAAACTATATACTCCGCACGTGCTATATATACGGTTAAGAGACTACCCAGACAACACACCAAATCCCATAGATATCCGCAGAATATCTTTTGTGGATATTCAATATATCCACAGGATATCAGAAATATTCCGTGGATCTAATATGGATATCCAAATGTCCGTCTATATCCAGGATATAGAAGATATCCTAATGGATATTCAGCAAAATATCTAATGGGTATCTTCCAGAAAATACTAGAAATTACAGAGATATCCACAGAATATATTTTGTGGATATTCAATATATCCAATATGGATATCCAACCAAATGTCCGTCTATATCCCAGGATATAGAAGATATTCGGATATTCAGCAACATATTTTATCATCAGTAGAGGTTCATAAGTAACCAATGATTATTGAATAACGTCGAAAGAAAATAGCAGAGATAAAAAATATTTTCAACACTCAAAATATTTTCAACACTCTGCCTTTGATTTTGCCCACTAAGGAGAAATTCATCCTTATTAGGACTCTTCAGCAATAAATGGAAATTCTCGACTCCAGTCTCTAATGGAGTCTGATTAGAACACAAATTTCGATCGAACTCAATTACGGCGGGTCAAGCATGTGTAGATGCGAAAGTGGTATCGCCATCTATACTTAGTAAGCAAAATCAAATAACATCTAGTGGATATCCACGATGGTTTGCGTTCGCGCCTAGACTTTGATATATTTAGGGGATGTCCATGGGATATTGAATACACCTTAAAAAAATTAATTTTAAATATCTGAACGGTACTATTAGCCACAATGGCGAGCACAATGGCGTAATTTTTTAATAATTTGCTATATAATTACTATTATTTATGGACATTTGCATGTCTATAAATTACATTTCATGGATATAAAATAGATATCTACCATGGACTGGACATTCAGTGGATATTGGGATGTTCAGTAGATATCCAAAGGATTTGGTGTGCTGTCTGGGTACTAGCTACAACTTAACTTTCCTATCTTTTTGACGTTGACGTTGAGAGAGCGAACCGAATAATAAAAACCATGATAGCACATTATTGCGATCACTAGGAATGGGATCTACACCTGTCCCATCTCAAATTTGCGATCAATGCCGACGTAATTGGAGGTATACGAAAGTTGATTGGGTCATGAAAAAGGGACATTAGCAGTTGATCATGTTGCCGCTAAACCCGCACCGAAATACTGCGGCCCATATACCGTTGTAAAGATAGTATCACCCGTAGGCATATTCGTATCAAGCGTCCAGTATTGCAGGCTCACCTTTTCCGAGTTCCCTCGAATCCGTTCAGGTATACAGCGCGCGGGAACGCATTGTTCAGGCCTTTCGCGTGGTACTCAGCGTTCGATATCGCAACATATTGGCAAGATATGCGCCCCCTAAGTAATATTTTTAAATTTATGTGGCATATAATCCAAAACACATTTGCTTTAAAGTTTTATTACAAGTATAAACAAAGTAATTTTATGTTTTTTTTTAAGAAATACACAATTTGCTTATTTCAAAAACTTATTTTCTCCTAAAGGTATATTTTTCTCCACGCACAGGAGTAAATTGTGGGGTGCTTTCGCCTTCTTTTTAACTAAACAATAAACTTTTCGTCCACTTTGCACTTTTCTACGTCCACATGCATGAACCTTTCTTCTTGGAACTGATGTTGGTTGAACCGATATTTTTTTTCCTTTTCGGCATATATTTTTTGTCGAATTGATCCTTGTGTCTGTACGTGGTTTGACAGTATTGTGTAACACTGACATTAACGTTGACTCTGACTTCGTATTTATTATACGAATTTATACAAACATCCACCGCCGGGATAAAATTATCAGGGTCATCTTCGATAGATAAGACCATGACAAATGCCAAAAATTAATGATTGCAATTTCGAACGTTGGATACATTAAGCAGTCTGGATACGTCGATGCATTCGACGGTACTCGGAAAAGACGAGCCTGTGATACTGCACGCTTGATACGAATATGCCACCCGTAGTACTCAACCTAAAAGATACTAATGGAAAAAGGCTAAATCATGTACATATCAAAAGCTAAAACCGAGTGTATGGGTCAAGTAGTTCATATCTTATTACAGTTAAGTCTTCCTGAGATTATACGTGTTCCCGAGCACCAATATATCTACCCCGTTACGCACTTACCGTGAAAGTGCAAGTTATTATGATTTCCTGAGACCAAAAAGTCGGTATTTAAGACTATGGAAGGCAAGAAGATTTAAGCTTTGATGATGTTACCATAACTGGACCGAACACAGAAGAATCAGTAAAAAAAAATGTATATATTCCTTTATGACGTATTTCTTGGTTAGTTTGGAAGGAAAGATAAGTGTAAACGAAGTCCATTCTTATTTGTCTACTGAAGTATGAGGGGGATGTAATGAACTCATTTTTTATTACTTAGAAAGCTTAATATACGATGTCCGAAGTTTAAATGTTTCCCTAATTATTTATTTTTTAATTATTTACCTAGTTTATTTTTCATACATTATGGTTGATTATTAAAAGACCAACTGTTTGTATGTTTAAATAACACTGGTAATTTTTTATCAGTAGACGCAAAAATTCTAGTTAAAATAATCGCGTTTCCTTACTAGCGCCATACCGTACTATAGCGTACCTTTTTAAATTGTTCTTATTATTTTTTTTTGTTCTTATTATTTTTATTTTCGATAGGAAAATGTATTTAATATTGTTTTCATGATTGGTTAGCCCTAGTTACAATTTAAGGCTAGTTTAATTTAGTATCAAGTCCGGCACCAGTGCTACTGTGTTAAGGCGAATTTTTTTTCGTTAACTTTCGATTTAGCTTTTGTTTTTAAACACAATGAAACAGAATGATGGTCGGAAAAATAGAATATTTATTTAAATTTAAGAAATGTACGTCAAAATTATTGACGTACATCATATACCCATTTTAATATGTACATATATGTCAAAAAAGTATCCTGTATGCAATAAATAATATGAAATTTATAATTGCCGACTTTTTTTGAGGAAACTTAGTCTCATAGACCAGCCGCCACTGTTTCAAAGCAAAGTTTTATTTGATATTAATATATTAATTTTGTGCTGTGTAATTACTTACCGTATTCACCTTAACCCCATCAGATTTAGGAATGTCAGAGTTTTTATTGTCTGTTTTATTAACAATCTCATTATAAGCTTCCAAAATATTTCCATTTAATAACCCGGATAGCGTTGGGAACGTCGAATCGATTTTCCCTTCCGGCGTAGTACTATATACAGTACTGCTTTCTACTGTCACCATATCCGGCAAGGTAGTACCAGCACTATTCACATTAGAAGCGACGGTGCTAGGTTCTATTGTGCGTCCAGTAATTAGGACAGTACTCATTGGAAGTGAAGAGGTAGGCTTAGAATCAGAATAAATAGTACTAGTACTTGGTGTAGTGACAGTAGTAGAACTTTGTGCAGAACTAGAAACTTTGTAAAGTTTAGAGGTTATACGGGTAGTAGTGCTTGCGGCTGTTGAAAGTGAGTTTGTATCAGAGGGAATTGTGTTCTGTTCGTCCTAAAAATGTATAATTAAAATATTGTGATTTATTCACGTGTTTTCGTTATTATTTTAAACGAGGCAGCGGTTGCATAATAGCTTTAATTCATCGAATTAAATAAATTTTCAGTTTTATAGTAATCTAGTCGATACAAAAGCCTTGATCAGCTAATTCCTATCTTGAAGTACGAATAGATCATATAGATCGGGCGGGTAAAATAGGTCCAACTGGTCATTTTCCATCGGGTGGTAGAAGCCCATTAAATGGCGACTTGAGAGGCATTTCCTAGACACATTTGGGCGACATTATCAGTCAGCTGCCTTTTGGGTCAGCTGGCTAGATCTATTAAGGCCTAAGTGATGTGGGAGAACAACGCAGCTTTCCCACTATAAAAATTAAAGATGACAAACGTGTTTTGTATCTACTAATTATCAACTAATACTAAAAAACTGAAAATTTATATACACACTGCGCCCCATCTATCTTGAAATTGACCTTATTTTAATAGTGTAATTGAAGAAATAAAGAAATGGTTGGTTGATTTTGTTAAAACATAAATGGATAGGTTTGGGCGTGTACTAAAAGCTCAAAACAACTAATATAAGACATAATCAGCTGTTGTTATCAATACCATTTCTAAATTTTGAATCACTTGAGTTTCTGCAAACATTTCACGAACTAAAAATATATTTAATTTGATAATCTGAAAAAATAAAATATAATTTTAGTCCTTGTTTAATTTGTGTATATTTTGCAAATTATAAAGAAAAACAACAACCAAAACACCCACAATCCTCATGCAATAAGAACATATAAATTATTTACCAAATTGTAAAATAGTGTAAAGGTGTAAGCAAAGCGTGCATAAAATTTTACGGTTCATTTTGTAATGCACAAAATATCAATATTTCTTACCAAAAATTCATTTTTAGTTGTTTCAAAACATTCGCTACAAACTGGCGCCCAAAGTGGCGAAGATCATTTTTATTTTTAAATTATTAATTCTATCCGTTGTAATAAAATGACGGCCACACAGCGATCTAAAGAATATTTTGAAATTTACAAATTGACCCGTTACTCAAGTGATCCTATCGAAACACAGACAAGCCCAACACCATATAAAGTTACAGACAAAATATACCGTTTCGACTATTTTATTATCCACAGAACTTCCAGATTCGCTTGTTACTTGGTTACTTGTTATTTCTGGCAAAGGTGGGGGGTTTTGACGTGTATCGAATCCCCTTACCCTTATAACTGATTCCATGGGAACCTCTGTTCCATTTGGATATTTTTTCACGACAGTGTTGTTAGGATACACACCAATTACAAGAAACGGAGCATTAGCTTCTACCAATGGCCTTTTACGTAAGACTGTGTTATTATTAAGTACAGCGAAGATAAAATAGTCAGGAGTGGAAGTATCAATACTATTTTGTACAGAATCTTCTACAACATTTAACAGCTTTCCAGACCTACCATTAGCTTGGGTACTATTTACAGTTACAGGGGTACTACTTTCCATAGCACCACTATTGTCACGCAAAGCAGCTTCGGTTGTAACTTCTAAAGTAGTAGTTTCAACTTCAGTAGTGGTACTTTGTGTAGTAGCAGTGTTATCAAAGTTGGATCTACCTGCTATATTTATAATAGTAGTTGTGGAAAAGTTATCATCAGGAGTTATTGAGTTAGACAGATCATTAGCGGAAAAAACAGAAACACTTCCTGGACTCACTTCAAATTTGTCTAAAGTAGGAAGAGTAGAAAGTGAAGTGAAGAAATTTATACCATCGGTACTTTTTACGCCTACTTCACTCGTGCTTGGAAATGAGGAAGTTGACGGTACTGTTTGTGGCTCAATAGTAGTAGTCGAGGTTAACAGAGTTTCATCCAAATTTAAATCATTTACAGGAATAAGAGTCGATGATTGTTCTTGCGACATTGATACATCTTCTGTTACGACTGTTGAAGTTACAGAATCAGAGATAGCTTCAGTAGTTAAAACTGTGGATTGTTCTTCAAAAGGTGGTGCAACCGATGTAGGTAAATCAGTAGAAGTTAGTGCAGCTAAAGAAGAAATATCAGTAGAAGATACATTAGCATTTTCGGAAGTAGAAATAGCTTGTGCTGTAGTCGAAAATAAATTAGTAGACGTAGAATATGCATTAGCATTTTCGGAAGTAGAAATAGATTGTGCTGTAGTCGAAAATAAATCAGAAGACGTAGAATCAGAAGAAAGTGCAGTTGAAGGTAAAGAAATAGTAGAAGGTACTTCAGAATTTATTTCGTTAAATATCGTAGAAGTGAAAGTAGATGACAGAGGATAGTTCGAAGTTGACGGTTTATTTACACTTTTAGGCGTGACAACGACAAAATTTTCACTGCTAGGTAGCGGGGTAGAGATAACAAGACCGTTTAAAATATCTAACAATCTACCTATTGTCCGTTTTTGCAAGACTTCCTCTGGAGTGATTTCATCTAATATACTAAGTGGATTGACTGAAGTGCTGCTAAGTGCAAGAAGTGATCTGGTGGAAGACTTAGTCACGCTAGGTAAAGGTGTGGTAGTGAAAGAGCTCAAAGTATTAAAATTGGTACCTACTTGAACAGACCCATTTTTATCTGTTGCTTGTATAGCATTTAGGCTACTTAGTATCTTCTCAATGATTGTTGTTGGGTTTTCAGTTGTAAGACTTACTGTGTCTATTAAGTTTTGTCGTTGTCGTGTATCGTCAGTCTTGTCGGTTTGTCTAGCTCTTTTGGGTGCTAATTTTAATATGGCTGACGGGGATTCGGTCGTTGATGCTGTAATCTTAGTTACTGTATCTGTTGAGGGTGAAATAGTCGATCTAGCGGTTATAGAATTTATAATCCTTTCTATAATCGATACAGGTTTTTCAGTAGTTCCACCATTTACCTTCGAAAAGAATTTTGTTATTAGGTATATTAAATTAATTTTTGATTACGTTTTTTTACCAGTGGTAACGGAATAGTGACGGAATTTTCGGTGGGCACATTGTAATTACCATTTACAAGATTTGCCGAAGGAATAGCATGCACAGGTTCATCAATAGATATCACCTGAAGTCCTAGATCGTCGTCCTTTGTATATGTCGACGCCCCAACCTGCAAGTTTTTAATATGTAAGTACTTGTTAATTTAAAAATAGGTTTTATTCGATGGAAAGACATCCTAAGTGATAAATATCAAAATGTGATTGGGTTTTAAATGATAAGGAGATTCGATATTAATTGGTGAATTTTAGTTTGTTGAAAAACCTCCTTAGTTACTAACTACTATTAATATTAGTAAATAAAAAAATGACAAAAAATATTGGAACGGAAAAGTAATTTGCTCCTAACCACTGTACTCGGAAAGGTCATAAGCATCCCATTTTATTTCGTTTTTATTTACTGGATTAGTACAGAGAAACTATAAATCAAAGTAAAAACTTATAGTGGAAGGATAATGGAGGGGTAATGAAGGGGTAATGGAGGCGGCAATGGAGGGACAATGGAAGGATAATTGAGGGGTGATGGAGGGGTAATTGAGGGGTAGTTGAGGTATAATGGATGTGTAATGGAGGGGTAATAGAGGGTAATGGAAGGGTTATGGAGGAGGTAATGGAGGGGTAATGAAGTGGTAATGCAGTGGTAATGTAGGGGAGGGAGTATAAGTAGTTATTTATGGCCTAGGTGTATATATCTAATATGCAAGTTACAGTTTGTGTTTGTCTTCTTATTCGTGTGTATTCTGTGTAGACTTTGTTACTATTTCCCAGCGCCACTTCAGAAAGAGCACTGGTAATCAGAACCCAACAGTGAATGGTCGAGTGGGGAATCTTACTTATGCAATATAATTAATATTTAATTTTTTTTTAAATAAAAATTTCTGTCACCAGTGGGATTTGATCCTGAGAGTTTTTGATCTTAAAGTCATGACTCTAACCACTAAGCCAACTCACCCTCTCTAAAGTAAGTACAAGACGTGAATGTTGTGATCTTTGTCAGCCATAATGAAAGAGTAGTTCACAGACGTCATTTGCGATTGAGTGTTACAGGTATTTACTTTGAATATAAAATTGCAGCGCCGTCGATTTTTCCTTTTTGTTCTTTGTTCTTTTGTTCTTTTTGTTAAAAACATTTGATAGTTTGTAAAAAGAGTACCGTATATTTGTATGTATGATTAATATATCTTGTAATTATTTTACTTTTTCTATCAAATAAACCTATAAACCTAAAATGTTTTAAACTCTGAATAAAATGAATAATTCCAATACAAAACGTATTATCAGATGTAAGGATATTATTTGAAAATCACAATTTTCGGATACAGGAACATCCAAAACATTATAATTAATTAAAATACCCAACTCGACATTCTTTGCTATATTAAAAGATACTGTTGAGATACAAATGATATTACCAATTACTAATAATTATGTAAGTACACTTTAGCAGAATATTATCAGTTTTTAGATACTTTCTTTTTCAAACTGTCTAATTTTAAGTAAACCATATCGAGATTAGAGAAGACGTCATAAAGTTTATTCTCCGATTTATATTTGCTCTGCGGTATTAGTACTGCTTCTTGTGCATTCAAGAATTGTATTGACATATAGGTTATGAAACAAAATCAGTTTTAATGATTTTGTAATGTACTAAATGGTCTTAAACATTGCCAATGAACGGTCTACATCTCCACACATCTCTTAATAATTGAAAGTTTTATAGGTATTTATGTAATAACGAATTAAAGCAGAAGGGATGTTAATAGAACTTTCCGGAGGTAGATGTTAGGGCCAATGAACTTTCCACATGCAATGGTTCAATGACCTGCTCAGTATCCTCATTTATCATCTACTAATATTAAGTTTTATGTTTTAAATGAATAACATCTTGTTTTGACAAGTATTTTTTATTTAATCAATAAAAATAAATTTTTCCTAATAATAAAATCTGATTAACGAAAGAAAATTACATTTTACGGTAAATTGACAGGAATTGAAGAATGATAGAGATGTAACAATCATATAGAAGCTTTGGAATACCGTGTTGCATAATACTCTATTTTTTTATAGTTTTTATTAAATGAAGAATAAAAATATCTAATTATTTTCATATCAAAGACGTAATTTGCGTCCGAGGCCAACAAAATCTATACACGTCTATTATAGCAACAATCAAAAACTGTCACTGACTGTCAGGATTATGCGCAGTACTTTGTTAAGTGTTTGTGTTTGCAAATAGACTCCTGATAGTCAGTGATTATTTGTGTGTCGCTATTATAGCAAACTGCAAGTACTTTTTTTTAGTACTAAAATGAATTATATGTCATACTGAATCATATATAAAATATTTAACTGCAACGACAGATGAACAGAATCTTATTTTTCAAGAAATATAAAAAATAACTTGTCAAAACTGTCCCAAAAATAAATATTACTTAAATAACTAATAGCCCTTTTATTAGTGCATCTGTCTGAAAAATAAAATTGGTTTAAAATGTACTCGTAATTCTGTTTATTATAAATTGTTAATAAGTGCGAAATTGTAGCAGGTGCTCGTTAAAATGAAAATTTAATTTATTATAATAATATAGTTAATTATTTTAGTAGCGAATTATTAATATTTACAATAAAAATAAAAAAACTTATACATTTTTGCTACTGATTTTATTCATTGAACATAAAAGAATAATATAAAAATAAAATAGTACACCTTTCTCTTAATACTATAGGTAAATCAAAAATATATTAGTGTGTGATTCGGTACAATACCTATGTGATGTTTTAAGTGTACCTTAAAAAACCTAAGATAATGTACAAATTTCCCAAACTTTTAAGTAAACTGGAATCATTTTTGGAAGTTTTTCAAAAATATTTTTCAATGACAAATAAAAAATGTTTAGAGTGAGGCAAAAAAAACTTCACATACTTTCGGACCATATATAGAGTCTATTAAGTGGAAAGTCATGTGCAAATGTTCCATCTTTGTTAAAAATTGACTTTATAATATTTAATATTAGTTAAATTCTACAATTTTTTAGGGAAATTGTAGATATTGACACTTTTTAATAGCCATATGACATTTCTTTTAATAGACTGTACAAGGTCAAAAAATCTCGTGTTTCATCCTGTATTATTGTTTACTTCCTTATTATTGTAATTTTCTAAAGAAAAAAAAAATATAACTTGAAATATCGACAGTTTGGGAAACTGTATTATATATTTAAACTAAAATTAAAAACTAAATTTGAGATAACAGCAACCAATACCATATTTACTGATACTCAATAAAAAATTTCATAACCATTACAACGTTTTATGTAATTTTTATAGTTATAACTTATAACAATATAGCTACTAACAAAAATAATAAAATAGCCTTGATATTCTAACAAAATGAAAAAATGCCATCAAGGAAATATATTTAAATATTTTAATGAAAAAGTAAAACATTTATCTCATTGCTTGTATTATATTAAAATGTATTGTTACAATTATTATAATAACAGTTGGAGAATACCAAATCACAGTAGATATGTAAAATACATGGAAGAAGAGAAAAAGAAAAATTCACATGATAGAATGCATAGCCTACAGATTAAATATATTAAACAGCATAACAGAAAAAATATTAAAAAAATGCTAAAGAAGAAATTATAAAGAAGTATTATACATCTAAATTTGGACAACAGTAGAAAGCAAAAAGAAGAGAAAGAATAACAGATAACAATGCAATAAATATTATTTTTGTTATTTTGTTTTTAAGTAAAAAATAATGTATTTGTTATAAAAGTTGTAATGGTTTTGAAATATGTCACTATATATAACAAGCAGACTAATTCCTAGACGTGTGCAGAGTAGTGTTGAAAGATTTCACAGAAGTGTTGAGAAGGAAGAAAGTGTGGTACATAAAAATCTTCTGAATATTCTACTGACTGACCAGTGTCGGATTGCCGGACCAAACATTTGCCTTAAGACAAAGAAAAAATTGCTCAATTTAAGCGAAGGCGTACTATTTTATTTCTTATAATAGGTTATGGAGTTTATACTAAGTAAAATATTTTTTCTTAAATTAATAGTAATAATAGTCAACATTTCAATATTTTTTATGTATTATATGTCTACTATTTGCCGATGACATAATATTGTAGCTGAAATGAACATTGTAACGGATCTTAATGATCTGGGAAAAATAAACATTAAAAAAAGCAAAGCCATAATAAAATCCACTACAGGAGGAAGACAAAATCAATTTATAAGGACAGATATTGATACAAGTTGAAAACTACAGCTACTTAGGCACAATCATAGAGGAGACTGGAAAAAGGAACAAATAAGAAATAAACTAAAAAATCTGAAAAGCTGGAATGCCATTCTAGGCTCTTGGTGTTTCTTTTCTAAAGTATTATTGATTACAGTTATTCGCAAATATTATTCATGGTAAGCGTTTCATTAAGTATAATTCCTATTTTGAGGTTATGTTATTGTTTTGTTTTTATACCATAACATATACCATCATCATTTTTAGATTATACCTCTCGTAAAATGCCATCAAAATTTGTCTGTCTGCTGGCAGTAATACCTTTTTTTTGGAAACAACAACAACAAAAAGATTAGAAATGGTGAAAATCCATCATGTTAAAAATGCAGCTTGTTGAGAGACATCATTGAGGTAAAGTACCTATTTAGTTGGTTTTATCATTTTGATTCATAGTCTAGTTTAAGTTTTTTTCGCTTATGAAAAAACTGAGCATACCTATAACTGTAAACAAAAAAATCTTAGTTCCATATCTTGTGCAAATTAATAACAATTAATTTTTTTAAATAAAAATATTGCACAATTATCTCAAATCATAGCTCAGAGATGCTAGTTTTATGTTTTGCCAAGTTGCACAAAAAAAACTTAGGTAGGTACTATCCAATAATCATTTATTATCAAAAGTAAGGCAATTTATTTCTAATTCTAACAATATTTTAAGATTTACAGTGTTTTTTTTACCCATCCAGAACCTATTAACCTATTAACTTCCATTCCTGTAAAAATTATATTAATTGAAGAAAACTGCATATTTTTATTTAAAAAAATATTTGTGTCATTAATGTATACCAAGATGATATAGAACTTAGGTTTTTTGTTTTCAATAGCAAATACCTACAAGTAAGTTTAATTAGTTTTCCAGAATTGAAAAGAGCTCAATCTAGACATTTACCTACCTCATTTTGACACTTCAAAGTAAAAAATATTACTAATTTTTCAGATTTTACTAGAAAAAAACTTGCAAATATAAATTAAGTGTCTCATCTTTATTTCGAAGGATTCATGGATTAACAGTATGGATTTTATGTTAAGTATCAAATCATGAGAAGACCAGGTTGAATATTTTCTAGATTTAGTTGACTTTAATGGAACACACAGAACAATAACAGTTTGGATAATCTCATTCAATTGATATATGTATAGCATTGAATAAAGTATAATGTTTAGTTATAATATGTAATCCTATTATTCTATGCCCAAATTATATCTCCAGAAATCATACGAAACTATTGAAGGAGTATTAAGTTGTGAAGGTATTTTGTCAATAAAGCCCTGAAAGAAAGATGTCATTTTAGAAAACTTTTGTCAATATTAAGTTTCCAGTATGTCATTGCCAATAAATTATTTGTGTGCAATACAAATAAATTAATAATAACACTAAAAATTAAATTTTAAAATATAATAAACAAAATAGAGTAATCTCTTTGAAAGATAAGATCATCAAAATGAAAATATAAGTAAAATAAGTGAATTTTATTTACTCTCAGCATGACAAAATATTGTATATATCATAGGTTTATAGGGAAATTTATCATTTCATGAAGATCCTAGTCATTTCACAAAGAATCGGTAGGTATATTGTGTAAAAATATAAGGCTACACAATCAGCCCCTTGGCAGAAGAACTGTGGAATTGAGTGTAACACAACCTGCCTAAATTAAAATATTGTGGTTTCATAAAATAAGCAAAAAGGCAAGGCATGCCAGTTTGTAGAGAATTTAAAGATGAATTTAATGGTGCAAACCACTTCTTCCTAGTTGAAACGATAGTCAAGTTATAGAGAGTGTAAGTGAGAGAGTGAGAGTAGAGTGAGAGTAGAGTGAGAGTAGAGTGAGAGTGGAGTGGAGTGGAGTGGAGTGAGAGTGGAGTGAGAGTGGAGTGAGAATCCCATTTTCTAGCCTTACGAACATCTTAACTGTGACTTTTAAAAAACCAGTTTGTAGAGAATTTAAAGATGAATTTAATGGTGCAAACCACTTCTTCCTAGTTGAAACGATAGTCAAGTTATAGAGAGTGTAAGTGAGAGAGTGAGAGTAGAGTGAGAGTAGAGTGAGAGTAGAGTGAGAGTAGAGTGAGAGTAGAGTGAGAGTAGAGTGAGAGTAGAGTGAGAGTAGAGTGAGAGTAGAGTGAGAGTAGAGTGAGAGTAGAGTGAGAGTAGAGTGAGAGTAGAGTGAGAGTAGAGTGAGAGTAGAGTGAGAGTAGAGTGAGAGTAGAGTGAGAGTAGAGTGAGAGTAGAGTGAGAGTAGAGTGAGAGTAGAGTGAGAGTAGAGTGAGAGTAGAGTGAGAGTAGAGTGAGAGTGGAGTGAGAGTGGAGTGAGAGTGGAGTGAGAGTGGAGTGAGAGTGGAGTGAGAGTGGAGTGAGAGTGGAGTGAGAGTGGAGTGAGAGTGGAGTGAGAATCCCATTTTCTAGCCTTACGAACATCTTAACTGTGACTTTTAAAAAACCAGTTTGTAGAGAATTTAAAGATGAATTTAATGGTGCAAACCACTTCTTCCTAGTTGAAACGATAGTCAAGTTATAGAGAGTGTAAGTGAGAGAGTGAGAGTAGAGTGAGAGTAGAGTGAGAGTAGAGTGAGAGTAGAGTGAGAGTAGAGTGAGAGTAGAGTGAGAGTAGAGTGAGAGTGGAGTGGAGTGGAGTGAGAGTGGAGTGAGAGTGGAGTGAGAGTGGAGTGAGAGTGGAGTGAGAGTGGAGTGAGAGTGGAGTGAGAGTGGAGTGAGAGTGGAGTGAGAATCCCATTTTCTAGCCTTATGAACATCTTAACTGTGACTTTTAAAAAACCAGTTTGTAGAGAATTTAAAGATGAATTTAATGGTGCAAACCACTTCTTCCTAGTTGAAACGATAGTCAAGTTATAGAGAGTGTAAGTGAGAGAGTGAGAGTAGAGTGAGAGTAGAGTGAGAGTAGAGTGAGAGTGGAGTGGAGTGGAGTGGAGTGGAGTGAGAGTGGAGTGAGAGTGGTGGAATGAGAGTGGAGTGACAGTGAAAATCCCATTTTCTAGCCTTACGAACAACTTAACTGTGACTTTTAAAAAACCAGTTTGTAGAGAATTTAAAGATGAATTCAATGATGCAAACCACTTCTTCCTAGTTGAAACGATAGTCAAGTTATAGAGAGTGTAAGTGAGAGAGTGAGAGTAGTGAGAGTGGAGTGAGAGTGGAGTGAGAGTGGAGTGAGAGTGGAGTGAGAGTGGAGTGAGAGTGGAGTGAGAGTGGAGTGAGAGTGGAGTGAGAGTGGAGTGAGAGTGGAGTGAGAGCGGAGTGAGAGCGGAGTGAGAGTGGAGTGGAATGAGAGTGGAGTGAGAGTGAAAATCCCATTTTCTAGCCTTACGAACAACTCAACTCTGACTTTTAAAAAACCAGTTTGTAGAGAATTTAAAGATGAATTTAATGGCGAAAACCACTTCTTCCTAGTTGAAACGATAGTCAAGTTATAGAGAGTGTAAGTGAGAGAGTGAGAGTAGAGTGAGAGTAGAGTGAGAGTGGAGTGAGAGTGGAGTGAGAGTGGAGTGAGAGTGGAGTGAGAGTGGAGTGAGAGTGGAGTGAGAGTGGAGTGGAATGAGAGTGGAGTGAGAGTGGAGTGAGAGTGGAGTGAGAGTGGAGTGAGAGTGGAGTGAGAGTGGAGTGAGAGTGGAGTGAGAGTGGAGTGAGAGTGGAGTGAGAGTGGAGTGAGAGTGGAGTAAGAGTGGAGTGAGAGTGGAGTGTGAGTGGAGTGAGAGTGGAGTGAGAGTGGAGTGAGAGTGGAGTGAGAGTGGAGTGAGAGTGGAGTGAGAGTGGAGTGAGAGTGGAGTGAGAGTGGAGTGAGAGTGGAGTGAGAGTGGAGTGAGAGTGGAGTGAGAGTGGAGTGAGAGTGGAGTGAGAGTGGAGTGAGAGTGGAGTGAGAGTGGAGTGAGAGTGGAGTGAGAGTGGAGTGAGAGTGGAGTGAGAGTGGAGTGAGAGTGGAGTGAGAGTGGAGTGAGAGTGGAGTGAGAGTGGAGTGAGAGTGGAGTGGAATGAGAGTGGAGTGAGTGAAAATCCCATTTTCTAGCCTTATGAACAACTTAACTGTGACTTTTAAAAAACCAGTTTGTAGAGAATTTAAAGATGAATTCAATGATGCAAACCACTTCTTCCTAGTTGAAACGATAGTCAAGTTATAGAGAGTGTAAGTGAGAGAGTCAGAGTAGAGTGAGAGTGGAGTGAGAGTGGAGTGAGAGTGGAGTGAGAGTGGACTGAGAGTGGAGTGAGAGTGGAGTGAGAGTGGAGTGAGAGCGGAGTGAGAGCGGAGTGAGAGTGGAGTGGAATGAGAGTGGAGTGAGAGTGAAAATCCCATTTTCTAGCCTTACGAACAACTCAACTCTGACTTTTAAAAAACCAGTTTGTAGAGAATTTAAAGATGAATTTAATGGCGAAAACCACTTCTTCCTAGTTGAAACGATAGTCAAGTTATAGAGAGTGTAAGTGAGAGAGTGAGAGTAGAGTGAGAGTAGAGTGAGAGTGGAGTGAGAGTGGAGTGAGAGTGGAGTGAGAGTGGAGTGAGAGTGGAGTGAGAGTGGAGTGAGAGTGGAGTGAGAGTGGAGTGAGAGTGGAGTGAGAGTGGAGTGAGAGTGGAGTGAGAGTGGAGTGAGAGTGGAGTGAGAGTGGAGTGAGAGTGGAGTGAGAGTGGAGTGAGAGTGGAGTGAGAGTGGAGTGAGAGTGGAGTGAGAGTGGAGTGAGAGTGGAGTGAGAGTGGAGTGAGAGTGGAGTGAGAGTGGAGTGTGAGTGGAGTGAGAGTGGAGTGAGAGTGGAGTGAGAGTGGAGTGAGAGTGGAGTGAGAGTGGAGTGAGAGTGGAGTGAGAGTGGAGTGAGAGTGGAGTGAGAGTGGAGTGAGAGTGGAGTGAGAGTGGAGTGAGAGTGGAGTGAGAGTGGAGTGAGAGTGGAGTGAGAGTGGAGTGAGAGTGGAGTGAGAGTGGAGTGAGAGTGGAGTGAGAGTGGAGTGAGAGTGGAGTGGAATGAGAGTGGAGTGAGAGTGAAAATCCCATTTTCTAGCCTTATGAACAACTTAACTGTGACTTTTAAAAAACCAGTTTGTAGAGAATTTAAAGATGAATTCAATGATGCAAACCACTTCTTCCTAGTTGAAACGATAGTCAAGTTATAGAGAGTGTAAGTGAGAGAGTCAGAGTAGAGTGAGAGTGGAGTGAGAGTGGAGTGAGAGTGGACTGAGAGTGGAGTGAGAGTGGAGTGAGAGTGGAGTGAGAGTGGAGTGAGAGCGGAGTGAGAGCGGAGTGAGAGTGGAGTGGAATGAGAGTGGAGTGAGAGTGAAAATCCCATTTTCTAGCCTTACGAACAACTCAACTCTGACTTTTAAAAAACCAGTTTGTAGAGAATTTAAAGATGAATTTAATGGCGAAAACCACTTCTTCCTAGTTGAAACGATAGTCAAGTTATAGAGAGTGTAAGTGAGAGAGTGAGAGTAGAGTGAGAGTAGAGTGAGAGTGGAGTGAGAGTGGAGTGAGAGTGGAGTGAGAGTGGAGTGAGAGTGGAGTGAGAGTGGAGTGGAATGAGAGTGGAGTGAGAGTGAAAATCTCATTTTCTAGCCTTACGAACAACTTAACTGTGACTTTTAAAAAACCAGTTTGTAGAGAATTTAAAGATGAATTTAATGGTGCAAACCAGTTCTTCCTAGTTGAAACGATAGTCAAGTTATAGAGAGTGTAAGTGAGAGAGTAAGAGTAGAGTGAGAGTAGAGTGAGAGTAGAGTGAGAGTGGAGTGAGAGTGGAGTGAGAGTGGAGTGAGAGTGGAGTGAGAGTGGAGTGAGAGTGGAGTGAGAGTGGAGTGAGAGTGGAGTGAGAGTGGAGTGAGAGTGGAGTGAGAGTGGAGTGAGAGTGGAGTGAGAGTGGAGTGAGAGTGGAGTGAGAGTGGAGTGAGAGTGGAGTGAGAGTGGAGTGAGAGTGGAGTGAGAGTGGAGTGAGAGTGGAGTGAGAGTGGAGTGAGAGTGGAGTGAGAGTGGAGTGAGAGTGGAGTGAGAGTGGAGTGAGAGTGGAGTGAGAGTGGAGTGTGAGTGGAGTGAGAGTGGAGTGAGAGTGGAGTGAGAGTGGAGTGAGAGTGGAGTGAGAGTGGAGTGAGAGTGGAGTGAGAGTGGAGTGAGAGTGGAGTGAGAGTGGAGTGAGAGTGGAGTGAGAGTGGAGTGAGAGTGGAGTGAGAGTGGAGTGAGAGTGGAGTGAGAGTGGAGTGAGAGTGGAGTGAGAGTGGAGTGTGAGTGGAGTGAGAGTGGAGTGAGAGTGGAGTGAGAGTGGAGTGAGAGTGGAGTGAGAGTGGAGTGAGAGTGGAGTGAGAGTGGAGTGAGAGTGGAGTGAGAGTGGAGTGAGAGTGGAGTGAGAGTGGAGTGAGAGTGGAGTGAGAGTGGAGTGAGAGTGGAGTGAGAGTGGAGTGAGAGTGGAGTGAGAGTGGAGTGAGAGTGGAGTGAGAGTGGAGTGAGAGTGGAGTGAGAGTGGAGTGAGAGTGGAGTGGAATGAGAGTGGAGTGAGTGAAAATCCCATTTTCTAGCCTTATGAACAACTTAACTGTGACTTTTAAAAAACCAGTTTGTAGAGAAGTGTTCAGTACTTTCATCAATAATATTTATTCATTAGTTTTATTATTTCTAGTACAATTGGAGTACTTCTTCGTGTGGTTTTTATTTTTTTTAGAGCGGTGTTGGTTAATGATTGTTGGCCTTTTTTTGTTAAACGACACCGCTTTAAAAACAACAAAAAAAACCACAAGAAGAGACACCCCAATTGTACTTTAGGTACATTTTAAAATAAAAATGTAATAATTGTAAAAAAATAAAATACTAAAAACACATAAAACAATGGCGATAATATATATTAATAAAACTAATTAATGAATATTATTGAAGAAAGCACTCAACGGATATGACAAAGGCATTTTGGTAAAAAAAACTAGCCTCTTTTGGACTTACAAACAATCTTATTCGGCTTCTTATATCACATCTCATCAACAAAACACAATACGTTCAATTAAATTGACTTAAGTCTGATCAGTATTCTGCCATCTCCGGTGTTCCTCAGGGACCAAATCTAGGCCCGTTGCTGTTTAACATATTCGTGAATGACATCGTGGATGGAGTTGATGTTGATTCTTTAATTTACGCTGACGACTTTAAATTTTACATAACAATTAAGAACGCCGCGGATTGTGAAAGGCTATCTGCAAATCTGAGAGCTATCGAATGGGGTCGGGAAAATAACCTAAATTTGAATCCCTCGAAGTGTAATGTCATGTCTTATTCACTAAGCTCTGATCCAATTGCTTACAATTACTCTAGAGGCAACACTCTATTATGCAGACCGAATAACTTTGTGGATTTGGGCGTTACTTTTAATTCAGCATTATCTTTTAATGACTACATTGACATAGTGGGCAATTTTTTAAGGATGTATTTTATTGTTACAGAAAGATACAGAATTAAATGCAAAATGAAAAGATAGAATTAGTTATTAGCGAAAAGACAATATTAATAGTCGTTCTATAAATAACTCCCTTACAAGTGAATTTTTAACTCCAGGACTATACTGAGCTTGTGCAAGGAAGGGACGGCTATTAGTATAATTTGGCGCTCCTAGGCGACTTACAGATGATTGAAAGTATTATTTAATTTACAGATACAGTAGACCCATCATCATCGTTATCGAATGTATTACTGCTAATGCGACACCCATCTAATCCTATAGCAAATTAAGCAAATTAATTAAAAATTCACTTGGTTTGGTTTGCGATATGAAAGGGCCACTTGATACATTCGACTACCGAGAAGATTGATTGGTTATAGGTCTCATAGGTACATAGGATGAAGGAAGAAGGACAAATAAGATATTTATAAAACCAGATCGTTAGGAAAGAATAAAATAGGACGCCCACGACTAAGATAAAAAAAACCATTTGGAGATCTTATATGTTATTTAATTCCAGTTTAGTCCTACACCACATTTAACCAAATTTGTATATCTAACCATTTACAAAATCCACACTATCTGCATCCTTGTATTATGAGGATAAAAATAGACGTGACCATCAACTCTATAGGGCTCTAATGGTAGGATCTGATTACAATAAGAAAAACACCGCTACTTCCAATTTTGAATAAATATTATCTATAACTATCAATAAATAAACAATAAGAAAGTTGATAAGTACAAAAAAAAAATATTTCCTATATTCCTATAATATTAATTATAATAATTAATTACTTTACCAAATAATGACGTAGCTCTGTTCTTCTTATTGTAATCGGACTCTACGTCAAAAATAGTGTACCTTAACTGAATATATTCTAAAAATTCTTAAGAGTACCTACGTCTATTCTAAAGAGGTGAAAAATGCTGCTGGATCCATCCTGTATGTTGTTAGGGATAATTGGATATATTTAAAAATAGTTGTTAAGAAATTTATGTAAGTTTTAAACAATTATAAATATGTAGTTTTTAATTTATGCACTTACCCAAGTTCTAGGCGTGGTCACTATGGGTACCGTGGGTACGTATGGTACAGACGGAATGGTTGGTATATATTTGGGAGCAATTGTTGTCGACCCACTTCTGTATTTACCACGATCGAATTTTTTTACGGTAGTAGAATATTTTGGAACCTAAAAATTTTTTTAATTTAATGTCTGCTATTAAAAAAATAATTATTCTACACAACCTAAAAATATAAAACATGCTGATGAAAGTATGATGTGTTGATTGTATGCTGTGTTAAAAGTATGGTATGTTGAAAGTAGGGTGTGTTGAAAAGATGGTATGTTGAAAAGATTTAATACTCTCTATTGCTCTCTATTGGACCCATAACCAAAAAAATATCTCAGTAAAAATTATATTTCTACTTTTTGTTTATTTTTTGTAAGTCAATTTTAATTTTTTCAATATGGTTTAGTAATTCCTTTTATGTGGCTGGAATTGTATTAATTTTTATTGTTGGAAATTTTAAAAAATTGTTGTTTAAAAGTTTAATTTATATCTCATACAAGAGCCTCGTGAAAAACAGAATTTATTTTTTGTTTAGGAAGCGAACATATTGGCGCCCTTTTTTTTCCTGAAAACTATTTACCCAAAGGTGTCTATTAGAAAAAGCCGAATTCACGACTGAGAAAACCATATGGTCAAATTGCTCATTTCTTTTTTTTTTAATTGGATTAAAGGTAAGTAATATTTGGTGTCAAATATTAAAGAGCTAGCCAATTTTTTTACAAGTGTTTTCAAAGTTGAAGAGTTTATTGAAATTAACGCCGACTTATTACAGCCTATAGAATATGGTACATCCCCACTTTTACTGCAATTCTTGTTTATTCAGACCAGAGATAACCAGCAGGGTTATTCTACTAAATTTATAGCCCAGCTAAAAGTTTATAGCCCGGCTACAAGTTGGATTTTGAAGTTAGGAACATATAAAGTTCAAGCCAAAATCCAACTTGTAGCCGGGCTATAAATTTAGTAGAATAACCCTGCAGGAGATGTAACTACTAACAAATATCGTGCGGCCGTGAATGAGACATATTCTAAGGGACACAGTAGGACATAATATCCGCTGTTGTCATTGTTAGTAAAGTGTATGTATTAAAATATTCGCTCAAGAAAACGATTCACCTCCCACTCTTTTGTCACAAGGCTGAATTTTTCACAGATGAAAGGTCATGATAAGGTAACCCTTATTCCGGAGTTAATACAAAATTAGAGTGTGCAGAAGGGCATTATCATCAAAAATCCAGATGTTGATACCACCGAATAGAGAAAAAAATATTAATTTTTTGATTAAATGCACAATAAAATCTTTGTAGGGAGTAATTGTTCATACTTACTTAAAAAAAATCATTTGCATTAGCACTTACGGCCGAAAAAAAATATAAACGTAAATATCTTGGTTTTAGCCCTTCAAAAATTTAGTTAAAAAGTCGTCTTTTTTAAATATACCACTCATTTAACAAAAAACGAAGGCCTAAATGAAAAAAAAAACATTCCTTATAAAATGTTTGCTTATGTGTTGACAATGTAACAGAGTAAACACCATATTTTTTGCTTTTGAATTAACAAAGATATAACAATAAACGATGAGAGATGTCATAGGTTTATACTGTTATTAATTCTCACCGCCAAATTTATCGACTCTCAGTGTATCTTTCTCTTCACCTTCAAACGTAGCATAGCTCTGTTTCTCTCTACGTGCCGGCTGATGTATCACATTATTGATATGGTAGGATTTTTCATTTTTTTTATTATAAAACTTCTCGTTATGTTCCATTGGGCAATGTGTCATATTGTTATCTGTTTTTACTAAAGAATTAATAAGTGTATGTGTTAGGTATATATTAAATTACCTAATAAATTGGGAAAAATATAGACATTTTTGCATCTTTATTATGTCTACATTCATCCTGTTGCAGCTGAATATATTTGGGTAAGTTATAAGTTTTCGTTTAAAATTTTAATTACGGATTTGTTGCTGCAAGTAGCAAAGACAAAAATTATATCAAAATAGGAAAGCCCAAAAGTTGCATATCATTTAAAGAATATGCTCATATATTTGTAAACATTATTTTTAGAAATAAATTTAATGCACAAATGATAGATGTGGTATTTGATCATTATAAAGGACATTCTATCAAAAATACAACACGTCAAAAGAGAGGATTTCAGAAATCAATTGATACTTCTGCAACAATAGAACTTGTTTATTCATTCGATATTTAACAAAAGACGTTTAACACATTTTCTGCCAGAGCAACTTCTTCAAAACTCGCGAAAATCAATAAATATGGAAAGAATTTTGAACCATCAAAAGACGATTTTTTAAATTCAAATCACGAAGACGCTAATAATCGTATCTTATTGCACATATTGTCAGCCAAAAATTCGGGGCATTCACGCTGCATTATTTATTGCAACGATACAGATGTCTTATTAATTTATTTTAAGAAGTTTTTGACTAAAGATATATGGTTCAGAACAAGGCGAGGAGACTCAAGACGATTTCTACAGTACAAATTTGGATGAAAACCTTCTAAAAAATGTGCCTGCTTTTCATTCTCTGACCGGTTGTAATACAACCAGCTAATTATCCGGCATTGGGAAAAGAACCTGTTGGAAAACCTACCTTGAACACCATTACTTTTTGGATGGATTTGGCATTGATCAGTACTCTGAAAACATATTCTCTAATCTTGAAAGAATTTTCATAAAAATTTATTCAAAACTGCCAATGTTACTTCCATTAACATTTTGAGGGGATTATTGGCCTCTTCAAAAACCATCGCTAAATTGCGACCGACTGAAGACGCCCTAAGACTACATTGTTTAAGATGTTTTTACCAGCTAAATATTTGGCTAACCTCTTTAAACCCAGATGCAGCTTGCTAATATTGAAGAGTATGGATGGAAAGTAGATCAAGATGGAAGTCTGATACCCACTTTTAAGACTCTGCCCGACCTTCCACCAGACATAACAGAACTTACATCATGCAAATGCAAAAAATATACTATACAATATTCTAACAATAATATTCTATTCTAGACTGTGGAAGCAAAATTTGCAAATGCAGAAAAAAAATATTTGCTGTATCGGTTCCTGCACCTGTATGGCACAGCCGCTAATGTTTTGGAAA
Source organism: Psylliodes chrysocephalus (assembly GCA_927349885.1). Classification (NCBI taxonomy): domain Eukaryota; kingdom Metazoa; phylum Arthropoda; class Insecta; order Coleoptera; family Chrysomelidae; genus Psylliodes; species Psylliodes chrysocephalus. Next base: position 3,867,335 of record OV651823.1, on the reverse strand, counting down.
ATGTTGATTCGTGTGGTGAATCTGATTCTGATTAGTTTTAAAGTCGTGTAATTATAAATTTTAATATTATTAATTTATGCTTTATATACTTCCTTCCAATTATTATTATTATTATTATAATTTATTTATATTGGGGATTTATTGTATTTTGCAAAGCAATAGCCTTACTGTTTATAATTGATACTTCAATAAATAATAATAATAATAATAATAAATTTATTCACTTTAAAAATCGAATTACAATTTTAACTTATATTTAACAGAAAAAAAATTGTCTATGTGAATAAATAGTGGTTCCACTAAAGGCGAACCTTGTGCGTGGGATACTTTGAGAATTATATTCTACATAGCATTTCTTTTTTTTTTACTATTTTTTCTTTTATTTATTATAGAGACAAATTAGCTACAGCATTGAATAGTTTATAAATAATTATTGTATACATAAATAATTGGATAATTGCAGGTAAGTTCGTTTTAGATTTTAGTTATATTTAAATTAATAAAGTTATGAAATTTTTGTCGTTGCTTAGTTAATATCCATTGTTGTAATTTAGACCTATAAAGAGCTATAGAATTTAGGTTTTTAAATTCCACCGGAAGTGAGTTAAATATTTTAGAACCGAGATATACAAAACTTCTTTGCCCTAGAGTCTTTTCCATTCTAGGTACGGTGATCACATGATTTTTATAACGCGTTGGGTATAAATGTTGTACCGGAGTACCTTCAATAAATAGTTTATATTTTCTTATTTTTCATTTTCCACCAAAAATAAAAAAAAATCTTGAAGTAATTAATACACCCTATTATTCATAGTGGATAAATCAATAATCCCTGTATAATATAATATAAGAGAGTCAAACTGCATACATTTCAATACTGAGATAGATGCATAAAGAGTCGAGAGGCTCTGCCTTTAATGTTTGCTTTCTAGTAAAACTATGACATCACTAATTGTTTATTGCTATATTTTTGTTAATTTAAAAGCAAAAAATATGACGAAAGTACTTTTACCATGTCAATACATAGGCGACAGTTTTATAAAGAATAGTTTTTTTTTCATTTATGCCTTCGTTTTTCGTCAAATGAGAGGTATATTTCTAAAAGAACATTTTTTTTTATACAAATTTGTAGACGATTGAAACCGAGAATTTTTTTTTCGACCATAAGGGCTAATGTAAATGATTTTTTTTAAATAATTATAAAAAAAATATTTCCTACAAAGACCTAATTGAGCATTAAAACAAAAAATAGCCATTTTTAATCAAATTAGATATAATTTCATTAATATGTAATAATTTTCAACATATTCCAAAACCTAGTGATGTTAGGTTGGAAGTGGCAACAGGGCTTACACCGGCATGGAAATTTACGTTATGTAGTATAAGCTCGCGCAGTTATTCATTGATAAAACTACGTAAAATTCTTCACCCTATCCCTTCTCTTACTTCTCACCTTTCGTCGCCTCGCCCCGCGTCTAGAAATAGAATGTATACAGTACGAACTATTGTTGGCACCATGAATATTATATTTTATGAATGACTGCTTATATCTCTGTTATCTCTGATTCAGACTATAATCCATTCATTCACAATCAAGCCGTTATTAACTTGCAAGTATTCAACTCAGGTTTTATGATAGAGCTGTCGCATCGGCTGCTGCATTAAAAAGGGGAAAACTCCCATCAAGTTGAGTGGGAATGGTTTGTACGAATGAACCAACTCTTACAACTACAATTCCTGCGTTACTCATGCTTTACACAGTTGCCACGCTTTTCTGTCATTTATTTTTAGCTACAATAATAGTTACAATCGGAAAAAGATAATAAAAACATAATAACTGATAATAAGAATGCAAATTTACTTCCTTAATGTAATTTTGAAAGCCTTCTGTTGACTTAATTCAAAATTACAACCATCAACTACACCGTGAATGTTTGCAATTCGGTTTTTATAAACAAAATTGGTCTAGTAGTTGTTCGTCGTTGATTATAACTATAAAAATACTTTTATTATTTCAAAATTTCCTACCTTGGTGGAATAAACGTTTGACTCAGATGGTTGTTTCGCATTTCTTCCTCTATTGAATCTCCTAATTTCATTTTCACTATTAGATATTCTCGGTTTAAAAGAAACGTTTCTATCTAATTTTGGTACAGAACTATTTGCTCTAGACGGAAACGTTATGAAGTGTTTAGTTCCTCTTGATAACGTAGTCGAAGAAGTTGTAGTTCTAAAAGATTGTCTCCTGGTTGATGAATCATCTCTAACAGCTTGGGTAGTAGTTGAAGGCGAATATCTTGATCTACTCCAACGCGGAGACGTGGATGTAATTTTCGGAGAAGGTGTCGATGGTTTTGGTTTTATTTCGTTGTCGTTATCATTTATCTGCAATAAAAATATTTAAAATCGCTATGTACAAATTATAAATAAACAGTTCACGTGATTAAAATACGCCCCTGTGCGAGTTCAAGCCCTTAGTAACAAAATAGTATAATATAAAATAAATTTGCTAAAGATGCAACTACAAAAAACAAAATCATTGGTCTGAGCTTAGCCAAGGTGTGGTTTAACAAAGTAATGACTTTCATAAAAAGTTAAAATATCATTTTTAAATATTTATATTAATTTTTTTTCATTGTTATCCGAATTGATCATGGCAGTAGACAAAAGAATTGTGTGGTGAGCAAATACTTATTTTCTGAGATAAATATACTTTAAAACACACAAATTACAAAATTTTATATAAATAAATCTGTGGACTTTAAAATTCTTTGGTCGAGCATATTATATCACGCCTTCTACAAGACACGGATAAATTGATAAGTAGAATGAATAATATCTATTAATTAAATCATATTTTTAACAAAACATTAAAGGCTTGTTTATAGTTTTTTTTTTTTTTAATAAATAATAACTTCAAACGTTGAATGTAATAATATTTTAGAAAGTCCTGAAATATATTTTTGGTTTTTAAACAAAAACTAGGTACTCCAATTATAATGCATAAGATTTGTTCAACAAGCTCAGTAATTGCATGGAGAAAGTTGATTACAATATATTAACAAGAATGTTTATTGAAATCATTGTAATTATTTCCTTAATAATTATTGAAATCGTTGGAATTAAGTTAAGTATTAGGTAATTATACATTCGAGGATAATTATTATTATTCAATACGTAACGTTTTAATTTTAAAGTAGTTCGAAAAATTATATTTAGACAAAATTCAAATACCAATAAATACTTTTAGAAAAAAATATTACTAAAAGTTTTGCTATTATTAATGAAATTATATTTGAAGATATTCGATAAAATTACCTGTCTGGTTGTTAACAAGTACGCTGTAGTACTAGGCGGAGTTGAAGAAGTCACGACGCTGATTGTAGAAGAAAGTGTTGAAGGAGAAGATGAAGAAACCAAGGGAGATGGTCTTGACTCCTAAAATATACAAGGTTAATGTTAAATTTTAATGCATTCTTCTATTGTTGTCTGTTGGCTGCAGCTAAACATTTATTCTGAAAATTCTGATAGTTAAAGCACATACAAAAAAAAAAAAATTAATAAAAATTAATAAAAATTAATGAAAATTATTAAAAATTAATAAAAATTATTAAAAATTAATAAAAATTAATAAAAATTAATAAAAATTAATAAAAATTAATAAAAATTAATAAAAATTAATAAAAATTAATAAAAATTAATAAAAATTAATAAAAATTAATAAAAATTAATAAAAATTAATAAAAATTAATAAAAATTAATAAAAATTAATAAAAATTAATAAAAATTAATAAAAATTAATAAAAATTAATAAAAATTAATAAAAATTAATAAAAATTAATAAAAATTAATAAAAATTAATAAAAATTAATAAAAATTAATAAAAATTAATAAAAATTAATAAAAATTAATAAAAATTAAATTAATAAAAATTAATAAAAATTAAATTAATAAAAATTAATAAAAATTAAATTAATAAAAATTAATAAAAATTAATAAAAATTAATAAAAATTAATAAAAATTAATAAAAATTAATAAAAATTAATAAAAATTAATAAAAATTAATAAAAATTAATAAAAATTAATAAAAATTAATAAAAATTAATAAAAATTAATAAAAATTAATAAAAATTAATAAAAATTAATAAAAATTAATAAAAATTAATAAAAATTAATAAAAATTAATAAAAATTAATAAAAATTAATAAAAATTAATAAAAATTAATAAAAATTAATAAAAATTAATAAAAATTAATAAAAATTAATAAAAATTAATAAAAATTAATAAAAATTAATAAAAATTAATAAAAATTAATAAAAATTAATAAAAATTAATAAAAATTAATAAAAATTAATAAAAATTAATAAAAATTAATAAAAATTAATAAAAATTAATAAAAATTAATAAAAATTAATAAAAATTAATAAAAATTAATAAAAATTAATAAAAATTAATAAAAATTAATAAAAATTAATAAAAATTAATAAAAATTAATAAAAATTAATAAAAATTAATAAAAATTAATAAAAATTAATAAAAAATAATAAAAAATAAATAAAAATGAATGAAAATTAATAAAAGTGAATAAAAATGAATAAAAATGAATAAAAATAATTAAAAATGAGTAAAAATAAATAAAAATGAATAAATATTAAAAAATGAATAAAAATGAATGAAAAATCAATAAAACTAATAAAAATTAATAAAAAAGAAAGCCATCTATTTTTTTATATTATTAACACGACTACATGAGAGCAAAGTCGCGAGCAAAGCCGCGGGCAATAGCTAGTTGACAATAATTTTTTTGACATATTTTGTATGTATTAAATATTGACATTTCTGATGATGTTTTACATATAAATAATTTTAAAATATTTAGAGCCGATCGAACCACCAGGGGTGGGTGTTTATTGATATACATTAGTAAAAAATTTTCTGGTTACCTAATTAATAGACACTCCTTTTTTGCTCTTACGAACAGCTGTGGATTAAAGTTAGAATTAAAAATAAAATTTTGGTGTCCTGTATAATGCATCAGATAACAATGTAAACACTTTTTTAAATGAGTTTGAAGATTCAATTCAATAAGTATTATTTTTCCAAAACATTATTTATCGTTTTCTATATCATTAAAGTGTTAAGGAGGTCCTTTCGCCACCCCTTTCGCCACCAATGTTAAATAAAAAATATTAGATTATGACTAAAATTTCTTTTTACTTTCCTATCTGTATACAGATATAAGGAAAGTATAGGAATCATGATTTTTTTCGACCACGAGTTTTCGACGGATTTTTACGTTTTGAGGTCCCCTGAATCCGTTTTGACTATTTTCGCGATGATGTCTGTGTGTGTGTGTGTGTGTGTGTGTGTGTGTGTGTGTGTGTGTGTGTCTGTGTCTGTGTCTGTGTGTGTGTGTGTGTGTGTGTGTGTGTGTGTGTGTGTGTGTGTGTGTGTGTCTGTGTGTGTGTGTGTGTGTGTGTGTGTGTGTGTGTGTGTGTGTGTGTGTGTGTGTGTGTGTGTGTGTGTGTGTGTGTGTGTGTGTGTGTGTCTGTAGAACGCATAACTCATGAACCGATACACGGAAAAACACCAAATTTCAAACTTAAGCTTTATTCCAGCGTCTAATGAGCTGATTAGATTTTGGGCAGAGTCGGAACACCTGGGGGGGTACTTTATAGGTGGTCATTTTTATATTTTATGGAATATATCTGTTATTTACGTTTGGGGAAGAAATTTTTTTAAATAAAAGTTACTTCTTATTTTATTATCTATAATTTTTGTCATTTACAAAATTTTCCTAAAATGGTCCGTATTCGAGAAATTTGACAAAATGTAAAAAAATATTTTTTTTTATAAAAATTGTTCAAACAAAAGTTGTTTGTAATATAATTCTCTATAATTTTTGTCCCATAAATAATTTCTCTAAAATGGACCGTATTCGAGATATTTGAGAAAATGTGTAAATTTCGAAATTTGAAGAAAACTCAAAAACGGATAAAGAAAAAATCAATAAATTTTAAACTTAAGTTTTATTTCGGCCTGACGTGAAATGATTAGATTTTGGACAAAGTCGGAACATCTGGAGGGGTACTTTATGGGAGGCCGTTTATATATTTTATGGAATATATCTGTTATTTATGTTTGGAGAAGAAAATTGTTCAAATAAAAGTTACTTCTAATATTAATATCTATAATTTTTGCCTTATGTAAAAATTTCCTGAAATGGTCCGTATTCGAGAAATTTGTCAAAATGTGCAAAATTCTGATTTTTATGAAAATTGTTGAAATAAAAGTTGTTTGCGATATCGATCTCTATAATATTTGTTCATACATGATTTTTTTTAAATGGACCGTAATGGAAAAATTGTAGGAAAAGTGCTAAATTTAAATTTTTCAGTATTTTCATTTTCAATGAATATCTATAGAAAAATGTTTCGCGGTAGATGTATGTGGACAATGTATATATATTTAGTTTATCCTCTAAACATTTATAGAGATGCTGCAATAGGTTGTACACAATAAACGGAAAAAGCCTGTAATAACTAGATAGGAAAGTCATGTGTTGGACACATCAGATTTTTTTGCTAATAGTTGAAGTCCTTATTTATCTAATGTTGAACTTTTAACTATACCTTACCGTGCAAATTTTTGAGAATTTTTTTTTAAATGTGAGTATTTTGCAGTGTCTTATGAGAAAATAAGACCTCAACAACAATTCTCGAATTATATTATTATTTATTGATTAGATGGAGTAGAAAAAAACTAAAAATAGGGTTTTTGAAATATTTAGGTTTTGTGTTTTACAATAAAATATATAGGTTACCTTGGAATTGATTGAGAAATTAATATTAAAAAAAAAATTGAAGTAACCTAGTTGAAAATTTTTTGTGATTTTTTAATAATAATTTCTCAATAAATTCCACGGTAACCTATATATTTTATTGCAAAAAACAAAACCTAAATATTTCAAAAACCTTATTTTTAGTTTTTTTCTACTCCATCTAAGGGGGCGTCCATTAATTACGTGAGGTGTTCAAGGGGAGGAGGGGATAAAACTAAATCTTTCTTAATCTCACTTGGGGGGGAGGGGGGGTTTTCGTAAATCTCACGTAATTTTTTTCTAGTAGAAAACGGTATAAAATTGCGTGAAAGTAAAGTTAAATTATAGTATTTCTAGAATAAAATATGGAAAAATCTTATGTTTATTTATTTTTTATTAATTTCCATTTAAGTATTTATCATTTAATTTTATTAATGTGATTTTAAATAATTGCAACACTCTCAAACACTAGTCTTTGCTAGTCTTAAATAAAAGTAATGGAACATATTGTGTTTTTGTTTTTTTTTTTAATAATCCAACACATTTACACCCAAAACACAAATTTTGAAAAATCTCACGTGAGATTAGGGAAGGGGGGGAGGGAGTTAAGGAAAATCTTACCAAATCTCGCCAGGGCGGGAGGGGGAGTCAAAAAATCCTCAAAAATACCTCACGTAATTAATGGACACCCCCTAATCAATAAATAATAGTAAAATTAATTATAATTCGAAAATTGTTGTTGAAGTTTTACTTTCTCGTAAGACACTGTACAAACACACATTTTTAAAAAAAAAATTTCTCAAAAATTTGCACGGTGAGGTATAGTTAAAAGTTCACTATTAGATAAATAAGGACTTCTACTATTAGAAAAAAAATAATTTTAGTCATAATCTAATATTTTTTATTTAACATTGGTGGCGAAAGGACCTCCTTAAGAACAGTTTTTTTTATCAAGTTTCTATAATTTGTTTTAGCAATGGGCCCGTTCACTTTCATTTTTGAATGTGAATTAAATATATATTTATAAAAATATTAAACTCTTTTGTCTGGTGGTACTTTTCCCGTTAAGATATTTTTGCTAGAAGTAAGGGAATTCCCATAAAATTCTTTCAGTGACTCATTGCGTAAGAAAATCCCTAATTCCGTTCACGTCTCGTATCGGTTATGCTTTCTGCATTTATATATGTAATTTAAATAGTAAAATTCCATTATTTTTCTAAAAATAATGAACTTATATTTTCAGATTTAAAGTTGGGAGCTTATTTTTTACTTTTTAATTAAAACAATTATTATTACTCAGGCTGAAAATTAACCAGACCATAATCAAAAAGTAGAAATTTGATTTGCAATATTTATCTGGTAAATGTGGCATCGTTGCATTTATTTCTAGAAGTGTGTGTAGACAACACTATTTAGAAGTACTTACAACGTTGTCACGTTTACCAGATACATTTTCTCAAATAAAATTTCGATCTGGTAATATTCAGCTTGAGTAATACTAATTGTTTTTATTAAAATTTAAAAAAGGTAAGGCTTCCAGCTTTATCTGAAAATATAAACACATTATTTTTAAAAAATAATATAATTTTATCATGTACATTTCTTTAATAAATGCAGAAGAGGAATGGTGGTGCAATGATACATCCGACAACCGCGCCCTTTTAACTATTAACCGATACGAGACCTGAAGGGAATTAGGGGTTTTCTGACGCAATGAGTCACTGAAAGAATTTTATGGGAATTCCCTTACTTCTAGCAAAAATATATTAACGGGAAAAGTACCACCAGACAAAAGAGTTTAATATCTTTATAAATATATAATTAATTCACATTCAAAAATGAAAGTGAACGGGCCCATTCTAACTAAATCCCTTAAATGGCTTCTATATCGTTTATATTCATTTATGTTGTCTATAGTCGTCTTCGACTCGGGGTATTTTCAAAATATTCGTATTCGAAAAAATTTCAATGAATAATTTAAGCACTAGTGATTATTATAAGTGACAATTTATATCTACACACTGATATTTCATCTAAGATGCACTGACAATTAAATTTGTGATAGTGAACGTCAAAACATCAGTTTAAATCTTAGATAAAAGAGACCGGAGATGTAACATTGCACACTGCGCATGTTGTCTGTTTTAACTCCAAGTAACCCACCAATTAAAAATCATTGTGTTCACGACGCCACCCGAATTGCTCCGAAATGTCTATTCTATGCTTGTCTCCGCGTGAGTAAATCATTATGGACCGCCGTTTTTTGAATTATTTGTTGGTGTTATTAGCAATTTAAAGTGTTTTAGTTATTCAATTTCAAGTTGAAAGTGCCACGATGTATGGTGAAACATTGTATATACAAATAATATAAGTGTCAATGTTATGAAAAATAAGAAATATATTCGTTTTCAGCGGTAAATATTTGTTGACGTTTTGACATAAAGTCGCCATGATTCTTTGAGCTGAATACTTCAGATCCGCATTAAGGGGTTTCAATAAATATTAAGCGTCAAATACATAATATTTCAGAAAATAGATTTCATAATGCATTAATTTACAAAAGAGTAAAATTTTAAACATTTAATAAGAAGTAAATAGGCATTGTTACTAACGAAATTTTGTTTTTAAATGTAGTTTTATAAGAATATTTACTAAAGGTGGTTTTTAGCCCTTTATTAGGTATTTTTACAAGAATATTAGATGAAATACAGGCTCACCTACTTAAAATTTCAAGGTTAATTTTATTTGCGGTTAAATCGGAAGTGACATTTGAATCTTAAGTTTTAAAATAAAGTAAAACGCGCAATATGATCTAGTATAAGCAAAAAATACTAAAGTTACGGAAATTAGTCATATTATTAGTAAAATGTTACATTATAAACCCCTAAACAACTCGAAAACAAAAAATCTTCGTTTACTAAAAAAATCTAAATTCTAGCAATATTTATTATACAATCGAATGCGGTTTCAAGCGGTTTCAAAGATAACAGGATCAATAAATCCGAATCCATAAATTTTAGAGCTAAATGCTCGGATAAAAGCATGACCGATAGGAGTTACAAAAATAATCGTTTTATCGTTTTCATGAAAATCGATTTATAATTAATTTATAATTAATCGATTATTTTTGATTAATCGAACATTTTCAATAAATTGTTTTCGTTTTTTTAGGTAAAGGAATTATAAAGGGATTACAAAAAGAGAGTAGATTTATTGAAAATAATCGTTTTTTTTTTAGAAAAATCGATTTATTGTTTGATCGACTTTTTAAATTAATCGATTATTTTCGATTTATAGAATATTTTCGATTAATCGATTATTTTCGAATAATCGATTTCTCAAAGGTATTCGAATAATTTGTTTTAAAATACAAAAAATAGATTATATAAAAATAATCGATTGATCGAATATAATCGGTTATATTATATAATCGATATTTCGGTTATTTTTTAGAATTATCGATTTATCGGTCAATCAGCTTTTTATTAATCGATTATTTTGATTTTTCAAAGAAAATTAAATAATCAATTTTAAAAGGAATATGAAAAAAGAAAAGGATTATTTGTAAATAATCAATAATTCAGTTATTTTTTTTTTTGAAAAATCGATTTATCGTAGAATCAGCTTCTTAATTAATTGATTATTTTCGCTTAATCGGTTATTTTCGATTAACCGAATATTTTAGATTAATCGATTATTTTCAATTTTTTAAAGGTATTCGAATAATTTGTTTTAAAGGAATTGCGAAAAAATAGATTATATGAAAATAATCGATTGATCGAATATAATCGGTTATTTTATATAATAGATATTTCGGTTATTTTTTAGTGTTATCGATTTATCGGTCAATCAGCTTTTTATTAATCGATTATTTTCGATTTTTCAAAGATAATCAAATAATTAATTTTAAATGAAATATGAAAACAAAAAGATAATTTGAAAATAATCGATAATTCAGTTATTTTTTTGGAAAATCGATTTAACGTAGGATCGGCTTCTTAATTAATTGGTTATTTTCCCTTAATCGATAATTTTCGATAAAGCGATTATTTTCGATGTTTTAAAAATGATCGAATAATTGATTTTAAAGGAAATAATTCTTTTTTTTTTAATCGATTTATCGATTATTCGACTTTTTAATTAATCGATTATTTTTGATTAATCGATCATTTTAGATTTTTCAAAGATTATCGAATAATCTGTTTCAATGGAAATACGAAAAAAAAAATAGATAATTTAAAAATAATCGATTATTTAAAATAAACGATAATTAGTTTATTATTTTTTGTAAACACTGATCTATTGGTTAATTGGCTTTTAAATTAATCTATTTTTGATTTTTCAAAAATAATCGATTTTAAAGGAAATACGAACAAAAATTATTGTTTGAAAATAATCGATTGATCGAAAATAATCGATTATTATTAATAATCAATAATTTATTTCGATAATCTCCCACTCCTGGCGACCAAATGACTTTTAATAGGTTTAAACTTTAAAATGTTATCTGGTTTCAGACATATGCATTTCTAGAGTTTTATGTGACTCATCCTCTATATTAATTAATATTCCTAAAGAAACAAGCTTTAATATATCTTTTTCTGAGGTTATAATACAAACCAGCATTTTCTCATTTTGACTAATTTTTAATATTATGTGATAGTCGTAGAAAAAATATATTGTGCAACTCACAAGGTTTGATTTGCAGTATTCGCCTGCGCACATGCTTTTTTTATAATACTCTTAGACATTTTTTACTAGATTAACAATATTCTATTTCAACATTTTACTGTAGTCTCTTACAGAAAAGTCCGTAGTAGCTAACGAAATATTCTATAAAAGGTCCTCTCTTTACATAAAATGTCGTGGCATCTGTTTGATATTAAAAAATGACGTTAAATTTATTTCATAATACAAAATTCCATTGAACGTATATTTTAAATAAATCTAATAGTTCATTTTGATGCTAATAAACAAAGTCCGGTCCCTGTCATAAAGTTCGGGTCCCTGTCCAGTTCCCCCACTCCGTTAACCTTTCTTTAGAAATTGGCAACATTTGCACAGGTTAAACACCGGTGTATGTTATATCTCTGGTTACTTTTATCTAAGGTTTAAATGTATGAAATAAATTAGAAATGTCAACGGTATTCTAATTTCTACCATATTTTTCTAATATATGAAGATCTTTAGAAAAATGTAACCCTAATTATAGATAATACCAACTATACAGGGTGTTTCCTAATAACATGCTAATATTTAAGGGAGTGATTCTTGGACTCATTTTAAGAAAAAAACTTTAAATGCATGTATGTCCTAAACGGCTTAACCCTTTTACATACAGGGTGTTAATTTTTTATTGTCATTTTCATACCACTTTAAATATTTTTATGAAATTTGGTGTATGGCATTTATGTATTAAAAAGCATTTTTTGACAATAAAAAATTCTTAAAACGTTAACACCCTATATCTCAAAAGTTAATACGTTTAGGACATACATTCATATGAAGTTTTTTATCTTAAAATAGTTTCAAGAATCGCCCCCTTAAATATTAGCATAAGAAACACCCTGTATAAAAATGTTGTGAAGATCAGAAGGTAGGCAATTAAATTTTTCATGCTTAATAAATGGTGATAGATAAGCTATTTACAATAAATGAATTTAAATTTAAGGTACTTATGTAGTTATCAAATCGTTAAATCTTTTATATATTAAATTAACCGTTATTGCTTTTGTGTTATTATCTATTTAATATATATTTTCAATATTTACTCATTTTTCATAATTTTTGAAACACATCTGTGTATATATTTTTCTGTTTATTAAAATAATATGATCGTAGAAAAAATATTGTATGCAATTCATTATGGCAACTTTCTGTCTCAACCGGAAAAATACTTTTACCATAAATTATTTTCAAACTAACCTTATGTTCTTTTTTAGCCTTCAAAAGCGCCTTAAATTCTTCCGGATAGTTATCGGATTCTCCGATTTCCTCACTGCTGTGTTTCTTTTCTAATTTTACTTCCGATTTTTTGGTTCCACGAAAACTAGGAACTTTTTGCTTGATTACTTTCTTCCTCGACACTTTTCTTCTTGACGTCACTTCGTTTATTTCTTGTGTAACCGATTCTTTGACTTGAGTGTTGCGAGAAGGTGTAGAGGGTTTAGGAGGCTGTGTTGTACTTTCTACATTGACGGCGGTAATAGTAATTTTCATGTCAGTTTCTGTAGCACTGGCTTCAATGTAATCTGCTGGGTATCCTCTGCGCCGGGAGTTTAAATCAATATTCTCTTTTTTGATAATAGTTGGTTTTTCTTTTTCTACAAAAGATACTTTATTCTTAGATCTAGAATCCGCATCAGCTCTATTAGAATGTCTAGTTCTCTCATCTCTATTAGACGTTCTTGATTTCGTTACATCTGCTTTCTTTAACTCTTTAGATTTGGAATCTGAATTTTCATTTCTGCTGAGACCTCTGGTTGGAACAATTTTCGGTTCCTCTTCAAATAACGGTAAAACTTCAAGTTTCTGTTCGTCTATAATTGGCATCTCACGGGAACGAAATCTACCACCTCTAGATCGTAACGTAGATGTTTGCGTACTTTTGACGGTTGTTGGAGTTATGGTCACTCGACGACCCCTGCTGGGAATTTTCTCAGTGGGCAGCAAATCTATTTTCCTTCCTGTTCTTGAACGCGACTCAGATGCTGTAGTATCGGCATTGAAGACTGATGGTCCTTTTCTGGAAAGAAAAATGTTTGTATATTATTAACAAATTGGAAGTAAAAGGAAACGAAAAAGAATACAATATAATATGAAGAAGCAAACGACAATGGACACAGACTATGTCAAATAGTAGCATCATTAAAAATGTCCTTCCTATCTTCAAAGGTAGAACAAAACACAAGGCAACATGAATGAAGAACAAGTAGGACTACAACAGATACATGATACAGAACACAATATATAAAAGTAGGAAGAAAAGAAAGTAATATGCAGAAATACCTGAAAACAAAGAGAAACAAATTTGAAAAAGTCACATCATTTAACTAACTAGGAACAATATGGAAACCAAAAAGAAAGGATCCTTAAAAAAAAGAGAGCCTACGACAGAAACTCTTCTAAAAAGTACTATCAATAAAAAAGATAAAAATATATAAAGTACTAATAAGATGCTCTTGAGACTGACCTGTCTAATTATAGATTAGATTAGATTTAATTAGGACTATCGGCCATGTGGCCTCCCCCACCTCGACCTTTTCAGATCTATTGTGGATATCCTTTAATCATTGTTTAGAGTACCCTATCTAATGCGGTCTTTTGTAGTAGACTCCATAGACTGGGAAGTAGTTCTCCGGTATAGCTAGTTGCCCTTGGTTTTTCTTCTCCAAGTGTAAGGAATCTCAGTCTTACTAGACCTTCGCAGTAGCACAATACGTGTTCTGCCGTTTCCTCTTCTTCTTGACAGAATCGGCACAAGGCCTCTTCTGTCAGACCGATATTGAAGATATGTTTGTTAAGCCTACAATGTCCTGTTAATAGACCTACTAGTATTCTAGTATTTTTCCTATTAAGGCTTAGTAGATGCTCGGTGAGTTTAGACGATGGTCCCTTTAAGAACTTTTTGGCCTGTCTCTGTCCTGGTGAGTTTTCCCACCACTCCTGAGATTTTTTAAACATCCACTGCTTTGTGCATGTTCTGATAGTTGTTTTTGTTACACCACAGAAGGGTTCTGGGCCAATAAGAGCATTTGAAGCTCCTTCTCGGGCTAGTAAATCAGCCTCTTCATTGCCTTTGTGTCCCCTGTGGCCTGGTACACAGGCTAAGGTTAGTCTGTTTTGACTACCCAGCTCTGTTAGGGCTTCCAAACAGTCCCACACAAGCTTTGAGTGTACCTGCATGGAACTGAGTGCTTTTAACGTCGCTTGACTGTCTGAGTATATGACAATGGTTTTTCCATTTACCTTTTTACTTAATACTTCTTTTGCGCAGTGATGTATTGCTGCTATTTCTGCCTGGAATACTGTCGCATATTTACCTAAGCTCAGTGAGATTCCTGTCTTTGGCTTGGTCTAATTATAACAGGGGTATGTAGAACTACACCCACTGCAGCAATGGAACTACTGCTAGGTCCTCCTTCAATACATCTTGTGGTAGAGAAGGAAGCAGTGGCGGGGCATACAAGCTCTTTACTAATGGATTTGGATTGAAACCTTTGAGAAAAGGATACCATGCAATATTAGCCAAATTAAAACAAAATACGGTATTAAAAATGCCATCGGATAGAACATCTCTTATTTTGGAAACCTTTTGATATTTAAATACCAGATTTTAGCCCTTTCCGGGAAAATAGGAAAATACAAAATTAATTAATTTGGTATACAGACGGTTCGAAGATAAAAAAAACAGCACAGAGCCTGGGATTTACCATGTGAACTCAGGAAGGACCATTAGTCTGAACCTGAGGTCACTGACAATAGTCTTAAAGTAAGCAATATATGTCTGCGCCAAAGTTATGCTAAATGACTCTTTTAGAAATAAGAGGGTTTTTATTATGACACACAGTCAAGCAGCCTATAAAGCACTAAAGAGGTTAAAAGTACAATCTAAACTGATATTTGATTGAAAACACTTCCTCCAGGCCTTGGAAGAACTTAACAAGGTCGTCACTCTTGAATTGATTCCGGGACATGAGGGCAGACCTCCTAGCTAAGAAAAGAGGTGAGGAAACTCTAACTGGACAAGAACCCACGTGTGTTAGTTACTATTAACATGTTAAATGGGTGCTAGAGGAAGAGATAAATAGAAAACACCAAAGACTCTGATTGGAACCTTTGAACTTAGAGTCCAAAAGGGTCCATCCAAGAGCCGACAAAATCAACTAATAAACCTTAACAGACGCGAACTAAAGGCCGTAATAGGACTCTTTACGGGACATTGTAGCCTTAGAAGACACCTTAATCTCCTAGAGTAGAACTTTCCGAAACCTAAAGAAATCGCGAAAACGCCCATCAGATATATCCTTGAATTCATCAAGAATATTAATCTGATGGGGTAGAAACTGTGTGGGGTACAATTAGCCTAGAGATTCAGTACGAGTAGGCTTTAAGCCACACCCTAATTTAAATAGAGATAGAGAAGGCCTCCTAAAAATTTGAAATACACTTAAGGAAAAGAGAAGTAATTAAATTTAACAAATCGATGTATTACAAGCATTATCCATCCATTATCTAAATATTAAAGTGTTGCTACATGATAATTAATAGTTTAATGAGTATTTTAAAACTAATGATAAATTACCTTGGTTCTATTGCAGAAAACAATGAATCTACTCTCCTTCGAAAGCTAGTGGATGGTACAGACGTTGATACACTTTGAAAATAAAAATCCGGAGCCTGCGTAGGTCTATTCCTTGTTCTAACTCTACCACCAGGTGCAGGAGTTGCAATCACAGGTTCTGTTACCCTATTTACGACTTTTCTGACTCCGGTTCGACGTTTACCAGGTGGTCTGGGTGGTTCTGTTGGTTTGACAGTTGAAGAAACTGGTATAGTTTTTTGAGTTTCTTCCTGAATTTCATCTTCTGTTAAAGTGCCAATAGGTGTTTCTAATTCTGGTTTTAGAGTTGTATCCAGCAGCTGTTCTTCGAGTAAATTGGTGTTTCCCAAAGTACTAAGTGGCGGCGGGGAGTCTGGTGTTAGTAAGTTTTTTGATATTTTGGCGGAAGTGCTTGGCGGTTCTGAATTTTCTAAAGCTCGTTTTGGGAAATTGGAAGATTTAAAGTTAGTTTCGGTTAGTACTCTAGGTTTTTTTCTTCGGTATGGATCTATGTCATCTGGTGTTTCTTCTACTTCATACGAATTTTTGGGTCGTTTATTAAATGCTCGAAAAGTCGATGGCGCAGGAGTATTTCTACCTACGTTCTCCACCAGTGAAGGTCTAGCTACTTTGTCGTTATTTAAAAAAATTGTATCAGCAGTCTGAACGACTGAAGCTGTTCTCCTATTAGCATTCGTTGAAATCGCTTGTTTCGGAGTACTAGATGCAACTGAAGACCTGGACGGAAACTTTTGTTCTATATTTTCAACTACTCGCCTTCTCGAAGCGATTGTTTTTCGCGAAGAGGATTCCGTAGATGAAGGAGGATCTGAATATTCAGATGGAGAAACGAATCTTGATCTACCTCTTCCTCTTGAAATAGGTTTAGGTGTGTCGGGATCTGCGGTAGATTTCTGAAACAAATAAAATTGTGATTAAATATTGTTGATATTGTTATGAAATTCTATCCCCATCTTCAACAAACCAATAGCTAGGCCAATAAAGTTTGTCTATGTGTGACAAAAAATAAATGAAAAATATAAAATATAAACGTAATGGGGAAGGTAAACACAGGTAAAAAATAAAATTTATCAGGCAGGGCAACTAGTTTCGGCTAATAAGCTAGAAGAAAAACAAAAATAAAACAATGATAGTGCAATGGATACTATAAGTTATTAGAGCTTTTATACATGATTGACCTTCAAGGGCGATCACATGCGAGTACAACTGTGTGGAGGGCCTATTTCTCGACAATTGGCCATGATTGACAGTTGTCACCGGTAATCGATGAGTTGTCGATTTTACACACATATCAAAGGTAATCGTAATTCACATACACATATACCAACTAAAACAGTCCAATTCAAACTAACGGTGAAGAAGCGGGGTGCACTAAAGGTAAACGGGAAGGGATGAATAATGTGCTCTAACTAGTCCACTAACCCAGATTTAAATTTTTTTTTAAAGATCGATTCTTGGATCGAAAATGGCGCATTATGCGACAAAAATACAGTTAGCTACCGTGGCTTAATGTTCTACTCACTGCACGGCGCTTCTTAATGTAAGTAGCAATCTTTTGACCGGCTATATGGTAATTTTTCAAATCGGACAAAAGATGGCTTAGAACCTAACCAACCCAAAATGCCTCTACAAAGTTGTGACACTATTTAAGACGTAAATAGAAAGATTTATCGTCTTTACGATTACTTAAATACTCAATTATGGTAAGTAGTTTTTTTTTAAATCAGTCACTAATGATAGTTTTTAATTAAAATACCTGTGTTTCACTGTGAAATATGAGATGTCCAAGTGTTAAACGTTTTTCTTTTCAGTGTCCATAAACAGAAGCAGATATTACAAATACCTGGGAGAACCGGAGGCCTTTCGTCTAGCATGCCGGTGCATACAGCGGTGAGGATGTTTTCCTGGGGGACTCGTCTTCGGGCAGTTTTACATGATTTTCCATGGGTAAGTTAAATTTAATATTACCTTTGACATTTATACACTAGTTTAGTACTTATAAATAAACATTGAAGATTTTATTTTCCTGTCTCTTTATTTTTTAGGAAAAAGGAGTTTTGGAAAGGAATTAGAAGGAAAAATTTTACATGTCCTTCCTCCTTCGTTACTTGCTACCCACTCTCTTGTTTTATCAACAAATTCTGATTTGAATTTTTCATCAAGTTGGATAAAAAAAGGAAATAGCCAATCAAAATTTTGACAGTTTAGTTACATTATTGAAATTTGATTATTGGATTTATAAAGGTGAGTTTATTTAAACGGCTTATTTCATAATTTCGATGATAATTTATTGTTCATTAATTAATAGGTTATTTTGAAATCCATGTTCCAATTTTTTTATAAATTTACATTTTAAAAATCATAATTTTCGTGTGGTAACACTGTCTCACTACATTTAGTTACTTTTAATCTTGTCAAATCTAAATACTTAGATGAAACTTTTTAATTTTATTTCTTTAAAGACTTTTAATCATTAACTTGATATTCTTGTGATTTCGTGTTTCATTATACTACTTATTTTATGAACATTTTGTGCAAAGGCTTGTTATACAGTGTGTCTAATTAAGTCGGCACCACATGGGAAACGGTTTTATTATTAATTTTACGAAAAAAAAAAACTTATTCTTCATAAAATGTTCTGCATGGTCTAAAACCTAAAATGCAAACATCAGATATTAAATTTTTAAGGCCGAATACGAGGTGCGGTAAAAAATATAAATTTTGCTAAATTTTGATAGACCTCATATACGACTGATAAAATTTGGTATCAGATGATTTAATTTTGGGTTTCAGGTCATGAAGAACTTTTTATGATGAATAACTTTTTTCCTAAAATTAATAATAAAATTTTTTCTGTATGCCGCTAACTTACGTAGACAGTTAGATTATGCCTTTAATTTTTCTAACTAAAAAATAATCGATATCCTTGAGAATATTTCCTTGCAAAATGTAACAAAGGCTTTAACTAAAGTATAATAATTTGTGCATGGGTAAAAATCTCGGTAAATATAATAAAACAATGTTACAGTAATTATTTTTGTAATAATATAGATTTATATAGGTACAAAATTAAAAGTATAAATCATTTCATGGCTATAAGTCATTTAGGTTATGTACTTTCCCCTGTATAATTCACTGTCGGTTATTATATTCAGTTGCATAAACGTCTTGAATAAGATGAACTTCAAAATATTCTAAACAAATTAAAATTTATCAAAGAAAGTAATAGAGAGTCAACGAAATTGTTAATTATATTATATCATTTTAATCATATATCATTTAATGTTATCACGTATTCATTTTCAAATTGTTTCAATTATTGCTAATTTGTTTTCTATTGTTCTTGTCACCTGTCAAATTTATAATCAATAATTTCATAATACTGTTCATTTTATTAAAGAACAGGTGAGAAGCGTTTAAAAAAAATGATCTTTCTTAAGAGTTTCGTTAAGGAAATTTCCTATAAATACTATATTTTTTAGTGTTAAGAGTCATATATTATTAACGAAAAAGTGGAGCTGTCATACCACATTGCAAAATATTTTTAGAAAATTTACACTTTTTCTGTAAATTTACGCTTTTTCTGTAGATTTACACTTTTTAGGTAAATTTATAGTTTTTCTGATACTAGTGGCAGTAAAGGCATCTATCCAATTACGGAAGGTAAACTGCTGATTCACTAAAGTATCTCTTTATATCTCTTATGTACAAATCAGAGATTAGGAACATAAAGATAGCAAACGCAACAACGATGGCGTCATCTATGCATCTCAGATGTTAACTAAAGGTACACGTCGTTTGTAGACAGACAGTAGATGTGGACAGTTTGTAAATATAAATTTCAATTAGTTGTATGCATAGATGTTGTATGTATTTCGTAGAATCCTGAATTTGATTTTTAAATTTTGAGTTCTTGATTGTGTTATCCTCTAGATGAACTAAGCGAAATGGTTGTGGCTGTTTTTGTGTTCCTACAAACACTAAATTCGAAATTCTTTTATTTATTTACATTTCGTCACTAGAAAACATAAAATAATTTAACTTTTTTGTGCATCTTCAAACAAACAAGATTCTCGTTTTGCTTAGTACTAATATTATTTAAAAGTGGTAAGTATAAATGTCGTCAGTACAGTGTTGAATATTTAAAATTTTGTTTTCTTCCATCAAAGGCAGACAAACGATTGCCCACATGCCTTTTATGCAACAAAGTTTTGAGCAATGACTCTATGAAACCATCAAAGCTGGAAGATCATCTAAGAAGGTGTCATCCTGATGAAATAGGTAAAGATTTGAAATATTTCCAAACATTAAATGAAAAATATGAAATGAGACCCACCGTGCACAGTATGTTCTCTTCAACGTCTGAAAGCAACGATGATGGCTTGCGGGTATCTTACAATATCTCATTACTTATCGCAAAATCTGAAAAACCGCACACCATTGGAGAACAGTTAATACTCAAAAGAATTCCTTTGGGTAACAACACTGTACAAAGACGTATTGATGAAATGAGCTCTGATGTTGAAAGTTTCTTATGTGATTATCTACGAACAACTCATTTTTCTATTTAACTGGACGAGTCAACTTTACCTGGCAATGAAGCATTATTATTTGGCATATGTTCGATTTGTTATGGGCGAAGAAATTCATGAAGAGCTGCTATTCGCGAAAACTTTGAAGGCAGACACTAAAGGTGAATCAATATTTAACTACCGGATCTAGCAAACTTTTGAAAGTGGTCTATGAAACAAAAGAGTTTGGGAACCTTTGTTATAGACCATCGCCCACAAATGAAAAAGCCGACGAACTAGCCCGAGAAGTATCAGATAAAGCCATGAGCGGCACCGAATCTTTCTGTGGAGTTGCTAAGGCATTGGGCAAGGCATCCACAAAAGAATGGATGCAAAAATAGTCTCAGGAATGGTGGAACAAAAATATCCAGGACTAAGATAAGTCATAGAGAAACAATTAAGGAACCTCATTTAAAGAAGAAGTTGTACTTCGAAACAATTGTCTGTAATTTATATTTTTTTTTTAATAAAAGTGTGTGAAAATCCACCATGATTGGTTTTTCTACTTTTAATAATATGGATTTTCATCAAGTAAAGGCCGAAACAATCAAGAAATTAAGGAACCGTCGGCCAAATTCACGAAAGACCTACTGGATCAAAAACGATGAATCGTAGGGATAACAGTAAGTCTTTTTACCGGACACTGTTGCCCTAAGAAAGCACATTAGTGTCTACAAATCTACAATTCAGCAGGAGAAGCAACGTCGTTCATGCTTTATAAATAAGAAGAGAAAATACCAATCCACGTCCTGTGTCAGCGTGAAGGCCTAGCCAGATTGAGGTTTCTAATATTAGGTAAAAAAGCCTGAAACATGTAACGACATGCAAGAGCTAGACCAACTCTAAATAACAAAGTCCCACTTATAGATCTGAATAGGTAGCTGTAGACAAGTACTTTTAAACCTAATCTAAATGGATATCTGAAATTTTTGTATTTTAAAATGTTAAATAATTAAAAATTTAGACAATCAACGTAGACAACCGGCTTTATAGTTACCGTGACCCGAAAATGCGTTTACAAATTTAATAGGAATTAAAAAATATCTAAATAACTAATTTTTTTAACTATTAGGAAAACATAAAAGAACAAAAATTTACTAAACTAGAATGAATCAGATAATCAAATTAATATGATTTGTTTAAATAGATGGGCTCATAATTATGAGACTATCCTACCTATTTAAATAAATAACTATTTTTAGGAATGGGTATTACAACCACATCTTTTCTATAGCTGTATGTAATCCAATTTATTTTCTATTAATCTGTTCTACTGATCTATTGATAATTTCAAAAAGAATGTAATTTCTTCAAATATGCCTTCACAACATATTGAATTGCTTTTATCTGAACTTGTTCACATATTAAATCTACTACTTAGCATTTTAATTTAAATATATCCCTTGCAAAATGTTTTTTTTTATTGCATTAAGCAATAAAAACCAACAAAGAATAATTACCAAAAGTGAGAGTCTATATCAGTTTACCTTGACTTAATCTTATACAAATGTCAACCACTTCTTCTGATTTGTTTTTTATGAAATTCGTTCAAATATATCAAAACTTGATTATGTTTCCGGATAATCTTATAACTAGTTCTGTGAAAAAATGGAACGGCCACGCCCTTTACCTAAAGTAGGATTTAAAAAATTAACCAATATTGATTACATGCACGGCCATCAGAGACAGGATTCTATAATGTATATTATATCCCTGTGTATACCTAAATGTCAGGGTTAGATAATTTATTATTTTTAATTAGGTACATATCAAATTCGTTTTTTTATATATTTATTAAAATTTTGAAGATCTTGAACTATGTAAAAAAATTCCAAAAAGTAAACAGGGTTCATTACGAAAGGCAACCGGCTTTATACGGGGTAGACCGTATCATAAAGCAACTACAAAGTATTGAACCAAATATACTATATATAAAAAATGTTTGAGATTATATCAAGAGGGTTTAAAAATTATTGGGTCGATTGGGAAATTGTCAGTGTGGTTTTTTGCTTTAACGATATACCTATGTAGTGAGGAAATTTATTGAAAATTATGTAGGGAGAAAAAATAAAATAAATAAAGAAAAAGTTAAACAACAATTTGTATCTTTAATTTAAATGATAGAGACGCAGAGACAGAATGGAGCAGACTCAAAAGAGCAGAGAGAAGAAGAAAGACAAAGACACGAGAGATACAAGCGGGATAATCAATAGTAAGAACGCCGGTATAAAACAAAAGAAGATAAAAGGAGGGAATGGATTTCCTAGTGTGAGTAAAAGTCAATAAAAGGGTATATATCATCATATAAGTAAATAGGAATGGCAACAAAATTATTAGTTTATATAGCTAATGAACTAGAAATAATCAGCAAGATAGATACACATTTGAAGCTTAAAAAATCTGATGTGTCCAACACATGACTTTCCTATCTAGTTATTATAGGCTTTTTCCGGTTATTTAGTACAACCTATTGCAGCACCTCTATAAATGTTTAGAGGATAAACTAAATATATACATTTTCCACATATATCTACCTCGAAACATTTTTCTATAGATATTCATTGAAAACGAAAATACTGAAAAATTTAAATTTATCAGTTTTTGTACAATTTTTCCATTACGGTCCATTTTAGAAAAATCATGTATAAACAAAAATTATACAGATCGATATCGCAAACAACTTTTAGTTCAACAATTTTCATAAAAATCAGAATTTTGCACATTTTGTCAAATTTTTCGAATGCGGACCATTTCAGGAAATTTTGACATCAAGCAAAAATTATAGATAATAATATTAGAAGTAACTTTTATTTGAACAATTTTCTTCTCCAAACATAAATAACAGATATATTCCATAAAATATAAAAAGGGCCTCCCATAAAGTACCCCCCCAGGTGTTCCGACTTTGTCCAAAATCTAATCATTTCACGTCAGGCCAAAATAAAACTTAAGTTTAAAATTTAATGTTTTTTCCTTTATCCGTTTTTGAGTTTTCTTCAAAATTCGAAATTTACACATTTTCTCAAATATCTCGAATATTATTTTTTTAACATTTTGTCAAATTTCTCGAATACGGACCATTTTAGGAAAATTTTGTATGGTACAAAAATTATAGATAATAATATTAGAAGTAACTTTTATTTGAAAAATTTTCTTCTCCAAACGTAAATAAGAGATATATTTCATAAAATATAAAAATGACCACCTATAAAGTACCCCCCAGATGTTCCGACTCTGCCCAAAATCTAATCATTTCATTTGACGCTAGAATAAAGCTTAAGTTTAAAATTTGGTTTTTTTCTTTGTATCGGTTCATGAGTTATGGTAGATACAGACACACACACACACACACACACACACACACACACACACACACACACACACACACACACACACACACACACACACACACACACACACACACACACACACACACACACACACACACACACACACACACACACACACACACACACACACACACACACACACACACAAACACACACACAAACACACACACAAACACACGCACACGCACACGCACACGCACACGCACACGCACACGCACACGCACTCGCACTCGCGCTCGCGCTCGCGCGCACGCACGCACGCACGCACGCACGCACGCACTCACGCACACACCCACACACACACACACACACACACACACACACACACACACACACACACACACACACACACACACACACACACACACACACACACACACACACACACACACACACACACACACACACACACACACACACACACACACACACACACACACACACACACACACACACACACACACACACACACACACACACACACACACACACACACACACACACACACACACACACACACACACACACACACACACACACACACACACACACACACACACACACACACACACACACACACACACACACACACACACACACACACACACACACACACACACACACACACACACACACACACACACACACACACACACACACACACACACACACACACACACACACACACACACACACACACACACACACACACACACACACACACACACACACACACACACACACACACACACACACACACACACACACACACACACACACACACACACACACACACACACACACACACACACACACACACACACACACACACACACACACACACACACACACACACACACACACACACACACACACACACACACACACACACACACACACACACACACACACACACACACACACACACACACACACACACACACACACACACACACACACACACACACACACACACACACACACACACACACACACACACACACACACACACACACACACACACACACACACACACACACACACACACACACACACACACACACACACACACACACACACACACACACACACACACACACACACACACACACACACACACACACACACACACACACACACACACACACACACACACACACACACACACACACACAGAGAGACATCATCGCGAAAATAGTCAAAACGGATTCAGGGGATGTTATTTTAAAAATGTTAACGTAACTGCACCAGAGGAAACATTTAGTTTTCCGAAACATACTCGTATGTTGTGCGTTTAAATAAAAACAAAGTGACCGATATTGCCAAAGATCTTTTTATTAATTCTATTATCCTCTTTCATATATTTATTGTTATTTATAATATATTTACTTCCTTTGTTTATAAAATATCGATAGTTATGTGATGCGAATATCCTGAAATCTAAACATTTTTGCGTAATACCTACATTGTCATTTGCCACTGAACGAATCATTACATTTCTTTTTAAACAAAAGCAACGTTTTTGTCAATTATTTAAAAGAAAATATTTCTTCCTTTTGTTTACCGTAAGAATACGGAATCGTCTAGTGTAAAATTACACGTTTTTAGAAAAACTATTATCTAATTTAATTCGGTGGATGGATGCCTCCAATAGAGTATTGAACCTATATCTTCTATCAATTTTAACGGATTTTTAAGAATATACCAGATTTAATTTGCATATACAGAAATCTCTAAACTTCAAAATATATATTATCGGTGAAATGGAAAAAAGTTTCATATTTTGTTGGATAAATTGATAAATTAAATGTGGAAAACCAAAGCTTGAGCCCAAATTTGTAACTTATAGAAATTTAAAAAAATTTAATGCCGAAATGTTTTACACCGACCTCTTGCAGGCAAATTAAAATCACCAAATTGATAATAAAATAGAAACATTTAATAACATAATGCTAAATCTTTTTGACAAACATATGCCATTTAAAACTTCCAGAATAACAAAAAGAAAGCTCCTTGGCTGATAGAAAAGTATACTGTACAACTCGAGTGGATTGTCCATATTCGCTCTTGTTGCACAAACTGCTATTTTGCAATGTTTTCCCTACCTAGAATGAATATGAAATATATTCGTTCAGTTGAACGCAATAGCTTACTTTTTTGCTTTGTAGTCTGTGCGTAGATAGGTTATATCCATGTGGGTGTAGAAAAGAACAAACTTTTTCCAAATTAACGACGGCAAATTTTATAGAAATGGTATTATTTTATTTATTTTCGTCCATTTTTTAATCAGCTTCAATTTTTTTATTTAGATAACTTTTGTATGGACTTTCAGATCGATTGACATTTGAGTGCTGATCTCTTGTGTTAACTATACTCTTTGGCCTTACTATAAACGCATGCATTTATTCCTATTGGTTTGCATAAATCGCTATGCTCGCCGCTTCATTATAATCCGGCACTAAGAAAGAACGCGTTGCAAAACAAATAATATAATAATATAACAAAATTTTATGGATTTAAATATCTATTCCTGTTAAAGGTGTTTTTCTTTTTAAATCATATTATTTAATAATATTAACATTGTTATATATCTAAAATTTGGCGGCACACAAAAGTGAGTATCACTGTACTACACAATCAAAAATTGTAGTGAGTTGAAGAAACTTGTAAAGAACACCTAATAGCCGGAAAAATATTAACGTGACGTCATTCCGCACACGTACCTAGAATTAGTGGTAAATATTAATTTTTAAAATAGAAAGTAAATCATACATTTGTATTATTCTTGAAAACAAGCAATTAAAACCATTTGTAACTCCATAAAAGCTTAAATGTAAATAGTTATTATATTTTCGCTTTAAAACTTGATCATTTATATGTGAATTAATTCACCAACTAATTAAATCAAGAAAAAACTATTCTAATGGTATGGTGGTCGCCTTGAGTTTATTTAATTTCATTACTTATGCGCTTTGCTATGAAGTTTTCATTGACTATGTTTACACCGTACGAACTGATTGAGAGTATGAGCAAAATATGCTACTATAACTGTTTTCTTTTAGTTCCGAATTGGTTTAAGGATTTGTTTATGTAAAATAATTTTGTTATATCTAGATAGGCTAGAATGGCTACCAAGTAATAAGTACATTTTCTTGAATTTTATAATATGTAACTCTTGTCATTTCTTTTTAACATAGAGCTTCCAGCGAATTCTTCAATCTAATGTAATACTTAGATATTTTACTCAGTTTGAGGAAGGGATGTGGGAGTTATTTATATATTATTTTAGGTACTGGAAACTAAATCAATTAAAACAAAAAGTAATACGTAAATTATAAAAAGAAAATGTATTTTGTTCTAATACATTTGCTGAAACCACCTGGTGCACTTAAGAGTCAAACTTAGATTTTCAAGTATAATAGCACAAGAGGCACATGCTCGGATCATTCATTTACATAAGTTAATTCGTAAGAGCTATTTTTTTTTTTTTTTATCTTTAATAATAATGTTACAACCAAGTATAAATGGCCACAGTATATTGTAAATCTTCAAATTAATCTTATGCTTAATACTATTAGAGAAAAGTAGGGGAAAGTGTCCTAAAATGACATAGCTGCTAAAATGACACACTTGCTCTATATAGGAAACTAGAAGCGGCATCTCTTATTCGGTAACTGTACTAAGTAACAAACACTATTAAAATATACTATAAGTTTACAGATCTCTCCAGGTTTATTTAACGGTTTTATTGTGTAGGTTATGTTTCAGTGGCAAGAAAGTTTTGTATGCGTGGATTTTACATTGCTGTTTTTATATCATTCTTCGTGGTATTAAATATTGTGTTGGCATTAATTGTTATATGTGAACAGTGAACAATTGATTGGTTTTTTAACTTTAACATTATCAATAATAATCTATATATTGAAAATGTAACATTGCGTTTAAAATGACATATTGTGGTTGTTGTTAAATTGACATAGTATGTCATTTTATACGACGCACAGTACAATTTCTAGTTAAGTCTTTTTGGTACAATGATTTATATTAATTGTAATTCGATCTTTAATTTTTTTTACAGATGACCATGGTTGGAAGGTACGTCAGAAAGACTACTAGACAGTTCTGGGATGAAGCATCTATGCAGCAAGCTATAAAAGAGAATGGGATGGCTAAAAACATCTAAAGTCTATAACGTTCCCCAAGTAACTCTTAGACGTAGAGCTGATAATAAGAATAAAAGAGTTAAAGGTGTAGAGAAGACTGTTTGGTTTAACCACAACCGAAGTGAGACACACTTTCAGACCAACTAGGAAGAGGTTTAATCCAAAACATTTATAGTTCATAGCTAAAATATGGCCTCGAAATGAGAGATCCTAATGATGGTTGAGAATGGGTCCAAGGTATATAACGAATTATTGGTTGGTAGTGAGATTGTGAAGATAAATGAAGTCGTAAGCAACAAGACATAGATGACGATGGTCTGATAATCCAACTCTAAAAAATGTCCTTGCTCCTGAAGATAACTTAGTTCTAGAAGATGACCCAGCTTCAAAAGATGGTCCAGATTCTAAAGAACGGCATAGTTTTAGTTTTATCTGTATTATTGTTTGGATTATCCTGGTTGCATTAATTCCATTTTATAAATACAGGAAAAGGCTGTATTCACCAAACGTCAATGTTTTTTAACGTTATTTTTCCTGTTTGGATACTTTAGCATCCACAGCAGGCTTCACTGTAAACATCTTTAAAAGGTTTCATGACAGATGAACTATCCAATGGCTGAACCTTTTGTGAAATGTGTGGAGACAAGCTAAGTATGTGTATATGATAGTTTTTCGCAAATAAAGTAGCAATAAGGTCTTTATGATTGAAATTACCTTTTACGATTAACTGAACAGGTTTTTTTTATTTAGATTGTTACAGGATTATAGCACTCTTAAAATAAACATCCTGTATAAAAGAATTTATGTACCAAGTATCATAATAATTATTTAATATTTAGGAAAAGGGAATTTTCATGTAGATAAACTTATCTTACTTGAACCTAGTTGTACTTTCGGAGTTGATATCTCTTATATTCCATTCTTCATGTCTGTTATTTACTTTATCCTAAGGTATGCATATCCTAAGATAGTCGATTTTCTTTAGTAAGTGTACATTCCAGGGATGACTCTCCTAAAATTATGAATACAATACAGAAGTATGACGTAAGCCTTCAAGATGTATATATTTTTATTACCTAACTACGTTATAAATTAATTTCACATTTATTATTTTAAAGATGGGTTTGTTCACATTATTAGATATATGACAAGGATGACATGTGAGATGTGTCAATCATTCTTGTGCAATAAAACTTTGATGAAATGATTCTTGGAGTAACTTAAAAGTACATTTAGTACATAGTATGTAATGAGAACCTTCTATCTTTCTTTTTCTCTCTATACAAAGAGATATCTATCTCACTTCTTACTTAACTAATTAAATAATAGGTAATTTAAGGAGTAGATCAATTAAACTAAGTTTTAAAACAGGAAGTACCTGAGTAAATTCTTCTGAACATACTCCTGTATATTATCCTGAATATACTCCGCATTATCCAGTTAGGATTAATTGAAGCACATTTTCCCAGAGATCACATTGTACTATACCGAGAACACATTGTACTATCCAAGGGTGCACAAACGGACAATACAAGTATTTAGTTTATTCAGGACTCCTTAACCATCAATACAAGGTAACTTTAGTTAAGTTCATACCCCAGGCGACCTATCTCTCACTAGAGGCCCGGTATATACACGAGAAAATATATCACGTCTATTTCTTGACACTACAAGGAAATATATAGTTTATATTCGACTTTACTAGATACATACTTATTTACATATTCTTTTATTATTTTATATAGTAATGAACTTTAAAGATTATATTTAGAAGTACCTGTAATATTTTCCATCGACGAATTTACAAAGTGTAAACTCTAGATATGCATATTTGAGAGTGGTAAATATTTCCATATATCGTATAACACATAACTTACTTAAATTATTTGAATTATATACCATTTATAGCTATTTTTGATAGGTATCAGATCCACGTGCATTTATTTTTTTTAATTATAACCTTTAATTTTGTTAATTTTGTCATTTTTGTCAAAGTCATTCTTCCTTTATTGAAACTTAGACCAACACCAACTAGATAACGACCCAATCTATAAAATTAAATTCATGATATATTCATTGTATTTTTTTCAGGGGTAGATAGTGATACTTTTTGGGAAACATTGGATTCCACGATTCTTTTTTACTATCTCCCCTGATTAAATTATAACAGTAGATCGGGCAAAAATTATCGTTATAAAATTGGCGCCCAACGTGGTGCTCGTCCGGGATTTTATAATTATTTTATTTGGAGCCAAAAATTATTTTCAATTATTTATTTTTGAGTGTAGCTATTGAAAAGAAAAATCAATACGATTTTCATATAAAACTGAATATATCTTGTGTGTGATATAACCTGCAATACAGAATGTTCCGTTTAAAAGTCTAAGTTAATATTAACTGCTTGCTGTCTCTTTCATCCAAGTATAATTATATTTATTATTATTTTATATGGTTGATACTAAATCAATTACTAGTTCTATAATGGATACCTACAACTAACTCTCTTGTGTAAATGTATTTAGAAGTGTTGTGTAAATATCAGTCTCGCTAAAAACATAAACCTTTAAAGACTCATTTGAATAATCATTGTTTTTCATTGCATTACATAATTTCTCTATGGATAAGAATGAAAAAATATGCATTTCAGTGGGTGAAAATTGGATGACTGTAACCCATTTCAAATGTAATATCGTAGCAGTTTGGATCAATGACTTATTTTATGATTTATTCATTGCCTTTAATGTTACTGTTGTTTGTTCCGAGAATTTGTGCGACAATTCATTCACTTGGTATTAATGGAATTGTAAGAAAACTATTTCCTTTTTTTTTGTTCAATGAAAAAAGCCACTATACATTGATTCTTATAATTGTTACTAAGAACTTTAACATAATGGCAGTGAAACAAAATTTTCATTTATAATAAAGACCATATATATTAGAATTAGGCTTTATCGAATATCCCCGGAACAACTTGGAAGATCTAGAACTTTTAGGGATTATATATTACCAGAGATATAACTATTGATTCATAAAATAGAATATCTGTGATGCCAATAAAAAAATCAGTCCACTTGTAGGCCAGGAGTGGAAAAACGTGTGGTGTGAGGATACTGGAGGACTGTGAAGGATCTGAGGGCCCTACACCTTTTTTTATGTAATACTTTTGATTACCTCATAAAGAAATTATACAGTATCGACTATTAAACGCTTTCTAATACGTTATGATAATCTCAAAGTGAAAATTACAGAGAGTTAGTATTAGTACGAGAAGGAAACGAATAATATCAAAGTTGCCAGTCTAGATGACCCGACCACGTTAGGACTAATGTGGACATCATCAGAGATTCCAAAATAAGGGGGTATTCTACTTCACGTACCAGGAATTAGAACATTTTTCAATTATTAAAAAATAATGTATGGAGAAAATCAAATCCAAAACTTCTCAATATTAAACTATCATAAAGAAGGTAAAAAGAAGGTTCTCCATTTACGATTATTATTTCCCTTTTTATTCTTGAAGTATCTGACATTGTTTCTGAATGTCCCAATCACTTCAATCTTATTGATTTAATCAATTGATTGTGATTAATATCAAAGTATAATGTTACATTTGTTGTATAATTTTATTATTATTCTTCTCATTAAAACAGAAGAAAATTGATAATATTTCCTGTCTCTTTACGTTCTCGGAACCACTTAAAAACAGTTCACTGAAAAATAATTATCCAGCTATCGTAATCAATAAATTTATAAAGTCAATCAAGATAACAAAAAGTTCGTAGATCGAATTCACATTAAAATTATTGTGCGTTTGTTGCACAATTTAATTGCTTTATTCTAACTGTACACAAGGTCGCCAAGTTAATTGGCTTATAATATTATCTTGATATATTAATTTGCTTATTGTTATTTTAACAATTAAAAGGCACACCACCACAAGAACGTAGAGTATCGAGTCATATTTTAAATATACGGTGTGATTCATTGATATGAAAAAGTTCAATAACTTATAAAGTACCTTATTTTGTATAAAAACAACAAGTAAATATTTTCGGAACGCAAAATAAACGAGTTTAGGATGGTTTAAATCAGTGAAAAATAGCGACTAACAAAATCTGTTTTCATATAGCCACCCTTCCTTCCGTCAATATAAAATTTTAAAACCAATATATTGTGTTGTAAAAAATGGTATATTTTAACGTTAATAAATTATTATAATGAGTTTAATATTTACTTTCCTTACTTGTTCTTATTTTTCCAATGTAATTTATGGTTCCCGGAAAATTGGTCTGCAAGAGCTTTGAAAAATCTGCATCTGTATCATATAAACGTTTCAATTCCTTATTTTATATTATTTTTGTATCAACATTAGTTAGATAATAAGTGATTTAAATCAGATGTATTTAGACCAAATGTATTTTAGATCATCTTTGTTTAGACCATTTGATATTAAATCAATTGTTTTAGACCTTCTTTTTAGACCAATTTTCCGGGAACGGTAATTTATTTCACTAAAATTATGTATTGTTTAAAAAATAATTTAACGTCTGATTAGACACAAATTTCATGTTAAACATGGTAATGGGATCAATTAAAATTTATTTGTTTTCATTTTAGCACGAGATTTTTGTGTGTAATAAATTATTAAATATTGAATTGATTTATTCTCGGGGAATTCTTAATTTATAGTTTCAAAACTATTCCTTACCCCTCGTAATGCGAAGATTATTTATGATTGAAAACATACTAAACTATAATAAAATAAATAAAATAATATTTTACTTTTTCTACGATTTTTATTCAAAGTTGCAATTTGACCAGAGAGAAATTTGTGAAAAACTATTTAAACTACATAGAAGGTCAATTTCCTATGTCGGATGGTTATTTTTAAGGGATTTTACAGAATATGCGTAATGAAATAAATTTTTTTATATGATAGGTATATTTTAGAAATCTTCGTTTCCTATAATCAAAATAGCTTCTACTATTTATTGTGTTTATAATGTAAGTATATTATAAGATAAAATATTAAAATATTGTTTATCGTTCCAGGCTATGAACGTTTTAAAGTCTCGTCAATCGTGACATAATTGAAATTTTATAAAATTATTTTCATGTTATAATTTTGCGGTGAGTGAAAGCGCTGTTCGACGCGGTAAACTACTCTTAATTGATTTCAGTTGCAGGCTATACAAGAATTTTGGAACCCATTATATCCATACAACGTTTAATCTTTTCGTATAACATTATTTGTTACGTAATTAAATGCTGATTAATATTTTAATAGATCCTGTTTACAATAAAACGTTGTAGTTTTCTTTTTTAATTTTAACAATTTATAAAATATTATTAAAAATAATAGAAACAAAAATTAACAGTTAAATTAGTTTGTTAAACTTAACATTAAGAGCCAAAAATACAAAATATTTGCATTTAAATAATAAAAAGTTTGTGATTAATAGTATCGAAAGCTTTAGTGAAATCTAAGAGAACTTATACATCTATTTACCAAATAACTGATAATGTCATTACAAACTCTTGTTAGGGATGTTACTGTACTATAACCGCTTATAAATCCGAATAATTATTGATCTAATATTTTTAAAAGTATACATAATAAGCTGATAGAACGTAGATAATTGCATGACACAGGATTGGATATAATTTAGGAGAGTGGTCGCCAAACTCTCAATGTGCTGAGCTACTTTGTTAATTTTGGAATAAACAGCGAGCTACCCACACGGAAGCCACGTAACGCAACGTAAATGAAATAATCCACAGTTAATTTATCATTATATGTATTTATTTTACTATTTAACTGGTAATACATAATACATAGGTACTAATAATAAAGTAATAACAAAATAACTAATATTACTAGTACGTTCTTGTTCATAGCTACATTCCTACCTACCAAACGAAGGTGTTTGAAAAATAAACACAAACTTTTATCCAGCCACAACGGCATGTCACGTAAGATTAAAAAATAGTTAATAATAACAACAAAAAAGTAACGCACTATCATGAACATAAACATTGAAAAATAAAAAAGCACGTTCAATGAGAAGGCTGACACTCAGACTCATCGATAATTTTTTAATGTTTGCAGTATAATTTGATACAGCCATTCGAATACAATTATTCAAATGTTCATCTGTAAGTCGATTGCGATATTTGTTCTTAATAAATTTCATATTGGAAAAAGAAGATTCACACAAATAGGTTGAACTGAATAATGCTTACATTTTCAAGGCAACACGGCATAGAACTGAATATTTGTCTTTACTTACAATAGGCCAGATACATTTGGTACGATTTTAAGGCTAAATTATTTTGAAACTCAATTACTTCCATTTCTGTTGCAGCGATGTCTTCGCAAAAGTTCTGCATAACACAAGTTGCAAACTGTTGGATATCAATTTCCATAAAGGGTGAAACAACAAACTGCGCTACTAAAGCCATTTCGTTGAAATCCTTAAAACGATTTTTGGAGTTATTCTTCAGGGTAAAAACTATTTCTACATGATATTTGCTGTCATAGGGTTCTAATGGATTTTGAGATATTTTTTCTGAAAGAATAGGAAAATGCTTGGCATCGCTGTTAATTAGGTTTTGTTCCCAAAACTCCAGCTTTTTGATAAATGCTTTTATATCAGAAATCATTTCCGATAGTTCTTTGTCTCTCCCCTGAAGCTGCAAATTAAGTTCGTTTAATTTCTCTGTAATGTCCACGAGAAAACCAAAATCTCATCTAAGCCAGATTGAATTTTCTAGTTCCGGTTCATCGCATTGTTTGAAAAATTGAACTATGCCAGATAGGACATCATTAAAACTTTTCAGCACCCGTCCTCTACTTAACCATCGGACTTCAGAGTGAAGGAGTAGGTCCCCGTATTGACAGTCAACTTCATCGGCCAAGGTTTTGAATAATCTTCTTTGTAACGCTTGAGCTCTAATCTTGTTCACAATTTTTACCACCAGTTTCATAACGTTGTTTAGTTTCAGGAAATTTCCACATAATGCTTGCTGATGGATAATGCAGTGGTAACAGAGAAATTGCGGAAAAGTTTAATCTTTACGACATAACGCCACCAGACCCTTATCACAACCTACCATAGCTGGAGCGCCATCGGTTGTCAAGCCTACCATTTTCGATATTGGAATTTTCTCGGTAGAAATAATATTTCTTAAATGAGAAAACAACTCCTGTCCAGTAGTGTGTCCTTTCAGTGGAATAAACTTCAAAAGATCTTCTTTAATCGTAAAATCACTAAAAACCATCCTGACGAACACAGCCATCTGGGCAGTGTCAACGACATCTGTTGATTCATCCAGTTGAAGTAAAAAATAAACACAGTTATCTAAGTCAGTTGTTAACTGTAAAAAAATATCATTGCTCATTACTTCTACACGTATCATCACTGTATTAGCAGAAAGTTGCATAGATTTTATAGCTGAAACTATCTCGTCTTTATTTCTAAAGTTGGCAAATAACGAATCAGCAGCTTCTAAAAACGCCTGTTTTATCATTTCCCCGTCTTCATAAGGTTTCTTTTTTTGTGCAATTATCTGGGACACACGGTACGATGCTTCAGTTGCAGCCTTATTTTTGTCGTCTGTTCTTAAAAATTTTGATTGTTGTCCAATTAACTGCTTTTTTAACTGTTTCAGTTTCTCCTTTCTGGCAGCAGAATGTAGTGGGAATGATTTTTCAAAATTAGAATGTACAGTTTTATGATGTCTCTCAATATTTCCTTTTTTAGCAACGGAGACCGAAGTATTACATAACAAACACACATTTTTATCTTTAACTTCTGTAAAAAAGTATTGTTCTTCCCATTCCGAATGAAAGTGGTACGTCTTTACCTTCTTACAACTGCTTGCCATAATATTATTTTTTGTTGTTCTCTACTAACCCAACCGCTGGACGTTGGTTACGCGTTCAGTTTTAAACTAAGCGCAATGTCGCCGCGCCGTGCGTATTTATCCCGTTCAAAGCAATCCTGACCGTTCTCGAACACTAACGCGCTAGTCCGGCTGGTCGGTTCTAGCCGATTCTTGCTTGATGGCGTCAGCCGCAGATCGCTCACCGCAACGTTGCCGCTGTTTATGTTTAATATTATGACAATTAGATTTTTTTGTGGAATTTTCGGAAGTTTCTCTGATTTTTGCAGTTTGTATTTTTTAAATTAAAATCGTTGTGAGAGCTACCAGAATTTCCTCCGCGAGCTACCGGTAGCTCGCGATCGACAGGTTGGCGACCACTGCTTTAGGAAGTGGCGACAATAAAGCATCTTTTCACGAATTATGAAAGAAGCCAATCTTAAGACAGCAATTAATAGTATGAGTGATGTAATAACTTATAATTGGAAAGCAAAGTTTAAGCATTTGTATAATAATGACTTCCTCTCCTTTAGCATTGCTATTGATTTGTTGAATTATTTTTAAAACAGTTTATGAATCCTTTATTTTAAATGTAATAATGTTGGATCAATTTTTAACAGGTTATTGATATGGACTATGACAATGTATGCAAAAGAACTTCTAAAATTAGCTTTGTAAAATCTAGTCAATTTAAGTATGGATTTAAAACAATTATGTAGGTCATGAATATCAGTTTTTTTATGAAAGTATAGAGGTGTCTTTATATCAGATAATTTTTGACCGAGGCAAGCAAAATGTAAACTTCTTCTATATTTAATCATTTATTTTTTTTTTAATTTAGTAGAAATATGATCATATTTATGATCACAAGACTTCTGCAATTTTTGAATTCTTCCAGACTCGGAAATGTTTAAACAAGGACCATATACAATATCACAATGACTAAAATTCTATAATACTAATAAATTACCTAGCATTTTTTATATCTGATGATATAAAATGTCTCTACGCATATATTAGTATTAATATTGCATAAGACACTTTAATTTTAAAGTAATATGTTCAACCTTCAATTTTGGAAGACTCTATTGCGTAACTTCAGGATACATTTTAAATTGTCATTCTATGTATTCACTCCGCGTTGAAAAGAATAAGGATACAGATCTTTGACTTTACCCTACTAGAGTCTACTAATTTAAACAAGTATCATCTAACTCAACCATAGCCTTGATCAAACGTTGTGGTGGAGGCGAACTCATTTTGATCCTAATCTAACATAACGTTAATAATATAGAGATTTAAGAAATATTAATTTCCTAGTAACGGATTTTAAATTCTTAACTTTTAGAACACTTCCGTGGAAAGTAGCAAGCAACCCACTTCATTAGATACAAAAATTAGATTTTTCTACATCTATACCTATACAGTTCAAACTTCCTCTACTTAAAACTTTCTACGTAGACGAGAACTAATTGAGCAATTTACAAATATTATATATTCCTTTCCTGACAATCAACAATAAAAAAAATAAATATTATCTATTTGGTTTAGTCGCTAATATTACATAAAATGTGTTACCTATTTTTTTAATATTGTTGAGCAAAAAACAAGTCAGGAAATCAAATTTATTAGATTATAATTAGTAATATACACTTTTACTGCTCTTTCCGCAACATTTTTTAGGACAATTTTAATGTTTAAATTCGACTTTAATAACTTAATTTTATCTGACCTAAAACTGATAATTTAAGAATAATTAAAAAAGCTTTTAAACAACATTAAATTACTCGCCAACTACATTTTTATACTATAATAAAACCTGTTATGTGCAATTATTTATCAGAATCAGAGTTGCCACACTATTTTGGTATTAATAGTTACTTACTCAATTTAAAACCATTTAAAAATTGCGAAAATGGTACCTATGTAATTGAAAAATTTGATAAAACCGTATGTAATAACGAAACATTATTTGATATTTAACTTTTGAAAAAAAATATGTGAAAGTGTTATGGATAACTTCTGATATATCTATCTAATTGATCGTTTCGTGGTCTACGTTGATGTCTACGCTATACATCTGTTTTAAAATGGTCAATGCGTCCTGACCCACATCTTAAAAAGAAATTTGTGCATTTTATATATATGAATAAAATGTTAATAATTTATTCTGCATGGAAATTTAATGTTAATTCATTTTAATATTCAAACAACCAGAATATTTAGTTCCATAAATTATGTTTTGCATTTAACCAGTTTACTTTCCCTCAATTCAAATTGATTTAACCGTAAAATTATTACGAAACGTTATTTCAATTATATATTATATACCCGCCAAGACATGGTATTAAGAAAGATCAATTCATAGATTTTTTACGGCCAAGGATAAAGGTTCGTCCTAGAAGGAGATTATAATGCATAACATATTCATTATAGTGTAACTTTATCTCACTAGGCCCATTAGGCATCCTCTTAAGTTGAGAGGCCCCTCTAGTCAGCCATCCTACAGCCAAACTCGCCGAACACAAATCTTGTAATAAATGGGAGCGTCGAGCAATCGTAGAGGATATGCTCGGTTGTTTCATTTTCTTATTCGTACCCCCTTCAGAGTACTTGACAATGACCAGTTAGAATACCTGTGATCAGGTGAAAATTGTGGCTAGTCATAGTAAAGTATTTGCTGTGGTGCAGCTTTTTGTTTCATCCCAACTTTTCTTGAACTACCGATATTGTCACTCCAATAGAATGGCCAGGTCCAAAGAGTATTTGGTTGGCTGCCTTTATATGGCTTATAGAAGATATGTCTTGGTTAGATGGAGTCCATGATCGTTTAAAGTAGTGGAAGTGTATCGTGCGCCTCCCGCCAAAAACAACGTCCTACATTAGGTTCCATTTCAATCATCAAGAGTCGTATCATTGTCATTAGAGCTGCCTACTTGAAAATAAATATCAAGGGGTGTGAGAATAAGAATGACTTGCTCCTATCATGTTGAGACATGTTGTTCTTTGTATTTGTCCTAGCTTGCAGATAGTTGTTGATTGTTAGGTTTTCCGTAACTAGATAACTGCAGCCTGTATTAGCATAGGTCTTATGATTGCCGTTGAAGTCCATCTGACGACTCTACGAAACATTTATTGTACTGAGTAGTCAACATAATGATAGATTTTTTAGATTATCTGGTGTAGGGTTGTAAATCTAGAAACAATGGTTGATGAAAACTAGTTCCTGCTATAAAACCCCACTGGTGAATGACCAAAAACAGCAAATCAAGCTGAAGAATATTTTATTCGATTAAAGAGCTCCTGTCTTTGTAAGATATTCGTGTTGTCATAATATAGATTCTTTTGGTATAGTTTTTTAAAGAACTGGTAAAGATTACAACTGAAATCCAGCAAGCTGTATGATGTAGGAACACACCAAAAGTAAGAAGATTAAGAACTGTAAAACTACCCCTTCGAGATAAGAGAACTGGTAACAAAAACAAAAGCACCAGAAGACAAAAAGTTATTAAATAGGGCTATCCAAAGACTGAGAAGAGAAATTATAAATCAAAAAGAAGAACACATTAACAAATACCGAGTAGGGATAATAAATGACAAAGAAAAGAATCTGATTATTCTTTCGAAAATATGTATATCGAATTTCGGATATATAGGGCGTCACCGTCAGACATTGTTATGACAACACTCTACATTTAACACTTGTAAAACTTGTTAATGAAATATAGAACAATAAACAATGTTGACAACATTTTAAACGACGTTACACAAGTAATTATTAAAGAAATACGGATAATAATACGACATCAATTATTAATCAATTAAAGAAATGATACTAGCGATCCGGAGCCAGCGTACCACAGCCCGATCGATCACACTTCTCTAATCTGTTTCCATTCCTTATTTTCTATCAACATCCTGCTGGCTCCGTTCCGCTCACCTTGCCCCTCACTATAAATGGCAAGTGTGTATCATTTATAAAAACCAAGTAGAAGCTTACAACTTATTGAAATACCGACTACCAATAAATCAAACTTCTTAATAAACAAAATAATAGTTAAACATCGGCGGCGCCGACATGTATATCCATTATTTCTATTTGAATAGTAGATTAAAAAATGGGCAAGAGACAGAGCTGGGGAAGATTCGAATCACATAGGATTCGAATCCTAGGATATTAATCCAAATAGCGTCATAGTAATGGACATGGACAATACGTCGTACCATACGAGGTTGGTGAAAAAAAAATCTGATAAAGTCTTGGAATAAATAGCCAATTTAAAACTTTTTAATTGCCCATGACCTGTATTTTCAAGAGACTTATAAAAAAAAAATAACTATTTGAAGTAGTTGCTACTAAGATATTTCCTAAAAGGTACGTTATAGACGAGATGTCCAAAGAAAAAGACAAAGTTTTAAGGTTACCTCTATATTTTTGTGTTTTTAATCCTATTGAACTGATCTGGGGTCAATTCGATATTAAGGTAATAGAACTAATAAAGCAAAAGGTGGCAAATATTTTGGTAGTGGATTGGCAAAAGAAAGTTATAACATATAAAGAAAAGTACAGTGTTAATATCGGGAATTATATTTAAATAAAGAAACGAGGGAAGAAGACAAGGAGAACGAAGAAGAAGATGGAGGATTTAGAGGAAATGAATCTAAACAAAAATATACATATCTAAAAAAGTTTGTTTTCTGATCTGAATAAGTATATATTTCCTATATTACGAGGTAAGTTCAACTGAAATCACCTCGTAAGTTTTAATTCTTTAACCTTCCTGCAAATATTACAATGGTGTATCTACATTGTAGTTTAACACATAGTGTGTAAATGTACTTAATTCGTGATATTTCTTTTTTTGTGTGAATACTTTTCATTAATAAAAACTAAATTTGAGAAATTTTGGGAAAATGAATATTGTTGTGTGTGCATCTTACAGGCCATTGTTCCCCCGAAAGCTCTACAAAATTTCAACCTGATCCATCAAGCCGTTTCATTGGTTTATGAGAGTGAATTTTTGAAGAAATTGAAGGGTCGCGTTTTTCTATCCATGATATTCATCAGGATTTTGTGCTAATTGTTGGTTGGAAACTAGACACTTCATGCTTCAAATTGCTTTTTTTTTATTCACGTACGACCATTTTTACCAAAGATACAGCCATTTGAAAAATCGCAAAAATCGAGAATTTTTTTTGATCCCTTAATTTTTTCCACTAGCGTAAATATAGCAGATTATTACCAAAAGTAAAGTAAAATCATTTGTTACGTTTGCCTAAAGAGTACTTAACTATTACCGACAAAGAGAAAGCATCATTAGTTTGATTGAACATACAAAAAAATCATTAAAATTGTATCATAATCTGTTGTTTTACAAAGAAAGCTTGAATGACAATCTAAAAAAAAAATATGTATGTAGTACGAGTAGTATGGATGTCTAATTGTTTGGAAACATAAAGAAACTAACGTTCATTTAGTAATAGGTACATTTTCTTTAAAATTGAGGACAAAAAGTAAGAATTTTACATGAAATACGTTTTATTTAAATTTTATAAGTTATAAGCCTTTTAAATGGGTTGGGTACCATGCAATAATTAATTATTCTCGTTTTGGCCCGTAATCCGTATAGTCGCGTCAAAGTAGGACTAAAAACGCAGAAACTTCGAACTTTGGTCGGAAAGGTCCGATTGGGCTATTTTTTTCTGCAAAATGTTCATTGAGACATGAGATTCAAAGTTCACCAAAATCTAGATGCCGCTCGGCCTCCCTCCCGCCCCAAATTCACCCCAATTGGGGGGAATTCTCGGCTTTTTTCAACAAGCCACATACTTTCTAAAACTGCAGTCATAAGCGGGGCAAATGTTCCACTCGGGGGTTTGAAGTGCCCTGAATCCATTATTTGGATTAGGTCGCCTTTGCGACCTTCCCAGGGGTGTGTGACAGGGCGTCTGGGGTCCAAAATATGAGATGTCCGTGGAAATGTGTTTGGGCTGCCAAGTTGCGTCAGGGGGGTTTAGAAGGACGGAGATCTCAATTTCATCGAGAATTAAGCCTTTTCAAGCCATCAGAGTCGTATACATAGGTGCCCATGGGGTCTCAAATTTCATGATTACGCGGGATTGAATTTCAGGACACAGAATTGGTACGCGATAGTGTTATAAAACTACAAACTCTATATTGGGCAGCCTGTCATCCTGTGACCCAACCAGGGGTGTCCGAAAGGGGTGCCGGGGCCCAAAATATGAGATTTGATTTTATTTAATATCAACATGTAAAATTGGTATAATTCCGCCAGCGAGTATACTACTTGGCCTTTTTGAGTCTCTGACGAACCCAGGTATGAGCGATAGGGGTTCCAAGGGGCCCCAACTTTAAATTCTCGTAAAATTTCATTTTCTCATACAAAGTTGGTATGATGAGGGTTTGTAAGAGTGTAATTTTATGTTGCCTTGGCTTGCAAGCAAGCGGCTCCAGAGCTCCACGAACGAGGATTCTAAGGGGGTGAAACTATCAAGTTTCCCCTGGGACTCGATTTGATTCGATTTCATTATATAAAATTCATATAATTGCGCTGACCAGGCAGCTAATCAATCGTTTATTCGAGTGGCATTTAATCTCAGCCAATACAACGACATGCCCAGATCAACAAAGACATTATCTCGATGTTTAGGGTTGGGGCACTTGGCCATCACATCACACGAAATCTTGAAGGTTCTTAATTGCAATTCTTTATCAGAGTTATACACTCTTGAACCTCCCGGAAAAGGGTTTGCTGGAGATCTAAGTCTACAATTCATCTGATATTTTGTGAAGATAGTAACTGGTATACTCTAAAGATAAAATTAGAACAAGACTTAGAAAAAATAAAGATGTGGTTTGATCATAGGCTCTTGTCATTAAACTTTAAAAAAACAAATTACATACCATTTAGTTCAGTTGAGTTATATCAATTTTATGTAATGAAATCAAATCGAATCGTCCCAGGTGAACATGATAGTTTCGGCCCCTCAGGACACTTGTTCGTGCAGCCCTGGGGCTACATGCTTGCAACATAAAATTACATCCTTAAAAACCCTCATTATGCCGTCATCAACTTTATATGAGAAAATTGAATTTT
Source organism: Psylliodes chrysocephalus (assembly GCA_927349885.1). Taxonomy (NCBI): domain Eukaryota; kingdom Metazoa; phylum Arthropoda; class Insecta; order Coleoptera; family Chrysomelidae; genus Psylliodes; species Psylliodes chrysocephalus. The sequence continues at coordinate 3,824,084 of OV651823.1, read as the reverse complement.
ACGAGAATTTAAATTTTGGCCTCCCATCAGCCATATCTAGGTTCGTCAGAGACTCAAAAAGACCAAGAAGTATACTCGGTGGAGAAATTATATCAATTTTACATTTTGATATCAAATAAAATCAAAATCTCATATTTTGGGCCCAGCACCCTGTTCGGACATCCCTGGTTGGGTCACAGGATGACAGGCTGCCCAAATTTAGATTTGTTTGTTTTATAACACTAGCGCGTACCAATTCTATGTCCTGAAATTCAATCCCGCGTGATCATGATATTTGGGACCCCATGGGCCCCTTTTTATACGACCCTGAGGACTTGAAAAGGCTTAATTCTCGATGACATTGAGATCTCCGCCCTTCTAAACTCCCCTAGCGCAATTTGGGAGCCCAAATACATTTCCACGGACATATAGTATATTGGACCCCCCAGTGGCCCTGTCACCACCCCTGGGAAGGTCGCAAAGGCGACCTGACCCAAATAATGGATTCAGGGTACTTTAAAACCCCCGAGTGGAACATTTACCCCGCTTGGGACTGCAGTTTTATGAAGTATGCGCCTTTTGTTGAAAAAAGCCGAGAATTCCCCCCAATTGGGGTGAATTTGGGGGGAGGGAGGCCGAGCGGCATCTAGATTTTAGTGAACTTTGAATCTCATGCCTCAATGAACATTTTGCAAAAAAAATTATACCGATTGGACCTTTCCGACCAAAGTTCGAAGTGAAAACCTACTTTGACGTGACTAGTAATAAATTTAGCTATTCAGCTCTTAACAAAAAAAAAATATCACAACTTTCTTAAAATCATAATCAAACTAAATCATTTGAAGATGGCTCACGATATTTTAAAGTGTCGTGTCAGGTGGAATATGCATGCTCTGTTACAGATGAATGTGCTTTCGATTTTGTGTAATTAAAAACACCTTTCTAACTTATATAACCTGCCAAAGGCATTTACCTATCATTCATTTTGATATTTGATTATTTGAACATCCAATTTCATAAATTAAAAACTATAGGTTTTTATATTAAATGGTTCGAAATTAAATTAACGAGTTATAGTGTAAAATTAAAATTACACCCAATTGTGAATAATTATTATAAAACGTTTTGTAATAAATATAAAACTGTCATTATTTTTCCCAAGGATAATTTCATCTAGATAATCAAATATATATAGTTACAGATTTTTTGTACTTTTGTATAACTTTAAAAAACTAAATATTTTACTGGCAACATGAATAAGTTCCATAAGACCCCGCCGGGATCATCTTTCTTCCATTTAAATCCTATATTGATTAATACTGTATACAATGATGAAAAAAAATAATCATTGAAACAATTTACAATAATAGTTAATGTTAGGTTGACTTTAAATTGATTTAAATTTGATTATTAACAGATAAACTTTCGATATTATGGGAGGTTCATGGTTCAAATCATTCATTAAGCTAATCTTGGTGCTGTATTCTGCTTCTGAACTAAATTCAAAGCAAATGAGCATCAAGATAACGGGCTTCGGACTTCCAGGCAATTTAGCCGAAAGAATCTGACCTTCCAGAGAAAGTGACTTGAGCCTAGGTACATTGAGCTTTAAGGAATATTTAGCCTAGATACTTTAAGCATCAAGGGACTCTGAGATATTATTTGAACCACTATATTCTTTGATCTACTACTTTCTTGAAGACACTATATTATTTGAGTCACTGACAATATTAGTAGCACTGATATATAATTTTAACACTTCATTATAAATTGTTATTACAAATAACTATGTTATTTATATAAAATTTAGTACCCTGGAAGCGTACGGAATTGCATGACGAACGGAACATGTGACGGAACAGGATGGAGTCGGACGGACCATGTGACTAACTTCAGAAATTTTGGTTTAGATACCATAAGTAAACATTTTACTTGTGCCATATAGTATAATTATTTAGTTATAACGAAACAACTAGAAGAACCAGATGTGAAAAGAACGATTTATAACTACACTGACGGTTCTAGAACAAAACAAGGTTCAAGAATCAGCAATAGTGCCAGTATAGTTCAAAAGAAGCTCACGAGGTCCCTCATAGGAGCAAAAGAAAGGAAGGAACATGTTCATCTATAAAGATAGCAGACAAGAACTACTCACCATGGACAGACCAAGAAATTACTCAAGGTTAGTACTAGATTATCACGAAGCTTTAGCAGAAGTATCCATCAACAATGTGGTATGAGATATAAAACTTGGTAATGATAGATATGAATAATTAAAATCGTTTTCTCGTCACTCCAAAAGTGTAGTTGTGCATCGTTTTTAATTTTAATTGTTTTTCTCATATAATTTCATTTACCATACCAAATTTTAAATCATTTAAAATAGAAAAAACTTCATAAAAATAATTCAGAAATAAAGTTTTAGCTTTAACTAACAGTAAGTGTGTCCTCCCTAAAAATACTAAAAAATTACGAATTATTTTAGTTAAACTTTTTAACTGCATTAAGGACTCGCCCTGCAGTCTTTATCTTTGTCGGTTATAAACAAATAGGAACATATGTAGCCCAGACTGAGCGAGGTTTCTTTGCGGTAACACATCTGCCTCGCTTTCGGAAGGTCATGGGTTCTAGTCTTACTTCTACCAGGCCTGCTATGAGTTTTTTCAAAGGTTTTCTCATATCAGTAGACTTACCACCATCCCTTCCACTCCATCCCCTCAGACACGATTCCTGATTCTTCCATGTCTCCTAAGAATCTACAGCGGCCCACTGCTAACTGGGAGAATGAAATGCACAGCCTTTACCTATAATATATAGCCCAGAATACTGCAGTATCTTAGGTTTATTTTATTGTATTCCTCTACTTTCCCCGTATTTAGGGACTACGTTTGAATAATACTGTGCATTTGGATATTTTGCTAGGTTCCTTATTAAGTATTCCTGAAGTGCTCTTTCCGGTTCTAATCAAAAAATGGCGTTTGGCTGCCTAGCTAGAACTTCACATTCAACGATAACGTAGTATAAGGTTTCTTCCACACGTGGTGAAATCATTGTGTAATCCCATCACATAAAGATCAACAGCAGTGTCCAATAGTGAATATTTTGGGCATTGAGAAATGTAGCTCAATAGCCATGCGATTGTTTGGTATCCTTAACATGAGCTTACTAATTATATGTCTTCTTATCTGTTACCAGTGAGTATGGTGTTAAGAGGTTATCTACCTCTTCACTGCCTGTTAGGCAGATGTTTTGCTTTTCCCAAATACAGATTGGAGTCGTGTGAATGGTAGTTCTAAACCCTCCTTTTTAAGTTCATTGGCCTTTTCATTTCCTTTAATATCTTACGCTAGTGTTTAACTTCATTATGAATTGCCAGAACATTATGTATTCCTAAGGAGTTCCACAGTTCCAGACCAGGTTTGACTTGATTCTGTTTGAACCAAAGGCCTTTAAGGCTGTTTGGATACCTGAGAGAATTAAGATGAGCTGTTTCTTGAATTTTTTTCTTAGATTTTATCTTATACATAATTGAATTGCATTTATTTCAATCTGAAATACAGTAGTATATTTTTCAATAAACTTGTGATCGCTATGAATGTTAATTTAAACATTACACCTTTACATTTAATTGTAAAAAATTAGACTAAAAGGACAATAACAATAGTAATGGAGTCAGCACAACTAGGATATGATTTATGACCAAATTACGGAGGCAGCTGAATATAATATATTATCATAATACCTACCTGAAAATACTTTAAAAACAGTGTGGAATAAAAATAAGCAACCACCTTGTAAATAGTTATTTTATTACTGTTATTATTATTGTAAGTGAATGTATTCCAGTTCTTATACATAATCAAAGATATACTTACTGCAGTTGTTGTCCTTCGCTGTGCATGAGTTAGCAGGATAAAAAATAATAAGAGAAATAGTGGAAGAAATTTCATCTTGTCGGTAGAATCATTAGTTTCGGATTTAAAAGATGTAGGCTTCTAGTCGACTACGGTGTTCTTAGTGGATTAGAACCCTAGAACAAATAATAAATATCATTAAGAGGAGTATTTACTTAGCTGTAGAGCGGAGCATGCAAGGGTTTCGTAGTACCCCCACTTTTAAAGTTTATTTTTGCCTTATTCTGAAAGAAAAAAATATGTTCGTGTAGGTAAAGGATAAATCTATGCTCCTCTGGAGACACTTTTTTAAAATTTGAAATTGTTTTTTCTAAAAAAAAAAATACAAAACTCGACTTTTTTTACTCATTTTCTCAATTTTTTTTAGAAAAAACTAAATTTAATTTTGAGAAAGTGGTTCCAGAGGAGCACAGATTTGACCTTTACCTACACGTACATATTTTTTTCTTTCAGAATAAGTCAAAAATAAACTTTAAAAGTGGGGTACTACGAAACCCTTACATGGCAAGATTTTTCGTCTGGAAAGTGGCGCCTCTGTTAAATTTTTAAGAAATTAATATTTGTGAATGAAAACAACTTATAATTTATTTTACTGATGTTTTACGAGGGATGAATAAATTTTACTTATTTGTACACCTTATTTTTTACGTAATTTATTTCTTTAATACTAAGATTGGTATATATATTATACGCAAGGGTTTCATAGTACACCAATGTTACGGATTATTTTTTAATTTTACTAAAATAAATTTTATATAAGTACAGGTAAAGGCTTAGCCCATACCTCTCTGGAGTCACTTTAAAAATATGAGTCAGTCTCTTTTGAAAAAATCTAAGAAAAGAAACGAAAAGAAATAGAAATGTTAAAAAATGCTAGAAGAGAACAATATATTTAATTTTTGCCTAGAGGAGCATTTATTTTTATTACAATAAAAATAGGAATACGTTAAAAGCTTTTTCGTCTAGATGGTGACACCAACAAAATATATATCTTTTTCTACTATTTAGTGATAAACAGTACGTAAGTGATTTGAATTCATGTTGTTATTGTTTACGTACAGTAATTTTATCATTTATTTATTAAAAAAATATATACTCGAAATTGGAAGGTATGCACTGAGATATGAATTATAAATATGTTTTTGTTTAATGAATACCTCTTCGAGTTAACAATAATTATTAATTCCAGCATGTTAATATCTCTTCAATCCGTTAAAGTAATGTAAATATTTTTCTTGCTTTCGCGCATGGCTTTGATCTGTCGCACCCTTTGAGGCGCGTTGCAAGAGAAAATTTTCTAAAAAGTTATCCAATTTCTATAAATGAGAAAAAAACGATTTTGACAAGCTGATTGTGCATTGTGGCACAATAAAAGACAAGTCACTGCTTTAAAATTTGGAGAAATTTGTAAAAAATTTACTAAAATCTTTTATTTATTTGTAAAGCCACCCGATATGGCATGGACCATAAATTCAGAGCAAAATAAGATATGGAAAATTATTTGCAAGTAAAAGTTTTTAAATGTGGACATTTTATTGAATTCGAATTTGATTATGTTGCTGCCAGTCTGGATGGAATTAAAAAAAACAAAACTCTATGATAGAGTTAAAATGTCCATATGGAGCTGAAGTGCTAACTGTAAAAGAAGAAATATACAGTAGAGAAATTACTTTTTGGAAAAAGGACAATACCATTAGGGAGAACCACTATTGGTATTTTCAAATTCAGGGTTAGCTGCACATAACACAAATCGATTTTTGCATTTTGTGCTTTTGGACTTCTGGAGGAATAAAAGTGGAGAATATATCTCATAATGACAGCTTTTGGGAAGAAAAGATACAAAATAAAATTAAATTTTTTTATATGCAATATGCCTTGCCGGAACTTGTTGACAGCGAAGCTAATAGAGACATGGAAGTACGAGACAGAATACTAAATAATTCGTAAGAAATTTTATTTAATGTTTATTAACATAACGCAAGAAATCTTAAATTATTTTGAATATTTTTATTAATTTAAGAATTACATTTTATTTATTTCTAAAACATGGTAGTAGGCGATCCATTTAAGATATAATTAATGTCTTATTATTATAGTACACTATTTTAAATTTAGGATTTTACCAGTGGCAGTGGTAATTGATGATATATAATTATGATTATACCAAATGTTTTAAAAGGCTACACCAACTAGTGGACCACGCTTTTAAGTCCCCAAATAATAGTTTCAAGATTTTGATTCGGATTAGAAGTTTTGTGTCAAAGCCAAGTTATGTATTGATATTGTAATACGTAGATGAGTAACTATCATCAATAGAAATTGAAAATTCACACATGAATCTTTGTAACAACGTTATTTATAACTTTATTAACTTCATAACGGTCAAAAATTTTAGATAACTTATTTAATTTTAAATATAAATTTTCATTTTAACTTGGAAATTTTCGAAAAGTTCACTATATTGTTTAGTTGTTGCAACTTTACTGCGCTTAAGTTGCGTTCAGATTAAAATATGAATTGATTTATGGAGCTTAACTGAAAAACAGGAACTAATGCTTTCATTCCAAAAAAAAGTATTATGTTCAATAAAAAGAATTTCGAACTGTGATATCTGCAAGTCCTTATGATTATACAAGAGTTATCTTTATAAATTGATAGAAATATCGAACAAAAGTATATTGACATTATTTCCATAATACAAATAAATATATCTCTGTTTAAGAATACTCATAATTTATTTAATATATTCATTTAAACATGTTTTTGTTTTTTTGTCTGGATGATATTGAATACTAACTTTTTCTTTGTAACTTCGTTTACCCGAGACATTGTGATATAAAAAAACAGACAATTAAATAAAAGCGTACTCACAATTTTTCAGGTACATATAGAATTTTCAATGCTATACTGTTTCCCAAATTATGAAAATACTAAAGAATATTAAAAAAAAAAATAATTAAAAGCCAATTAAAGTATGTGTTAATATCTACAGAAGAACATCGTATTACTTTTTTTGGAAACAAAGAGTAGTAGAAAATTGTGAAAATAACAACATATTTTTATTACACAAAAATAATAAGTCAGTTTTTGTTTTTTATGTAAATCATATCAGAAGAAAAGTCACCGAATACCGATTTCAGAAAGGTCTATTAGTTTTTATAGGAAATGGAAAGAGAAAGAACACTCTTTAATCAAGTTAAAATTCTTTACTAATTTCGCTGTTTCTCTTCGACGATGTCCGGTCTCCGTCTTGTTTAAAATCGATAACTATAAACAAATTAAGGAGTTATGTACCGTGTTAAAAAATTTAAGAAAAATTTTTCTTTTTTAAAAAAAAAATAGTAAACTTTGACAAATATATACAATATTCTAAAAGATAAATCACATTTATGTGATTATACAAAAATTTTATTTATTTTTCTAAAATAATATGGATTGTCCTCTAAAATATATATAGTGGCTCGCAAAAAGTCTGCTTTTTATATGTTACTTTTTTCAGAAAAGTTATTCCTGATAAAACTTGGTGTTTAATTAAACCTAAAACTTTATTTATTTAAAAAATTCTGTATTATAAATATAAATTTGGCTGCACAGTGAACTAGGTACTCTTTTAGGAACCGAACCCACATTTTTACATATAAGATTAATTTAAGAAAATGTATACAACTCCAGATAGTAGTTTTTTAGTTAATACAATTAATATAGATTATTATATCCTTTTTAACCTACTTCAAAAAGGAGGAGGTTCACAATTCGTCTGTATATATTTTTTTTATGTATGTTTAGCGATAATTCTTTAACACAATGTCCGATTTAAATACTTCTTTTTTTTGCTGGAAAGAGGATACTTCCGAGATGGTCCCTTTTAATTTTGGTTAAAATCTAATAATTGGATCCATGAGAAAATCCTCAAACTTTTCATTTTTTATGTATGTTTAGCGATAATTCTTTACCACCTTGTCCGATTTCTATAAATCTTGTCGTTAGTAAGGGGGTACCTCAGGGGTGGTCCCATATAAATTTGGTTAAGATGTGGTGATGGCATCACCACGATTTTAAAGTCGGTTTTTTAAAATTACTTTAATACTTGTTACGTAAATTAAAAATTTAATAATTTGGTGCTTTCTTGATGCGTCGTTTTATAAATACTTTGTATATGTTTAAGTACAGATAATTATTATTACTGGCAGTTTATTTTAAATCATTAAAATAATATTTTGTTAATCCAAAAACGGCAATCAAAAAAGCCATGTCACATTCAGTGTAATAATAAAAATTAGATATATAAATATAGTATACTATGTACCAACAGACTAAACTTTCACTTTCAAACCCGCCTTTTTGTCGTAAAAGACTTCTAAATTTTTTCTAGTGACGTCCTACCGGGTTTGAACTGAATATTTTTGAACAAAAATATGGTACGCCACTGCTTTTTCTAAAAACCAAAATCATCTTTAAAGTCCTTATTTATTTTGGAAACCAGTTTATTGAAACTGCTTTTGATATTTTGTTGAAATTTGGTAGGAACCCAAATTGAGTGAAATAAAATAGTTATTTTTTTTCTTAAAACTTTAACACCCAAGGATTCAATTAATAAATACCCTGTATTAAATTACCTTATTCAAACCAATCGTCTATTTTTTCGTTATTTGTATTTATATTTCACAATTCTATACTCTTAAATCTAATTTAATCTAACTAAACCTATTAACTAAATTAAAATACAAAAATAATGTAAAACCCTCTAAAAAATCGAACTGCGTTATAACAATATTTCGCAATGCACCGAGAAAAACAAATAATTCTGGTTCCCCTAATTTAGGTAACTCTGACTCACTCAAGAACAAGAACTGATGAACGTCTGTCGGCAGCCGTTGTAGGATTTTTAGGTTCCTATGAGTCTCAACTTAGCGCGTTAGAGTTTGGAATACGTATCCCTCGTATCTACAGGCAATTGTTAAAATTATGAATGAATGCGGATTTTGTTTAGTCTCGGAAGTAATTTTGTAGTATTTAGGCTCCACCCTTAAGTTGTAATTTTTATACCTACTAAACTACCGTTGCCCCGCAGGTCTTTCAGTTTGTAATGTAAATTTTCCTCTTAAACAGTAATTACATTATCCACAATGTTTAAAAATTAAATACAGCTATTAAAACAATTTATACGCCTTTAATTAATAACGTTACGTTTTTTATACTCGATTGGATCATAAAGTGGTTATCTAAGCTATTTGTTTTAACAGACGTACTTTCTGGTGTACTTCAAAGATCCATCTTAAACCCTCTATTGTTTAATATTTCCATAAATAATTATCAGCAAATTCATTAAAATTTATGAACGTGATACAGTTTGACATAGTTTGAGAAAGTGTCTACCGTGTGTGGGCAAAGGAGTATAAGTCAAAATTTTGGGAAAAATTATATTCAGTCATCTATATTTAGTGTAAAACGTGGGACAATGTCAATACTTTCTATTAGGGTCGCTACTGAACTTGGACTTCATAATGTAAATTACAAAAATAACTTTTTTTGTGGGAAAATCAGTATAAGTCGACTTAAAATTTTGATATGAAATAAAGTAAGGGTTGCTAATTTCACCCCCCGATAATGTAACAGGAATATTGAAAAAATACTCGTGGTTAGTCCTTTGCGAGTGCACGAAAATTACAGAATTTTAAGTTTCTAGCTTTTGTGAAATTTTAGAAAAAAAATAAAAATTCAATTTTAATCATAACTTTTTAAGGATGATATCTCGGAAAGAGGTGAGCTGAGAAAATTTTGTTATAGGAAAAATCCATCTTAATTTCATATGAGCAATTACCTCCTGAATTTTGTCGCATGAATTCAGAAACACCCTGTATAACATAGATTTACTCAGCTTCTAAATGTTTGACTTATACTCCTTTGCCTACCCACGATAGACATATTATGTAAGGTTAAGCATATCGATATCATGGGTTAAATAAAACTTAATCTATTATTTCTAAAAAAAAGCTTTTTACTGTTTAAATTTGCATATTGTTTAGAAACAATCGCCTATCAAGTTTATGAGAAAATGCCTGAAGCAGATATTTCTAAATAAAAGAGTATGTTGTGCTAATAATTACATTTGACATTATGCTTTTAATTCACCTTGAATTTGCTCAAAATACAATAAATTGGACCGCATAGTAATATAATAATAGTACCGTAAATTGAATCCTTGGGTAACTGTTAAGTAGGTACTTACTTGATATAATGTATTATTTCATAAAAATAATCAGTAACGTGCATTTTGCGACGATACTGTCTTCAAGGCATTATTATTATTATTATTATTATTATTATTATTATTATTATACACTAATTTTACCAATATGAAGAACAACACATTTATCAACGTCTAGCGGTAATAACCAGTGTGAACTCCACTTTGATACCGCACTTAGATCAGATTAAAGAGACTGATAGGCCGCAATTGGATTAGCGTAGATTTTTTGTATCGTCTGCGTAGAAAGAGCAACAGCTTTTTATGTGCACAGAAATATCGGTAATATATAATAGAAAAAGTAGGGGACCAAGGACTGATCCTTGAGGCACTCCACTGACAACGGATTTGGTTTGAGAGAAACTATTGCCAACTCTTACGCGAAATTGTTTGGAGGTTAAGAACTCCGTTACCGTTGAGAAGTCGGTATTTTGGAACTCTATCAAAGGCTTTAAAAAAATCTAAGTATATAACATCTGTAGGAAGACCAGCATCTAAGGGTTTTGTCCAGTCATTGACAGACTGCAGGAGATTAGTTAAGGTAGATCGTCCTCTGATGAATCCATATTGTTGGGTGGGAAGTACACGTTCGTTTTCAAGAAAGTCAGTTACCTTATCACATATTATGGACTCCATTACTTTACAAACTATTGGTACAAGGCTTATCGGTCTATAGTTATTTGGGTCAAGCTTATTGGCCTTTTTAAATATGGCAGTCATTGACGCATATAGATGTGAGAATTAAAAAGAAAAGAGTAGATACCATCTAAGCCTGGCGAAGAGTTGGACTTAAGCATTTTAAGTTTGTTTTTTATTATGTTTGGGTCAAACGATACGTTGAAAATAGAGGTCTGTATTTTGTTTAGTGAAATATCCGGAAGTGGTGATGTCATATCTTCAAGGGTGAAGACATTACAGAAGGTGTCAGAAAGAAGTTGAGCAAATTCAGTATTGTTGGCACATTTATCTTGATAGTTATACTTTGCTTCGATAACTGCGGCCTTTAGTTGATTGGGGAGAATAGTCGATGAGCAGAGAAATCGTTTATATTGGTGGTTCGCTTAAATTTTTTCCATGAAGAAATGAATCATAATTCCACCATTATGTACTATCTAAAGCACAGAGTAAAGAGTGAAAAGATAGAAAGTGAATAGATAGGGAATGTCTTCCATCTCGAACATTTGAAGTGGTTTCGCCAGCTGGGAAGGCGATACTCTGTTTGTTAAGACATTTTGGTCAACTATCTACAGTCGGGAGAGTGTTGCATTTAAAGATGCATTAAAAGAACAAAATCGTGGGAAATTGCGAAAAGTTGAACTGTACCAGCACGTCAATGCTCTAAGTCATAGTTCTTGGGTTGCAATGGCTTCTATTTATTAAGAGATACTCTAATTAGGCAATTAATGATGAATCTACCCCATTTGCCAAATTTGGCCCCTATCAATTACACACTGTTCCCGAAATTGAAAGATGTTTGGTCGCAAATGAATTATTTGGACAGTGGCTGGGATTAGGGATTAAAGGAATAAATATAAAGTAGTTATTGAAATATTATCTTTATTAGGAAAATGTCAGAGGTGGAGAATAGGGACTAACCTTCTTATATACGGTTGAACTTGAATTATATACTATTTTAAAATTGATAATGTATTTTTTATGTACAAAAAATGTTAGATAAATCATAATCAATATTTTTTTATTTTCACTGTCTTTATGATTGTAATAGAAGGGATAAAACCACGATTTCATCCATACCTTATCTTTGATTTTACTTTTGTATATCCTCAAACTCGTCATATTATATAAGTCACGATGTACCGGAGATAATAATTGTCAGGGTCCCTGTAAGAACATTACATTTAAGATTTAAGCGTTACTTACCTATTTATGTGAATGGTCTGTTAGTTCTTTCTACCTTGAATATCGGTTTCAAAATCAGTTACTACTCATGCGTAAACAACTTTTATATACTGAAAATATTGAAAGTATATGTAAGCAGTTTTTAAACGTACTCGTTCTACTGAAAGTACAATTGTTAATTATGCTTATTATATTATTATTTTAATCGATTTTGCAGAAACTAACAGACAGTAATCGCCTATGGAATTGTTTAGATTATAGTAGGAAAATTATTCGCTTATTATGGTCTATTCAAAATAGCTAGTCGTAAAACACAATCTCTGACAAGAGAATATTTATAAGTACGTGATTGGAGTAAGCGGTTCCCACGATGACGCCAAAGCTGCGCAATATCTGATTCGTTAATTTATTATACTAGTACCTATCTACTTCGCGCCGTCTTACGAAATACTGATTTGCGCATTGAACCAAAACTGCTCATAGACTGACAGTACTTGAAACAATCATGCAAAAATAGAGGTCGAATATTAATTTTTTAATTACATAATTAAAAAATAGTAACAAAGCTGTTAAAAATATAACATATTTTTAACCCTTCAAAATAACGGCAGGGTACAAAATTTCAGAGAAATAGAAGCGCGCATTCAATATGTCACGTAGTGCTTTATTGCGCAATTTTTACTTTCCTATCTGTATACAGATATAAGGAAAGTATAGGAATCATGATTTTTTTCGACCTCGAGTTTTCGACGGATTTTTACGTTTTGAGGTCCCCTGAATCCGTTTTGACTATTTTCGCGATGATGTCTGTGTGTGTGTCTGTGTGTGTGTGTATGTGTGTCTGTATAACGCATAACTCATGAACCGATACACGGAAAAACACCAAATTTCAAACTTAAGCTTTATTCCAGCGTCTAATGAGCTGATTAGATTTTGGGCAGAGTCGGAACATCTGGGGGGGTACTTTATAGGTGGTCATTTTTATATTTTATGGAATATATCTGTTATTTACGTTTGGGGAAGAAAAATTTTTAAATAAAAGTTACTTCTTATTTTATTATCTATAATTTTTGTCATTTACAAAATTTTCCTAAAATGGTCCGTATTCGAGAAATTTGACAAAATGTAAAAAATATTTTTTTTTATAAAAATTGTTCAAACCAAAGTTGTTTGTAATATAATTCTCTATAATTTTTGTCCCATAGATAATTTCTCTAAAATGGACCGTATTCGAGATATTTGAGAAAATGTGTAAATTTCGAAATTTGAAGAAAACTCAAAAACGGATAAAGAAAAAATCAATAAATTTTAAACTTAAGTTTTATTTCGGCCTGACGTGAAATGATTAGATTTTGGACAAAGTCGGAACATCTGGGGGGGGTACTTTATGGGAGGCCGTTTATATATTTTATGGAATATATCTGTTATTTATGTTTGGAGAAGAAAATTGTTCAAATAAAAGTTACTTCTAATATTATTATCTATAATTTTTGCCTTATGTAAAAATTTCCTGAAATGGTCCGTATTCGAGAAATTTGACAAAATGTGCAAAATTCTGATTTTTATGAAAATTGTTGAAATAAAAGTTGTTTGCGATATCGATCTCTATAATATTTGTTCATACATGATTTTTTTTAAATGGACCGTAATGGAAAAATTGTAGGAAAAGTGCTAAATTTAAATTTTTCAGTATTTTCATTTTAAATGAATATCTATAGAAAAATGTTTCGCGGTAGATGTATGTGGACATTGTATATATATTTAGTTTATCCTCTAAACATTTATAGAGATGCTGCAATAGGTTGTACACAATAAACGGAAAAAGCCTGTAATAACTAGATAGGAAAGTCATGTGTTGGACACATCAGATTTTTTGTATTTACAAAGCTTAACCGAATGTTGGGTCACGAGAAAATCGGCACGTAGGCTCGTAAGCTCATATTACTTGAGTCCAAATAATTCAATTGCGAACTAATTATATTCTGAGATGTAGGTATTTTCTTTTATAATGATGTATATAACAAATTACACAACAGTGTTATAAATAATAACCAGCTAAATTAAAAATGTTTGTGAAACTTCTAAATATTCAAATAATCATAGAAGATGTGGTACATTAAAGATAAGGTCCAACGTAGAACCAGTAGACCAAATCTATCACCGTCTTGCTGAGTTGCTAGCCAAGAAGGCAGCCAACGAAATACTATTTGGATTTGGCCCCTCTATTGGACTAAATCTAAAGACCTAAATAAAGAACATTACCAATTAAAGGAAAGATTAGATAAAACAAAAAACTGCAGAGTTGCCAGGAAGCTTTTAGGTTATTCTTACAATACTACAGGAAATATTTGACTATGACTAGACAGAATCTGCACCTGATCACATGCATTCTGACTGATCATTGCCAAGTAAGAAATTATCTCCATATGAAGAGGCTGTCAGAATTTTCACTCCGCATATTATCCTACGTTCGATGCAATCATTTATTAGAAGATTTGTGTTCGGCGAGTATCGGCTAACACCGGCCGACGTCAACTACATTAAATCTGTAGGCTGGCTCACGAGCAAGAGGATGCCCATGTACTTAGGAGGATGCACAATGGGCCTAGTGAGTTTCAGATACAGATAGAGATCACCTCATTAAAAAAAAGAATAATGCTAGGTTAGGTGAGATTAAAAATGAGTGAGATGATTTCATTGTCTTCCACTGCGATGAGATGGGTCTATTGTGGTTATGTCAAACTTATAGTTTACCGTACTAGCCATGGTTATATTGGGTGAGACTTGTTTAAATTCGGTACTGTCATCAGTCCTGTTAGAATGGGTAGATATTTTATCAGTACATAACTATTACACTCTTTTCATTTTAAGATAATTTCTATGTTAGTACTCTTTGTACTCTCCAGGAATAGTTTTGGTCCGATGAACTCATATTCGGTTCCTCATTAAGCGATCGCGTTGTCTTTTTCATTGCTCTTCACACCTCTGTAACCCGAATCATAGTAACTATTCCGAGCACCAAGATACTCAATTGTATTTATACAATTCCAAACCAGTTTTGAGTTAACTGGGTTGTAGCTCAGGGCCTTGAGGCTATCCGAAAAGATCTTTATAATCTTGTTTACGGAGAGAAAATTAATCAAATTTCTCACTCCCAATTCTATAGCAATTACTTCTGTTTGGCTTCTGGCCGAAAACTACCACTACCTACTACTTCTTTTTCGATTTTGTAGCATGTACAGTGCATAGTTCGCCTGGAGAGTCTTTTATCCTAATGCTCCATATTTCTCTTTGCGGAAATGACTTTTATATGATTTATGTGTTGTAGGAAAACTAACGAGTTTGAGATCATTCGGAGGATGTGGTATCTACCATCAAAGAAGTTTATTGGAGACCACCCTGAACCCCCTTTTTAGTAAAATGTGAAGAAAAATTAGATTTAGTTTCCGTAGTTATGGTTAACATTGTTCCAGTGATGGCGACAAACGCAATCCTCTGGATTCCACCTAGTTTTGTTCTAGCCGTCCTTTAAAGTTCCTTGTCCCACTAGACGACTGAGCTATACGCATGGGCGAAGTTAAGGGGGGGCTTGGGGGGGCTAAGCCCCCCCAAAAACCAAATTAGCCCCCCCAAAAATAATTAGAACATTTATCGCACATCCACCCAAACATTTCAGAACAGAAATTAAAAAATAAAAAGAATCGTGCCATTTGATTGATTCTGCAATTTTACATTTAGTTCAGGAGGCAGTGAATTTTTTTCGTATTCATTTTTCCAGTCGGTGTATATGAAAAATAAACTGTTCTCTTAGTGACAAAAAATAAAATTTTTGAGTCTGACACTTATTTTCCCAGTCATAACTATTTTACATTTACTAAACTAGAACATAAAGCTTATAAAAATAGCAGTTTGGATTATCTCAGATAGTGGAAAGTGAGTGTGGCAGAAAATTGAGCATATAAATTGATACAATCATGAACTGTTTATAATAATAAGTATGGCTGATTTACGAAATTGTCTAATGAGTCTGGTAATATCTTCTAAATGGAAAACATATAATATTTTTGCTTTTATTTTCCCGGGTTTGAAAATTTGTCACGTGATAGATTAAATTATAATTTTACACCTCCATTTTATAGCCAATCAACTGCTGTTATTTTAAAACACTTCCATGACAACCAGAAAAATTTCCGGAAATTTTTCTTTTGGTGGGTACCCTGAACGAAATTATACTGAAAATTTTTTTGACAGTTGAGCAGCTCTTTCATGCATATAAAAAATTTGCCATTTCAGTGGTTAATATTTTATTTAATACCAATTATAACTAGGTAGAAATACACTACATTTATTTTATGTAAAATAATAATTAGGTTTTTCGCGTCAACTAAACGACTTCAAATATGAAAAATGGTCATGGTATGGCCACAGCATATTCTGTGGTATGGCTACCTTTAAAAATTTGATTTTAGTCGTTTTAATGCATGTCTGTCAAGTTTTAAAATTTGGATATTTTGGTGTAAAACTTTCTTACCCAATACCAAAAGTGCCTAAATTATTATCAGTAAATTTTTGCACACTCACGCATATTTTAAGAACATTATCCATCTACTTAGGATAAATTTCAAAATATTCGTAAGTGAAAATACACGTCTGGCTGACAATTACAATTACAGAGGCCTGCCAGACTCACAAGTAGTGTCCGACCGAAGGTTCGGTTACGGTTTCGGTCAACTTTAGCTTTAAATAATAGTTTCGACTACAGTTTCGGTTTCGGCGGAAAACTGGCCGAAACTGCAGCCGACAGCGAAACTACTTTTAAAAGTTTTCGTATCACAATTGGTTGTGTCCGGCGCAATGGCGACTGTGCCGAGTGCCATTCCTACACAGTGCACGACCACGTACACACAAACTTCTCTGCTTTGTTTCAAGTGAACATGTCAATAAATTTATTAATGGCTTCTTTTGATCACATAAATAAACAGGTAATAAGTAAATGTAGCTAAAATTTATAATACGAGTTAATTAGTCTAAAACAAGGATTACAATGAGATATTGCAAATTTCAATAAGAGATTGCCTTAAAAGAAAGTTCTTGTTTCTGTTTCGGCCGAAACTAAGAAAGGAGCCGAAATTTGGTTTCTGTTTCGGTTATAAAACCGTATTTCGGTTGGACCTGACAAGCCAGGTAGTTAAACGAGGAGAGGAATAGTAATCGAACGTGCCGAATTTAGCGCGCCTGACGGTCATTAGACGAGTCTGGCAAGGCTTTCGGGGTGTTCCACATTAGCCAGATTGTATTTTAAGCTGTTATCATAATATACATTTTTCTAGTAGTGAGAACACTTGTAACACGGATCCTTACTGGACATTGCCAACTAAAATTACACCTTAGTAAACTGAGAGTAGTAGAAGATAGTGCAGATTTTGTGAGGAGGAGGAAAAAATCTTCATTCACATTCTAACTAAATGTGTAGCACTTGAGAATCCAAGGGCACTATACCTAGGAGCATATCAAATAGAAGAGGGAGATTTACCTAACTTGAAGCCACTCCAAATCCTACACTTCCTTGAGAAGGTATTATAATTGGAAGGATCTTTATTCGCGATTCAAGCTAAGTGATACGCCCTCTGGAGGAAATTTGTAGAAGGTCCCTATAAGTAGGATATCGTTCAGTGTTGCCAGAAGTAGCAAAATTTCTCTACGTTGTCGGATTTTAGCTCTTGAAGAAGTGGATAAGACCTTTTATTTAAGAATCAAAATTTGTGTATAGTAATATGTAATCATACTCTATATTTATTTAAGGACTTTTTTATAAAACCGATTTATTATATTAATTTTTTTTTTAATTTCAGTTCATTTATTAATTTTGTTTTAAAATCAGTTCATCATTTGGCAACGAGTTCATTGTTTACATTTTAATTTGTATCAATTACAATTCGAGTTTTTCTTACTTTTTAGCTTTAAATTTGTTTATTTCTTATAGTATGTGATAGTGTTTATGTTAAAAATGAAATCTGCGAAAAAGTCCCCAGCAAATTGCAATCTATATGGTGTTAATGTCAAAATCAAAACTGAAGTATTCATTATTTTCCAAGTGCAAGTCGTAAAATTTAGTTTTTTACCATAAATGGATATCTACAAATTCACAATATTGAAATTTTGCAAAACTTTGTTTAGAATCGATATATGATATTTTATCCATTTTCATAGATTCGCCAGAATTTTTTTACTTAACTTCAGTAGGTATACCTCTAGAACTATTATATATTATATGACTAGGGCTTTAGCCCCCCCAGATCTGATGACATAACTTCGCCCATGGCTATACGTAACGCATGGGTTTTATCACGGTTTAGTAAATTCAGTAGATCTTCCATGCTTTGCCGCATCTCCTTCTGAGAGTCCAGAATAATACTTTGGAGTTATTGATGTTTTCCATTTGCGGGTTTCAGGTGAGTTTCTTATCTGACAGAATCCCCAGATATTTCACTTCCTCCGAAAAATTAATATTTTTCCTTGGTACAGTAGATTGTCGAAGGTTTTCGAGTTTTTTCTTGTTAAAGAGGACGATAATAGTTTTCCGGGGATTTACAGATATCTGTTTCCTCTCACACTCTCTCTATTTAGGCCATATTGAAAAATGTTTGAGACCACATATTTGTTCTTTCTCCTAATTATGATAACCAGATCCATATAAATTTACAAATCTACCCCCTGCCGAGAAAGATCATCTACCAGCTTATCCATCAAGATAATCCACAGTAGAGGTGAAATTCCACCCCCTTACGGACATTCCTGGCAGGCCTAAGAGTAATTATCTCTCCCTGTAGTGATGAAATGATGTTCTGATTTCCAAGCATGCTTTTGATCCAGTTACAGGTCAATTTGTTGATTCCTCTTCTTTCAATAGAAGCTTGATAGGCATATTGTGAGGCATTTAACGGGTTTTTCCACAAGCTTCCTTCTCTAATATGTATATCCAGAATTCTAGTGTCTTAAAAAAAAAGAATGTTAGACAGATCGTACGAGAGGAATTTGGTAGCGAGCGAGGTATCTTCTCTATCAGCCTTGTGTAAATACCCAACTTTCGCCATCATCCGCAAGGGCTCCTGTCCTTTTTCCAGAAGAGCAAGAAAGATGCCATTATCCTGATGGTCATTTTAAAGGGAAGAATGAGTTCATTATTCATATCACGGCGGTTGGAGAGAAAACTTATGCAACGTAGTTACAATCCTTCGTGTGGTTGATTTCATAAAAAAATGGGTAACGGTTGCCTGCCCTCTAGAATTTAACTACCTAGAGAGTGTTCTGTAAAGGAATTTCTAACGATTCCTTACCATAGTCTGTATAGGTATTACCGGATCTTTTCAAAGCGCCGATATCCTATCTTGGATCTTTAGCGAGAATATTGTAAAGTCTGGTGCTTGCAGGAAAATCTAAAATACTCTGACATAACTTCCTCCACGATTACCGTTTGGCCTTGTTATCCACCGTTAGAGACTTGCAGCAATCCAATTTTTCATCCTGATTGATCGTCGCAATATTTTCTTTTTTGGTCAAATTTTCTGCTTCACCATGGAGTTCCCTATAAGTCTTTTCTCTTCTTTAGTGGACAGTTATCCGGATAGGCAGCCTTACGGACATTTTGAATTTGCCACTTTAAACAAAGTTAAAAATGATACAAAAATATGTTGAGATTATACGTGGTATTTGTACTTAAATTAAAATGGAAATATATCGGAAACTTGACTTTTCTAACTTTGTTTTTGTTACATTCATTAATTTTAATATTCAGCCACTTTAAAAAACAGATTCTATAGAAAACAAGATTTTCTCATCGCTGCTGACCCAATTTAGATCAAATTAATTAATATTGTACTACTTTTAGCTTATAAAATTACATATTAGCTCTAGCTATAGAAATATTGGTACAGTAAACAGAATATCTAACACAAATGGTAACAAAATTTCTGTTCCGTTTACGTCTTTTCTGTTTTGGTTTATAATCAGATATAGCTTCTTAGATTTATCTGCACAAATTATATTGGTTCTTCCTTACAATTGATTACTTTCTATTGTAGACAATAATTTTAAAACTCCAGAATGAGGGAATAAAAACTGGGATCTTTAATTTAGATATGAAATAGTAAATTGACCTTTAACTTTTATTCTAGATTTTGTATTGATTGATCCTTTTTTGATTTGACCTCACCTTTTAAAGTTTTTAAACTTTTAAATTTGGTATCTACTTCCAAGCAAGATGCTAATGATTTGGTATCTACAAGAATGTCATTGAAACCTTAATCTGATCGATATATCTACAGGGCCGCCGAGAGCCAGGCCGGGCCCCAGGACAACTCTCTAGATCGGGCCCCGTGACAAGCTCTTCAAAACTTTTCCTCTTCTACTTGAATTGCTTTTTCTAAAAACAAAAACCCACCACATTTCTTATGCAAAACAAAAAACAGTTGACGGGCCCCCCTTATACCGCTGCCGGGCCCCCATTTGAGTCCGGGCCCCGGGAATTAGTCCCGGCTACCCCCCCCCCCCCTCTAGTCGGCCCTGTATATCTACACATATATTGTAGAGAATATTAATACATTTCTCCTACATTTTACTACACGTTTTTCTTCTATATTTTTTTCGTATACAGCCAAGTAGAGAAAATTGTAATTTATCGTCATGTAAGGCAAATTTATAAAATTAAACCATTGCATACAATTTATTTACTGAATATAGTGGAAAGTAAAATCTAAAAAAATTGAATTTGAAACTGTTACGCTTCAGTTAATGTGTTTAAAACTTAACCTCCTTACACTACGCAACCGATTATTGGATGTAATACCTAGATTATCAAAAACCGTGGCAATTTACAATAATTCTTAGAACGTAACGCATAACTATCTTAATGGTAGACAACGAGAAAACATTAAATCGTTAGATTGAAATATGTGCCAATATCAAATTTGCTTGAGAACAGCTTAGAAGATAATGTAGCCAGATTAACATACGGGTAAGTGAATAAAAATAATTAGATTAATTTTGATGTGAAATAAATAAGTGAAATAAATAAACTGGATGTATTAATGTTTTCCGATATACCAATAGCCCTTTTCACCTACATGCCTTACATTTCTAAAATCTAATTGTAGTAATGCCACTGAATAATGTATTAATATAAAAGCAAGATTCTCATATTGAAAGCCATTTAAAAACATTTACACTATCCGCTGTAATTGATCACCCTGTATATTTCACAGTATTATATAAGTATAAAAGAAAGTAAATCTTATAACTTTTATCTAAAACATTTTTTCATATTTTATAAAGAGATAAATCGCACTAATGATCCTTCCTGTATATGTAATATTCTAATTATTAACAAAAGTTAAATTAGGTACATTTTATTTTAAAATTCTTATATTTTCGAACAATTTTAAATCATCTAGCAATAATAAACCGTCTAATTAGATTAGAGGAGATAAAATAATACCATTTTTCTTATAGACAAGATACAATCGGAGAATTTATTGGAAGTGTGATTAGTAGAATGCACCTCTATACTTATATTGGTGTAAGAAGATGATTTAGATAATGTGATTATACTGATGAATACAAAAGAATACTGACTGCCATTTTAGATTATTCAAGGGAAAAGATCTTAGAAAGATATTTATTGAACATTCACAACAGGTTTCAAAACTTAATTAAAAGAATATTATTATTATTATTAAAAAGACGTAAAATAAAATAAATAAAACGCTAATTGTAAGATACATTGTCACACACAATACGAGCGTTTTTTTTTTTCTTTCGGAAAACAACTTCTCGTTTGGCTAATACCTCAACAGGTATTGAATTATATTCAAAGAAAAGACATCAGAGATAAAAATCTAATTTCAATACTCTACCTTTTGGTGCCAGGTCATAAAGAAATCAAGGGCAATGAAAAGGCTGATGAACTCGCAAAAACAGGGTCAGAAGAAATACCAGAACCAAATATAATTTTTGGAGTACCAAAATGTACAGTTCGAAGTTTCACAAATGACTGTGTTTGGAGGAAACCACAACTACTAGTAGAATATCCATTCACAAACACATGAAAAGACCTTTATAGGAAGACCGTAATCAAAGAGAACAGAACTATACTTCATGTATAGGAACCATAAGTAAAGAGGCACCTGAACAAAATAGGCGTGTATAATAAAGATACATTTTGTCTACGTTTACACAATGAACCAGAAACCGCCAAAAACATACTGTGCAACTGCGAGGCATTGAATCGCGAAACTATAGAACACACCCTGTCAAGGACTTGTACAAACTTGTACAAGAGACTAAGGTAACATAGTGGATACTATGAACGAATATGAATCAAATTCAATATGCCATTAGGCTACAGTATTGTCGGCAGGGGCGGCTTGTGACCAAAATTTTGGGGGTTCACAGTAGCAGAATATAGATCCCGGTACAGATATAGGTAAAAAACTGTCAGTGTTTTAGAAAGGTATATTATAAACTTTCTAAAACACTGAGAGTTTTTTCATACATCTGTACTGATACCTATATTCTGTCACTGTGAACCACTCCACGAGCCGCCACTGGTTGTCAGAGACTAAGTTAGACGAGCCCAGGGAAAAACAATGTACCTTTGATTTTGCTTAGTAATAAGAACGTCATTCTTGGACTGGTTTTGTCTTTATTAGGACTCTTTAGCAAGAAATAGATCGGTTCTCAATTCCTCTCTCTAATGGAACTAACAAATATCCAAAGATTACTAGTATTTAATAACGAAGAGAATAAATATTCAAGTAGTGAAAATGGTAACGCCATTTGATCCTTACTAATATAATAAACGCTGTATTTCGACTAAAGAATGTACCTAGAATGTGGAAAGTCGCTGAAATTATATGATACCCAAACATGGAAAACCACTAAATGCAGTGAAGTCCTATAGACCTATATCCCTGTTACCAGTGTTATCTAAACTTTTCGAAAAACTTTTACTAAAAAGATTGAAACTACTGATAGACAGTAAAAATATAATACCTGACCACCAATTTGGATTTAGGAACAAGCATTCCACTATTGACCAAGTCCACAGAATAACGAATGAAATAGATAATACACTGGAAGGAAAGAAGATCTGCACCTCACTCTTTCTAGATTTAGCTCAGGTTTTCAATAAAGTATGGTTAGAGGGCCTGTTATATAAAATAAATAAACTTCTACCTAGAAACTAAAGTAGGGGTACCTCTAGGAAGTGGTCTGGGACCAGTTCTTTACCTGTTGTTTACCTCCGACATACCACAAACGCAAAATGTGAAAGTAACCACATTTGCCGACGACACAGCCATAGTTGCCATCGGTAAAACTATAGAAGAATCGACCAGAAAACTTTAACATGCAACTAATAAAATCTATGAGTGGACGTAAAGATGGCGCATTAAGCTCAACGAAACTAAAACAGTTCAGGTTAACTTCACTTATAAAAGATCAGTAGAATACCTGCCAGTGACATTAAATAATACAAGAATACCATATTCAAATTAGGCGAAATACTTAGGAATGATCCTAGATAATAAATTAAAGTAGAAAGAGTTAGATATTAAATAGTATTAAATAGTATACTGGTTGATGAATAGAAAATCAAAACTTTCAATCGAAAATAAACTTTTAATATATAAACAAGTTCTGAAGCCAGTCTGGACTTACGGCATACAGCCAGTAAAACTAACATAAATATAATAGAACGTTTCCAGAACAAAATATTGAGCAAAATATTTTCACTACTACATTCTCCACCTTAAAATTCGTATGGAAATCAATATTGCGGCAGTACCAGGATGAATCGACGATGTTCCTTAAACGTTTTTTTGGAAACGTTGCCTAACTTTGATGTTACTTTTTTTAGCACAGCCCCAAAGCTAGATACCATATATCTAGACCAGTTTCTATATCTTCCTGTAAAAAAGCAGTTTGGTATATGTGGATAATTCCTAACAATCAATACGAGGATGTATCAGAAAATAACGAGACTGGTGCTATAGTATAACAACGAAACATTTATTTAAAAAAATTCAACAACTATCCTTCGAAGTACTCTCCATTCTGTTGAATACACTTATTCCATCGCTTTATCCACTTATCATAAACTTCTGAGAAACCATTTTTTGATAGTCTGTTTAGTATACCCATCACAGCGTTGTTGAGCTCTAAATACGACTCAAATCTTCTACCTCTCAATTCTTTTTTGACTTCAGGAAACAAATGGAAGTCACATGGAGCAAGATCAGGAGAGTAGGGGGGATGAACTATAATTTCAACCCCTAATTCTTCAATTGTTCGTTGACAAATCATTGATCTATGAGCCGGAGCAATGTCGTGATGCAGCGTCCAGCCAAAGTCCTGATAAAGCGGCCTTTTTTTCTTTAATTTTGACTTTAAGGGTCCTCGAAGTACATTAGAATAGTACTGCCCTGTTACTGTATGTCCTCTAGGTACAATGTGATCGTAAATAACGCCAAATTTATCAAAAAAAATCAGGTGCATCACTTTACCAGCGCTTTTAGCAGTTTTGGCCTTCTGCGGTCTTGGGCTGCCTTTATGCTTCCATTGCATACTTTGAGACTTCAATTCAGGATCGTAATGATAAAACCAACTTTCGTCATATGTAACCACATTATTTAAAAACTGTGGGTTACGTTGCAATTGCCTTTTCCACTGCTGACAAATTGTCACTCGATTCGCTTTTTGTTCATCGGTCATCACTTTTGGAATCCATCTTGCCGCGATCTTCCGGTACTCTAAATCTTCATGAATAATTTTTTGAGTGGTACCGTAAGACAAATTAACATTGTCAGAAATTTGTTTTATGCCAATCCGGCGATCATTTTGTATCAAGTCGTTAATTTCTGCAATTTTTGTGTCATTTCTCGCAGTTTGTGGTCGACCGGGATGAGGTTCATCTTCAACTGATTCACAACCGTCTTTAAACTTTTTATGCCACTCAAACACTCTACATCGTGATAAACTATTATCTAGATATGCACCTTTAATCATTTCAAAAGTTTCAGTTGGAGTTTTACCCAATCGAACACAAAATTTTATCGCGTATCTTTGCTCCACTTTCATTTTTAGATAGGTACGCAAAACACTGACAATTCAATAATTAATTTGTAACAAATGTCAAAAGTTAAATCAAAGCCTACTTGCGGGGTAGTACATTAAATATAAGGCTTTCATGTCTCATTTTTTGGGTTATAAAATGTTACCTCTGAAAGAAGTTATAGCACCAGTCTCGTTATATACTGATATATCCTCGTACATACCAAGTAGGATACTGGATCTGGTACACCTTGAGGTACTCCTGCATTGATTTCTCGTAGGTCAAAAAATCTTTCTTTTTGTTTTATTCTGAATTACCTTTCTGATAAATAAGATTTCAATAGTGTTATATATACACGTAACCGCGCACTTAGACACACTTAGGTTGGTACCATAATTTGGTAACATGATTGTCATCAATCATTGTCATTAGTCAAAAGTCATTAGTCATTCGTTTGACTCTTTGAGATTTAGGTCGTGTTAAAAAGCTTGTAGTGAAGCTACTACAATACTTCTGAGTATTACTGAAATGGCATTAATATTTTTTATCGCCATTCTCTTCCAATTTTACTTTTTTAGAGATTTCTGATCTATTTTGGATAATAATTACCTTGTATTCTGCATTTAGTTTGAGAAGTGTTTTTCCACGTTGTTTGTTTAATAATTTCAACAAAAAAATTCAACTTATTGGTCTAATTGTTTCTGAGTTCAAAGGAATCGAGAGATCTATAAGTTGATGAGTGTTTAAGCTTTGCCAGTCTATCCCTTTATTGCTAGTTCTTTTTCTATTACAATATCACTTAATGTCAAAAGGATGGTCTGACTTTAAACCCTATTTTTCTTTTAAATACATAGAAATATAGTAATAATAATAATTCTTACATATTAATTAATAATATAAATAGTTAATTTAAGTTTTGCACCAAACCAAAAAACTTAACGAGTCGCTACTGATACATGTGCGTTAAAACTGTTTTAACTAATAATCTCACATCGAAGTGTCATTACCATTAGTAATGTTTTCATTTGCAAGCTGTGTAAGTACTTTTAATTGAAAATACATTTGTTCCTAAAAATAATTACACACATTATGTAATTGAATGAAGAAACTGACTAATTCAAACATGAATTGAGTACCTAACTACTTGCAAAACCAAATAAAGATAGCGAAATATTACACTTTGGACTCAATCAAGTTTTCTGGTAATCTTTTACTCAAAAATTAGAAAAGTCTATTGATTTGGATTTCATAACTAATTAAATGGATGACTTGCTATCCGAGATGGCACAAATATAATATTCTTGAAAGGTTTTTGCGAAATATTCACCAGTAGTACCTAATCTGTTTGGTGCTTGAATTATCTACGTCTTCAGATGAATACTAAATAAATTCTTTAGGTTAAGATAAACAAATATTTCTATATTATTGACATTACAATCAAATAAATCTCAATAGTAAAATTCTCAATGATTATCAAGTCTGATCAACTTTCTATTTCATAGCCACAGAATGGCAATATTAGACTAATGCCTAAAGGAGCTTTTTTTTTCTTGTAACGGTGCTTAGTTTTATATTTTAATGACTTATGTTGCATTCCTGATTCATTTCGTAACAAAACGTTACTGCTGTTTATAATTATTACAAATTTACAAGTAACATTTGATTAAATTATATTCAGATCTCATTCGAATTATGAAATTAATGTTAATTATAATAATTATGAACAGGTGATCTTTAAAAAACGTTAAGCTACTGTTATACTACAAAAATATTAAACTGAAAAATAATATCATTTGTATATTTAATACCTACTGATCATTAATTAATATAATTTTATAAAAATACCTGTAAAATAAATGTAAGTACCTCAAGAATCATTCTAGGCTTGTACTGACATTTTCATAGATTCATTTGAATATTATGCATAATATATTAGAAAATTAGTTCAATTTGATGCACAAAATGTTTCGTTCTCTTAATGGGATTTACATTCATAAGAGTTACTTAATATGGGTAGGTAGGTTAGGTAGGCTGTTATATATCAAGTACCAAAACAGTACTTTCTTTGTACTTATATTTGAAGAATTCACTTGTATGTCGTTTCAAAAGCGTAGGGTGGATATTTAGGTAGCGTGAAGAAATATCTATTTGAAATAAATGGTAACATATAGGTAACAAAAATAACTAGGTACTCGAAAAAAGGGAAAAGATAAAGTAAAAAAAAGTTCGGAAGAAAAAAGATAAAATTTGCTATGTATTAAATGTGAAAAGAACATGTCAAAATCCCAAAATTTGGATCGACTATGATTAGATCAAAATTTCCAACGTTAATCTTGAAATTCAAAAAAATAAACATGCTCTCGCAAGAATTTAATCATTTTATTTTTAAAAACCTTTTAAAGTAAGATTCCGAAACTAAATGGGCGTGCTTGCTTTGGATTGTTTTAAAAACCACCTATATTGAAACTATTTTTTTATGAATCACAATCACAATAAAAATATGTAATCTAGTTTTAGATTTTTAGACTTTAATTTTTCTCTGAAAAACTGTAACTTTTTTATTTTAGTCTCGTTTCTGTCACCATGAGGATCGCATTCGTTGACATCCAAGGCTTCTGCATCAGCGGTATTTTTCATCCGAAGAAGTTGAGTATCGCAATTGGTTATAAAGATTACCACGTTTTGTTCACACCGCCTATACCTTATTCTAACCTAAATGCGTCTGATAGAATTAGCGCTAGATATGTTGAGAAAAATATTCATGGAGTCAACTATTCCTCTGGAGACGTGGATTATTCCAAGTTAAACTCGATTTTGGAAACATATTTACTAAACCATGCTGATTGTATCTACGTACGAGGAAGTGAAAAAGCTGATTTTTTACTAAAAAAGTGTCATGTGTTTGGAATATTTTCCATAATAGTAGATGTATGCAAGTTCGATGGAACACCGTGTGTAACAGAAAAATTCATTAGTGGCTCCAAAACATGCATGCACTACGCCAATGGGTCATTTAAATGTACCCAGATTTACATCGAATGTCTACGTCACTGGTTTCTTAATATTATATTACTGTTGTAATTTTTTGTTATTAATAAATATAATTTATAATGAAAATGTTGTTTTTTAATTAAAGACACCTTATCTATTTCAAACATTTATTTTTGTTTTACAAGAAGAGTAAATTTTTTTATTTATAATTTTTACAATAATTTTCAATATTGTAAACAAAGTAGATGATAATGTTATACAACTAACTATATATAATTTAGAATATTCATGCTCTGGCGTGTCACTCAAATCGATCGGTGGTGGTGGAGTTGCTATAGTCTGCCTATTTTTCAGTTATCCTTCAGTCGCATCAATAAAAATCAATTTTAATTTGTATCTTTTTGCTTCATCGATTGCTATGGAAAACGTATTTGGCCTCATATTATTTACCATTGAGAAATTCATCTTTCGCCATTCTGTTTGATTGTCAAAAAGTATCGCCATCTGTTGTACGCCACTCGGCACATTTGTATACAGCACGTTGTTTAATATAGCCGTAAGTATAATGAAATAAGCCTTTAAGATGGCCATATTTGCGGTTGGAATCTTCTAAGTGGATACTGATTTGGATGATATCTCCCAAGACTTTATCCCAAAGGCATAAATTTGTTAAATCTCTTAAAACTTGTTTTTTATCTTCATCTAATTTTGTCTCTATTTAATTCTCTAACTTTTATACCAAACTCTTCAATTCTACGTCTATTCTCTTCGCTAGACATCTCAATACGTTAATCTATACCACGTTTTCTACATAAATCCGTTTTTCCCGTTTGAATCGTACCAGTGATATCCGAGAAACACGCTAAGGCCCTTCTGGCTTTTCGTTTTGCGAATGATTTTTCTATTCGACGTTAATCTATACCGAGTTATCTACATAATGCCGTTTTTCTCGTTTGAATCAGACCAACAATAACAAAGATACACGCTTAGGCTCTTCTGGCAATCGCATGATTTTTCTGTTCAACGTTAAAAGAGATTTAATTCCCACCACTCCCCCACTTCCCCTCACTATGTCTCACTCCTGCCCATTGAATCTGTACCTCTCATTCTTGCAGATTGAATTCCCTTTGTGGTCCCGTGGTGGCTTTGTCTATCTACTATGATCACATAAGCTTAAGCTGATAATTTTCGTTTTTATGAACTATCGCACAAGACTACAATGATAATTTTCTTATTTTTCAGGCACAATAAAGATCTTTTATATCAATTTTTTTGCATAGTCTTGTGAAATATTTTAGGTCTCTTTTCTTCAACTATTTTCAGTGAAAAACTTTTTTAATAATGATCGCACAAACTTATAATCAGTGGCGCATCCAGAAGTCTGGGTGGGTAGTGGTAATAAATCTGGTGGGATAGTGGTAATATTTGGAATGTTCAGAAGACAAGCAGTGTAAGTCAGTAGATAAATGAAACTTTAGTGTAACGTAAATAAATATAGATGATTATAAGAACTTTATAACATATTGAAAAGACAATTTTCTTGAAAATATAAAAAAAATCATAATTTAAATAAGAAATGAATCGAGAGAGTATTTAAAGTGTGTAAAACTGAGTTTTATTCAATAAAACTATAAAAAATTTGTCTGAGCGCTTTCGACCTCTTAAGCCATCATCAGAGATTCTATGAAAGAAAAAAAAAGGGAGTTGTAACTATATAATCAACTCTAACATTACTAAAAATTGAATAGAAACAAAAACTTGTACACTTGCTCGTCAAAAACTTTAGAAGAAACATGAAAAGTGAATTAAATTAATAAGGGACAGCAATAGGTACCTGAGATAATGAGCTTCGGACTCTACTCAACCATCTCCGGGACTCTACTCGGACATCATTCAAAGGGACCTAGAGAAGTCGGGACTCTACTCGAGATCACCGATACGATATGCCAGTCTTAATTTAATTTTTTTCTTCTTGTTTTTAGAAAATTTCTATTCTGTATAGACTTTTGTACTGTTTCCCATAGCCATTTTTGAACCCAATATTGAATGATCGAGTGCATTATAATTATTTTTTAATTTATTAAATTATTTGGAAAAAGTCCGGGGACTGGTGGGACTTGAACCCTCTCCCAATTCATTAATTAATTGGGTAAATATAAAATAAATATATACTAAAAAAACTAGTGTACACCACAGCAATAAACTTATATACGTTTTATAGCTACCGGTCTAAGGTTTGAACTTTGAGGTATACCATATTCGTAAATTTAGCCAATTTAGAATAACAACTCACCATAGCCTTCGTAACGCTACTAAAAATCCAAGATTTATCCCAAAAGAGTTAAAAAAAACACATAAACTAATAAACACCGTTACACATACCCCGAAGATCGAAAGACAGACACGGGAGAGAAGAGAGACAGGATCAGATCAGATCTAAAAGCTCGCGCGCGACAGAATGACAGAACGGAGCAAATAATTCAAAAGTTTCCGCGATATGAACCAGAATGAGAAAAAATTGTATCAGTTTCCCTCTCACCGGTCAACGGTGGCCTTTCTCTTGTCGGTTGTCGGCCACCTGGGTACCCCACCAAAGACACCGCACCGGTATCGATGCTGGTGCTGTCTTTTTGTATCTTGTTTTGGCGTAGGTGCTTTATTAGTAGCTGAAATGCACCGATCAAAATGAAAATGGAACACTTTTTAAAATGTGAATAGTTTTCACTATACTACTGATACTTCAAATCAAGTTAACAGGATTTTTTTTGATCCTGTGACAAAATTCAGATAAAAGGGGGATTTATATCTATAAAATGATTTAATTTCTTTTAAGATTTATTTTTGTAATAAGTACAAGTATCAACAATTAAAAATATTTAACATTATAGGAATGTATAGTTTATTATTTCAACTATTATTTCTTCTGCTAATTGAAGATGGGCGAAGTCAAAGGTACGTGGCGGATTTATTGGGTGTACCATTTCAAGAGTTGTTCAAAGGCATAGGGAGACTGGACGGTACTCTAGAAGAGAGGGCCAAGGTCGTCCTATAGTTACAACAGCTCTAGATGATCGTTTTTTACGACTTTCAGCCCTAAGAACACGACACTGCACTGTTCGAATGCTCCAGAATGACCTTTTAGTTGCCCGAAATGTTCAGATTTGCGTACCAACCGTACGTAATCGTCTTCGAGAGCATGATATACGTGGGTTCCAGCCAATGGTCCGCGTCTTACCAGAGAAGAACATCGAGTTTGCCGTTTAAAATTTGCTAGAGACCCGCTGGATAGGGTGTAGAAGAATGGTTCAATATCCTCTTTACATATGAGTCCAGATTTTGTTTGTTCTCTTCAGACAGACGTATGCCAGTATACCGAAGACCAGGCGAGCGACATTACCAATGCAACTTTCGTGAAAGGGAAAGTTTTGGAGGTGGGTCAATAATGGTATGGGGAGGAACATCTTTTCATGGGCGAATGGAGTTAGTAGCTGTTAATGGTGGTAAGATGACGGTTGACCGATACAAAAGGAATATTCTAGAACCTCATGTGGTTCCATACGAAATATGGAACAACATGGAGCAAGAATACATACATAGGTTGTTTGAAAGCTTACCAAGGCGAATGGAGGCTGTGATAAAGGCAAGAGGGGGCAATATAAGATACTAAGAAAATTGTATTTTTCAAAAAATTTCACATTTTTCGAAGAATTTAATTTTTGTAACGAAGGCAATATAAATTCTACTATGTCCGTTTTTGGTATTGATTTAAAATGAGAAATTTTATTTATGATTTATGTGATTTCAAAGGTTCAATATAAATTAAACAAAAAAAAAATATTTTTAAAAAAGTACATGGCCAAAATAATTAGAAATATTAGTGATTTTTATTTGCGGTGTATTTAATAAACAATGCACTGAAGCATAGGGATTTTATTAAACAGCAATTTTTATATAAGAATATAAAGCAATATATTTTTTTTGTTTTGTTGTTAACAGAAGTTTTTTGGGTTTAACTTTGTTTCACTAGGAAATTTATTTAAATAAAAAAAGGTTCTTGAGGAAGAACATCTATGCTGATCTTGCGCTTTTTAATTAACAGTGGTTGATATAAAGGAGGCTGTATATTATTTAATAGCCTCTCATCTACTTTTATGGATTAATCATTGAGATAATTGGCTATGTTCTTTAGATTTGTTATTTACAAGATACCATTATCTCCTCGTATAGTAGACAGACAGGGAATATTTTTTCCACGGAGTAATTTTTAATAATTAAATGTTCCATTTTCATCTCTTTTTCTATGAAAAAAAAAAAAAAAAAAAAAAAAAATACCTCTGGCTGGTTTATAACATACTTCTTTATCAGCAAACTTTCAGTTTACAAATTAATCAAAATTATAAGAGATTGACTGTAAAATAGTATAATTAGTACGGTTCTGATTTTGGTACCAATTTATCCGGTGGGGGCTTAATTATCATCCAATAATCGTGAGTTGTTTTATCAACATTACGGCCCCAAGTTGTAAGGTTTTCGTAATTAAAATATACTAGACGACCTTGATTATTACAATGCATGCGTTTCACTGTTTCATTGATTCCTGAATTGATAACGGATGTGACAGGATATTTGGGTGTAACTATCACCATCCACGCCCACATAATTTAATGATACAGTTAAGCAAGAATATGCTCTTGTAATGAGACATTCGAGTATAATACATCAATGGATTCTGATGAATAACTTTCTTTTATTATTAGGTAGGTACTCGTTCTTTAAGAACTCATTCAGAGCAAAGCGTGGTTATTGTGATTTGTTCAAAATAAAGGGTTTAAAGGAAACAAAATAGATTTAACGGCTTAGATTAGCAAAAAAAAACTTTAGGTTCGTTTATAAGTTGTTCAAGATTGGAATCTGTAATAAAATTTATAAAGTGTGAAACAGAGTTTTGCGATACTTCAAGACCTGCAGTAAGTGGCCAGGAAATTTCTGGGAAGTTGAAATCTCCAACCACCACAAGATTGTCATGAGAAATAGGAAGGTTTGAAAGTACCTCAAAAAGCACTTGGTCGTTTTCTACAGAAGTTTTCTTTGGAGGACGATATAAACATAGGAACCAATGAAAAAGATTTGTATTATAGTTTTAACGAGATTAAATCTATATTGGGAATACTGATATCTAAGGCGGTGATATCTAAGTGACAGATGACACTAGGTAGATGCAGACCCCTCCACCAACATTATTTGCGCGATCACCTCTATAAATTGTAAATCCAGGAATGTTAATAAGTGAATCGGGAATAGAAAACTTGAGCCAAGTTTCAGAAATTAGGATAATATTAGGAGAAAAATATTGCACTTAGCATTAAAAGCTAGTGAATTTAGCAGTTAGAGAATCCAGGTTAGTATATGTAAGGGTGCAATCGTTAAATTGTGCAAGTTATATTTGATTGATAGGTTATTTTCGCCATTCCTCTTTTTAGCTTCCAATTCATCTCTTAAGTCTTGAAGAATCTGTTGTTGGGTAGGGGTTTTGTCGTCGATAATGGTAATATTTTTCAATGTTGCTATTTCTAAGACTTTCTTCTTGTTTCGTAAAACGTTTTTGACGGCGTGTTCGGAGGGTATAATTACTTTGAGCTATCGGGAATAGCGACTATTTTGTTCAGCTTGAACAAAGATATTTGCAAGATACAAGTAAAGCAGAATTACTGGCTTTGTTTGGATTGCTGCATTAGGCTGGTGTCTTAAAAGCCTGTAAACTATCATTAGAAGAACTGTAGTCAACAAAATTTGGGATCCCAATATTTCGATTAACGAAGAGTCTAAATCGATTTAAATTTCTTTTGAACTGTCTGCGATTTGATGATAAAAATACAAGAACAGATAGAAAGGCTTTGGACAAACTTGCAGCGCTAACAGAAGTTTGGGATATATATGTAAAAAATTGTCAAGACAGCTACACGCCTTCTGAATATGTTAACAGTCGATGAGTAACTTTTGAGTTTTAGAAGCGGATGCCCATTCAAAATGTATTTACCGAGCAAACCAGATAAATATGGCCTAAAGGTCGTTATGATGTGCGATGCTAAAACTTTTTATGTGTTCTACGATACCGTACATTGGAAAAGAAACTAGGGATCCTAGTCAAGGATCTATTCCTACACAATACGTTATGAAGCTATCAAAAGATATTGAAAATACCAACAGAAACATAACTATGGATAACTGGTTTTCCTCTATTGAACTTGGTCGGTACCTTACGCAAAAATAAGAGAAATTCCTGCAGCATATTTAGAAACCAAGCGTCAGCAAATTCCTTCAACTGCATTTGCTTTCGATGCTAATAAGACTCTGGTTTCTCTCGTACCGAAAAAAAAACAAACTTATTCTTTTGCTAAGCACAATGCATTTTCAACCGCACACAAACATCCGAAATAAATATTTTTTACAATGAAAAGGTGGAGTTGACACGTTTGACTAACTCTGCCATTCAAAGACTGTAGCAAGAAAAACAAGGCGCTGGCCTCTTAGGTTGTTTTACAGCATGTTGGATGGCGGTGGTATAAATATTTTTGTTCTTCAAAACTGCAAAAAAAAATGAAATCAAAGAGAGTAGAAGAACAGTTTTAAAAAATTTAGCGTTGACCCTAGTAGAAGACCAAATCAAAATAAGGGTGCAAAACTAACGTTTACCCCAAAACCTATGGTGTAATCTCTCTTGGAATGCCTAATGAGGCTCAGCAACCCATGTTATGTTATGTTGGAAATGGGGTGTTAATACACTGCGACCTAAAAGATCTATTGTGCCCCCTTCTATCGCCAATGAACCAAGGAAATGTCTCAATGTCTATAACGACTCTTCCAATCCTATTTTCTCAAGGAAGTATAGGATTTGAAGTGGCTTCAAGTTAGGTAAATCTCCCTCTTCTATTTGATATCCTCCTAGATATAGTGCCCTTGGATTCTGGAGTGCTACACATTCAGTTAGGATGTGAATGGAGGTTTCGTCTTCCTCCTCACAGAATCTGCACTCACTATCCTCTACTACTCTCAGTTTACTCAGGTGTCCTTTTAGTCGGCAATGCCCGGTAAATCCCTGTTACAATACGTAGCCTGTTCTTGCTCAGGTAAATGCAGGCTTCCGATCTTTCCTGGTTATATTCACCCAGAAGTATCTTGGCCTGTCTCAGCCCCAAGAGATTGTTCCAATTATCGGTTCTTCTACTGCCCAATTCTTTTTTAATCTCTCCTAATATTATGTTACTGCTGATACCGCAGAACGGCTCAGGTCCTACAAAGGGTATTTGAGCCCCTTTTCTTGCAAGACTATCTGCAATCTCGTTGCCCTGTACCCCGTTATGTCCCGGGACCCAAGTGAGATAATCGTAGTGGAAAAGGAAGATGTACTATCTGTCCACGCAAACGAGACCGAAAGGGCCGCCATATATGTGTAAGTTACAGAAGAAATATATGTGCTGAACATAGTTTATGTATTTGTGAGAAAAACCTTAAAACAATAACTCAACAAAATTATATGCTACGGAGACATTAGTTACAGACGCTTTGGCTAAAATTAATAACATAAATGAAATTTTTAAATCAACCAAACTGGAATAGTTTCTCATAGCAATAAGTACTTGAAGTACTACAAGAGGAGACAAGGAGTTAACAGGAAGAGAAGACTAAAGAATTTAAAAATTAATTTTTTTATTTATTATTAATTTTTATATTTTTTTTGTAAAATTTTTAGAGCCGAACCACCCCTTTTGAGAGTAGGAGCAAATTTATACAAAAATTGATATACAGGGGGTTTCTATATCAATATATTTCTATTAGAATGCAATGTAATATTTCTGCTTTTTGTATTATAATAAAAATATTCACCTGCACCAAATGTATAAGGTGTACTTTTCAAAAGTAACGTCCGTATCGTCCAAGGTAGACTAGACTTATTAACGTAAGCTATTTACATCTTCTTTTTCCTTTTTACCACATTATTTATTTAGTTACTCCCTCTCCCTTGAGGGTTTATCGATAGTAGCTATTTAACTATTTTGTTTAATGTATTTGGAGACGTCTCAGTTTTGTAATAACATTGTACTATATTTTTTAGGTATATAACATTGTTTTCTTCTCCTTGTAGACTCGATGATGGCCTAAGTTCGAAACCTGTTGTCATATTTTTTATTAAAAATTATTTTATATGAGATTGATTTTGTGTTTCTTCGGTACCGTATTTATTTTATTACTCCATTCCCTCCAATTAACAATAGACGCTTACTATTATTGATTAAATAAAAAAATTCTTGTGCTTTTCAAGTTAAAACAAGTTCATTTAAATATATTGTGATGTAGCCGAATTGATGCAATAATCCATAGTCCAATTTTATCTTAAATTAATTTAAAAAGATTAAAAATAAGTCATTTTAAAATAAACAAGCTAAAACTTTGTATGTATGCTAACAAAAAACGAATTTTTAACTTACAGAATTTTTATCATAAAAAACATAAAAAATAATACATTGGAAGAAAAAATGTTTAGTTTTAATTAAAGAAAATTGAGTTTGTTTATATTCGATATGTGTTTTTATATCATTAATCCAAATACTATCAAATCTATGAGTTTGTCACAAATTGAAGCTGTGATAAAAAGGCGTGAAAGAGACTTCGGTCAAGAAATTTAAGAATAGTTTAAGTAAAATAAAAATTATATTTAAAATGTTGATTTTCATTCGGCGGATGTTACAAATATGGCTAAAAATGGTATCTGAATTATATTTATTTGGTGAAAGCATGATTGCACGTTGTTGACAATTTAGATAACCAATCTGTCGTCAGTAAAAACAGCGTGTCTAATCTAGATAAGATCTTATATAATGCAAACGGTAGCTTTACAAACGTACCTAAATTCCAACCAAAATATGTATGTTTTACTTCTTTCTCTAAGTTTAAGAATAAATTGACTGTAAATGGTACTTTTTTAAAAAGTTTCCGTAAATATGACGACAAATGAACTATACAAAATTTAAGAGTAGAAATTAGACACTTTAAGAACAATACACAAGATTTTATTAACTGACAAAGCACATTATTTAGGTGTAATATAAAGAGAATGGTCTCCATAAAAGCATATTTGTTTAGTTGTCCATTATCATTGCACCCAATTTAAGAAAATTCAGAAATAAAACTAAATTTTGTATTTAAAGTGTTCGAGAGAATACCTTTAAATTTCCTTTAGTTGTAACTTACCAATAAAGCAAAACTTATTTACTGGAAATGATTGAATTCTTGTTTGGCGACTGATATTTACTGTTTTACCAGCTGGAACAATACCCAGCATTTGTCTATTGCTGTAGTCTATTTTTATGTATGAGAGAGTATTAAAATAATAAAGCGTTCGTAATCCATAGGCGTATCACTTCTTTTAGTAGACAGTTAAAATATTTTTTGAAGTTATTCCTCGAGTATACACTTATATTTTCACCTAATTAACCTGCTTATAACTTCTAAACAGCTGAAGGTAAAAAAGTGCAATTTTTTCTAAAATGTTTTATTTTTCCACAAGGTATGTTAAGAACATTGTGTCAAACGGGTTATGTAGGTAAGGGTTTAAACTTTGACTTTTAAACAACGTTACGTTCATAAATAATAATTTTAATATAAAAACTACTTCTTACCTACAAATCCAAATCAGAATCGAAATCAGAAGATGAACTGTCACAACCAATATTTACAATGAGTGGCTCAATCATTTCATCAGTAATATTGTCCATTCTTTTCTCACAGAACCGGGATGGAACTTAATATTCTTTGAATTTAGCCAATTCTGTAAATCTTTTTTTAACCACTTGGTTGTGGGTATTTTTTCTATAAATCTCGAGTGATAACTTGCATTATCCATTACTATTATACAGTTCTAAGGAAGAAGATCTATAATTTGTTCGAACCACTCTTTAAAGACATCAGCATTCATGTCCTCATGGTAGTCACCGGTACGAGTAGATTCAAAAGTCAATAAACCACTTTTAACAAAACCGTTTGAACTACCGATGTGTACTATTATTAATCTGCGCCCCTTTCCTGATGGTGGATTTAAACCAGTAGATAAATTATTTAAAAAAGCCTGTCTTCGACTTGTAACAGTTTCATCTTGCCAACATTTATTTGGTTTATGTCCCTCGTTGATCCATGTTTCATCTAAATAAAATATATTTCTTCTTCGGTTTCTCATTTCTTTTATAGTCCTTAGGTAATTTCTTCTCCATACTACAATATCGCTTCTTTCTATTAAAATAGACTTTCTGGAATGCTTTTTCCATAGAAAACCTATTTCTTTTAAAAGTTTCCATAGTGTGCTTCGACTCATTTTAGGGTAATCCTTATCATCTCGAACCGTGGCAAGAACTTTGTCTACTGTCGGAAATTCTTTTCTAAAGAAGAACGCATGCACTTTCCTTCGAAGTCTTTCTATCAAAAGATTTTCTAATTGAAATTTTGGTTTTCCTGGAGCTTTACGTGCTTTGAAACTCGCCACATTTCTCTTTTTTAACAACTCTGTAAATCGTAGATTTCCCAACACCAAGCGTACTACTAATTAATTCCACTGTGTCATCAACACTTTTACATAAATGTTTGTCTGTAAATGATTTAAAACAATTAAATATTAATATTTTTTCATTAACTGTTAAAGGACCGATTTTTTGTCGTTTACGCGGCCCTTCCAAATTTTCCATGATCATACTAGAATTCACACTGCACCTTGCAAGTTGCAACTAAACGACATTTAGTAAACTGTCAAGAATACACAACTTGGGCCTCCTTAGTAAATGGAAAACCTATAATCGCATTTTCGATGAAATTTGTTGGGTATTTATCTACTTATAATTCGATTACTGTAAGAAATTCTTGGAATTAAAATAAAACAAAATTGGCAAATAGGTACTTATTGAAAATAATCTTAAGATACGCCTATGTAATCTTTAATACACAGGGCTTTTGGCCTATCCAAACCTTTTTCTATTGTTCTGTACAGCTTATGTTTATAAAGGACAAATAAAAGACCCAAAACTTGTAATAGCTCAGGTACATTTATTACAATTTTAGGAAATATTTAGATTATTCTGTAAAAATATTTAAAATGACCGTACTAA
The DNA here is from genome assembly GCA_927349885.1 of Psylliodes chrysocephalus. Lineage (NCBI taxonomy): Eukaryota > Metazoa > Arthropoda > Insecta > Coleoptera > Chrysomelidae > Psylliodes > Psylliodes chrysocephalus. The sequence continues at coordinate 3,784,835 of OV651823.1, read as the reverse complement.
GTTTTGCATTAGAAATGCTGTTTTATTACTCTCTCATACATAAAAATAGACTATATATATATAAGAAAATCTCTGAAAAACTCATAGCAGGCCAGGCGACAATGGGGCTCGAACGCACGACCTTCCAAATGCGAGGCAGATGCGTTACCGCAGAGTTATTTCGCTCGTTATCAATTTGAAACATAATAAACACCTTTTATTATCTAAATAACAAATGAATAAATAATACAATATTTCAGTTAATAAAAAAGAAGTAAATGGGCCTAATTATATTTTAATTTGGCTTTAGAGTACTTCTAGGTAAATTAGTCCAGTCATTTAAGCTTAAATTAGGTAAGAATCTCGGAACTGGAGATACCCAGCTGTAAGTCTGTAAATACTTGTATATTGACACGCTAAAAGTTATTTCAAAACCTACATATGGTAGGGTGTACGCAACAATTAAATTTCAAGGTCAAATGTCACAAAAATCGGTTTTTTGCGCTTTTTTGTAAATATCTCATTTTTTATGGGTTTTTTGCTATTTGTATTTATTATCAATATTGTAGAATACAAAATTCTCTACAAATTTTGTTTAAAAAAATTCAGATTACAGTAAGAACGTAAAAGCTATGGAGCAGCAGAGAAGATGAAACAATAGTTGTACCAGTTACTCAAGAAAAATTCTTATCAAATCGAAATAACAAAGATATGCTCATTAATATGTTAATTGAAAAATTACAAGCTGCAAATATTACTACTAAACAAGCCAGAGATAATGCTGATGTTCTTATTGTTGAAAATGCAATTGAAGAATCAAATTCTGAAAAAACTGCAGTTATAATAGGACAAGATATTGATTTACTTGTCATTTTAATTGGGCGTACACTGTCTTACGAACAAGACATTTTCTTTAAAAAAGTTGGGAAAGGAAATGTAAAAACGGGGATATACTTGACTAAAAGTTTTGATAATTATCCTCATTCCAAAACACATATTTTATTTCTGCACGCATTAAGTGGCTGTGACACAACTTCTGCGCTTTTTAAAAAGGGAAAAAATCATTTTTTAAAGTTTTTGAGAAACTGACAAATTTGAATGAACTAGCTGCAGCATTTGAGAAAGAAAATTGTTCGACCCAGAGATTATTAGAGAGTGGAACTCAAATCTTATTGGCAGTCTATAATGCTCCGAAATCTGTGAAAAGTCTCGATCATCTTCGTTATATGCATTACGTCAAGTCTACAAAACTTAATTAACCTGTGCAGCTTTCAAATATTCCACCAACAAAAGCAGCTGCTCATCAACCTTTCAAACGTGTATATTATTAAGTTCAAACTTGGTTAAGGCATGATTTGGAACCCCAGGTATGGAGTTGGGCAATGCGAAACGATTTTCTGGAGCCTATCATGACAATTTTACCACCTGCTCCAGAAGATTTGCTAAATACAATTTTCTGCAACTGCAAGAGTGGTTGTGGTTCGCGATGCTGATGCAGGAAAGCGGGCTTGCAATGCTCTTTAGCTTGTGCCCAATGTAATGGGCAAGCTTGTTTCAATGCTCTACCATATCAGAGCGACATTAACAAAGATGGAACATTTGACCCCGAAATCATGGAAGAACTTGAGAGAAATGTTGAAGACGATAATGAAGACCAGTTTGAAATTTACCAGCAGCCGGAAGAGGACGATGAAGAGGAAGAAGATTATTAAAATTATAAATTGTAGTTTTTGTACCTTTTATTCCATTTTTTTACTTTTAATAAAAATAAATGTATTGAATGAAATTTTTTAATAAAAAGATTAATTCATAATTTATTTGTTTTTTTTTTCATCATGTAAGAATTTATTAATATTAATTAGGTTAAAATTCAAATATAATTCTTATATTTTCATTAACAATTTTGCAATTACATGGGCAGGTAAGTGTTGTTAAATAAATTAATACTAAATAAAAAGTGGATAGGTTAGGAAAAAAAATGATAAAATATAATATAATAGTTAATAAAAATTGACAAATATTTATAATCATTGATTTATCGATATTTCATCAACTATATATGGCGCGTTTTCGACCGGAGGCACCGGTTGACCAGAAGTGATGCTGTGACCGCGCGCTCTCCGTCATCTATCTCGAAAACGGTTCACCGTATGAAAAATTTTTTTAAACAAAATTTTTAGAGAATTTTATATTCTACAATATTGATAATAAATACAAATAGCAAAAAACCCATAGGAAATGAGATATTTACAAAAAAAGCGCAAAAAACCGATTGTTGTGACCTTTAACCTTGAAATTTAATAGATGCGTACACCCTACTATATGTAGGTTTTGAGACAACTTTTAGGGTGTCAATATACAAGTATTTACAGACTTACAGCTGGGTATCTCGAATTCCGAGGTGAACTTACTATAATGATTGGACTAAATACCTACCAATGAGTATAATTTTAATGTTTATGGATTTTAATGTAGAAGTTCAAATATTATTTAAAATTAAGCATACTTGCAGGTAAAACAATTAGCAAGTTTATTTTTGATTACGTATGTTTAATAACTGTGCTAATATATCTATTATACAAAAACGAATATGGTATTTTAGTAGCCCACAAAACATGGACGTCAAAACTTTACATTAGATTCCTATTATCTGGTTTAAGGTTCAAGTTATTTTTCAGGAGCTCTAAACAACCAAAAAATCGACAAAGCTATGTAGAAAATTTGTAGAGTACATTCTGAGTACAACGCTTAGTGTATGCACTTATTCAAATATACTATTGCACAAGAAATATTACTATTTTAGAACTGTTTACTGTTTGAAAACTGCGCTATTAACTAATAAATTAAATTACAATAAAATATTTTATTCACTATAAATAATCCGACTCTGTGGACGGTATAGAGTGCATGCTCGTATTTGTTACTAAATATTTTATCTCCGCTGGTCTCTCGGTAATTACAATTGGGTCACCTGAAGGAAATCGAAAGTACTTCAAATGCAGATAATGTAATGTAAAGTAGACCACATTCGCTTTTAAATTTTTATTATTAAAAACTTGTTATGGGTCGTGCTTCCTGCTAATTGGAAACGTATCGTGAATAAGCTGGTCATAAAAATTCCGATATAAAAATTAATTATGAGTTATAGCAGCCAAAAAATTATCACATTTTTAAAAGTGGTTGTTTCTTTTTCGTTTTTAGTTGTTATGTGTTGAGAATAAGGGTGTGGCCCATTAAAAACATGACAAAATGAATATAGGCTGATTGTGACTTGTACATCACTCAAATACGAAATAAGTAAAAATAAAGCACGAACAGTGGCGGTGCCAGATATACTAGTTTCCATCAGCATAAAATGTGTTAATTTACATGGTCTTTAGTTTGAATTATACTGTCTAACTTCTTTATATAATTTACATTTGTCTTACAACCAACGAAAACTAACGAGCACTAGCGACAACCAACGACGGACAACCAACGACGAACAACCAACAACAACCAACAACAACCAACAACCAACAACAACCAACAACAACCAACAACAACCAACAACAACCAACAACAACCAACAACAACCAACAACAACCAACAACAACCAACAACAACCAACAACAACCAACAACAACCAACAACAACCAACAACAACCAACAACAACCAACAACAACCAACAACGAACGACACCATCTGTCATAAGTCAATATTCTGTTAACCATACAGTAATACCACTAAACAAAACTAAATATAAATAATTGACTTAAGCTGTGTTCACACAATAAAAGTAATGGTACTAAATCATAGTTCACCAAAATTAAATCAAATAAATACTTAGTATTCGCCCTTTTTTGTAATATAATATAGGACACTATTCTAGAATAGGATTTGAAATCGGTTAAAACTTTTCTATTTCTTTTCGTTTTGAAACGCATCAAAAAAAATATTTTTTGATTAAATGACTGTATAAGGACGATTTGAAACAAGCGAGTGTAAGAACCTAAATTTACTTTGAAATAATATAATTACCTTCAATCAAGATAAAAAAATTTAAATTCAATATCTTAAATCTTATATACAGGGTGTCAGGAAATTGCGTATACATGGTGCTATCACAGATTTTTGGGCTTAAAATAGGTTGAATTAACAACTTACCTATTTTCCATCTTGGTTTGGTCGCCAGAAACCAACAAAGTTAGATAAAAAGTTTTACACACAGGTCTATCTAATTTCCTATGAGGAATAAGTCTGTGCTCTAAGGGGCCTAAATTTGAAAACAACCAATATAACAGCTATATGTAAACACCCCTATTCGTCCTTAATTTTAGGTTAGATCAATTATTATTTCACTTTTTAATTTATCTTTAGGCAGTCTCCAAAGATTGGCAAAAATATAATTTCAATTAAATTTCTGCTAGTAAAAACATGGAAAGTCTTGCATTTACTTATATTTAATTCTGCGTCTATAATTTTACTTTAACCTTATTTAATTTTCAGTGAAAAGATGCATAACTGTATCCATTGGACCTTGCATGATATTAAAAAACAATTATACATTTTAATTTTGTTCGTATGTAAAATTAGAGAGTGATAAAGCAAAAAAAACGACAGTGTAATAATATGTCTTCCTCCGACCTCACCAAAACTTTCTTTCAAGAAAATAGCTAAAATTAAAGGAACATTGTATAAGTATATGATTTTACTTTCATTAGATCAAAAATAATGACCAAGAGTGGTAATTTATTATTTGTTTTCACGGTCATCAATTTTAAGTCGACCGAATAATGACATGAATAAAATATTGTTCTTGGTGATTTTATTTCGATGCAGGGGCGGACCCAGAAATTTTCTTTAGCAAGAGCTTTCCTATGCCACCAACTGTCTACGTAAATTGCCGGCATATGAAAAATTTTTTTATTATTAATTTTAGGAAAAAAGTTGTTCTTTATAAAAAGTCGAGCATGGTCTAAAACCTAAAATACAACCATCAAATATATCAAATTTTATCAGTCGTATAAAGAATAAAGGTACTTACTCTTGAGTAAAACTCATATTTTTTGACAAACCTCGTATACCACTGAAAAAAATTGATATTTGATGACTGTATTCTAGGTTTTAGATAATGCAGAACTTTTTATGAATAACTTTTTTTTATAAAATTAATAATAAAAAAGTTTTTCATATGATTCCAACTTAGGGGGACATACTGTATACACAGATCCAGCCCTTTTAAATTATATATTGTATAAGTGACACTCTATACAAAAGGTTGAACAATACTTCTTTCAAAAAAAATTAATGAAGCATTAAATACGACACCCTACAGACATATAATTTTCAATATCTTAAATATATCAAATAATGGATGTACACTGGATATGTTAAACATCTATAGGATATATCCATTGGTTACTTATGAACCTCTACTGAAGGTACACCTATTAGATATTTTGCTGGATATCCATAGAATATCTTCTATATCTTGGATATAGACGGACATTTGGATATCCATATTAGATCCAGTGGATATCTATGATATCCTGTGGATATATTAGATATCCACAAAAGATATTCTGTGGATATCTCTGGGATTTCGTGTATTGTCTGGGAGATACCCATTAGATATTTTGCTGGATATCCATAAGATATCTTCTATATCCTAGACATAGACGGACATTTGGATATCCATATTAGATTCATGGGATATTTATGATATCCTGTGGATATATTGGATATCCACAAAAGATATTCTGTGGATATCTCTGGGATTTGGTGTGTTGTCTGGGTTTCTTAATTCGCTGTGTGCATTTGGCTTGGAGGGGATAGATTGAGCTATCGCAGCGCCTATGGTGGCAGGAGTCGGCGATTGTCCACATCATCGTAGTAGCGCGGCAGCGTGTTGTGGGTCTCGTGTTGGGTATTAAAATGAGTCGTCGTTATTGTAGTGTTGTCGAGTGTAAAAACACTAGCAAAAATAGTGCGTGTAAGTTTTATACGTTTCCAACCGCATCACATAAATTGGATAAAAAGGCCAACACCTGACTCTTCGACATTTATGACATGCCCAGCTTCTACCAAATCTTTACCTTTTCTTGGTGTTTCAGGCTGAAAGTTTATGTCATGAGATATTTTCTCAAATCCAGTGTACAAGATGACACTCATGACAAAAATGTAGCATCTAAAAATACAGACAAATTACATTGATTTATGACATTCAAAACGCAGATACTTCGTATGCATAACCTCCAAATATTTTTATGTCATTTACTTACTTTTTGTGCGACAGAAACAATTTTTGTTAGTCTATCAACTAACAGCGAACACAAAACTTGTTGCAACACTTAATTGTTGAAAAAGAATTTTCAAGTTCAACTGTTGAGTGCGAGGTGTATAGCAAGTATGCGGGAATGAATGAGGAGAACTGTCGCTATCCCGTCACCAGAGAGCGCTACCAGTCTTGCACACAGCGAATACCGAAAGCCCAAAATAAAACTTTCGCGTGCCCTGGGCGCAGATTGTCGGTGGTATGGGGAATATTTTAAAAGAAATTTCAAAAGTGAATGAAAAATAGATTCATTACATCAGTAATAAATATGGGTAGATAAATTTATACAAAAAAATCGAATTCATACTTTTTATTTCACTCAACATGTTTTACATTTTTAAAAATACAAAATTTCACTTCATACATTTTTTTTAAGACATTACATGAAAATTTTAGGTCGTAACTTTCGTTTTCTGTCTCTTTATCGTCCTCTCCTTGGCCTGTTCGTACAACGGCAAGAGTTTCCCTTCCTTGGCTAGAATTTTTAGTATCTCCACTATCAGCGGCAAGTAATTGTGTTTCCGCCTGATGCTCTCTATTTGATATTGGTGGTGCTTGTTCTCCTCTTCCGCGATCAACAATCGCAGCCTGGCGATTTCCGATCGCTGCGAATCGGTTTCCATAGCCATCGAGTCGCTCTTTTGAAGGTCCTCGATTTGTCGTTCGTACAGCATTTTTCTATCGCTCACTATCGCCATTAGGTTGAAATGGATTTCGCCTTCGCTGTACCTAAACCAAACAAAAAAAAATTATATATCACCCTTTAGTTGCCATAACAAGGTTATGCCGGCAACATCAGTGGCTAACCCACGGGTGGGGATATTAGGGATATATCCCCCCAGGAAATCCCAGCACGTCTGCAAACTCAAACACATCATCAAAGTGATAAGTGATCATAAGAAAAAATAAGAGTAAGAGACCTCTAAATCGCTTCAAATCCTACACTTTCTTGAGAAGATATGATTGGAAGGGTCGTTATAGGCATCGATACATTTCCTTGCTGCATCAGCGACAGAAGGAAATACAATAGATATTTTAGGTTGCAGTATATTAACACCCCATTCCCAACATAACATGACAATAGGAGAGGCTAAATGCTGGCATCCTTGCACATATCGTTTCCCAGAGTTGGAAAAGATACTTTAAAAAAAGTATCTAGATACAAGATAGATATACTTTCGTAAAAATATCTTAGATACAAAATACTTCTAAAAAGTATCTAAGATACTAGCCGGAGAGGCTAGCCGCGAGCTTAGTGTGCATCCACTTACTCGCAAGTGATCTCTCCGGTCACGTCGTGGATGGGTGACCGCTGGGAGGTTCCACCATGGGCCGTGTCACCATGGGATTCATCCGACTAGCGTTTAACCATCGACGACGTGGAATGAATGAATGAGGGTGTGAATGGGAAAGTAGTAGGACCTTCAAATGGTGGTACAATAAGCCGCAGGCTGCAGTGCTGCCAGACTACAGACGGATTAGGGTGTAGCACGGGAGGTCTGAAGGGTGTAAAACAAAAAAAAATCTAAGATACTATTTGAATCTCGTCACCTTCCTGTAGATCATCATCTTCTTCATCCGAGTCTTCTGCCGTATCAAATGCAAGATTCTGTATTTTAGCGCCAGTAACGCCGAATTCCTTAAAATCTTTAATAAATTTCGACCCGTTATCAGTAACTGTAGTAACTAACTTGTCTCTATTTAATTCAAAACTTAGATGGATATTCTCTAGTAAGTCTGCAATTCGATCATAAGTATGTGTTTCTTTAAATCTGTGATAGGCCTATGCAGCCAATTTTCTTTCGAAATTGGGATCAATCCAGTGAGATGTCACACCTAGAAAGCTTCTTGTTTTGCTTGACCATACATCAGCCGTAGTACTTACATATTCTACATCCTTAAGTTGTTGTTTAAAATTGAGCAGCATATTGATTAAAGCATTATTGAGATGGTTCATTGCCGTTTTTCGTGACTTAACATTAATTCTAAAACCTTCAAATAACTGAATGAAGCTGGGATTGTCAATTATAGACATTGCTGACACTGTTCCAGTAATAAAGCTCATTAGACGTTTATCAAATTGTACGATTTTATCTTTGGCGGAGATTAAATATTTTGTGATATCCATGACTTTTTTGTTTGGTGGCATATTGTGTCTATTTTTTGGTTGTTTATTGTGTTTAACCTTCTTCGCTTAATTCGCTTATCATTTTTATATACATACTGATCAAAAATTTGCTGTGGACTTTACCGATCCTTGTATTTTACAGAGTACCTAGCTAATTCACAAAGAGATTTGTTCTCCGCCAAGTACACTGACAAAATGAAATCCTCTGCAATGCAACTCACCGATCAACGCATAATCGACAGGTCTGAACATGTGTCTAGATTTCGTGACCTTCGCGCAACGTAAAAACATCTATTTCACAAAGTATCTTAGATACTTAAAAATAGATACGAGATACAGATATTTTTAAAAAGTATCTTTAAATTTAAATACTTTTGCATCACATGAAAAAGTATCTAGATACAAGATACTATCTTTTATCTAAGATACTGAAAAGTATCTTTTTTTCTAAGATACTATCAGCTCTGTCGTTTCCTACATTTTTTGCCAAATTGTATTTTAAATTAGTCAGAAAATCGTTTGAGATCCGAAAATGGAAATATATAATCCCCATTATGCTTTGTTGTTGTGAATGCAGAGTTAAAAATGAGTCAATAATTTATCATTTTATTGCCAGGAATAAATAAAATAACCAATAATAAGTATCAGTAGTTCACTAATTTATTTCGACAAAGAAAATCACTAAACACTTGTTAGTAATCTAAATAAAAATATTGAGAATAGATAGTAGGAAAAAGTGGTCTAAAATGATGCCTATAGGACTAAAATGATGGTAAGATGATTCATTAAAGAGATTAAAAATTTACTAAATTATTTTTGATTGTTCAATCAATTTGCTTTAAATAGCTAATGAGTTACATAAAACGGCAGTTCGTAACGTGTCACATACAATATTTTTTCTAATTTTGACTAAATTATTTATAAAATTATGTTTTGGTTAAAAATTATTGACACGTCTACACTGAATAATACTAATTTCTTGTACTGTTAGTTGCATATGATTAACTTCATACTTTTATTGACAAATAAAAAATAATATTAATTTATTCTCAACAACTTGTTGTAGTATGTTTATATTGTTTGTTAGTTATTAATATTTCAAGAAAGTAAATTATTTTGTTGTGTATTGTGTTTTAATTATTTTGTGTTAATTTAGAATGGGAAAATTGGGACCAAAACAACATTATTACTAAATTGTAAGTTTAACCAAATTCTATTTTTATAAGTCAACCTGCTTGTCTTTGATATAAACTTTCAATAACAATGCATATATTGATTGTAAAACCAAAACGATTTATTCTTCTTTTTTTGCAACTGGTGACAATGAATTTTTCGTAACCAGTTTCATAATGTTCAACATTATGCAACTGGTTGCATAAAGTATATCATTTTCACACTTGCTGCAATTACAAAAAATGGCACTTTATATGTCAAAATTAGAAGAAAAAAAATTTTAATGGATGTTCAAATTATTATTTAATAGCAGATTTTAAAGATACAAAATAATAACAAACAATGGAGTTCCATTTGTTTATAAAAATTTTAAATTGTTTGTTATTGTACTCCAGGTTTTTTTTTATTATATTGACTGCACCAGAAGATGAAAAAAATTAGGTTTGACACTTCCTATGTGTCAGTTTTAAACTAAAACGAATATTTTTCTGATTGTACTAGAATTTTATATGAATAAAAAGCTTCTTAGTTATGTCGGTCACAAGTTTTTATTGTTTTTTTTTTTTCTAAATATTATTTTACAATGCACAATATATGTTTTGGAAAACAATCTTTTCCACCTTCTGGTGCAGTCAAAATAATTTCAAAAAACATCTGTGGACACTAACAAACAATATGGGGTCCATTTGTTTATAAAAATTTTAAATTGTTTGTTATTGTCCTACATGTTTTTTTCTTATTATATTGACTGCACCAGAAGATGAAAAAGATTAGGTTTGACACTTCTTATGTGTCAGTTTTAAACTAAAACGAATATTTTTCTGATTGTACTAGAATTTTATATGAATAAAAAGCTTCTTGGTTATGTCGGTCACAAGTTTTTATTGTTTTTTTTTTTTTTAATATTAATTTACAATGCACAATATATGTTTTGGAAAACAATATTTTCCACCTTCTGGTGCAGTCAAAATAATTTCAAAAAACATCTGTGGACAATAACAAGCAATGGGGTTCCATTTGTTTATAAAAATTTTAAATTGTTTGTTATTGTCCTCCATGTTTTTTTTTGTTATATTGACTGCACCAGAAGATGAAAAAGATTGTTTTCCAAAACATATGTTGTGTGCATTGTAATATAAAAAAAAAAAAATCAGGCGACTTTTTATTTATCTAAAAGTTTATTTCTATTGAAAATGAATCCTTGGTTAAATTAATATTCCACATGTTTTATAGCCAAGGTTAAAAACATAAAAACTCAAAGGCAAGTTTCATATATCATTTTAAATGATATTTAGCAATGTTGTAACTATTTGTAGTTTACTGGCTACTTATGAGAGAGAATAATAAAAAATAGTAGTTTAATCACAATTTGCTCCTAATTAGCTTCCCCATGGTACTAAGGTAGACCTGATCTGTATATCAGATTTTAAATACATTTCACTCTAGCAAGGTTCTTAAGAAAAGTTATTTCACCGCCAATGTATATACATTGTACTTTTTTGTTACAATCTATGTTTATTGAGTAGATAAATAACTTTATGTTTATAATTAGTGGCAAAAATAAGCTTTAACAAAAGAATACATTGCCTCCTTTTTTCCCTTTAACTATTTTATTTAAAACTATAGTTAGGAAAAAAAATTAATGAAAATGTACCTTTGTATCCTTTTCTCAATAATTGGTCTAACAATGTCTGTCCACTCAGCTTCCGCGGGAATAGCCCCTAAATCAATGGGGCCTTGTTTTAAACCATCCAACTCATATAATCGTCCATCTATCGGTATATAACCAACAAAATGAAACACATCATCATTCTTTTGTGCAGCTGAAGGGTCGAACTCGAACAACTGTTGTCTAGCAAATGAATTATGGACTGTTCTGATAACAGGAGAATTACTAATAGTCAAACCTAAATAAAAAGTTTGTAATAATGTAAATCATCATTGTAACAAAATAAACATCTTTACTAATTTACCTTTCATATTGGCGTCAAATCCTTGACAAAATTCTTTCAACTCTGATAAAGTATGTCCAAGCTTTAAATCAGAGTGTCGACAATTTAAAAGTATGCTCAGTATAGCCTGAGTCGCACAAGCATTTTCTATAACTTGTCTAGCAAAGAAAATTTTCTCTAAACGATTATCTTGTACTACAGAACCCGAAGGTTCATCATCTTTTGTCCATTTGAACAGGAATATTAATCCATGGATGGGTCTGTAAATTTTAATGGATTAAAGACTACATTTTTAGGCATTAACAAAGCTTACTTTAAACTTTCGAACTGTTCTCCGTCTAAACTCCACAACTCTTCGACTTGTACCCCTTTGCATCCTATACAAAACACAGCATTTATTTAAAACTCTACCAACAAATTTATTTCTATATTGACAAATTCTTACCAAACTCTCGTATTAATTCCGTAAAAACTCCTGGATCGCTTTCGATTAAGCACCAGTTGCCAGCACTTTCAGCCATATCGAAATTAATTCAATGAATTTCAAAATTTAATGAAAATATACGGACATAACCTCGAAAAGCGGTGGATAAGCAAAATTTTGCAAAAAAAACAATGACAAATGACAATCAGATTCTTTTTTTGCAGGGTCACTGTTTTTAAGCAAAACAGTCACTTTCCCCCAAAACGTTAATGGCCTCGTCCATGGGTGCATGCAATCAGTTTCAGTCGGTTATAACGAAAAAAAATGCCAATTTTTAACGTATGCGTTAAATTTTCATACAAATAAACGTACGTTAAAAGTAGTTCAAAGTTACATTATACATTTGGTTAAGTTTTATGTTCTGTCAAATAAATGTAGGTAACTTCTTTTGTATATTTTGTTAAGTCCATAGAAAAATTAAAGGTTGCGGTTGCGATAAATTGGACTTTTAAATATCCTTACAAAAAGTCGCATGGAGTCAAATCTCTTCGAGAAATCAGTTTTCCAGGAAAAGGCACCGAACAACGGGCAAAAAGCGGTTTAAAGAGTGACATGTGGTCTTGTTGAAACACGTTTCCTCATCAAATCTTTTAAATTCTTAAATAGCAGGTGTATAAAAATTACGAAAACGGAATGCACCGTTATTGAGTGCCAGAATAGACCAATAGTTTCAGATTTTGAAATGGCGATCCTTGAGCTATGTACCCAGACAACACACCAAATCCCAGATATATCCACAGAATATCTTTTGTGGATATCTAATATATCCACAGGATATCAGAAATATTCCGTGGATCTAATATGGATATCCAAATGTCCGTCTATATCCAGAATATAGAAGATATCCTAATGGATATTCAGCAAAATATCTAATGGATATCTTCCAGAAAATACAAGAAATCACAGAAATATCCACAGAATATATTTTGTGGATATTCAATATATCCAATATGGATATCCAACCAAATGTCCGTCTATATCCCAGGATATAGAAGATATTCGGATATTCAGCAAAATATTTTATGGATATCTTTAGTAGAGGTTCATAAGTAACCAATGATTATTGAATAACGTCGAAATAAAATAGCAGAGATAAAAAATATTTTCAACACTCTGCCTTTGATTTTGTCCACTAAGGAGAAAGTCATCCTTATTAGGACTCTTCAGCAATAAATGAAAATTCTCGACTCCAGTCTCTAAAGAAGTGATTAGGACACAAATTTCGATCGAACTCAATTACGGCGGTTTGAGCATGAGTAGATGCGATAGTGGTATCGCCATCTGTACTTAGTAAACAGAATCAAATAACGTCTAGTGGATATCCACGATGGTTTGCGTTCGCGCCTAGACTGTGATATATTAATTTTAAATATCTGAACGGTACTATTAGCCACAATGGCGAGCGCAATGGCGTAATTTTTTAATAATTTGCTATATAATTACTATTATTTATGGACATTTGCATGTCTATAAATTACATTTCATGGATATAAAATAGATATCTACCATGGACTGGACATTCAGTGGATAGTAGAGGTTGGGACACTTTAGACCGCACCTGGACACACCGCAACCGGTAATACACGGTCTAATTCCAAGGCAACCCACAATACACAGAATACAGGCGTCGCGGCCTGCTACATCCGGTCTAGATATTGAGCATCATAGGTGTCAGATTGGTATATTAATGCCGCGTTTGAGAATCCACATCCGATGCATCTGAGATGTAAAAAATCTTTGATCTCGTGATTCAGTATACGTAAATGTAATGGGATAGATGTGTCCGATGTGGATAAAAAAACGCTCGAGATGTAAAAAATGCATCCGATGTGGCCTTTATTTTAGTTATTAAAGGGTTAAACAAGGAACAAACAAAATAAAACTTCTACTGTTTTTGCTAATTCTTTCTTTCCTTACAAACTAATTTTCCATTTTTAAGTCTATATCTATACTGCAAATGACTTGTGCCAAATTCGCCTAAATGCAACGATATGTATTCTAAAGTACCTGCAACAAAAACGTATTTTATTTAAAAAAAAATATGTATATATGAGAGAGAGAAATCAGTGACAGCTAATAAATTATCAAATATTTGACAAAATGTCATTATCAGGCTGCAGCTTTAAATCCAAAATGATGGACAGAAGAAAAATTGTTTAAATAGTGCAGGATTGTGCACATTAATAAAAATGTAGTCATCCAAAATGTTTAACACAACGATAATGACATAGTAGCACAGCAGCCTGTCCTACAGTGTAATACAAATTTCATTTAAAAATAAAAGGAAACTTGGTTAAAATTGATCAGAGTTACGAATAAAAATCCGCTAGGTTTGTTAGTGTATTTTTGGCAACAGTGTTGCCAACGGCGAGGATTTACCCGAAAATTCTGCTTTTTCTAAATCAAACGTTTGGATTTGATTAAAACAAACTAAAGTCCAAAAAGTTTGGACCAAGAGGAAATTTTTTTAATATATAATATATATAAATGTAGAAACCTTTAACAAATACTCAGTTTCATTGACTGAATTGGTCAATAATTTGCATCCATTGATAACCATTTCGGATCTGAAAACCACATAGAATTATCTACTAATGTGGAAAGGTATAAACCCAAGCACTATCAACAGTTTCTTCACATGGAATGAAAAACCAACACCTAAAAAGTCTGTTGGTCACAAACTATTCAAAATGTGGAAATATTACTATATGGTCTTTTCCTAGAATATGCTTTTCTGAACCTCCTACTCCTGAGACATTCAACTTGATAAACCTTACTTCCTGACATATTCACGGGTTATTAAATTTATAGAAGAACCACTATCTAATAAAATCTAATTTTTTTAGAATGTCCCCAATTATCTACAATAGTAACAACTATTGTTCCAAAGAGACTAACAGACAAGTATTAGAAATTAAAAATTAAAAAAAACCGACTTGAAAAACGTGCAGATGCCATCACCACATCTTAACCAAATTTAAATGGAGCCACCCCTGAGGTACCCTCTTACTAACAAAAAAAATCATATAAATAGGACAAGGTAGTAAAGCATTATAGCTAAACATAAAATGAAGAGTTTGAGGATTTTCTCATGGACCCAATTATTAGATTTTGACCAAATTTATATGGGACCACCCATGAAGTACCCCCTTTCTAACAAAAAAGAATCATTGAAATCGGACACCGTGTTAAAGAATTATCGCTGCACATATATAAAAAAAAATATTGCGACGAATTGAGAACCTCCTCCTTTTTTGAAGTCGGTTAAAAATACTTTTGAGAAGTTTAAACTCTTATTATTTGGATAAAATACCTACTCCTGAGACATTCAAATTTAATTTGGAATATGATATACCTAATTTCCTGACACATTCACGGGTTATTAAATTTATAGAAGAACCGCTATCTAATAAAAATCTAATTTTTTGAGAATGCTTTCGATAACATTGCCGCTAAATACTCAATACTTGAATAAATGTCCTGAAACGCATCTGAAATATTAAAATAATCCACATCGGCATCGGGATTCATTTCTTGTTACAAAATAATAATTTCTTGGAAAATTTCATCGAAGTCAAGGACAGTTTTTTCGATAGTACTAAATCTAATCGAAAAGTTTCGTATATTTGTATAATTTTGTGCATCCTTTTCTACGGTCTTTCCTGCTTCATACAAATCTGTGCTCTTCGAAAAATATTTTCTCGTTTTTTAATTCATTTTAATTTTTCGGCATATTTGAAAATGACAAAGGTGATGTGCACAACTACAAATCTATGAGACAAATTCCAAGAACGTTTTTTACGACAACAAAAGTAGAATGTTTTGATCTCGACGTTTTTTATATAAAAAAAAACTACAATATTACGCTAGTAAACAATTCTAATTCAATAAAATAAGCAAATGAATTAGTTATTTTAAACTGAATATGAATTGTAAAAACTACTAAATTTGGATGTCTCCGGTGATGATTTTAAAATATTAGCAACTAATTTCCGGACTAAACTTCGGCTAGGTACCTACATAACAAAATTATTCAAATCCGGCTCGAAGGACCAATTAATGGTGTGCATTAAGTGAACTGTATGATTTTATAAACTATATGATGGAAACTAGTTTTTTCTTACCTTTGAATAATTTCGTCCCTCGTCTCGAATTCGATGAAAAAATGAGAATATTAGGAGAGGAACATCATGAACTGCGATTCTTTTAAATACTCAAAATAATATCATGAAATAATATGTATTTGCCATATAGGCAACACAAAATGCAAAAACGGCCGAAACAGGTTTTGTTTGTATTTTCAAGTGGTAAATGAGAATAATAAATATATTATGTTGAAAATTAGACTCCCAGTTGTAATTTTCACTTGATGAAAGCTAAAATAAACTGTGATTTGCACGATTGCACTTCTGAAAGGTTAAAAATGAACCGCCATTATTTTTTCGTGATTACACTAGTAAACCTAGTCGATTTTTATTCGTAATATACTGTGATCTGTCCTCTATCCTATGACAACATGACACGATTATCAGCTGTCACAGTGATAGAATAAAACTCACTCTTCAAATCTGTTTTCAGTTTTTTAGGGACATTGCGGACCAAAATTCTGAACGTATCGTTTAATTTTCTGGCCGTGACGCCTCGGAATTGATCGGCGTAATTTTGCCACGATATCGCCCTAAAATCGTCTTCTCCATTCTCTATCATCCTAAAAATATATGTTTAAAAAAACAATAAATCAGGAATTAGTTCATTGCACAATTCACAAATCATCTTTTAAATTTACCCACTAATAAAACCTTACAGATTGAAAGGTCAGTATAATAAATGTCAAATAGAATTAAGTGACAGTTCAGTGTTATTTTAATCTTGGTAAACTGACATACAAGTTTTTCAGATACTATAATTCATTTATTTGAATTTTACTAATTGCAGAAACTATTTAGAATGTGATTAAGAAATTAAGTCATCATCTCTGAATTGACAATGATCTTTAAGGTTTTACACGCAAGATAACTATTTAAAAATGCTTTGTAAATACGGACGTATATATTATTTACATGTTAATAAGTTGTCTTTCGATGTCTTGTTTGGTCCCCTTCATGAATAGCCTGCTGTGGATAGTTATCTTCCAAGCTCTTTGCAATTTTCTCGGTGGTATATTATCCAAAATTTCCGACAGTTGTTTCCATTCCGCTTCTTTGAATACGTAATGTTCCAAATCTTTAACGTTTTCCGTTTTGACGATCTCCATCATGGCTAAAAGTATCAACATCATTCGATTCAGGACATCACACAAAATAAAGAAGGGAGAGAGAAATTCGTGGGGATTTGACCCATTTTCTTATATTTAATTGGCGAGTTCAAGATAATAAAAAAAATATTGAAAAATATGACTTTATTGTTGGTGTTGTATATTGACTGATTATATTATAGATAAACCACTGCTCCTTCCCAAGCACATAAAACCTTTTTGCTTGAGACAAGTCAAGGCAAATAAACACCTTTATAAAAATACTTGAAAGGGTAGGCTTTCAAAGAATACAACAATGGAGCAGTGTACTCCACTCCAGTTTAACAAAGGGAAATGAAGGAGTGACTCTTGGAGAAGATATATCTCCTGTGATCGGAGTGAAGTGTGTAGGATTTACACGAAAGCAACGTATACATTCACGAACTACCTTTTTTGCAGTAGTTTTACCTGAAATGGGCCAATATATTTCACGAATTACCATCAAAAGATGTTGAGGACCGGCATGAAGAAGATTTAAAAGTTCTGACTGGGATGTTTTCTGTCATAATTGATTATGGAATATCGTAATACAAGTAATGGAATTCTTTAGTTGTAAGAGGACCAAAGGATCTAAGAACCCTATCAGCAGTTAGAGAGTTAAGATGAATACGTCTACAATAAGCAATGACCCTTTTTAATGATGAAAATTTTGAAAACCTTTTGAGGAGACTGAACATTGGAATTAGGCCAATTTGAAGATGATTCCATTAAGAAAAGAGGTTCGTGCAACCATAGAGTTGACGATTCGAGAAGTTTTGGATCGATTCCTCGTGACAATAGGTCAGCAAAATTTTCCTTTGTACCGATATGTCTCCAACATTTAGCCTTTGAATTAGAATTAATTGTAGAAACTCTATTTCCTACAAACGTTTTGAGAATAATGGTTGAATATGTTCATAAATTGATATTAAAAGGTCCATCAAGTGTACCTTCCGATTCTGTTGACACATATTCTCTAAATACAGTAACACTTACGGCACTGCTGCTGGTACGGTACATTTTAGCAATGTCAGCAGAAACAACGTAAGAGTATTGTCTGAATCTTAAAAGGATTAATAGAAGATCATTTTGGACTACAGGTCCGACCATCTGAAGGTCACTAATTGAAACGCTGGAACCAGTAACACAAGATCCATCCAAAAACATTCGAAGACGAGTTGTTAGACATTCCTCTTTTTATACTCCATGATGGGGTAAACCTTTGACATGTGACCCATTGATAAGTACTCGTTCATGAAAGAAGTATATATAATAGAATTATTTACGACACTCGAGGCTTTCAGCTTTTGATTAATAAGCTGTAATTTTTTGTTGTGTGATATTTCACAGTTCGATCATTGCTACTTTTAGTACCAATGGTCTAATGCGTAAGGCTGACGAGTCGTAAACTGGAGGATCCAGGTTCGATCCCAATTATTTCAGTAGTTTTTTCAATTTTTCTTTGGTTTGTTTTCACTTTGGGGTTATGGAGATGGGTTCCTTAATTTAACAGGAGAAATTGGGACATAAAAATGTCGCGTTTACTACAATTTTACCTAGATATAAATTATTAGTATCTCACCTTTGACCATTCTCTCGGACATGTAGGTAGTCCATTTTATGGGCGATTTATTTTTGTCGCTAGTCAGGTGAGCGTATCTCATTTGTACTGAGGTAGCAGGGCGGTTCAGAAGTATTCCCAATTCGTAGAACGGTTTCGTCGACAACGTTTTATGCATAAATTCAATTATCTTTTTATCCTCATCAAAAGTATATCTGGTAGAAAAAGTTTCGTTATAAATTAAAAGAATCGTCACTTTATTTGCGCAATTATTATTTATTATGCTCTGTTGATACCAACGACGAACAACTTCTAGACTAATTCTTCCATTCATAAATAAGCATTTGTTTAATTGCAAGTATTAAATTCTTGTTTTATGTTAGACAGATAGAGTTGTCGTACCGGTTTCCGCAATAGAAAGAGCGAGACGCCCACTAAAGTGAGTTGGGATGTTGATTGCGAGTACACGTTTTATGGATGGATCAGCACATACACCTATGATGCTCGCTTTACATTATTCAACTTCAATAGTTGCAACCAGAAAACTGATAAGAACTGAAATGCAAACATACTTTCTTAATGTAATTTTAAAAATCTTTTGTTAAGTAAATTCCGAATTATAATCCTTGTATATATATTAGCCAGTAATAATTTGGCAACAATCTTGGATAACAACGTGAATGCTTTCAATTTGTCTTTTATACACAAAATTGATCTAATAATTGTTCGTCGTTGGTTCATACCAATGATATTGACTAATATGGAGATGGCACACCATTAAAAGCTAGACCACTTTTGAGGTCTTGTCATAGTTGTCACAGAGCTATTAAAACTATTGCAAATTTGAATATTTTAGCGATAATCGTATCCAAATTAATATTGTTTAATTATTGTTTAACGGATAAAGCATAGCTAAATGTGCTAAAGTTAACTGAACAAACTACAAAGACATCTCCAAAGGTACATTACAACAACAATGTTATTAGCGATACGCTTATCGCGTTTGGCCCATAAGGTAGCGCACAAAAAGTTGTATAAAGAAATGTAGTTAACTCCTTTTGACCCAAAAATGACACCACAGACTTGGTTTTGACACTAATATCAGGAACAGAAATTGAAATAAACCTGTGGAAATAAAAACTTTCGGGGTACTTGAAACATTTTTTTTTTCATGTTTCCAAGGTGCCTATTATTAGTTATTTGATTTGCTTTTATAGGTTTAAAAGCAAATTTCTGTGAGGCGCCACTTCCTATAATTCGAGATATTGTTAAATAAATAACTCACCTGCCTTTCTTCACCTCTTTACTTTCGAAAATCGTTTTGAATCTAGCGTGAACTCTAAACGGCATCCGATCGTTCAGTTTGTGCGCTAAGAATTGTAAAAATTTAATTTTTTCTAAGAAGTTCCAATGTCTTCTGAATTTGAAAAATACAAAGGGTCGTACATTCAATTTGTGGATCTAAAAATAATTTGATTTAAATAAAAAAAAATAGCTTTTTTGTTACACATCTCTGTATCTGTGGAAGATGGATTAACCTAGATAGGCACCTCCTAGCTCGTAAGCCATCCTACAGATTTAATGTAGATGACAACGTAGCCGGTACATCTCTTATATCGGCCGACACAAAAATTCTAATAAATGAATGCGTCGGGCAATCGCAGAGGATATACTTGATGGTCACTTTACACATTTTTACCTTCAAAAATCGCTTCCAATTTTTAATAATTTGTGCATCTTCATCTTTAGTGAATGATCCGAATTTGGCGTTTATTATTTTGGCATTTGCGACGTCTTGTGCGGTGGGTTTACTCGCCCTCTGTATCATATGTAAAGGCGGTATTCTATCCTCAAATGGTAATTGAATCGAAAGCGTTCTGAGAATGTGCAGCTCTTCCTCAGTTAGATCATAAACATCGTAACCTAAAAAAATTCTAACATAGGATACCTGCGATTTCAAGAGCATAATATTATTGAGTAGAGTACGAAAAGTATAGCTAAGACCGCCAAAGTAAAATTAGCAGTAAATAGAAGAGCGGAGCTCAGTTCGTTTCGGTTTTCGAGGTGATCACTTAGATCTAAATACATTATAGACGAAGTTCTGTATTCTTTGAGACCGACAAATAATGAGTGTACAGTTCATAGTAGATAGAAATAAACATCTTATTGAATTTCATAAAGTACAAGAACGAGTAGATGTATTGACAGGTACGAGTAGGGCAAATCCAAGTTAAAACCAATTGTTTCAGTTCCCAATATTAAAGAAACTTACTTGAAATAATTTATATTCTTTATATTATTGTTAATGCTGTAATGTATTTAATAATACTATAATCTTTTTTAGTTCATACTTGCACGCTAATCTTTAGACATAATTTTCCACTAAAAATTTAAAGCAAATGAGTATTTACCAATTATTAATTTTATGAGCTTAGTAAACAATAGTGTATTATTATGGGGAAGTTCATCCGATGCATCTTTTAGAACTATGAAAATAAAAAAAATCATTAGAGCTTTATGTAGAGTGCCAATAAAAGAACATTATACGCCACTTTTCATGAATTTAAGAATATTTAATCTGCCTTTTATCATTTTTTAAACAGAACACATCAAACCATTAATTATACTGCAATAGTTATTTAATAAATTGTTAAACCATATTAAAAAATGGTCGATAAAAAAATAAAAAAAAAAAAAACTAAACCATATATTACTAGAAGAGATTTTGTATAATTACAATAATTTCTTTCAATGTGATTTTAGCAAAATACGTGTCATGTTAGATGTAATGTGTTCTATTTTCTTTTATAGAATATTTATACAACTTAACTAAGTACACTCGGTATTTAGTTTTTTAAAAAGATTTATTTAATTTAAAGTACAACTTTTCATATCAAGAACAGATTCTAAAACTGAATTATAATGAAAGGAAATACCCTACAACCAGTGGCATTACACCTGAGTTGGAATGACACAACTTATCTAATATAACAGTCAGCAGTTCCAAGGTTCATTCACGAGGTTGCCGACTCAGGGTTATTGACTCTATAACTTGTATTTATGACAACCTTAAATGTAATTTTTACAAATTTGGGCAATAAATATTACTATTATATTAAAATTTTGCAACATCATTATGGAACACCCTGTTTAATTAGTACACACATAATAAATATAATATAAAATCATGAATTGTGTATCTACTTTACAAAAGCAGAACTACATAATACTAATAGATTTGGCAACACAGCATATATCCTTCTCTGCATAATGTCTCAAGCAGGGGTGGGAAACTGATATGCGCAGGCCTGGGATAGAGCAAAAATCAACCACGTCCGCATGGTAACGCTGCAGTCGTGTGGTGGGGTCAATGAACTGGAGTGGGGTAGAATGCTTGTTAATAGGCTTGAGATGCGACTCTATGGGCAAAGACAGGTTATTTTTCATCTCACTCGGAAGTATTTATAAAAACCATTTTCTATTTCACTTTGTTATTGTCTGATCCACCAGTGATTGAACAATAACAATGTGAAACAGAAAATGGTTATTATAAATACTCCCGAGTGAGATGAGAAATAAAAATGGCTGCGCCCATAGAGTCGCATCTTGTTTTATGATACAATATGCACATTGGCTTTCTACCCCACTCCAGTTCATTGGGTGGGGTGGGTGGTGGGAGTGTAAATGGACAGGTGAAAATTGATTTTTGTGGGGGATGTCATGGAGTTTTGGCTTAAACCAAACGAGAATGTTGTTTATTTATATTGTGGTTGTATTCAGTTTTTAATGCGGATAATTTTTACTGTCAAATTTGAATAGCCCCGCGCTTTTTTTCTCTTCTTCTTTTTATTTTCTCTTCTTTTATATGGCCTCTTACCAGACAAGGACTTAATTAAAAAAAAAATCAACCACGTCCGCATGTTGGCGCTGAAAATTCTATCATCCTTTTTTAACATGGGAGATACCGTTCTAAGAGTAAGTGTTCTGTGGTCTCAAGTTAGCTTTGGCTATTCCTATCGATCTGTATTTACTCTCCCTTTTATATATATTTTGTTTTCATAAAAAAAGTATGCTTAATTATTGTATTAATAATAAAAACGAAATACCTGTTACATTCAAATTGGAATCACTGTCGCTAGCGCTACGTTCCGATAAACTCCTAGTTCTCCTAATCTTTTTTGATTTTATCACATCACCCCTATCACTAACGTAGCTGCTACTTCTTCTAGTTTGAACCATACGTCTTTTGATTTTATTTGAAGACTCTTCTTCAATGTCATCAGAAAATACATCATCTACATTCAATTTGTGGGTTTTACTATTTTTATCCGTATCATCGATATTTACAGAATTGTTTACATGATCCATCTTGCATTTCTTGGTGATTGTCTGTTTATCTGTTTCACTATCACCGCATTTCTTCCTTTTAAGAGTTCTTTCTCCGCCAGTATCTTCGCTATCGGTATTTAATAATTTTTCAGATCCTAATTGATTCGTTTCTGTATTACTGTAATTCTTTTTCTCCTCATTAGACTGGCTAATAGTTTTTTTCTTCGATTTGGTGATGTTATCACTATCTTCATAACCGCTGTCCTGTTTGGTTTCTTCACTTAAAATACTTCTTTCTCTGGATACCCTCTTGAAGTCTTTTTCAAGAAAAGTTTTCATATTTTCTAGCGTTCCTTCTTCACTGCTTGGAAATATATCTCGTACGGTTTCTTGTATGATTTCTTCATTTGTTTTCTTTTTGGATTCATTCGAAATTATAGAATCGCTGTTTAGTGAAAGATTGAGAACTTCCTTCAGCGATAAATGCACTTCATTTGGACTATTAATTACAGTTTCTTCCATATTTCGCAATCCTGATTCAGTTTCTTCAATTGAAGTTTTCTTCTTGCTGGATTTTTTTGGAGTGTTGTTATCATTATTTTGTGAAATATTAAGAACTTCATTCAGTGGTAAATGTACTTCATTTGGACGATTAATCACAGAGTCTTGACTATTTCCTAATTCTGCTTCAGTTTCTTCATTTGAAGACTTATGTGAAGTTTTCTTGTTGGATTTTTTTGGAATATTGTCATCATTCTGCGATAAATGTGCTTCATTTTCATTAATCACAGTTTCTTGACTATATCTTATATCTGATTCAGGTTCTTCAAATGAAGAATTATGATGAGTTTTCTTCTTTTTTGATTTTTTCGGCGTACTGTCATTACTATTTTGCGAAAAATTTAAAATTTCATTCAACGATAAATGTACTCTATTAGGACTATTAATCACAGTTTCTTGACTATATGGTGATACTGATTCAGTTTCTTCACTTGCAGAGTTTTCGACTTTCTTCTTTTTGGAGTTTTTTGAAACATTGCCATCATTATTTTGCGAAATATTAAAAACTTCATTAAGTGAAAAATGTGTTTCATTTTTATTATCGTTATCAATCACAGTTTCTTGATTATTTTGTAACCCCGCATCAGTTTCTTCAAGAAAAGAATTATGTGGAGTTTTCTTCTTTTTGGATTTTTTCTGAGTACTATCTTCACTATTTTGCAATAGATTGAAAACTTCATTCAGTGATAAATGTGTTTCATTTTGACTATTAATCACAGTTTCTTGACTATTTTGTAATCCTAAATCAGTTTCTTCAATAGAAGATTTATGTGAAGAATTCTTCTTTTTGGATGTTTGAGTACTGCTCCCACTATTGATATTGATAATATCATTAACCAATAAATGTGCTTCATTTTGACTATTAATCCCAGTGTCTTGACTATTATGCAATTCTGATTTAATTTCTTCAATTGAAGAATTATGTGCAGTTTTCTTCTTTTTGTATTTTTTCGGAGTACTATTGTTACTATTTTGCAATAAAGTGAAAACTTCATTCAGTGATAAACATGCTTCATTTTGACTATTAATCACAGTTTCTTGACTATTTTGTAATCCTGAATCAGTTTCTTCAATAGAAGATTTATGTGAAGTTTTCTTCTTTTTGGACGTTTGAAGACTGCTCTCAATATTTTGTGAAAGATTGATACCATTAAGAGATAAAAGTGCTTCATTTTGACTATTAAATCCACGTTCTTGACTATTTTCCAATCCTGATTTAATTTCTTCAATTGAAGAATTATGTGGAGTTTTCTTCTTTTTGTATTTTTTTGGAGTACTATCGTCACTATTTTGCAATAAAGTGAAAACTTCATTCAGTGATAATTGTGCTTCATTTTGACTATTAATCAGAGTTTGTTGACTATTTTGTAATCCTGAATCAGTTTCTTCAATAGAAGATTTCTTCTTTTTGAATTTTTGAGGACTATTCTCACTATTTTGTGAAAGATTGATATCATTTTGACTATTAATCCCAGTTTCTTGACTATATTGTAATTCTGATTCAATATATTCAATTGAAGAATTATGTGAAGTTTTATTCTTTTTGTTTTTTTTGAGAGTACTATCCTCACTATTTTGCAGTAGATTGAAAACTTCATTCAGTGATAAATGTGCTTCATTTTGACTATTAATCACAGTTTCTTGACTGTATGAATTAGTTTCTTCAATTGAAGACTTATGTGAAGTTTTCTTCTTTTTGGATTTTTGAGGACTGTTCTCACTATTTTGTGAAAGATTGATCATATCATTAGGCGATAAATGTGCTTCATTTTGACTATTAATCTCAGTTTCTTGACTATTTTGTAATTCTAATTGAATTTCTTCAATTGAAGAATTATGTGGAGTTTTCTTCTTTTTGGATTTTTTTGGAGTACTACAGTCACTGAAAACTTCATTTGGTGATACATGTGTATCACAAGCTTCAATTTCTTCAGTCAATTTTTCATTTCGTTGTTTCTTTTCATCTCTGTTTTCTATCTCATTCTTTACACCTGTTTCTTGAGATTTTTCAATTGTATTGCTTGAATTGGGGTCTACTGTATCACTATTTTGTTTTTTGGATTTTTTAGATAATTTAGATTCAGTATCTTGCAAAATATTGAGGGCTTGTAAAAAGTTTTGTAAATTTTCTTCAGTTGAATCCTTATTACTTTGTTGGCTGCCTTTACTTTTCTTCTTTACATATAGTTCTTCAATTCGACTGTTTGTTAAAGCATCAGAACTATGTTCTGTGAGAAAGAAAGTTCTATCTTTCTTCTTTTTTGATTTATTTGAAGCACTGCAGTCGCTATTTAGGTGTGTATCATATGCTTCAATTTCTTCAGTCAGTTCTTTTTCATTTTGTTCTTGCTTTACATCACCTGATTTTTTATTCTTCTTTGCACGTAATTGTTCAGTTTCTTTAATAGAATTGGGGTCTACAGAAGAATATTTTTGTTTTTGTGATTTTTTTGAAATACTGGAGTCACTATCTTGTGAACGATTGAGAATGTGTGTAGAATTTTGTCGATTTTCTTCAACCAAATCTTTTTTTCTGTTTTTCATATACAGTTCTTCAATTTGACTGTTTATTAAACTATCAGCACTATGTTCAGTCAGGGAGCAAGCTTTATCTTTCTTCTTTTTTGATTTCTTTGGTATTTTCCAGTTACTATTTTCTGATGGACTTACTTCTTCATTTTGTTCAATTTGTTCTTGGTTTATTTCACCAGTTTTCTTCTGCTTTTTCTTCTTTTTCCTTATGTGTAATTCTTTTTCTGTTTCGTCAATCACTTCATATGAATTGGTGTGTACTGAAACAGATTTTTGATTTTTCAATTTTTTTGAAATACTAGAGTTGCTATCCTGCGAATGACTGAGAAAATTCATAGGGTTTTGTTTATTTTCTTCAGTCAAATGTTTAATATGTTCTTGGCTGTCTTTGCTTTTCTCCATTACATGTGGTTCCTCAATCACATTGTTTATTAATGCATCAGAACTGTACTTGATCTTCTTTGATTTTTTCAAAGAATTATTATTTAACAGTGCATTATCTTCTACATTTTCTTCAAATAGTTCATTATCTGAATTTTCTTTTTTATTCTCTTTTGATTCTAAGTTGTTGATAAGAGTATCTAGAACGGTATCAAAGTTAAAATCAGAGGAAATGTAATTTCTATGTTCCTTTTTTGCTTCAATTTTATCATGAAGTGAATCTTCATTTAAACTTGCATTAAAACTGTTTTCTTCATCTGGTGTTGAATCCCCAACAATGCTGTTTATTAAAGTATTGAAGGATTCCTCAGAAATTGTTCTTTCTTTCTTGTATGCTGTTTCAGTTTTATTTTGTAAATTATTTACATTTTCTTGTGAAAAATCTACTGTATTGTCTATTTCATTCACAGAATGAGGCTGCACTGATTTATCACTTTCTGGAGGTATTTGAGGTGAAATATGGAATGTAGAGTCTTCATTTTGGCCCATATTTAAATATTCTTCAAAAGTGTTGTAAGCAATTCCATGCTCATTTTCATTATTTTGATTACTGGTAATTTTTTTGCTTTTGGTTTTAGACTTTTTCTTTCTTTCATTAGGTATTGGCTTGTTATAATCAGTAAACATGTTTTTGAAAAAATCTATTGATTGTTCCATTTGTTCAACTTGTATTTTTGCAGATTTGACTTTCTTATTTCTCTTTCTTCTCGTAGGTATTTCTGAGGTATAATCAGAAACCATGTTATTAAAAAAATTGAGTTCTGTTTCGATATTTTCAACTTCTGGTTCAAGTTTGACTTTCTTTTTCTTCTTTTTTTCTTTAGAAATTTGTTCATCATGATCAGAAAAATGAGTGCTAACAAAATGTGGTCCTGTGTAGATTCCATCAACTTCTGTAGGTTCTGATTGGATTTTCTTTTTCTTCTTTTTGGGAGGCGACAAAACAAGATTATCTGAATGTGATATTTTATCTCTGTTCCTCTTGCGAGTCTCTTCTTCAATTAAGCCAATCAAATCAAGTGAAGAACTCTGAAGTTGACTCCAATGTTCTGAATTGCTTTGACTTTTCTTCTTTGTAGCTGGGGCATCATCTTTATGAAGTTCTTTTTCTGTCTGCTTTTTTTTCTTTTTCTTTCTTACTAATTTGCTTTCATTTTGCTTGGGATCAATTCCAGAATAAGTTATTTCAATATCTTTATCTGAAAAATGAGTAGGTTTAGCATTATTTTGAATATTCATTTGTGGCAAATTGCTGTTTGTTTTGCTTCCAGATAAGTCAAAGAAGAATAATTCGTTATCTTCCTTAGCAGCCAATTGAGAATCATTAAACAGTAACCTGTCTTTCTTTTTCTTTTTGCTTATTGCAGAAATTGTTGAAGAGGGTTTAATTTTTCTCTTTTTCTTCTTACTTTTTTTTATTATATTGGAATCACTCTCAGATTTACCAGAACACGTTAAAGTTGAAGTATCATTTATTTTATTACCAGACAAGTCAAAGAAAAATAATTCATTATCTTCCTTATCAGTTAAATTAAAATCATTCTTTACTGGTCTATCCTTTTTTTGCTTTTTCGACTTTTCAGGAACTGTATGGGTGTGTTTCTTTTTCTTTTTTTTCTTCCTTTTGTCATCAAGACTAGAGTTTGCTATTATACTAGTATCACTTTTAGCTTTACCGGAGTAAGTTATTTCTAGATCACTATCCACCATTTCAATAATTGTATGTTTGTCTCGAGTATTTGCACTACTCGACTTAGGTTGAGTTAATTCGGTTGCTTCATTGCCAGTTAAGTCAAAGATGTGATCATCACCTTCGATATTGTTGCTTAATTTTGTATCTTTAGATATGTTCTTGGTACTCAATTGATCCACTCCTGATGTTATCAGAAATCGATCAAGTATATCATTCAATTTATTGTCTACGTTACTAGTTAATTTAGTCTTATTTTTGTACTTTGCTGTCTTGTTCTGGTTCTTCATTTTAGTTATTTAAATAGTCTATTTCTAACACTGTCACATTAAAATCTTAGTTTCACATTATACAAATAGGTTAAACGCATTAAAAAATACATAAACACTTTAAACAGAACATAAATCACTTCAGTTAAAACATTTTAAAGGTCAAAAAATTCAAATTTTCAAAACCACGTTATTTTACATGGTTAAGTACGTTGACAGATATTTTTTGGCTGTATTTCGTAAAAGTAAGAGATCAACATAATGTTAATCTTCTAATTATTTAATTTTGATCTTTTATAATTCGGTTATTCAGCAAGCCCTTCTCAATAAATTTTAATTGGCCTCTTATTGTAATAGCTTGATGATAATAGTTTAAATGATCAATAATTTTTAACACATCAAGTGCCATGTTTATTACCTGTGGTTATTACAGAATTAAGGCTCGTGGCTAAACCATTAAATTTAGATGATTTGTATCTATCTTGTAGTGAAATAGACTTTTTTACTCCTTTGTTGTTATAGTTGATTTTTTTAATTCAAGAAAAAATTTTTTAGATATGAAAGACACCAAAAAAATGAAATATATTTACAAAATCGAGCCAAAATGCACCATGCTGTGTTAAGAATATTTTGTGAGAATTAAAAAGCGGGATGAAAGCTAGTGCTTAAAATAGAAAAACTGATAATTAAATACAAATACCTTTATTTACATCAATAATATGGAAATAATCAACATTTAAATTACTATTTAACAAAACATTTTTACCATCAAACATCTTCCTTTTTGTTTAGTACGCATTAAACATCTGTATACCCTTCAGTTTCTTCAATCTTTACATCTATTTCAACTTTCAAATCATTTTCCAGCAACAAATTTTCTTCTCCGTTTACGTAATCTAGGGACTTCTCTTCCGTTTTAAATAATTTACATCGTAAAATGTGATCTCGCATTCGCGCAGCATTTTTAGTAAAAAACTTGATTCCGCACAACTTACAAAATTTCCTTCTACCGATTTCTCGATTTTCGCCGCAATGGTGTTTTTTGGCCGACCTTAAACCTATCAGACGATTAAAGCAGGTCTTACATCGGTAGTTTCTGTTTCCCGATCGTCCTAGTCTTTCAACTTCTTTGGTCCTCTTGTCTTCTACAACCTGGTGTTCGCCAAGGTTTAAACTTATCCTAGTGGAATGATTTCTTCGGATGTCCGGAATTCCGGACTTGATTTTTGTCCAACCTAAGAGAAGAACATTTATTTTAACGGTATTTTTGGTAAATTGTTTCATTTGAGCCCATGCCGACGAAAATTGTATAAGGAAACGGTTTTTAGAAAATTTCCCACCAAAGTGGATTATTTTTAGGGTGAGATTACAGAACGTCTGCAACTTTGCAGATCTGCAAATATGGCGGCAACTTTGAAAATCTGCAAATAGGACTGACTTACACATGCAAGAATCAAGTTTCCGTATTCAAAATTTGGGTTTAGTGTTGTTGTGGGTAATAAACCACAATAAATATTGCGAATTTGCAGATATTTTTTGGAATACTTGCATTTGTAAGTCCGCCATATTTGCAGATCTGCAAAGTTGCAGACGTTCTGTAATCTCACCCATCGATAAGCCAAAGCGGAGAACAAAAATCGAATGGGAAGTAAAGGTTCGATTTGGATCTTACGACCCAGGTTCAATTCCCGGTAAAAATTATCTTTTTTATTTTGGAAAAAAAAAATATTAAAATTGAAAAATAGGACTATTGCGCTTTATATATTTATTTATTTTAAATACATTTTATTTACTATATAAGCCCTACAATTAGAAATATTTTAAAATAATTAAATTAAATAAAATCCCGGCCAACGGCGGGATTCGAACCACAGATCCTTGGATTCGCAAGCCCAGACTCTAACCACTGCCAATGTGTGACATTAGGATTTACTTTTTAAAGAAGTCTTCATTAAACTCTCCACTGCTGGTGCGTCGGCAGCGAAGTATTTCCATCTTTTACAAGACAAAAATTATCCAAAAATTTGTAAATTTACCTTGCGCAAATGTGTGCTGAAAAACGTCACTGGCTACCCTACCATCTCATAAAAGTTGATACATTTAAGGTGAATACAGCAACCCCTTATAATTTTAGGACAAGGATATTTCAAAAATTAATTTTATTAAAATATTAAATTTTTTTGGAAAATAAATTAGGTAATATTATCTAGATATGAATATATTTTAAAGTTTTAAATCCTTTCAGTTTCTGAGAAAAATAAATCATAGAGCTTTAAATTTTGAAATATCATAATGAAAATAAACGCATTTCTCAACAGCACCATTCTTAATATAATCCCGAAATTTGAGCACTTAATGTTTTGTTAATGATTTTTTACAATTCGCCAAAACTAGTGGCTAAAACGCCTCGTTAAGTGCTGTCTTCTGGTGTAACGCTTCTGTAACTATCGTATCGTACACTCTCAGTCATCATTCGTTTCTTGCAACGATTTACACCAGTTTAGACCAGAAGATAGCACTTAACGAGGTGTTTTAGCCACTAATTTTGGCGAATTTTAAAAAATCAAGACACTAAGAGCATAAATTTCAGGATTATATTAAAAATAGTGCTGTTAAGGAACGCATTTATTTTCATTATATTTCAAAATTTAAAATCCTTTGATTTTTTTTCTCGGAAACTGGAAGAAATTGAAACTTTAAAATATATGCATATTCTAGATATTGCCTAATTTATTTTTCCAAAATTTTTATTAAAAAAAAAAACTTTTTGAGATATCTTTGCCCATAAATTATGAGGAGTGCTGTAATCACCTTAAGTCAAGCCGAAACTGCCAGCAGTAAAAAAATATAGGTAATTTTCTAACGATTTTTGAGGGTTTTCTAGTAATTTTCCAATTCGAGTGGATTTTTTTTTTATTCGAGCTGTCGAGATTCATGTTTCATAATTTTGCAACCATATTTCTATAGTAAATTTCTTACCGGAATTGAAAATATCAATTTGAAGGAAGCTAAAATTGTATGACCTTAGAAATATGTTTTTTTATATTTTTGTCTTTGTTCTAGGAAATTTGCCACCGGATTTCAACATTTTTATTCAAGGCGAATCAGAGTGAAAAATAGGCATGATATAGGAAAAATGTATTTTTTAAATGTAATTTTTCACCCAAATAGAAAATTTCGTTCAAAATATTTTTTTATTTGTTCTAGTAAATTTTCCACCAGAGTATAAAATTTTTATTCAAGGCAAATCCGAGGTCAAAAAAAAACAATGTTTTATTCAATTTTATTCAAATCAATGCCAATAAGAGCATTACAAAAGAGAAATATACTGTTTTAACGATTTTTATCAATTTTATTAGTAATTTCCATCCCAAGGAGAAGAACTTTACTTACTGTATACATTATTGAATTGTTTAGAAGCAATAAAAAACATTTGAGGAAAAAAAATCCTTAAGCGACATTATAGTCTATTCCACTAGAGAAGAATACAAATGTGTCACATCGGTATGTGTGCGAAAGTGTCGCCATAGTCATCGTCATATTGTAAATGTGATAAATCAGAGGCATACACATTTGATATTTTTTTTTTTTTTAGTAAGCATTGTTTTATATACTTATTTATATAAAACATACAACTTATAAAAAAACTAACGTCTTAAAACACTCAAAATCACAAATATTCTGCAAAATAAACTCTTTAACACAATCTTAATCTTCAAAGACAAATAGAAAGATGGGCGCCAACCTTTTTTAAACGGTACCGTAAAACACGTCAAAGAATTATCGATTGCGGCGCGCCACTGTTGTGATCGTTGCTAAGTGTTGCTAAATAAAAAGTCAAAGTTTGGTTTTCATGAGTCTGTACTTTTTCTAATGGAATGGACTATATTAACATGATAAAAATAAGTTTTTTAAACTTTGTATTGAAAGAACTCACCCGTTTTTTTAACGCACCGATGCATCTTGAGCTTCCTTTCACCGATGAACTTTCTACCGCACATCATGCATCCAATCGTGCAGACCAAATGCCTCATTATATGCCGCTTATAATGCACAAGGTTGTAGAACAATATCCCACACTTATCGCACAAGTAAAACCGTTTCCTATTATGCACTTTTGACACGTGCGACTTCATATGCGATATCGATATGTTCTCGTCGCATTTGGAGCACTTGATATCCTGCGGATGGTGCCTTTTGTAATGCATTCGCAACCCCATCGTCGTAAACAATTTCCCGTTTAGATCGCATAGAGGACATGTATGCACATTGGCGACGTGGATATTCAAATTGACCACTGTCTTCCTGCAGTACTTGCATTCTTCCGTAGGCGCATCCTGGTAATAATAATACTATTTATTTTTAAGGTTAGTAATAAATGGTGTGGTATGGACAATTTTTTAAAAATTATTATTATGCATTGATAAAAGCTGCCGACATAAGACCTATGACCTAAAAAACAAAATAGAATACTAGGACAAAGTAAACACTGGAACAAAAAGAAGGAAACACTAAAAAAGTTAAATAAAAATGGTAAACAAACACTCGTGTAACTTATTTATAAAGACTGTTATGGCACAAACAACTTCGTCACTGAGAACTTCATGTATTAAATACCCGGTTGGAAAGGAATTATTGTCTGTACATCGCTGTCAGGTTTTTTTTATTTTAGTTCATGATCACGTAGACAAGGCAAGATTAGTTGTTTAAGTCACCCAAGTATCACAAGGGGGTGACAGGGGACGGATTAGACATGAGAATAGATCACATAACCAAACATTACTCCTTCAAGATAGGAAAAATAAAAAGACAGGAAAAAAAATTGTTGGGATTGTTGACAATTACAAATGTAATAAATACTTGCCTGGTTTTGATGCCACTTCTGCATATGCTTCTCGATATTGCCCATTCGCAAATCCTTACCGCAAACGCCGCACCTTATATCGACATTATGGCTTAACAAATGTTCGTGATAACGTTCGTAAATATAGAAAACTTCCTGGCAATGATGACACTTGCGTTCTTGATGGATGGTTTTCAGGTGCCTCTTCAACTGGCGTTGGGAGTACTGGTTTTGGCAGTGGGGACACGTGTCTAGAAGAGTGTGACTTCTGTGCATATGCCTGCTCAGACTGTAAGGAGAAGGGTATGTTTTCTGGCATATTTGGCAGACAGGTTTGCCTTTGGTGCAATAGTTTTTGAAGATGTGAATCTGTTTCTGTCTTATGCTCAAGAAGGATTTCGAGCAGTAGCGGCATTTCAGATTGTTTTGATCGATTTTCATAGGGTTGTCAGGATTATGGTACATTCTTCTGTGTTTGTGTAAGCTGGACCGATTTAAATAAAATAGGTCGCATTCCTGCAAAAAAGTTTTAAAAAATCCTGTATACACTTTTTACAAATAAGTTGATGTTTTAACTACTCAAAAACCATTTTAAATTTTAAAACATTGTTTTCCAATTATGTAAATAAAGTTGGTTTTAAACTTCTCGGGTGTTTTAAAAACGAAACAATTTATCAATTAATTGTTTTATGGTTATGTCATACATTGACGAGTTTTTTTGTGTAACATTCAGAAGGTTGTTAATAAGTTTAATTAGAAGTCGAGCAAAACGATGAGTAAAACTTGTTTGACGCAAAAAATATACGTTTTTCTTAGTGATTTTTATCGATTTTATAGTAAAATTCGAGTAAAGATTTTTTAATTGAACCGAAGCCTTCAAACGATTTTTGTTTTTGTTCTACTAAGTTTGGCACCTGAGTACAAAAATTGTATTCTATGGGAATCCGAGGGCTAAAATCGAATAATATAAGAAAATTGAATTTTTTAAAATGTTTTTGTTGTTTTTGAAATAGATATACAATTCTAAAACCGTTTTAAATTTTAATCTGTTGAAAACATTGTTTTCCAGTCATGTTAACAACGAAGTTTGACTATTTTCAACCGATGTTTTAAAAGCGACAAAACGTCTTATATTTACAAATTAAAATGGCCTAAGTCTCGTGCGCTTTATATACATAAAACATTATACCTAAACAGTTTATTTTACAATTAAATTTATTGAAAACATGATTTGACTGTTTCACATTTGGAAACGTTCTGTAAGATAAACAATCGTTTCTAATATTATGCCAAGGCGTTAAAATAATGATCATAAACGTTGCTCAAACTAGAAAATAACTTTTACGGAGTTATGTTGATCGTAAATATTGTACATTGTTTAAATAACTTGAAAACATGTTTTACGAGGTTCTGTAATTGCAAAAACGTCGTGACGTTAACAAAATGGTCAGAAACAGTGTTTTAAAACTGGAAAACAACTTTTACGAAATTTCTAAAAAGTCCAGATTAAAAAAATCATGGTACATTGTTTAAATGACGCCAAGGCATTAAAAAAAAATGGTCAGAAATATTGTTATATTGTTTAAATAATTTAAAAACAAATTTTATGAGGTTTGGTCGTTTCTAAAACGTCAATACGTAAAAAATGACCAGAAACATTGTTTAATAAAAAAAAAACACTTTTACGAAGTTTTGACGTTCCTAAAACGCCAAGATTAAAATCAAATCATTAAAAACATTGTTAAATTACTGAAAAACAACTTTTAGAAAGTTCTATCGTTACCGTAACTAAGCAAGGCGTTAAAAAATGGCCAAAAACATTGTTTTAATAATTTGACAAGTTTTACGAAGTTTTATCGTTTCTAAAACGCTAAGATGTTAAAGCAATGATCAGAAATATTGTTTAAATTATTTTAAAACCAGTACAACGAAATTTTGATGTTTTTAATAATGCCAAGAAGTTAAAAAATGCTGCTAATAAATGTTTAAATAATGGAAAATAACATTTACGTAGTTTTTGTCCCTAAAATGTCAATATTAAAAAGAAATCATCAAAAACTTGTTTAAATGAGTGGAAAACAACTTTTAGAAAGTTGTATCGTTACTGTAACGCCAACTACGACAAAACGTTAAATAATGGCCAAAAATATTGATTCAATAATTTTAAAACAAGTTTTACGAAGTTTTATCGTTTCTAAAACGCCAAGACGTTAAAACAATGACCAGAAAAAATGTTTAAATAATTCGGAAACCAGTTTAACGAAGTTATGTCGTTTTTAATAAAGTCAAGTCGTTAAATAATGCTCATAAACATTGTTTAAATACTGGAAAACAACTTTAACGAAGTTTTTCATCCCTAAAATGTCAGGATTAAAAAGAAATCACCAAAAACATTGTTTAAATAAATTCTAAACAACTTTTAGAAAGTTGTATAAATTTCTGTAATGTCAACTACGTCATAGCGTTAGAAAATAGGCATAAACGTCTGTTTCAAAAATTTGATAAGTTTTACGAAGTTTCGTCGTTTCTAAAACGTGGAAATTAAAAAAAAATCGTCTAAAACATTGTGTTAATGTCTGGAAAACAACTTTTGAAAGTTGTATATTTACTGTAACGCCAAATATACGACAAGGCATTAAAAAATGGCTAAAAATATCGTTTCAATAATTTGAAAATAAGTTTTACGAACTTTTATCGTTTTTAAAAGGCCAAGAGTTTAAATCAACAGTTAGAAACATTGTTTAAATAATTTTAAAACCAGTTTAAGGAAGTTCTGGCGTTTTTAATAACGACAAGACGTTAAAACAATGGTCAGAAACATTGTTTAAATGATTTTAAAGCCAGTATACCGAAGTTTTGTCATAAAGTCAAGACGACGTTAAAAAATGCTCATAAATATTGTATAAATACTGAAAAACAACTTTTACGAACTTTTTTCTTCTCTAAAACGTCAAGATTAAAAATAATCACCAAAAATAATGTTTAAAAACAACTTTTTGGAAAATTGTATAAATTATTGTAACGCCAACTACGCCATAGCGCTTTAAAAATTGCCAAAAAGTTTTGTTTTGATAAACAGAAAATAAGTTTTACGCAGTTTGGTAGTTTCTAAAACATCGGGATTAAAAAAAAATTACTAAAACATTGCGTAAATGTCTGGAAAACAATGTTTGATAGGTATATCTTTATTGTAACGCCAACTACAAAAAGACGTTACAAAATGGCTAAAAACATTGTTTAAATAATTTTAAAACAAGTTTTACAAAGTTTCATCGTTTCTAAAATGCCAAGACATTAAAACAATGGTCAGAAATATTATTTAAATGACTGGGAAACATCTTTTACAAAATTAAATCATTATTGTAACGTTAACTAAACCAAGGTGTTTAAAAATAGCAAAAATCATTGTTATACAAATTGAAAACCAGTTTTATGAAGTTTTGTCAATTTTATTAAAGTCAAGACATCAAAAAAGAGTTATAAACAATGTTTAAATATTGGATATCAACTATTGCGAAGTTTTTTCATCACCAAAATATCAAAATTAAAAAGAAATCATCAAAAACATTGTTTAAATGACTTGAAAATAACTTTTAGAAAGTTATATAAATTAATATAAAGTCGAGTATAATTTCAACTAAGCCATATAGTTAAAAAATGGCAAAAAACGTTTTTTTTTTAATCATTTGAAAATACTTTCTACAAAGTTCTATTGTTTATAAAATGCCAAGACTAAAAAAAATCTTTTTTTAGAAAGAAATGAAAGATTATCCATTGTCTCAAATATGGTCGGTTGTGAGGCAAGAAAAACTCAATCAATACCTACCACAATAATATATTTTATTTATATCAAATTGGTGCAACTAGTTTCGGCCTAACATGGCCATCATTAGACCTACAATACAAAAAACAAAAGATTAAAAGCAATATAAGGTACAATTATTACACTATAACCTTGCTACAATTTTTCAAAAATGTGTTTAAAAATTGACCAATATATTTTTATTGTTCTTCAACCACCCACAGGGTGGATTTCGCATTTAATTAATGTTTTACTCTTAAAAAACTCTACCTATGTAAGATTTAAATAAAACATATTATCAAGGTATTGATTTTTCAGTTTTTCAAACATGTTTCAGGAAGTTGTATTGTCACTGTAACATTAACTATGCCAAGACATGTCAAAAATTATTCAGATCATCTCTTACCTCACAGGAATATCTTTTTCCTTGGTGGATTTCTTTATGTTTCTTCAACAAATATGGAGCATTGAAATTTCTCCAGCACTCCTCACATGGGAACCACCCGGGTTTTGCATGTTCAACTGCAAAATGCTTTCTCAATTCCAAAAGGTTTTTAAACATCTTGTCACAGCTCTTACAGATTTTGCTAGTCCTGTGCTGGATCTCGTGATCCCGTTTCATTTTCCAGCCCCTCTGAGGCTCATGACAAAAAGAACATTCTTGAACTTTTATGTAATCTACTCTAGGGCAGTTGGGGTTGTGGAATTTATTTATGTGTCTTTTAAGAGCCGAATTGGTGGTAAAACTGACAGGTACCTCACATTGCTTAAAATATAGGTTATATCAGTTATTTTAAGAATATGTGTTTGAGAAAACATTAAAAAATAACAGAGAATTATATTGTATTTTATACTTTTTTATTGCTAACTACTTACTGTACAAGTAAAGGGTTTTAATCCTTGATGTGTAGCTCGGATATGGACACCCAAACTACCAGCCTGTCTAAAGATTTTATCGCACTGATTACATTTTAAATAAGTTAATTCCCCAGTATGCAGTTCCATGTGCCTCTTCATCGCCTTTCTTTCAGTGAATGTCTTTAAACATAACTCACACTGGTTGAAGTGTTTTCCTAAAACATGAACATCAATGTTATTCGGATATCTTCTTTTGCATATAAAGCAGTAGTCGTTAGGATCATGTAGCATTTGATGTACTTTTAGTAGAAATTGGCAATTAAACGTTTCCGAACACGTAGGACATTGTAAGTCTTCTGATTTTTCTGTTTTTAGCAAATTTAAATCTATTAAATCTGGTTGGTCTTCTTCGATTGGCTCGATTTTTATATCCATATTTGACTAGAAATATATTAAAGAGCACTTTTCACCAGATTAAATTGAAACAATATTGAAACTAATCGCTAATCTTAACTAAACAACATAATCAACATAATAACATCTACATAACCTAGAAATATTCAAATGCAATATGAATGACAGACAACCAGTAATATCTTAGCATGTATAAAAAGTTGCCTATATAAAGTAAATTCGGTAACTCCGCTCCTGTCCCGTTCCACCCCTGGCTAATCCGAACATAGAGAAATATCCGAACACTACTAGTCAACGTTAATAGTTGTCAAATAAAAATTTAACTGATCTAACCTAAAAAAAATTTCAAAATATAAATTAATAAAAACCTTATTTATTAAACTTTATTAATAAAACCTTTATGAATGTATCTATCATACAACTACGATAGTTAATACCTGTATTCTGTGATATAACGATGGATTTTAAAGAGGGTTGGTCGCTAATAAAAAGAGTTTTCCCCATATTAGACGAAACTTACAACTTGTGCCAACTAGAAGAGAAGACATTCTTGAAGCAAGAATTTTGCGACGCAGTGGAATTTATAAAGAAAATCAATCTTGCGGTACACATTCAAAATCTAATAGTTAGTAAAATAGAGCAAAGATTACGCGACGAAGTCGCCCCCGAATTCTGGTCTTATTTCAAAAACAACGAACATGAAAATAAAGGCTTCAAACAATTCTATAATGCTGTCAAATCGTTATACGATTCGTACCGTCAATTGGAACATACAATGCGTAAATTAGAGATGTTTAGACAAGCTACAGATATAGAAGAACAAGTATATAATGAAAAAAATGTTTATGATGCTTTGAAGCTGATTCTGAAAGCCACTTTGTTGTCTCAATTGAATTTGGACTATCAATTAGTTGTTATGAATTTCTACGAAGCTGCTCTCAAGACTGATGATGTAGATGAGAACAATGAAGGACAATGTATTATATGCTCGCAGGAGAGTTTACACTGCAATTGCATGCATTTGTTCCAGGAAACCAATAGGTGTGTATTTTAATTTACTATATAGTTGTGTTTTTTTAAGTATATATTTTTTAATATTAAATTAAGGGTAACAAAATGCATTATTGTCCAGCAATGTAAAACATAATTTACTGAAATGTAACAAATAAGACGTAATACATGACTAAAAAAAGGACCTCAAGACATCTCTGTTTTTGTATTTATCTTTGGGTCAAAAGAAATAGGGTCACCCTACAATATCACATGAGTAAATATAATGTTTAGAGAGAGACAAAAAAACTACATGCTATTAGAACAACAAACAATTTAAAGTGAGATTCAGAGGGGGTGGTTTGCTTCTAAAAATATACAAAAAATAAATAAATACAAACAAAAATAAATTTACAATTTCTCCCCATTTCTCTGCTTATTCCTACACTTAAATATTATTTTATTTTGGTCTGGGTCCCTGGTCAGTCTGTGAACATTTCAACTGTATTACAGTTGTTGGAATAAATGGCTTCAATTTGTACATTTATTTATTTATTTATTTATTTTATAAAATACAAAAATAGTTACATAATTATGTTACAACCCATTAATATTATCTTAAGTTATATACCTTTTCTTGGAGACACCTAGATGCTAGATATCTGTATGTGTCTCATTATGATTCATACATTTATTTATATGTAATTTTAAAACTATCTCAAGACTCTTAAAGCACTATTACAATGTTTTAAATTATTTCTATTTACAAAACATAATTAAGGATTTGATTATTTCAAGAAGAAATACATTATTTCATCACTATGCCCATAAACCAATTTGTAGGCAGTAGAAGTGGTCACATGATCACACAGCTCCAAGCTTTATTGGTCTTAAGTTTCCCTACCATAGCCAGTTTTAGATCGGCGTCATCCTTATAAGCTCCACCTGGTTATGATATGTTAAACTATGTGTGATGAAATGTATTCTTCTAAAAATAATCGAGCCCTATCATTAATTTCATTTGTTCTCTATTAGAAAACTTGGAGAAATGACTCTGCTAGAACCTCTAGTAGGGCAAACTCTTACAAGTTTGATATATGGCTACATACATTCTCACATACAGAAGATTTGTAAAGATTGTTTTGATTCATCATTTGTAGCTGTTTTAGAAAAGGTACGTAGAAATTTAATGTAGAATTTGATAAAAAAAATGAGCTTTCCTATATTTTTAGTGGTTGCAAGACATAGTTCTGAATTGGTTGAGAAATATTTATTGTTATGATAATTCCACGTCAATTGAAGAGTCCATGGGTACTTTTGAAAAGAAATTAATAAATTTTCTTTATAACAGCTACACCAAAATCAGAATAGATCAACTTTTTAACATTATTATAGGTAACTAAGTTCATAATATGTCAAAAATCAGACAGCTGTCAAACATTTCCTGACCAAATAACCTACTCATTACAATTTTAATAGACATCAAACATTTGCTGTTATGTTTTATGTATGCGACCTTAAACATCTATTGTATCATCTGCTGCTACTAAGGCTTATAACTCATATCTTCTATTGCAAGTCTTATCTACCTGGTGGATTTCTATTAGTTGAATCCCCCACAAATATTAAATACGGCCCTAAGGCACGCTTACCAAAATGGACTGTCTCCTGTAGATGCTGGCTGCAACCATCTCCATGTGGACAATGAAAGCTCAACATTTTTTTTAAACACTTTATTGTGCACAAACGCTGCATGACCAAACTTTGTACATATTTACATTTGTTTTAACTAACTACTGCTTACATATTTAAGTACTAGGACTCTACATTGTATTGTTGCTCAGATAATTTAGTATTTGTTCTGTATGGGAGAGACGACCCTTACTGTGAGAAGGCTCGAATCGCTCTTCTGACTTTTTATGTTTTTACGAAAGAGATAGACATATGATTACGTCACTCCGACCAGTTTTGCACGAAAGCTACCTGATTTTTGTCACGTACGCCTGTTGAGAATGAACACCTGGCTTTTTTGAGCACAGGACCGTCTTTTATTTGTTTCAAAATTCTTTATTTTGGAACACTACCCTTTACCCTGTTGGGTCCTGAAACCAACGTGAGAGTAACTGTATTTTCCTTGTCTACCTCAGTGCTTTGATTGCTGTTTGGATATCGGTGATATCTTCTTTGCAGTAGTTTTTATCGGTGTTGAACTGAATACACTTCTCAATGCAAATTTACTCTTGCAAAATGCTTTTGTATTTACGCGTACACTTCTATTCTAGTTCCTTGTGTGGTTTTGGAACCATCTGTATACCACTGAATTGCATGCCTTTTATTTATTATTACATTACTTTACATGTCAAGACTCAATTACAGAGTAAGAGTACAAACAAAATTGATAAATACAATTAATTTAGAAATAATATACTAATTGATTGAACAACAGGTGAAAAAAAAAGTTAAGAGAATTATATTCTAACATTTTATGAATGGTTTCGTTGCAACCACGATTGATTCTTGCCTCCATTTTTTCTTGCAGCCCAGCTCTGTGGTTTTGAAGTTTAACACGAAACTAAACTTCTTTCTTATTTCGCCCTGGGGCATATCCCAAGCGCCTGCGGTCATAGAGCTAATAGCAGCTAATAACAGCCTAAAAATTATTTAAAATGTATTATTACTGTCATTAATAGTGGCCTAGTTGGCAGAGTGTTTAAACCTCGTCTGTATACTAAACTTGATAATGATGACTCCTTATGATTTTGACAGCTGTCTGCGTCACTTGATGCAATTTTGACAGTCGCCAAACGTTCAAATTTTATTTAGAATATCCGGAATCGTTATCGGCCCTCGAAGATTTGCGATTGTGTCTTCCGAGAACAGATTTGAAATCAATGTTAACAAAAAAACTTCAGAACGCAATGGAAACCAGATTGTTACATCCCGGCGTCAGTACTCCCGACGTTTTGACGGCCTACGTGGCCGCCATCAGGTCCTTAAGGGTATTGGATCCCACCGGTTTGCTGTTGGAGACTGTAACCCAACCAGTACATCAGTATTTGAGAAGTAGGGAGGATACTGTGAGGTACGGCGTCAATTTTTGATAGATCCGCGTAATTACATGATTTTTCAGATGCGTGGTTACTAGTTTGACTGAAGAAGGCCCTAACGACTTGGCGGAGGAATTAGTTAGAGGTGAAGCCGTTCAAGTAGATGAAAACACGCCGCTTGATGAAGATACTGAGGATTGGGAATCTTGGGTACCAGATCCCATTGATACAACACCCAGTAAATAATTTTTCTTTATACGTCAAAGTCAAACGTCAATATTATCAACTGTCATATTAGACCGCTAAAAAATAACATTTTTTTAGGTAAATATTCTTCCAGGCGTACTTCCGATATAATTTCAATGTTGGTGAACGTCTACGGTAGCAAAGAGCTATTCGTTAACGAGTATAGGACTTTGCTAGCTAATAGACTGTTGACTCAGTGCTTGTGCGACACGGAAAAGGAAATACGCTACTTGGAATTGTTAAAACTACGTTTCGGTGATTCCCAGCTACACTATTGCGAGGTATTTTCACTGATAAACGTTCCCATGCCATTTTTAGTTTAGCCGCCACAACTTTTTTGGCTTTTGTCTAGTCGGTTTGACTTTTCAATATGCTCTTTGATGGGTTGTGACTTAATTTTACAATTAAAAGTTTATGAATAAAAAAATAGAAAAAATGTTATCTACAAAGAATTTTGTAATGACTTGTACGCCCTATAATTTCTTTATACTTTTATTTCGTCACTTGTGTCATTCTTTAAGGACCGATTCCACCGTTGTGTTAAACGAAGTTTAAAATAACATTTTTACATTAACAATGTCATTTTAATCTCCGTTTAACACAACGATGGAATCGACCCTAAGGGAACTAACTTTTGTGGAAGCCTTAATGGAAAGAAAAGATTAAGCTCACCTAACCAGGTAACTAAGATTGCTAGGAGTTAATTAATTATATTGATACATTATTTTTATTAAAATTTTTATACAATATACATTCTTTACCCGATTCTCTATACGTTTTTTAAATTTTTATTGATGCAATTTTAACATATAAGGATTCCACAAAGTTGATATCTATTTTTGTAAAATGAAAGCCAACCCGACTAGACAAGAAGATGCCACACACCAGCCACCAACTTTAGTTCTGGCTGCTGAATTATTTATTGACTCTACACGACTTTTAGGTTATGTTGAAAGACATAGCGGATTCGAAACGTATCAATCAGCACATCAAGCAAGATCCGGAATACACGGAAGATGAAATCCCCTTATCGGCTATGATAGTTTCGGCGCAATTCTGGCCTGCGTTCAAAGAAGAAAAACTTGAATTGCATGCCAAGGTGCAATCGCAAATTTCGAAATACGTGACGGCGTTCGAAACGCTTAAAGGCAGTCGGACGTTGTGTTGGAAAAATCATTTGGGATTCGTCGATGTAGAAGTCGAATTGGCGGATAGGACGTTAAATTTGTCCGTTTCGACAGTGCACGCATCGATTATCATGCATTTTCAGGATAAAAGTAGAAATTTGTGATTCATTTTAACTTGCGAAACCGTATAAAGTCCACTTTTAGGTTCCTGGGAGCTGGAAGAGCTCAGTAAGGTGATGATGTGTCCTCCAACGGTGTTGAGAAGGAAAATAGGTTTCTGGCAATGTCATGGAATAATCGTAGAAACGATTCAAGACGTCTTTTGTGTCCAAGAAGATTTGGAGAATAAAGACAGCAATATACAGGAAGATATCTTCGTTGAAGATTACGAAACAGAATCTGCTATGGCTAGTGCGCAGGACCAAAGAGAAGAAGAATTACAGGTACATTTTTGTCAAATTCTTAATCTTAGGTTGGTATTATTGAAATTTTCATTTTTAGACTTTTTGGTCGTACATTGTGGGTATGTTGATGAATTTGGATACTTTACCATTGGAGAGGATACATCAAATGTTGAAAATGTTCGCTTTCCAAGGTCCCACTATTGAATGCAACATCCAAGAGCTGAAAGTCTTTTTAGATCGCAAAGTTAGAGAACATCATTTGATTTATTCCAATGGTTATTACAAATTGCCCAAATAATGTTTTTTTGATTAATTTTGTATGAATGTTGTTTCCTGGGACGACGACGTTTGCTATTTTTGCTTTGCTTCTTTTCAGTCGCCGTCAGAGAAAGAAGGGTTGCCTTTCCATAATCTGAAAGCTGTGGAAAATAATAATGTAGGTAGGGGACCA
The DNA here is from genome assembly GCA_927349885.1 of Psylliodes chrysocephalus. Lineage (NCBI taxonomy): Eukaryota > Metazoa > Arthropoda > Insecta > Coleoptera > Chrysomelidae > Psylliodes > Psylliodes chrysocephalus. The sequence goes on along the minus strand of OV651823.1, from coordinate 3,739,965 downwards.
GTATAGTCTACATTATACTGGTCTACAAGCTATATTACTCTCCACTACTCCCAGCTGATGGGAAGGAAACCCTTTTTTCTTTGACTATGATTGAGAAAGTAGGTATTCAAAGCCGCAGGTACTTCATTTACCGAAAATATAAAACGTCGTCGTATCAGGAAACAAATGTAAATATGTACGTACTTTTAAGGAAATAAAATGTCTTTTGTATATTTTCGTTTTTATTTTAGTACAAAATAGTATAAAAAAAAACAAACAAATAACAACTTATAAATCTAGATATCGATATTTGTAGAACAATAAATAATTACTGTACAAGTATTTCATAAATTGTACTTTTACTGACCTAAATATGTCAAAACAACAAATCTGTCATGTAGAGTATCCTAAATTTGATACGTATGACATTTGACACGTAGATAGTTAACTGTCAAAGTAAATGAACTGACATAAGTGACAGTCGACATATATAAATAAATAACCTACAAAATTTAATAATTTAACGAATTTTCCAACAATTTACGTTATACGTATCTTACTAATTACAATGAACTGAATCCTTAAACTATTACATAAATAATTCACCCCTACTCTAATGTTCAATAATTGCTTCTAGTTCTGAACCTAATCGAGCCCCTACTTCTAGGACCATGTCCGCCTAAATCTTTCTCCGTCGGTCCGAAATCAATCTGACCATAATCTGGTTGATCCGGCACCAAAATCAATTCGCGCAAATCGGAACCTTGGCCTTCCGTTACGTCATAACTGGTTTTATGGTTCTTCAGCTTATCGCTTGTATCTTTAACAGTAGTTTGCTCTAAAGATATCGGTATAATGGAGGAAGGATTGGTTTGTAGTATGTTCTTATTTAAAGCTTGAAAATTTGATAAGACATCTATAGGAGGGTAGAAAGTGGATGTGTCAAATTGTAGTGAAGGGAATGACGTTGTGAATTCAATTCCGTAAGGTTTGTTTTTATTATTATGCGACTTATTGTGGGAGTGTTTTTTCGGTTTCCTCTTAATTCTCCTGTCTTTTTCTCTACGGTGGTCTTGTATGGATGAATGGTGGTGGTTCTCTGAAGAAGAGTGATGATAATCGGTGTGAAGCGGTATCCACTCATTGTTGGAGAATGGTGATAAATCATCGCGGAAAGAATGATGTCTTGATTCTTCGATGTCTAAGTTTGGAGGGAATCTTGAATGTTGGTATGATTGTTGTTTTTTGTGAGTTTTTTTTTGATGAGGCTGAAACAAATTACTGTCGATTAAACCCTACATTTTTGAGGAATCGAGGACACATGTGCCTGGATTGACTTTATTCTAAGAGGGAAAACGATACATGCAATCCTTATGGGAAAGACGATAGCAGCTGGGGATTCTCACAGGGAGGAGTACTTCCACTCCTGTGGAACCTGGTCATGGATGGGCTGCTGAGTCTATCCAAAATTATAAAAATAAAACCCTCTGGGATATACCGATAGTCTAGTAAATACAAAACTACAGTTAGAGATCGTATTCAAGAGGATCTAAACATAGTAACAAAATTAATAAATAAGGAAGAACTAAAAATTAGTACCAACAAATCTACCATAATTGCATTCACGCGCTGGAAAAAGTTAGAGGAACCAGAACCTCTAAGATGAAAATGTCCATCTAAAGGGAGAAGTAAAGTATCTCGGAGTTACACAATTGACTCGAAAATTGCCTGAACAGTATTTGAAAAGAACAAAAAGAAAAGCGGAAACATCATTAGTGATCGCAAACCGCTTCTTTGGACTAAAATAGGGATTGAAACCAAATAAGCTATACTGGACATACAATAATGTGGTAAGAACGATAATAACAAACGCAGCTTTGGTGTGGTGGTCAGAGGCGCAACGAAGAGCAGCAATAATGAGACTAAGCAAGAAACAAAGACTTGCCTGTCCTGGAATAACTGGAACAATTAGAACAACCCTTATAGCAACAACAGTCTTGCCACCCCACTTCACCTTGTGATACAAGGGGATGCAATATTAGGTGCTTACAGATTAGGGAACACAGAAATCTTAACGTTAGGCCGGTCAATGTTAGCGACATGGAACGTGCTATACAGGGTGTTTCCGAACTTGGCGTCAAAATTTGTAGGGGTGGTAGTTCGCATAATTTGAGACCGATTCGCAGATTTCATTTTTCCAAAATATTTAAAATAAAAATAATTAAAAATTATAAACAGGTACGGTCCTGTACAGCGGTGCGATCGCCTCGACTCGCGCGCGCTACGCTTAGAATCGATAAAATTGCAAATCGCATCTGTTTTTGAAGACTATTGCGCTATGCGCTCAGGATAGGATATAATGGCTCTATTTTGTTTATTATAATTTTTTTAGAAAAATGAAATTGCATATCGCTCTCAAATTATGCGAACTACCACCCCTATAAATTTGGACGCAAAGTTCGGAAACACCCTGTATATGAGAACAGATCACATAACCAAACGTTACTTATTCAAAGCTCCATCCGAGGTTTTAATACCAGACAGAACTATAAGGAAACTCGGTGCCCAATGGCAGGAAAAACCTGGTACACAGACGGATCAAAGACTGCGGAAGGTACTGGGGCTGGAATAATTTACAAAACCCTCAACACCAATCTTGGCTATGCAATAGGAAGGCATGTTTCAGTATTTCATGCTGAGGTTTATGCAATCTTGCAATGTGCAAGAAAAAACAATAGAGAGCTATCGGAAACAAGAAGATCCAAATACTGTCAGACAGCTTTGTGGCCCTTAAGGCCATATCCAGTCAGAAAGTGAGGTCGAGGCTGGTATGGGATTGCACTAAGAACTGAAAACATTGGTAGACCGAAATATAGTAAAAATAGTCTGGGTGGCAGGTCTTCGAGGGCAATGAAAAAGCTGACAAACTTGCAAAAAGGGGGTCAGAAGAAATACCAGAATCAGATATAAACCTTGGATTAACAAAAAGTACAGTTCGAGGTATCATAAAAGACTGAGTTTGGAGAACAACTATTGAGAGAATGTTCCAAAACAAGCTCATGGAAAAACCTTTATCATGTTCAAAAAGAAGAGGAGAACTACTTTTGTTTCTTAGATACATGGTATTAAAAGTACGATTTTGTCTTAGTAATAACTTATTTATTTGTTGCATCTTAGCTCGTGTTAGGGGATTCACCAAATATCCAAATATACTTTTACATATAGATACAGGAATGTTTATTGTTTCTTACTTTATGTCGATTAAATATCTCTTCAAAACTGTCTTCATTGCTGCTGCTGTCTTCAAAACTGCTCGAAACCGATTCATCGCTATCCTTTTTTACTTTATTCTTGTGTCCCCTTTTCCTACTTTGATTGTGGCTGTGATTAGCGTGCTTTTTGTGACTTCTCGGTGATCGTTCCTTCATGAAAATAGAAAATATGTAAGTACTCATTCACCAGATGAGAGCTGAGATAAATGAACTATTAAGTTTATCCTTATTTTGAAAAGAAATTAAAAATGATAACATCAAAGAAACAAAAAAAATTTTTTTAAGTATCAAATAAGAAAGTAAATAATTCATTTTTACCAGTTTTTAAAGCTAGCAGCAATGAACAAGGTTGCTAAATCTGAAAGAACACACACTGGAAAATATACAAGGTATTTCATTAATAATTAGTACATTTGAATAGTGTCACGAAACAAATAAGAATCAATCAATATTTTCTAAACAACAAAGTTACACCACTCCGGTGTAAATCGTTCCAAAATAAGAAACCCGTGTGTGTAAGATTAATGAAATCTAAAGATATTGGTCTAAACCCTTAGCGGGCATTTTTAAAAATCGCCTACATATTTTTGACGGATAGTACTTAAATTCAGAAACCTAAAAAATTTCCAGTGCAGCTATACCAGTGAATACGACTACAGAGTAACGCTTACTCTAAGTTAAGAGACCATCAACCATTATTTTAAACTTTCCAACAAGTTTGCATGAGTTAAATTAATGTTTTAATTCTTTTATAGTACAAATATTAAGTATTTTGTTACAACTTTTCGTTAATTTACTTTTCCAAATAGGAAAAAAACTTCATGTCGAATTTAAGGACAACCGAACAACCTATGGTTTTAAGTTAGACAAGTTCGGTCGAAAATAGGTACATAGCTCATTTTATTTGTTTTGGATCCTTTTTATCTAATCATCGTTATTCTTAAAAGAAATTAATTTACTATTTTATTTTCATACTAATGGCCAAACTAAATTCGACAGTAATATCAATATTTTCGTCTTATCTAAGCCTTATTTTTAGTCCTATTTTCGTGAAATTTTCAAGAAATACCAATAATAACAAAACTTAGGGTAGGGAAACCTTGAATTTTTTGTAAACCTTCGAAAAATATTTATTTTGAAAATTTTTAAAATTAATTTAAAAAAACGCCATTTTGTATTAAATCTATAACAATTTACCACACTTATTGGGAAAATTAGAGAAAAATTTCCAGAAAAGTGCAAAAATGGTGTTTCTTTTGTGTTAACAAGCAATAAGACATTTGTTATCGAATTTGATAAAAACAATGGCTAAGATATTGATAATGATGATTCCCTGTGACTAAAAACCAGTTATTGGTTAAGTCCTTTAATAAAAACTCACCTTTACCCTACCATTTACCTCTTAAAATCCTTATGAAATAAAGTGCTATAATTAAATAATATAGTGGCCCCAAGAACTTGAAGAAATTTGGTATGAATATGATGAAACTGTTGATAAAGTTGAGGTACCGTTAAAAGTCAACATCAGAGGTGTTTTTAAAGTTCCATAAACAAACAAATTCCGATAATATACAATATATTTTTTTTAAATATTTTTACTTTAAAAGAAAATAAAATTATGGTTTATCTTTTACTTACTTTGAGTAACAACTTTTTTAAAAACTAAAATTTAACATGTTGTAAATAGGTACCTGACTTTGTCACAGGGCCCGGCTCACAGGGTAGTGGCCCGGCTTATCAGATTCGCTATTGTGTATCGATATCTGCAGTCAAGCAAGGCCGCTCGCGGTTAGTATTTGGATGGGTGACTATCTAAGGAAAGTAGGCGTATCTATAAAAACCCAAACGTACTGTCCACGAAAGAGATGTAAAGCCGTGGGACCTGAGTTGTGCGCTTTTAAAATCTTTATTGTGGACGGAGTCTTTGCGTTTGATCTAATACAATTTGTTCCAAAGCAGCATCATTTCTGAAAACTCGCAGTATCGGCAAACTTTTCAACTATTTTGACACATTGACATTTTTATTGGGACGGCTGTTATTAAACAAACGAGAAGTAAGCCTAGTACAACTATTATTTTGTTAATAAAGTTTAACAATTTCAACTCGTTTTTGAACCATTTTTTACAGTTAATTAATATAATTGGACCATTCTATATATTGTACAAACTATACTATTATATTTAAATTCATATCTCATTTGATTTTTTTATTTATCATAAAAATTTATTGTTTATTAATAATTTATGAACTTCATTAACCTACCCTTCAATTAGGTACCTAATTAGTTAAAAACATATATGAAAATATCAAAAAAATAATAAAAATATACGCAGTCTTTAGACTGCTCCTCCCCTAATATTAAAGCTGAACTCTCATAAGCCTTTATATAAATCTATTCAAGCATACCATTTCGGTTATCAGCATCATACAAAATTTTTTGTTTATTAATTTAAAAACTTCATCAACCTACCCTGCGATTAGGTACCTACCTAATTATATCTAAATATATCAAAATATGTACCTAATGAAAATATACGCAGTCTATTGACTGCTCCTACCCTAATATTAAAGCTGAACTCCCATAAGCCCTTATATAGATTTATTCAAGCAAAATATTTAGGTTATCAACATCATATTATAAGAGATAACATTGATAACAAAAAATAAAAACATACCTTAAGCACAATCCTGTGAATTTCCCTTTTCTGATGACTCTTCTGGCTGGCACTCAATACAACACAAACTAGACAAAAATAAATAAAAAATTTGAAGAGAAATGTATTATAATTGATGTTCGGTCCCATGTTGATATCATTACGTTCAATCGAGTTATTGTACCTTGGTAATTGAGAAGAAACTTTATATACCGAAGTGCTGAAGACATGCAATCGAAGAAGTTACAGAGGTGGATCTAGGCGTTGCGCGAAATATATAAAAATGTATGTAATTATTTTTGTTATTGTTTTTGATCTATGTGGAATTAATGGTATTGGATTTTGATAATTCTAGGAAGGATTATGTGAGGAACGGATAAGTATAATCGTTCAGAAAAATATAGCGATTATAAAAGTAGTAATTTTTATTGAAAAACAATATTTGGGTAAATAATATTTGAAATATTGAAAGTTTTCATACAGTGAAAAAAATAATACGCCTCTTCCATATACGGCTATACTTTTTTAAAACCTTTTACTGTAAGAAATATATTTTATTTATTGAATATATTGACAAGGCGCAGTACACAGTGTGGTATTTTTCAATGTTAATAAAAAAATAAAACAAATTTTCCATAATCTCCGCCTTCAAGTCAATTTGCGCTCTCCCCCCACCTTCGCAGCTCACAAGCCACCACTACCTGTTAGGGGTGTAGGTAGATTAAAGAAAAGCTAACCCTAAAATTGGTACATATATTAAATTTTATAAAAGTGAATGAATAAATCGTGAATGACTAGTGTTTTTAGTACCTCCAGGCGAATCTAAGTACCTCAAGTAACGTCCCGGTACATCCCAATGACTCCATGAGTAGTCTCAATCGCATTTCCAGGAGCAGCAGTACTTCCATCATTATCCCTTATTGACTCCAGTTAGCCCCAATTCCCAGCTAACCTAGCAACCTCGGACCGGCAGCATTGAGGAACTAAGAAGATTCAAGGGGCGTAGCACTCCACTAGTGAAATGAAAATTCGTAAAAACACTTTTGTATAATTTAATATATGTATCATTTTTAGAGTTAAGAGTTAACTTTTCTTTAATCTACCTACACCCTCTAATAAGTTAATTTATAAGGTACTAGAGACATGCTCAATCAAAACGGGACATTTTGAGAAAACTTGGTGGCGCTCAATTCTGTTTTCTTTATCTCAGTTTATCTGTATCTTTATTTTAACGTTACTTAAGGTAGATTTTGGTCCGAGACAGTTTGACACTGTCTCTGAATTTCTTTACGCTGGTAAATTCTGAAGAACCACCCTTAACATCTATTTTTGAGCATCATTTCATAAAATTCAACTAATAGACTTGTAACATCTGGCGCCAACGTGGGGCCAGAACTTACGACCCTGAGATTAACAGTCTCATGCTCTACCGACTGCGCTAATAACTTTGAAGAGACTCAATTAGCATTTAGGCAATACATATTTCTACTTTTAGAGTACGTGTCTTCAAAGTATCTAGCTATTTGATTGTACACATTTGCAGCATTATATATACATTAACGTTTTGACAGTTGTCAGTTGTCCTGTTTGTACTATCCAATCATTCTTTCAGGAGAGGTATTACCCGTTTAGTCCATTGAGCTTCGTTATTCATGTAGAAAGGAAGAATGAAACTCATACAGACCATATTTGGGAATATGGATAATTGGCTGATATTCAGTATTTCATACTTTTAAAGCAGTTATAAAACTAATCTAGGGATGACGTGTCTGGAATTTGTTTAGAGCATCTATGGACGTATTTTGCATTTGGAATCATTACATTTTAGGGGACTAAGTTTAAAAATACTATGAATTATAAAAAATGAGACAAAAGGTCTCTATTGATATATCCCGAATAGAACACAATTTCTAGGATAAGAGAAACAAAAGTACCAATCATCAACAACATATATATCTGATGAGATGATTTACATACATTATTTTTTGCTATCAATTTTTTGATCCGAGCCTGTAGTTTTGCAGATGCGCTCTACTTGGCTGTCATTCTATAATTTAAATTATCGATAATATGAATAAAATCTATAAATCAATTAGACATTACAGCGCTTGGGATAGTAAAAGCATTTATAATTGTTTCTTTCTTTCACATCACATTAGCACGGTGGATTAATGCGTGTTTACGGTAGGACAAAAATCGAAATTAATGGAATTTTTACATTTTTAAATGATTATATTATTTAGCAACAATAAAGGTTATCTAGCAGTTAATTTTTTTATATTAGAATTTTAATATTTTTAATAAGTTATAATCATTTTATCTTGCAGGAAATTTTTTTTTTAATCATTTTATAGAAAAAAGCTTCTATAGTTGTTAATTATTTTTTTTTATTTTTAAGGTGTTTTCATCTCATTTCAATTATTAATCAAAAACCAAGAATACAATCTATGCTCTTATTATTTTTTCATCATAAAAATTATTAAAAGTTATGACAAAATTTTATTTAAAAAAAAAATAGATATCTAAGAAAAGGCTCTACAAAATTTTACTTTAAAAATTGATTCCACTCTTATTTCTATCTTTTTTATTACAAAAGTTAACTAAAAATATATCTCTTATATTTTTCTTATTTATAACGTTATATATTAATTGGTATACCCATAGAAAAATAAAAAGAGAAGGTTTGAATAAATGGCGGGACTTGTTTCCTTGTTGGTAGTTGAACCGTAAGCGCTTAGCGCGCTGCTATCACTAAATTAAAACCCGTTTTACACCCATAAAAAAATATGTTTTCAAAAATAATGAAAAAGAAATCAATAATTTTACTGATTTACCCCTTTAAATTTCACTTTAAGATAATGTGTGATCAAATAGAGGGATAATCGTTAACAAATTTAAAGTTAAAGCTAAATTTAAATATTATTAGATGGTGTAAATCTGGCTTTGAAAATAAATTAGGTTATGTTATGTTGCTGTAAATATGTCAGCCTGATATTATTTTCATTTTCAAATGCAGGTGATATTTTTTTCAAATGTAGGTGAGTAAATTGTATTAATTAAGTGTAAGTTAGATTTAACTAATTTAACTAGAGGGAGGTTCTTAAGAAAATCATTAACAATTCATTTAAATTTTAATTGCAGAAGTAAGTATTTTTCTCACAAAACTAACAAGAAATTTTATGTTTTTCCTGCTATTAGAGATAAATGGATCCACATTTTAAACATTTGTGGTCAAAAAAATGAAAGGACTTGTGAGCGAACTGTGTTTACAAACAAATATTATAGAACCTCTCATCCTAGTTTTACTCATAAAGACCAAGATGAAAAAAGGCCAATGATTTGTGCTCAAAAAGTTATTGTCCAATTTTTGGGTGATATTCATTATTATATTTATCAAATAATACCCAAATATGTTCAAAAACTTATATGCTATTTAGGTCAACTTGTTAATTTTTGCTTAGTTCACCTATTAAGATCATAAATCAGATATGTTTTCTTTTTTTGATTGAAATTTTTATACCTTTTATTGCAAGAAAAATGTAAAAATTTAAAAAAGTTATGACTCTTGTTAATTTTTAATTTTAAGATACACACTGCACCTTTATTTTTGTTTTGTTTTAGATATTCCTCAGTATGGAGATTTTTGGAATGTTCATAAATGTGTTTCTTAATTAGGGTGAGTTTCAAAGCCCACCTGTATTGAAGCTGGAGGCTTATTGTACCCGAAATAGGCATTACAACTATTCTAGATTGAAATAGACGCGGAAAGGCCTTAAATAAGGGACAATAAGTATAAGAATATTAGAATTAGAATGATTTGTCCTTGGATTAATAAGGGATATTTAAAACATTAAAACAATTGTGTTTATAATGAACTACTTTGACTTTTTATAAAAACTATATCCGGTTTTTTTAATAACAAAAACATTGTCATGTGCTATGCTGGTTATCATATTATATTTTTATTTTTCAGTAATTTAGTGTGTGATATAGTGCTTGTTATGTTCAAAATGAAACACATGTAATTACATGGTAATTCTAAATAAATTAAACTTGTTAAAAATGTGTTTTATTTTTCAACTAATTTTATTTTTCAGTTAAAACAAGTGACATTCTCCATTTTTCAACATTTACCTACAACAAAAATTCACTAAACTTATTGTTTGTTTAGTAGTTGTAAGTAAAAGTTGTCAAATAGGAAAATGTTACTTCAAAGTGCTTCAAATTCTAAATTATTAAGCCTGCCAATTTTTAAATCGCTCTAATTAGTAGTGTTCTACTTTATCGGCTGAAACTGACAGGTGTAGTTCAACCGTAAGCGCTTAGCGCGCTACTGTCGAGGTCAAGCAAACTTGTTACCAACTATTTACATGGAATCCAACCCCCGTGGGTATACCTATTCTTTGTCTAGTATTTAATGATTTTATTAAGCCCTATAAATATCCATCTCAAGTTCTGTTAATTTCCTTATACATGTCCTTTTCAAGTTCTATTAATGTCCTTTTCAAGTTCTATTAATGTCCTTATTAAATCAAAAAAATATATTTTTAAGCCCTGATTATGTCCCTAGTGGACTTCATTCGAACATGCAAGATTTTGTAACAACTTGGGCATCCTAGGGACGTCCTTGGATGTTCAAATATACATTGATTGGGTGTCCATGTGCTATCTGGGCAGGGTATACTCACGAGGTTATTTTTGTCCGCTAGATTTCTTTGTTTGGACCACTTAACAGCGATATAAATTTTCTTAGAAAGACAACGTTGACAATGGGTAATTGGAAAAACGATTTTTCTTTTCAGTGAAAATTATTAACAATTCAATTCTACAAGGATTGATGGTATTTATTCTTTTGTGAACAATTTTCATTTTAAAACAAACCTGAAAATCTGCAAGTCTCCCATTGTGCTTTTCTTTTAGAAATTCTACAGGAATTAAATCATCTAGGGGTTCCTAGAGCTTATTCATCGTAGTTTTTTATGTAAATGTTTATTTTGATCCCTTATTCACAGATAGAATGTGCATTTCTTTATCTTATTTTAATCCCTCAAAATATACCTATGTCTTTTAATTTTTTGTATTTTATTGACAGCTGCCTGAGTTTCAAAATCACCCCTGAAATATTGGAACGTATATTAGGTACCTATTATTTAAAACAAATGGTTAGAAAGCAGAGAAAAATGTTAGTCTGAAAAACTATGCAATAAAAAATTTAATAGTCGTCATTCATATACAGTCACAGATTAATTTCAAATGTATTTAATTATTGGTATTACTGCATTTATAAGTTTTCTTTGTTTTAATTACAAACGCTATAATCGCGTGCAATGCACGAAGGTCATTGCCTTTTTATTCTTATAATCCACCTTGTCATCAAATGCTTTCTCCAGATTATCATACCCATCGACAATGAACTTCAACTTGAATGGCTATCTATCAATTCTGCTACGGGAATTTCTTTTTTTCATTAAAAATATGTAATTATTGGAAATAGACGGTGTTTAAAAAAATGCAGATAAGAACTCGCCTATTAGAGAGTATTAGCTAACTACCGTAAAATGTTCGTTAACGTGGGGTTAAACTTAGATTGTGATTTTTTTTATGAACAATCAAAGGAGTAGATCCCAGTCTAATGCTGAGGAAATAGACATGTTTCATTCACTGAGGAAATACCCTCAGCAAAACAATTTATCTGAAAATTATTATCTGGAATAGTTAAAAAATGACTTGGGATATTTAGGTTGTTTATTTGGTACATTAAACTGTGTAAAAGTTTCAGATGAATGCAAAGGTCTGAAAAGCACCAATAAGATGAATGTTTAACTGATCCAGGTAAATTGGTTTTCTTCATTGCATTTTGTATGAACAATACATTTATTCTTGTTAAAAAGTTAACTAAACTACGTGTAACTAATTTAAAAAAAGTTTAACTGTTATACAAATTCAAAGTGTCTGTCTCAAAAAAAAAATATTTGACAAAAAACCCTAAAACCTCCCATATTAAAATATTTGGTTCGTTTACTAGGCACTTTTTTAATATTTGTTTTTTAATTATTGACGCGTTATTTGCAGAAAGCTATAAATGGCTATTATTTTAAGTCTGTTAAAAATTGGATGACCTTGATCAAATTTTGACCAACCCCTTTTGGACCTAAAGGCCACTAAAGGGACTTAATTTGTTATAATGATTATTATATATTATATTCGTAATATAGTCAAGCCTCAATCCACAAGTTCCACCTCAAAACCATCTTCAGAACCTCAGACAACCCCTACTTTGACGAACAATTCCAAAACCAGACCGAACAAATCCTCCATCAAACACTAGCTGCTCCTACCCCTACATTGGATGTCAAAAACCCACTCACCACCCCCTTCACCCACCAAGACAACCAATATGCCTATCTATTGGATCAAAACACGGTACTTTTGCCGGACTCCATCAACAGAAGAACGCTTAAAAATCTTCCTGAAACCATGTTTCCCATTCTAATCATTCTCCTGAATGCCTGTCTCTCCCAATCCTACTTTCCACTTCCCTGGAATTCCTCAAACACAATTCAAGCTGCTATACCAAGCAAGGACCACAAATCCATAGACTCACACCGTCCAATTTCTCTCATACCTATACTGAGTAAACTCCTTGAACTTTTGATCAACGAGAGAATCTGGGAATTTTGTGAAGAAATGTCATACCTTAATCCCAACATGGTTTTAGACCTCACCACTTCACTCAGGACGCCCTCACTTCACTCCACACCAATTCAATTCAAAACAATTCTCCTCAGCCTGTCAAAAAGCTTTGGATCAAGTCTGGCATGCTGACTAATTAAGAAACTCATGAACATAGGCCTCTCAGTCAACATCACCAAGCTCATTCACTCCTCTTAAACATAACCATCACAGTAAGTAGACAACGCCCTATTTGACTCATTTTCCCTCAAGCAGGAGTACCACAGGGCATAGACCTAGCCCCTCTCCTATACCTCATCTACACACACGATCTTTCTTCCCCAATCCACCCATATTCAAACATCCGAATTCTCATCTTTTAACAAATACCGAGAGGCATGACTAACGCGATACTACCTTACAGGTGTATCAATCATTGTTTCCTGGAATGCTTGACATCACTATTTCATTTGTTCATTGAAGATTTGAGCTGGTATTTTCGAATTGATTAAGATTAATTTTGGTTCTGTAAACAACTATGAAAACAAAATCAGTTTCTTTAGTTACAGCTGAGAGATCATTTTTTTAACAAAAAAAATTTATATTTGACTTAACAAGTCTAGGAGTTAGTTATAAATTAAATTTGTGAAAAGGCTTCTAGATTTTTATTTCGTTCACCGTTCTTTTTTGTAAATAAAAAATGTTATCTTCTTATTTGTGTATTACTTGCTCCCATTTCAATGCTTGTATTAAGATAAGATACAGTCATTGATAAATACAAATATGCTTTGATAATGTACACATTAATTAAGTATTAAAACAGACGTGTAATAGTTTTGGAATAAATAAAGTTAAACACCGTTGCCAATTCTAAAATGCGAGAACGCCTTCAGACGTTGAACATTTTGAATTTTAGACTGTTGTAGCTATTCGATATCTTCTTCAAACCAAATCTCATTGGTTTGCCCTCCATGAGCTGTAAACAAACAGCGGTGGGTAATAAGTGGAGGGATATTAAAAAGGGTATTACCTAAGAGACTGGAATTGATCTACCGAAAATATGCTGCTCCTGCTAAGCAGAAGCGTCCTACCTGACATGAGGAAAGTTTTGAGATATTAACGATTTTGTTTTCATATTGTCCACTATGTAAATATTAGGACGAAACTGAATGTAAGAAACAAGTGCTTTATGTTGTAGTTGGGACGTTTTTGCATGTCTGCATCACAAATATGCCTTTAACTCAAAAACTGATATTTTGTCAGATATGACGTTTATGTTCAATATGCGACACCTTAGCAAGATTAAGAATGAAAAGATTATTAGATGGCGTTTGGAACTGTCCTGTTAAAGCTACGATATAGTATATATACCCGGAGGACAAAATGTAGTACCTGATACGCTCACTCGAGTTTGTGGCTCAAGCAGAGATAAAACTTTATTTGATTTGCACCAAGCTTTGTGCCATCCTGGTGTTACAAGAATGACACACTGAATAAGGTCTCGAAATATGCCCTATTCAGTGGAAGACGTTCGTTCTATGAGGGCCGCTTGTTCAGTGTGTGCAGAATTTAAACCAATTTTTTTTAAATATCACGGAACACTTACAAAAGCTACTTCTACGTTTGAAAGAATTTCTTTGGATTTTAAAGGCCCGCTCCTTACAAATACTAAAAACAAATATATCCTCACAATCGTCGATGAATTCTCTCGTTTTCCATTTGCTTATCCTTGTCCCGATATGACATCAGTTACTGTAATACAATGTCTTAGTAATTATTCTCTTTATTTGGAATTCCCGGGTATATTCACTCCGATCAAGGTTCGTCATTCATGTCATATGAGATAAAAACGTATTTACAATCTAAAGGAATAGCCACCAGCAGGTCTACTCCGTATAATCCTGAAGGAAATTGACAAACCGAACGTTTCAAGGGAATTATTTGGAAAACACTTTGCTTCAAGATCACAAAATTTAAAAATCCAAATGTGGGAACAAGTATTAGAAGAGGCTCTTCATTCAATACGTTCTCTTCTTTGTACTGCTACGAATTGTACACCTCACGAACGAATGTTTCATCATACGAGGAAATCGTCAAATATTTGAAATATGACCCATCCGTTGAGGAAGTTGAACTAATTGAAGCCAACCCTGAATATGCGCGTGTTCGTCACATTGATGGAAGAGAAGTCACAGTATCATTAAAGCATATAGCACCCCGTGGAGATATTTCTCTTTTTGATTCTCAAATTAGAGATAATTCTCTTTTGGATTCTCAAAATTTACCAGATCATCAACTTTAACAAACTAATACCCAAAATCGTCCAGTAGAAAAAGAAAAACGTCTTGAAATAGCTCACCAAAATCATCCTGAAACAAAAGATCTTATTGAACCTCAATATAGTCAAAATTTCGACGAAAGTGCATCTGATTCCGATCTAACTAAAGAGACCCTTACTCAGCGAAGTACAAGAATAAGGCAACCACCAAAATATCTTGAAGATTATGTTCAAAAATGAATCTGTGGAGAATGTGGTGTATTTTCTTATCGTACTACCCTATGTATTCTTGTTTATTGTATCTATGTTAATGTTAATCACTGTCAATTTTGTCATGCTCAATTTTGCTTATTAAAGCCTATTTTCAAAAGGTAGTTTTAATTATAACAGCTTAGCAGGGCAGTATGGATCCAGATAACAAACATAAGCTTAACCCCACTAGGGACGTTTTTGGCTACTTTATACATTATGAGGCATTGTTGAGTTGTCGAGTGTGGCTCAGGGAGCGATTAAATACATTGAGAGTACGATGGAGGCCTTGCAATATTAGCTTATCGAGCAATTTTGAGATGGAGGAGAATACACTTATAGATATGTACGAAGAAACATCAGATAATTGAGTTCCAGTTTTTGTTATGAGGATTATTTCAGATTGGGGTGAAAAAAGTTTGATTTTTAATGATATTTATATTTCATATACCTAGAATATCGTTTAAAAAAAGATACCTAGCAATTTATTATTTTCTAAAAAACATTAAAATTTTTAACAGAATACCTAGCTCTCACAAGCTGAAGATGTTGCTAACTTGAAAACTGACATTTAAATGTCTCCTTATTTCCTCTATTGCACTAGAAATTATGTCACTATGAAGTTAACTCTGCTGAACAGTCCATAGTGGTTTTTGGCAACCTTTCGATCCATCATACGCTCATTTCCATCAAGGACATTTAAGTATCTTAAATCCGATATAATGTTGTATTTCTAATGCATCTAGTGTTTTCCAGTGGCATTTTCTGGTTTGATATTTGTTCTCATTGTATGCAGATTCTCTATTATTTTAACTTCCATCCAAGTTTTTCTGAAAAATATACTTTTCGTTCTCTTTCTGACTTTTTTGCGCAATTTTGCGAAAACTTTTATTAGGCCGATCAGATTTATTAAAATTTTCATTTTAACTACAAATAAGCATTGCAGGATGAGGTATAAATAAAATGTCTACCTCTTGAACCTGTACTACCTTCTGCAAATTAAATTACTGCACTCCTTATTTCTCTAGACTATAAAAACATTATTTTCAGCAATACCCATTTCATTCACCTCATATTTACGAAATAAACACCAAAATTCGTAGATTAGATGAAAAGATGATACCACCAGAAATTCCGATTAGCTTATTAATCACAAAAGATGCTTATCGCAGATAATAAAATTCATGCAGGGTTATTTGCGCAACCGATCATTGTTCTGTGTACCATAATCATCTTATCAGCGATAGAAATAAAACAATAATCTAGCTGCAAAAGTCGACCAGATCTCTCACAGGGAATACGAAAGTTATGTAGGTGTTAAGTTTGGTGGTTAAAATGGCTGGTGATTCGGTCAACGAGACTATCAAGTGTTTGAGTTTACCCGCTGCTCTGATTGGAACTGTAAGTCCCAAAAAAAGTGTAACGAGTTACTGGTGTACAAAATGTTTCGAAATTACCGAAAAATAGTTCTGTTGTATGCATTGGATTTTTGAAAATCATTTATATATTCTTTTAGCTTTCCCGCGTATTTTAATATCAGCTGATGATACTGGTAATGTAGTTAAAAAATTAAATAGGTAATTGTTCTATAAGCAAATATATGATAATTGTTAAAATAGATTCCTTTCTTCAATTTTAATAATGGGTAAATACTCGTAATAATAATTGTAAAATTTTAATTGACGTCACACCGCACACAAAGTTTTTCATAAAAACAAAATTTTTTTAAAATATCCGAGTAATCGAAGCTACTTACAAGCAGATATAGAATATTAAAAGTTGATTTCAATAATCTGATAGGCTTTAAATAGATTACGATTCCTAAAATTGCAAAAATTAATCAATAATAGTCGATAATGATAATGATGATCTTAAAACTTTATAGCGAAAGAACAAAGGAACAAAAGTAAACATTCAACAGAGTATTTCAGCCTTAAATGTACATACGTTAACTGTAGTTGTGGGACAACATGTACTATATCCGTTTGATTTGTCAAATTCAAAGTAAAAGTTGCTTATCGATAGATTTTTCATTTTTTGCTGGCTTCTAGACGTCTATAACAATAAAAAATCCCTTTGTAACAATAATTGTAACCTTAAAATGACAAAATCTGAACCAAACGTCGTATAGTGGTTTAATTGCTCTCAAACATGGGCGCCGCCACACGAAGGCAAGGGGGGTCTGTCCCCCCTGGATTTGTTATTTTGAATTTTTGCGCTATGGCTTTCGACTATAGCCTTCGGCATTTTGACCCTGCCTATAATTTTTTTTGAACGGCGCCCATGCTTTTAAAATGTTTGTCTGATTCTCAACTAAGAGTATTGCCCTTGAAAGCACTTTTATTCAGTAGTTTTACCGCATTCACCATAAAATTGGGCTATTTTGACACGTTTTTCATGAAAACTCGGGGTGAATAAATGACTGAATGGGATAAAACTGTTAAATAAAAAAATGCCCGGCAATATTTTTAGTTGAGAGTCGTAATAACATTTTGGAAGCAGTCAAACCTCAAAATAGTCTAATTTATAGCGAACAGGGTAAAACTACTAAATAAAAAGTTCTTGCAAGGGCAATATTTTTACTTGAGAGCCATACAAATATTTTGAGAGTAATTATACCACTTTTCGACTTTTGGTACCGATTTTACACCCATTTCAAAAAAAAGTTAGAAATAAAGATAGACAAAGATAGAAATACAGATAGAAATACAGATAGAAATAAAGATAGAAATAAAGATAGAAATAAAGATAGAAATAAAGATAGAAATAAAGATAGAAATAAACATAGAAATAAACATAGAAATAAAGATAGAAATAAAGATAGAAATAAAGATTAAAATAAAGATAGAAATGCGGGGTGGGTGGCTCAGTGGTAGAGTCTCTGCCTGCGGATCCAAAGGTCCCAGGTTCGAATCCCACCGTTGGCCGGGATTTTTTTCATTTAATTTAATTATTTAAAATTAATTCTGATGCCTTGGTAGGATTCCCCACTGGACCATTCACTGTTGGGTTCTAATTAACAGTGCTGTTCCCAAAGTGGTGCTGGGAAACAATAACAAAGCCTACACAGAACTCGAGGCGAAATAAACATAGCAGTTGAAACCGATGACACACACAAAAAAGATAGAAATAAAGAGAAATAAACATAGAAATAAACATAGAAATAAACATAGAAATTAAGATAGAAATAAAGATTAAAATAAAGATAGAAAAAAATAGAAATAAAAATAGAAAGAAATAAAGATAGAAGTAGAACAGAAATAAAGATAGAAATAAAGAAAGAAGTAAAGATAAAAATAATCAAAAAACAAAATAAAAATTAAAACCGTTAATTAGCTTAATTGCTAAATCAAAAGCCAATTATTACTAACAGAAAATTGAAATGATTCTAATGATTCTAAACAGCTGTAAGACGTGATCAACGACTTAAATGGATCAAATAATAGAAATATTATTTCAATATAAGGTGAATCTGAAAAAGAAAGATATTGTTTGTCAATAGGTTTAGATTCCTATTACTAAGAGAGTTTAAATTAAAAAAAAAAATTCAAGTGAAGATGCTATTTAATATTTAACAAACAAAATCCATACTGCTTTGGAGAAAATAATGCCTTGTTTTTGTAGTTAGTCACATCCTACTCTTAGAAACTCTCGAAGAGAAGAAGAAAGTGTTTAGAACTTCTACGAAGTTATATAAGTAATAGAATCCAAATGGTAAAATCTTCGGTTGAGAAGAATGCTACCTTAGGTCCTTTTATATTATTTTCGAGTATCACGCATTTGAAAGTTTTATTGCTCTATAACGAAGACAATTAATTTTAAGCAATATTTATCCCCCTGCGACTTCTTAGGACATTGGCTAGTATTACATAAGTTAGAATTAAATAGGATATTATGTCAATAACTTATTTTGCAAACAAATGGACATAGGATAGACAAAATTAAATGATGAAAAAATAATTGAATATCTTAAGGCAGAATAATTTCTATGGCAATATTTAAATTCGAGTGAAAACACCCTGTTATAAAACACATATGTTATATGAAGATTAAAAATTTAACATGTGGCATTTTTCTATATTTTTTAAATTGCTGTTATTTTTTTTTAGATACAATCGGTAGTATGGCTCTTACTTGCTCTAACTTCAATCCTTTATTACAATGACATCATCGAACTCAGTAATTCTTTGTCTCCAACGAGCTATGGAAATGTCATCTACAATTTATATTTACGTAAGTACTTATTGTTCTATCATAGTACTAAGTCATTTATTTTATTCACCCTTTCTTATTTTCTATTTTTAGATCCCGGAATTTATTTAGAAGACTTAATAATAAATTCAAAATTATTTAATATCATCATGTACTTGTATATAGTTTTTAGTTTTCTATGGTTAGTTATATCGCTCTATATAATTTGGGGTGAGTAAATTTATTGTCTTCATAATGTGTGATTGTCTTTAGGTATAATGTGTGATTAACTTCATAATTTGTGATTGTCTTTAGATGAGATTTGATTTGGTTAGGACTGTGACCCTCACCTCAACCTTTTTAAGTCTATTATGGATATCCTATAATTATTGGTCAGAAAACTTTGTTAAGTTTGGTCTTTTTCTAATTTCTTGAACTCTCAATCTTATATGAGGTGTTTCAGTTTATAGCTCTGGCCCCGCCCCAGATGTCTTCCTGCAAAGACACGCAGAGTTCTCTTCATTGACTGGTCTTCACATTTCTTACTTCCATATTAAATTGTTTTTTCATTTCCTTATAATCTTCCTCTATTTTTTGAATCGGATCCTCCTGTTTACTGGCATTATTAGTCTCATTTTATCAGAGCGGTTACGCATAAGTATTTCTTGTTGGTGGTCTTATAATAATTGTTCTTTTTGCGTTATTTAGATTTTTGACTAGGATTTCGATAGTTTTTTCATGGGCGTGGTTCATTTTTAGTGCTATTTTAAACATATTTCGATCCAGGAATCATTTGCCTAAGGTACTATCGACTTTTCTCCTTTCTTGTTGATTTGGAAGAGGATATATACGTGCAGACATAGTGATTCTGTCCACATTACATTCTAGCTATTGATCTTCTTTGTGGACAAGTACCAAGGTAGTAGTACTTTCTTCAGTACTAACGATCTGGTCAGGGATTCTTATGTGCGAACTCGACACACATACGTAACGAATAGAGAGACATTACATAAGAATTGCATTTTGTCGAACTAAGATAGATACGTGCCATATTGAAAGATGATAATCCCTCTGCAGATCCTGGGAACGTATCCATTCCTCTAGATATTTTCCTCTTTTTTCTGTATTCCATATCGCTGATTTCGAATTTACATACATTTTCGTGTCATTTATCCATACCGATTTTTATGTATCATTTTTTTTTTTAATTTTTGCATGTTCCCATGTTTACTAAAGAACGAACTTGTGGTCATAATCTTTAATCAACGAGTAATTTAAAACAATGTGATCTCATAGTTTTCTGTTCGATATCTCATCTGATAAAATTAAGTCTAAATTTAATGATAATTATAGACTTTTATATATTTAAACATAAAGATTAAATGTTCATAAAGATTAAAACAAACATTTTTTTTAATATTACAGATAATATTATAACTGTGCTCATGAGTTATATTCTGAGAAATCGATACAAATCTAATCCTACTGGTTTATAATAGGATTTCGAGTTTCCACACATTTTTTTAAGAAACGCAGCAAGATAATCATCTATAAGTCACCCAGTCGGACACCTTGCATTATCAAGGGTTTAGTCTGTCATTATTATATGTGGTTGTACATTCCTTGCCTAATTTTAGCCGGTCTTGGAGCATTTTTGACTCTTGTTAAGTATACCATTTAGTCACTGTCATACTTCTATTGCATTCTCATTTCGTGTTTTGTCGCAGTTTCAGTTATTCTTTTCTATTCCTTTCTCTTCCTAATTCCCCATCTATCAATCCCCATCTTATCATTTTATTATTATTTGGTCTTCCCAAAGAATTTGCGGTCGTCTCCTAGATCTCTTGTTCTGTGGTTGCCATATTATTGCCTTTTTAATTATGGATTTATTTAATTTTCTTTTTATTTTTAGAAAATCTTCTTTTTGTTTATTTTTCTTCTTCGTCCTCTTCTTTTTCGTCTTCTTTTTTTAATATAACATTTATTTCCTTATTTATAAGCCTTCTGTACTCTGAGGTACATCCAGAACTATTTCTGGGTTCAAAAGCCATTGTCCCTTTGGATCCGCTGGTGTTTGTACTCCTCATCTAGTTTCTTTGGTCCTACTATTAACTTAATTATTTTTCCTATAAAAAGTTTCAGTCTAGTTTCATCTTTATCCTACGAGATTACTACTGATCATATACTTTCAGTTTCGTCTCTTATCTTCTTACTCTTTATTATGTCCTTATATTTATAATATGCTTCGTGGCCTGCTTGGATTTTTTGTTTTCGTGTATTTTCTAGTTTTATATATATATATATATATATATATATATATATATATATATATATATATATATTTTTTTGTTTTTCGGATCGTCTTATTTAGTCTGTCATTAATAAATATATTATTATCATTCAAGTCATGAAAAAAAAAAAAACATCTAAATCGAGCTCCATAAAAATCTTAAATTTAATAACTCATTCTTAACAGACAATAAGGGTTTCGTGCACATAAGCCCATAAAACTAAAAAACCTGTGTTCCTCAAGGGTCTATAGCGGGACCAGTAGTGTTCTTAATATAGATTAATGATCTAATTAATTTCTTATTTGCCGAAACGCCGTCCACAATATCTAAATAGTATTAAATTTTAGCGATTTTTCGGAAAAAATGGTACAATATATCAGAAATGCTGCTGTGTTGGTCAGTTATAACCATAATGATAGCTGCCATCGACGTATCATTCATGAGTGTATTGGCGGTAGATCTGAAGACGGCTCACAATTTGGGATGGCCTCCATCTACGCCAGAACCAACCACACCTGATACAACCACACCTGATACAGTATGTTTATTTATAAATATATATATGAGCATATTTATTTTTATTTATATTAATACGCGTTAGGTTTTCTACATAGTGAAAAGATCTGGGAAAATATTGGATCACTTTTTGGTTTTTGTAAATCTAATAACAGCAAAATTGTCCAGTTGCCACAGTGGAATAGTGACATAATTAATTATTTTTTATTTTTCTGTCATACAGACACGATTCTTACCTGCATGTAATTTTATGTTCGCCAAAAAATATATTTCTTTCAAATACTTATATCCACACATTACCAAACAATTACACTTACAATCCATACGATAAATCCAAATACTCAATAACAGACATGCACTGAACTCCTTTACCTAAAAATTTACACTGAACAGATTCACACGTGTCACATTAATTTTTCTAAACAAAAATTTTACAATAATTTTTAATGTTTATAGGTTCCGTCTTCAAGTCCTTATACGACTTCTACTTTATCTCCAAGAACAACTAACCCTCTTTCTCCCTTTACTACTGGAAGTACTATAAATCCAGATATATCTACGTCTACTTCAAATTATCCTACTAGCAGTTTTTCTCCGACTTCAGCTGCCACTACTTCCTCTTCTGGATCTGTTTCCACATCTGAAACTTCTACTGAAGAATCAACGTCCTTTGGCCCCACAACTACAACTTCAGACGTTATTACTGACAATACTAGCATTCATACAACTTCTGACTCTACATCAACAGATACTTCTGATACTAGTACTGATAATTCTAGTAGTAAAACTTCTTCTGACATCACTACGACTACACCAAATAATAGTTCTACTGAGAGTACACGTAAAACTACTACTAAACGAACTACTAGACATTCATCTACAGATACGTCAACTACACCAAATAGTAGTTCTACTGAGAGTACACATAAAACAAGTACATCCAACACTAGTACACATTCCTCTACAGATCCTTCATCGACCGTTGAAACGACTTCTGAAATTAGTACTGATAGTTCTAGTGTTGTAACAACAGATTCTGGATATGGCTCTAGTAATTCACCGACATCTGAGACCAGTACAAATTCCTCTATAGATACTACGTCTACTGTTGAAACAACTTCTGATATTAGTACTGATAGTTCTAGTGGAAAAACTTCTTCTGACATCACTGCGACTACACCAAATAATAGTTCTACTGAGAGTACACGTAAAACTACTACTAAACGAACTACTAGACATTCATCTACAGATACGTCAACTACACCAAATAGTAGTTCTACTGAGAGTACACGTAAAACAAGTACATCCAACACTAGTACATATTCCTCTACAGATCCTTCATCAACCGTTGAAACGACTTCTGAAATTAGTACTGATAGTTCTAGTGTTGTAACAACAGATTCTGGAGATAGCTCTAGTAATTCACCGACATCTGAGACCAGTACAAATTCCTCTATAGATACTACGTCTACTGTTGAAACAACTTCTGATATTAGTACTGATAGTTCTAGTGGAAAAACTTCTTCTGACATCACTGCGACTACACCAAATAATAGTTCTACTGAGAGTACACGTAAAACTACTACTAAACGAACTACTAGACATTCATCTACAGATACGTCAACTACACCAAATAGTAGTTCTACTGAGAGTACACGTAAAACAAGTACATCCAACACTAGTACACATTCCTCTACAGATCCTTCATCGACCGTTGAAACGACTTCTGAAATTAGTACTGATAGTTCTAGTGTTGTAACAACAGATTCTGGAGATAGCTCTAGTAATTCACCGACATCTGAGACCAGTACAAATTCCTCTATAGATACTACGTCTACTGTTGAAACAACTTCTGATATTAGTACTGATAGTTCTAGTGAAACAACTTCTTCTGACATCACTGCGACTACACCAAATAATAGTTCTACTGAGAGTACACGTAAAACTACTACTAGACATTCATCTACAGATACGTCAACTACACCAAATAGTAGTTCTACTGAGAGTACACGTAAAACAAGTACATCCAACACTAGTACATATTCCTCTACAGATCCTTCTGTGACTACACCAAATAATAGTTCTACTGAGAGTACACGTAAAACTACTACTAAACGAACTACTAGACATACATCTATTACTACACACTTCAATAACATGAAATTATTTTATATCCTATCCGATCCTAGAACAACTCCTATAATTGCAACATCTGATCCCAAAACCATGTCTGGTTTAAATACTACCGACAGGTTTGAAAATAAAATGCCTGAGATCGGGGCTAGAGTTTTGCCTGTTTCATCTCCTGCGGTAAGTAAATCAAGGTTTACTACTACGTCGTACTATGCTAGTTTAGAAAATATGAAGCTGTTAAAACTTTAAATTATGAAATAAAGTAACTAGTTATCTACACTGTAATAAAGGATCTAATAGTTTTGAACAAATTTAGACAAATTGAAAGTGGTTCCTCTTCAAAACCTGTATTTGTTTATCACAACGAAAGTTATGAAAAATGTATTTTTAGGTATTCTCAGGAAAAGATTTATCCACATCTGTTGGTATTGTTATGTCTTTGGCAGCCAGAGGTTACATTCTGTGGATTGTAAATGTGGTTTTTGCAGTGTGTTTATTGATTGCTGCCTGCAAGCATAGAAAAATTGTAAGAATTCTATCTATTTACAATTTAAAAATGGGATAGCTCATTTTTTATCATATTTTCCAGACTCGTCCATCATTGATGCAAAGAGGTATTATTAATGCTTATGAAACTGAGTAAGTTGGAATCTAACATTCATTATTTGTTAAAAAGTATTATTTAAAGAAGTTTTAAGTTATATAGCTGACCTCTAAATTAGTTTCAAAATTAATTTTTCTTTTTTTCTTAGTAACCGGCCGTTCAGCATGTACGACCAGGTAGAAATCGACAAATCATTTCAAAACGAAGGTTTCGTACTAGACGAACACAACATCTTCAATCCTATTAGATCGGACGACGCATATAACAACAACAACAACAACAATAACAGTATAAATCCATTGAGCAACAGTACTAGAAGCAGTTTGGTATACGGACAAACTCCATCTTACATAGCAGACATAAACAAGCCGATGCATATACCACAAGCGCACGCTAATGGTAAACTGGCTAAAATAGGTATGTTAGGAACAAAATATTTACAGTTTGTTGCAAGAACGTTCGCAAAAGTAGGCTGATAAACCTTAACAGATTTTTAAACGGAATAATTTGAAGTTCATACATTTAGATAGACCACAATTTGTCAAACTTTATCAGGCTCATAAATTTTGATGGACGTTGTTGCAACATATAATATGAAGATGCTGTTAGGTAATTATTTCCCATAAGGTACATGTAATTAAAAATAACACCACTTGGGCTCTAAGCCGGATCATATTCAGGACTAATAAAATTCGCATGTACAAATTTCCTATTTTTAAATGAGTTATATGGGTGATTCCACCAAAATGGGACAATTCGCAAGTGAAAAACGGCAGGACGCTTGTCATTTTAGAATAACATTTTTTTACTCTAGACATGTAACGAATCATTGTGCGCTATGTGGTCAAAAGCTCGTTTCTTATTTTAAAGCACTTTTTTAAGAAAATTAAAAATTGTAAGACCATGGTAATGATTTGGTGTCCACGGAGTTGATGACAGCATACAAATTTGAAAATATTTTATTATAAAAGTATCAAAAACAAAATAAAAAATTCTTTTAAAAAAACCTAAATTAATAATCTAGACCTTATTTCGGTCACATCTAATATCATCGTCAGTTTTCAGTGAATATATTCAGCCATGGACGGAACTGAATAAATATTTCTAGTTTTAAGGTTAGGAGGATTAATCTTTTTTACATTATCACTAAATTTGTACCACAGACAGTCTTCGTATACAGGCCATTTCCAAGAAGTGCACAGACGTCCATATTTTTCCATACAACTAACCACTGCACCTGAGTCTCTTATCTGACTTGGAAAAAAGGAAAATCTATATTTTATGACAAAGTCGTGCGTTTCCCATATTTTATCATCTTGAATCTCATCACTAACAGTAGAACTAAAATCGTGCTTTTCCTCAGTGAAAGAAGAACCTCCATCAGAGCTGGAACTATATACTTCGCTGTATCTGATTCTTTCGGATCTGATAGGCACAACCATTTCACCTAAGTGGTAGTGAGAACAAATTTCTGAGCTCGTACAATGCAAGAAGCCAAGTATTCTGAATAATACGGTATTAGATTTATTTGCATTCCAAGTTATTTCATTTGGAACTGAGCATTTGCTCTCAATTTTTTGAAAAGAGTCTTCAGTGACAACTTGTAACTGAATTCCAGAGCAACGATTTGAAACTAAGATCAGGAATATCTTCTCCTAAGGCCACTAATTGAGCAGCAATACGTTTTATCACTCCACCAATACCGTCTGGAGCTCTCTTTCCATGACCTGCTTCAGAAAAGTTTCAAGTCATGATTGAAGGTTTCAATATATCTACGAACTTGCAAGCAAAAACAAAAAATATGTTTTTGTTACGATATTGAGTCGTCGGTTCGTCACTGAGAAAATGCAC
This sequence comes from Psylliodes chrysocephalus, assembly GCA_927349885.1. Taxonomy (NCBI): domain Eukaryota; kingdom Metazoa; phylum Arthropoda; class Insecta; order Coleoptera; family Chrysomelidae; genus Psylliodes; species Psylliodes chrysocephalus. Next base: position 3,713,274 of record OV651823.1, on the reverse strand, counting down.
CTTATTAATGGTTATCAACTTTTCCGAAATTTGTTGAAATAAAGGTTGAAGATGAGCAAAAATTCCAATGTGATCATGACGGGTATTCTCAGATAAACTGCAAACTTGTTTTTCTAATGAATCTTTTAAGGTGTCGATAAACTGATATTGATGTCTTATGTTTGTAATGTGTTGCATATACTTTGGAAGATCATGCTGAAGAGCTTCCATCATTTTTTCTTTGTTACAAATAACGTCTTTCTTCATGTACTTTTTGCATGTCTTCTTAATGCCTTTAACAATTATTTCTTCACTAACTAGTATCCATTTTTTATAAACAGCAGATTCCTTTTTATTAATTTCGTTCCAAGTAACTTTTTTTTGATAACAGTTGTCACTTTGTCACATCTTTTTTCTAAACAACTCTCTTCCATTTTATTTTCGCAACATAAACTTTTGATTAAGTCCTCGGGTTGACTGTAATTAAAGAACTTCAACAGTTTCATTTTTGTGAACACCAGTCTAAAATTTTCATGTTTTATACAGAGACAGGTCTCTCTGAGGCTGGATTTAGGTATCAAAACCCAGAAAGGACGACATGCGCAGAACAGAGAATAACTTACTTTGATATTATGGGTCTTGATAAAATTTTGATGTAATTCTTTCATTGAGAAATTCAATCTCTTTTGCTTCTTAACTGACCTGAAAGTAACAGTGTCACCTTTGCCTGCAGCAACTCGACTCAGGGCTGACTAGAGGGGGGGCAGCCGGGACTAATTCCCGGGCCCCGGGCTCAAATGAAGGCCCGGCACCGGTGGTGTTTTTTGTTACTTTCAGGAGGTTCTCGGATATCCAAATGTTGAGCCAGATCAATGTCTTGTTATATTATACTTTGTCGCTGCCCAACAAAATGATTTGGTTGGATTACCTTTTTTCATTAGGTTTAGAAATACTGATTTGGACACAATTAATGTCTAAATATTCAAACTTGCAAAAGTGGTGTCGCTTTTTTAACATAATATAAAATATTTTTATTTTAAAGATATACATTTATCAGCTCTTTAATCTATTATCTTGTAATTCTTATATGAGGAGAGTACTATGTTTATATAGGAAAATCAGGAGGCAGAAGAACACCACCACAACAAGTAGCTTCGCCTGTGGTACCCCACTCCCACTACGCATACCCACAAACAAATTCCAACATGCCTTACATTCCTGATCCTGATTATACTCCACCTGGTAGTCCCAAAAGCTTACCCAAGGGAGTATTGAGGCCGAGAAGCAAATATGAATATTAGAAGGTAGACATTTTAACGTAGCACTAGAAGAAGAGTATTATTGTTAATATTATTATAATTTTTTTAATATATAATTATTACTATTGTGTTTTTTTATTTTTCTTTCAGTCTTGGCTTATGCATTGACTTAGCTTCCCAGATAACAATTATACATTCTTAGTATATGCTTTTAAGAATACGCATGTGCTGAGAATATACTTTATTTGCATTTAGTACATTCTCAGAATATACAAAGCATATGTTACGTGAGGTTGTTTTTGTATGTGCTATGCAGATTCTGAGAATATACTTCAAGTATGTGTACAGTATGGTATCTACTTTAATTTGATAGTACGTTCTAAGTATATGCTAAGTATTTAAATATAGCATATGCTAAGCATATAATAGTCACCCTAATACAGGATGTTTTATTAATATTGAACATTAAAGAATAAGTGTTAAGTGTATATAATGAAAGTTGTTACCATTTTTTAAATCTTTATTTTAAAAATTTCATACTTGTTCTTATATTTATTACAAATTCTTTCTTTGGCCTTAACCAACCAATATTTTATTGTATCAATGGCTTGAGTTTCATTTGCTTAATTCCACTGGATCTTTATTGAACCTAAAAAATAAAAAAATCAACAAACTTGGTACATATACAAATTAAGTGTACATGGCATTCAACTAACAAAAACAAGAGTTACATAAATGATTATTATGTTTACTGAAAGTTTAAATATATTTTTGTTATATATCCTCTACGGCCGATATAAGAGGAGCACCTCTTGGCAACCTAGTCAATCAACTACATTAAATCTGCAAGCTGTCTCACGAGCTAGGAGGTGCCTATCTACTTTGGAGGATGCACAATGGGCCTAGTAAGACCTAAGTGCTTCCACACGTTACAGATACAGGTACTATTGGAAATGTACAAAAAATTTATTTATTTCACGAAATGTGATGTATCCTACCTCAATTTCCGTACATTACCTAATGCGAATATCAATTAGTTCCAATACCAAGAGTTGTTTTCACTAGATTATATCACGAATTTAAAAAAAATCATCGAAAAGCGACATTTTTAAAATTTGACAGCTCAATAAAATTAAGCTATATTAGTCAATCAAGTATAATATGTTGTATGATTATCAATTAAGTAAAAGTATATAGAAAATTAGTGGATTAGGAAAAGTCAAACACTTATTAGGGAGTTATTGGTTATAGTTTTAGGCAGTATTAAGAGCGTCTTTATTTTGAAATCGAAGCATGCCCACTTGAATTTTTTTTAGATTATTTTAAGTTGAATATATGTTTTTTACAACCCCTACTTCATTCCTAGGACCCCTGGACACATTTGCGGAGAAAATGTTTAAATACGGATAAAATGTAAAAATTAAAAAAAAAATAGAAATTAGCATTTTAGGTAAATATTTATAAAAATAATTTTTTATTTAATTTCTAACAATAAAAAAATACGATTGGATGCAAAATATTAATAAGCAGATGTACTAAATAAAAAATGTTTACACAAATATTGCAAGCAAATTCAACTTTGATTAAAAATTTGTTAACGTGTCATTCTTGAAATAAAAGTAGATAGAAAGGTTTAACACAAAAAATGCTGTTTTTCTATTATGTATTAGTTTTGAATGTAGTAAATGTTGTGTTGTGTTATGCCCAAACTAAAGGTAAGTATTTTTTTAATAAATATTATTTCTGTGGTTAGAAAGAAAAATATAAATGTCCATTAGGTCATTTTAACATATATCTTCATACCAACTACCTGTGTTTTATGTATGCACTTTTGTAGGTCGGAAAAACGATGTATTAATATCTTTTCTGTATGAATATATTATACATGTTTAAAACCAGATATTATTAAGACATATTTTCAGTATTTGGAAGTGGACAAAATAAAACATATATTTCTTACTTTTTACCTTTTCTGACATATCTGGATTTGCCATCTAACCAAATATTTATTATATGCTTGATTTTCTCAAATATGTTTCTCTTCCAGAAAATATTTATGATACTCTACCTCCTATTTTCCATATCGATGACTTTGAGAAGTGTAAAAATGAAGATAAGTTATTTTGCAAAACGAATATTAATCTTAGACCTTCTGGTAGAAATATTTCCCATCACTGGAAGCTGATACAGGTAAAAATATACACATTCATTCTTAAATACGGAATTAATTTATTGTTTTGGTAGTTTTATTGCACTTCATTATTTCTGATTTAAACATTTTTTAAATAAATTTATTATATTCAAGCAACTATTCAAATTTTCTCTCATTAGAATAGAACAGACGTTTTTTATGAAAAAAATAGTAGAAAAAAGTAAATTATATAGTTCTTTGTAACAATAAGTTAATAATAAGGGGAACTTTTCTTGAACTATAGACCTATTACAGTTAAAATATGATTTTTCAGCTATCAATTAATGATAGAAGATCATATAATCACGACGAGTTATTCCACGCCATTTGTATTCAAGATTTTTGCCCAAAATATGAATTTAGCGATGTAAAAACCTTAAAAAAAGCAATTTCCGAATGTTATACGGATAAATTCAGTTACTTAGGATTGTCGGCAGATATTACTTATTTAAATTGTGGAAATTTCGATGAAAAATACAAACCAGGAGCTCTAGATATAATTTGGATGTAAGTTTTTATTTTTGTAAACTTTAATATAGGATTTATAACATTTGAAACAAAAGTTGTAATTTCAAAACAAAATGCGTAAATGCATATTATTCATACAATGGTCTTGGTTGATATTATAGGGGTATTTATTTATTTATTTAAAGCATACGTAATATATTTTTATAAAGAATAATAAAGGGTGGCTCCACGAAAACGTATCCAAGAACTGCGCTAACATTTTAAACAAAGTAAGTATCTAACACCCAAAGTTATAAAAATTTGGTATAATTATGTAATTGAAACGTTGAAAAATACACCTAAAGGTTAAATTACTTAAATTTTTTAATATAACTCACACATGGCAACTTCCTTTAACTTTAAAATAACTGTTTATTGGAGGTCGATGCCCAGGAAAATGAAATAAAGATATCGGTGCTACCAAAAAAGTAAAAATATTAATGATTGATTCCTACTTTGAATACCTATCTTCGGTGTCTAGGAACAGAAAAACTCTCGTTACTTAAGCAAAAATATTAATTCGATACAAAAGAAGGGCAGCAAAAGAGAAAGAGCTCGTTAGGGCTCTTGGATTTATACTTCACGATCGGACTGGTTCGGATTACGAGTTGTTTGGAGTGGGAGATACCACCTATAGATTTAATGTTTTCTTGTTGAGGAAACACAAAATGCTCTTCTGATATTTGCGGAATATACCCAGAAAATTTACATGATACATGATAGGATTTCGGCAAATAATAATATATTCTAAACTACGGGGGTTCTCGCAAATGTCATCAAATGGGATTTTTTTAAGAAAGAAAACTTGAAGTAAAACATTATTTTAAACAAAAGATAGTAAATTTTAGTGACTTCGTCACAAAATCTATATTAAATTAAAAGTTGTTTTTTTCGTCAGAGAATTTAGGTATATTTACAGCTACTTTTTATAGAAAATCTAAGTTTAATATTAATGTATTGCGACATATTTGTGATGTAATGTCATTTTGAAAGAAGTAATTTTAAAATGTTTATGCCTATTATTCTTTTTAAATATATAAATAATAATCTATTTATAAAACTAAATCATAACTTAGATATAACAACGTTTTGGTATCCATTAGTAATTACCTTAGATAACATTATTTTTTACTGTTAAATGTTTATTATTAGATTGCATATATATTTTTTTCGTTTTAGGGCTTAGGTGTATATACCTAACATGTCAGTCTTAGTTTTGTGTTGATTTTTATTTATGTGTGTTCTGTGTAGGCCTTTTTACTATTTCCCAACGCCACTTCAGGAATAGGGATACTGTTTTAATGATGTGATATAATTCGTACTTTCTCTATTTTCGTACGTATGACAGTTGAGATTTTAATAAAAAATTGCCTGAACTTTGACACAGTTCATGATAATGGCTCTGGTGGATACGTTTTCGTCTAGCCACCCTGTATAGTGTATTGTGGATCCACTCAGTTGTAATATTCACATTCCCTTGGCCAATAAAATATATTTATTATTCTATGACTTAATGAAAATCTGTATTTCATAATTTATTTAATTAAATTTAATAAAAACATTAAGGCATTAAAGTAATTAAAATATATAAAAAATTATTATAATGTTTTTGCTAATGAACAACATTAATTCTTTACTTTTTAGGATAATTATCATTGTTTATACAAGCTTTGTGTTTTGGACAACATACAGGGACTATAAAAATGGCAATGGTAATGGTATGTAAAAAGGTGTAGTGGTAAATTACTATAGAAAGTGTCAGCTCCTTCATTCAGAATTAGCCTCTAGTTGTTTTCTTTTTGAAATTTCAACTCTATCCATTTTTTTGTGTGATTGGGACTTTTCATAGTAATTAAAATATATTTGCTTATACAGGGATTTCTGTAAAAAGTGCCTAAAACTTTTAGAGCTCATTATGAACTAAAAAAGTTCTTACATCTAGACATAAATCCTATTTCGTTTTGGGATAAGTTTTTCCATAAAATATAGAATATTTTTTTAATATACTCCACATTTATGAAGATATGTAAATGAAATTTGGTACATATACGTTGTATTCAGCCTAGTAAAACAATCCCAATGCAAATTATCTTGGAAGATAATGGTCAGTAGCACATACTTTTATTTTCTTTTACTATATGGAGAATGGTCGCACTGCGCAGCTTTCTGAGTGCCTTTTAAAAGGAGATAGAAAACTCAGCCATTTTGAACCCTTAATACGTATTGCCTACATCTTGGCGCAATATTTTTAATAGGTGCGTTTTAATCATCCGCTTCTGCTTCGGAATTATCGGTTTTCTTGTTTTAATCTGACAGGTTAAAACGACTAAACCGACAATTCCGGAAGCAGAAGCGGATGATTAAAACGCACCTGATATTTTGCTTGCTGCTGTCAGTGTCAGTGAATATTATTTTTGAAGTCACAGTTTATTGCTAAAGAATCAGTTAGCTCACTCGGACCAGTTGAAAGTTCCAAAATAACATCCACTCCAGGGATACAAATTCAGGATACGCAGAAGACTGCTGTTTTATTAAATTATAGGCGGTTGTCATATATTGTATTATCCGAGTTGCACAGTGTATAAACTGAAACATTGAGATCAAAAGTGCCGACGCAGAGTGAGCGATCTGATTCTTAAGCTGTAAACTGTGTCACAGGGTTCAAAATGGTCGCGCCCTATGTTGGGCGTGTCGGGCCTCTCTCTTGCCTTGTATAGTAATCAAAGTATGTGGCCGCGCCCTATGTTGGGCGTGTCGGACCTCTTTCTTGCCCCGTATAGTAATCAAAGTATGTGATCAGTAGCAATAGATGATAACAAGCTCCGTCGTGTCAATTATCAAAGACATGACTTGTCTTTGATAATTTTGTCGTCTTCTACCGAACTATCAAACGGTTGTGGAAACTTAATAGCGAACGTACAACAAAGCTATCAAGTTTTCCGCTCGGCGAGCGACAGAGGTGTCAGTTCGTGGAAAACGTCAACTTTGTATTTCGAACACATACTTTGAGTAATCAAAGTATGTGATTTCGAAGCGCAAAAGGTTACTTTGGATAGTGATAGTAGAAAAAAATGTATTTGTAACCCGTTTTGGACGTATAAACTATTTGTCATACAGACAGTGCCGTCCCATTTTATTGTCTTTGTGTTTTGACACATTACCTAAAATATTGGATCTACACTCTATGGAGAAATATTCCATTATATGTTAAATTACCCAGACAACACACAGAGTCCAATGGACGTTCACTTTAGATCCATTTGAGGACCAGAACGTCCATATCCGTATTCGGATATCTAGTGTACGCCCGTTTATGATCATTAATTTGACAGTTGCATGTCTATGTCCAGAAGACGTCTGATTTTGGACTTACTTTTAAGTTTAGTATTATTTTGGGCGTCCATCTTAGTTCATTATTTATTTAGCCTACCAGATAATACCCATCTATATATATTTTTATATTTTTAATAGAATGGGTCATTAAAAATTGACAAATTAAATTTATTAAATTTCATTATATCAGCGGAAGTTTGAAATTTTATTCTATTATAACCGTATCTAGTAGGAATTTTTCAAGTTACTTGTTGGTCGAAGTCGCTTGGCGCTTGAATGCCCAGAAATTTAGACGTGTCGTGAGTTCGATACCTGCTCTGGTCAAGTGATTTTTAATAATAAAAAAATAATAAATAAATTATTAATATTATAAAATAGTGTGTGGTGAGTTGCGGTTGTGTAAAAAAAGTAGGGTTATGCTCTCAATGAAATAATCCAGGGATGGACCTTCTTTGAATGTCTAGTATTGAACGTCCAAATATAATCCAGAATTGGACGTCCTATGAACGGTCAAGAGCCTGCCATTTTTATACTTCACTGGACGTTCATTGGACGTCGGAAGTCCAGAAAAAACTCATCTTTGGACGTCCAGACATCCAAAATTGTATGTCAAATGGACGTAGGGTTGCCACCTTTTTGAATAGTGATAAAAGGACTACGATGCTGACAGAGGCTCTGGTATACAAAAGTCCTCATCCTTTTAGTGAGCTTCTAAAAAAAGTTCGTCGAGCTAAACGAAAGAAATCCAAAAAGCCTCCTCGTCATGCCATGCTTCTAAAAAAAGGTCCTCACTTATTCAAACCATATCCCTTCCAAAAATATGTGCTTTAAGTCAAAAAAGACATTTATTATAGAAAAAGAGGACATTTGCCGTAAAAAGGACATTTTGCTTCAAAAATGGACTGTCCTGTGCAAAAAAGGACAGGTAGTAACTCTAAATGGACGTCCAATGGACCTATTTGTGCTGTCTGGGTAGTTAGGAAGGTTTAATCGCTCTGTAAAAGCGTCACGTAACCAGTGGCGTCCCTACAGATATACAAGTTTTGTTATTTTCGATGTTAATTTATTTACGATTTATCATCATTTTAGATAATATAATTTTTTTTTTTTTTTTTTCAAGGGTGAGAAAAAGTCCTTTATATCTCACAAGGAAAGTCAATGTTTAATTGTTTAACAAAACATTGAGTGCGACCGGTTTCGAAGTGTCATCACTTCATCTTCAGGCTCGCCTAGTGGAAAGGAGAATATGTGGTGTAAGGTGTGTTAACTTGGAAACAGAACGATATATAAAATAATAAAAAAGAGAAAACTCACCATACTCTCCATCCACTAGGGAATACTACAAAAACAAGTTAAACAAGTTTCATCAATTTTGGGTTGAAATAAATTGTAAAATGAACCGATTTACACGTAATAAAAAGTTAAAAATATTTGAAAAAACAAATATTAGTCAATTATAGTAAAAATTTAAAATATTCAAGACTATACAAAAACAAATCACATACATTAAACAGATTAAAAGATAAGGCCTATTTTAAACATTGTTGTTTTTTAAAAAACTAAAATTTTTTGAAAGGAGACCTGTCAAGTTAAGGCCTCTACAGGTGGTGGTAAGTATTATAACGAAAAAATTCTTGGGTAAACTTATGACAGGGTATAGTTAATAAGATGTAAACTATGAGTGAAGAATTATTTATTATCTATTATATAAGATTTGGGCCATGAACCAATCACCAAGTGTATGTAAATTTATTTCAACCCAAAATTGATGAAACTTGTTTTTGTAGTATTCCCTAGTGGATGGAGAGTATGGTGAGTTTTCTCTTTTTTATTATTTTATATATCGTTTTGTTTCCAAGTTAACACACCTTACACCACATATTCTCCTTTCCACTAGGCGAGCCTGAAGATGAAGTGATGACACTTCGAAATCGGTCGCACTCAATGTTTTGTTAAATAATTAAACATTGACTTTCCTTGTGAGATATAAAGGACTTTTTCTCACCCTTCACCTTAAAATTACCTCAACTCACACATGGCTACCCCCCTTGTCAATAATATAACACTATTAATTTAAATTTTGCAATCTACCCACATGAATTTAAAAATAAAGAAAACTTTATGTATTTTGAAATTCACACTCAATAATCGAGGGAGCGCTAACGCACGGGCTAAGTTCTGTACTTGTTCCAACAGATGTCGCGACCGGAGTACCTCCAATGAAACGTGCGTAAGGTTGTTCTACTAGGCTATTTAAATACAATGGTACATGCAACATAGCCATATTTCGGATATATATCGAGTCCCAGAGTAATCAGTGGTGGAGCTATAAGGATTCAGTATAATTAGATTTAATAGAAACTCTATAATAAATATGGTCCTGTTCAAAATTAAAATTCAACGTTTTTTGGATCGAGCATTTGCTTTTCTACAAAAATTGTATAGTATATAAACCTTTTATTACCTAAAAAATAATGTTTTTTAATATTAACACTGGGTATACTTTGAATACAAAAGTGTTTTTGATTCATGTTAAAATTTTTTTTCATATGTGGAACATTCTGCATAGGTAAATATTTTAGATCTAATTTTTACAAGCGTTTCTCTTTTTATTCCAGATAATAAATGTATTAAATATTTTTCCTTAATAAGGAATTTCCAAAAGTTAAAAAACGTCAATCCAAAATCCGATTTTCAAAAATTGAAATGTATGCAAGGGATACGATTTTATAATATGCTCTTAATCATTTTTTGTCATACATATTGTAGTTATGTAGGGGGATACGTAATGAACACAGAATACATAGAAAATGTAAGTACATTTTCTTCTTTTTTAATATTTCTACGTTTTTTTTTTAATATTTATAATACATTTATTTTTAGATTCCACAAAATCCTTTTAAATTAGGACTTAGGAATTTGATGGTATTTTTGGTTCAGACATTTTTTTTATTCTCGGCTTTTTTAATGTCTTATCATTTTTTTCAAATAATGGAAAACGGTGGAAAATTCGATTTAAAAACGATTTGGTTAACATTTTTCAACAGATATTTAAGGTAATTTTCAGCTTTATTTATAAATTCATATATGTTTCCTATGTGTATACCTCACATGACATAATTATATCCCAACAAGGATCCTTGTGGGATACAAATAGTATCTTATTGGAGAGAAAAATCGTCTATACTGTAGAGTAACGTCTTTTTTCTTTTTAGAATTGTACCGCCAGTATTAGTCATGATTTTATTAGGCAGTACCGTATGGGTGGTGAATTTATTCAGTGGTCCCATCAAAGATTTGTACGCCGATTTGGAATACCAGAGGTGTCAGAAAAATTGGTGGACTTCTTTGTTGTTTATTAATAACCACTATAATCACCATGATATGGTATGTTTCTCAGTTAAATAGTTGAATACACCGTGTTTTCCAATTTTTCTCCTCTTCTTTTTTTAAAATAAGACGGTCAAGCTAATTTGCTACTTGAAAAATAGCTTGTAGGAATTAAATATAAGCGGTATCACCGATATGTCATTACTAATATACAAACAAGGTAAACATAAAGCATAGCTTAAGGATTTAAAGGGAAATCGGTCAAAATTTGTCTTTTCTTTTCGTTTTTACACCCACCTAAATTTTTTTTTTTTTTTTTTGATTAAATGTATATGTATGTAGAAGGATTTGAGGGACGCACGTTTAAAAACCTAATAACAAATAAATAATAAATAATGAATAACTGTTGATATTTTAATATTTTATAATTTTAAAGTTACTTATTACCCTAGGTAAGTTGCTTTCTTCTTATTTCAAAGTTTCCTTCAGTTTTCTTTGTTGTCCTGCCTTCCTACGGTTATTTAAATGCAATCGCCCATATAAGCCATATACAGGGTTACATAATCTTTGTGTACTTTAATAGTTGTGATCCTAACATGGGTACGGACTTCGTTGAATAAAGATCATATCTCCAACTACATTCCCAACAAGGGTCAGCGCTTGTAAAGGCCCCCATAGTGATCAGTTTTATCCTTTTCTTCATCTGCTACAAGAAGTGCCTTATTTGTTTCTCGTACCCGATTGCTCGAGTCATTACTTGGGACATCAGGAAGTTATTATTTTTTTTTTTTTCACAATTTATCAATATTCTAAGTCAAGTTTTTGCATACTAAGGGTCACTGAAGCTTTTATGTTAACCTTTGCTGGACCCTCTATGTTAACTGCCTTGCCAACGTCACCAAGTTGGTCACAAGATCCACGTTTTGACTTCTCCTTTCCTGATCTGATAAAAATTTTTACTTTACCTTTTCCTGTTATAACTACACTTTTAGGAAGACTTAATTAACTAATTTTCCCAGTACCTGCAACCATTGATTACCTTTTCTTAATAAGTTTGATTAAGATTATTCATATTTTTGTATAGCCTATGTTAACAAATAATTTTTAATAAAATATTTTTGTGTAGTACTGATTTTGAGGATTTGTATTTTCGTTTTTTATTTATTTTGTTTATATATAATTTTATTGTACTTGTTTTTGTAGTGTTACTTCACCACATGGTATTTAGCTGCTGATACACAACTGTATTTACTATCATTAATAATTTTGTCATTGATATGGAGGAATCGAAAAAATACCAAATATATTTTATCGACTTTCGTTATTTTGGGGATACTAATACCCGTGATTATATCGTACAGCTACAATTTGGATATTATATTTAGAATCACACCAGAGTAAGTGTTTAATTACAATTGCAAATAAGTTCTTTCTAATTTTGACATAGGTATAAAGTGACAAACAATAACAAGTTGCGAAATGCCATTTTGTGTGACCTCGCTCCGCTCGTCCCATTTGCCATGGAGGGTTATTAGTTCTCATAAACCCTAGATACAGCATCATGACAAAATGTTAACCAATGAGTTTCAATATGAAGTTATTGACAATGCAGAATTGACGCGAGGTTAGTGCTAATTTTGGAATCAGCCTTCGTCAGTGTATAGCGTTAAGAACGCCTAGTTCTAGTATTTGTCTGTTAATTTTATTGATTATATATATATATTTTTTTTATTGTATACCACACCAAAGGATTTTCTAAAATATTGGTTTACAACTTGCTCATATTACCTCCATACTATGCCATAGTAAACAGCAATCATATTATAGCGTGGTGAAATGTAAAATAGAAAATAGAATTCCATTCAAACAATAACAGTCAAATTTTCACATCAATCCATCAATCGCAGTTCCAAAAACTAAGTTAACCTGCAGCCGGTAGTGCAGCGGTAACCTCTTTTTATAATCAATGTCTGAAACTGTGTCATCAGTTCAAAGCTGTTGAGATTCATAATTTGAGAAGTGTTTCAACCGCTAATAGAGATCTGCGCCGGTTAAGCACCGAAGACGCGAAGGCGTTCCATGAGGGGTTCTGATTCCCCCACTCCAGTGGCTCGTCCCGCAAATAGTCACTCATTACACAAAATAAGGCATTTCGTAACTGGTCACACAAGTAGCTATTAGTAAAATTTAAACAATTATATATTATAATAATAATAATAATGAAAATTTTGAATATTTTTTTTTTCAGAAACGCGAAGAACAACAAATTTAGATCTTTCAAATTCAATGCCATATATTCGTCAACATACGCCAATATGGCTACCTTCATGTTAGGATTGTTGTTCGGATATATTTATTTTAAATCCAGAAAATATCAAATTAATATCAGTAAGGTAGGTAATTAAAGATATAATCAAAGCTTGAGATATGTAAGCATTGTATTATTCTCCAAGACAGTGGTTCCCAGAATTTTTCGAGTTGCCGCGCATTTTTTAAAATAAATTTTTTCCATTATGCCCTACAGCCTACAGTTAGGGTTGCCACCTTTTTGAAAAGTGCATAAAGGACAATGATGCTGATAGGGGTTCCGGCATACAAAAGTCCTCATCCTTCTACTAAACTTCGAAAAAAAAGGTCCTGCTTCGCATCTTGTATATTTTTGTTCCTTTCAAAGATATCAAAGAGTAAAACAGGACATATGCTGTAAAAAAGGACATTATAAGCTTTATAGAGTCGCAAGGACATTTTGCTTGAAAAAATGACAAAAAAGGACAGGTGGCAACCCTACCTACAGTCAAAGTATGACTAAACAGAAGAGAAAAAAAATAAATGACATGTATGAGTTAAGGGTAATTTAGAGGCAAAGAAATAAAATGTCCTTTAAATATCACAAGATATGTACATTGGTTCCGAAGTTTATTATTTCATCTTCTGCTACATCATTTTCTTATTTTTGTAGTTTTCGTCAGAGTTTATCATTACCGAGGGGTGAACCACTTTCAAAATACTAGTACATTTTCAAAGAAATCATTACCAATTTCCTCGAAATTTCCGAAATCAATTAAATCGTCGCTCAAAAATATAAATGCAGTAGCTTGTGGATCCAAAGACAAGGGAAGAGTAAAAAAAGTCATTCTACAAAATTAAGGGCGATTTTTCGGCGAAATCACCGAAATCATATAAAATATATTTTTGGTGATTTCTAAAGTACCTACAGTCAAAGTATGACTAAACAGAAGAGAAAAAAAAATAAATGACATGTATGAGTTAAGGGTAATTTAGAGGCAAAGAAATAAAATGTCCTTTAAATATCACAAGATATGTACATTGGTTCCGAAGTTTATTATTTCATCTTCTGCTACATCATTTTCTTATTTTTGTAGTTTTCGTCAGAGTTTATCAGTACCGAGGGGTGAACCACTTTCAAAATACTAGTACATTTTCAAAGAAATCATTACAAATTTCCTCAAAATTTCCGAAATCAATTAAATCGTCGCTCAAAAATATAAATGCAGTAGCTTGTGGATCCAAAGACAAGGGAAGAGTAAAAAAAGTCATTCTACAAAATTAAGGGCGATTTTTCGGCGAAATCACCGAAATCATATAAAATATATTTTTGGTGATTTCTAAAGTACGGGTACCTTTTGACCCTCATCATCACTCTTATGGCTGTTAACGTCACAAGAAATGTCAGCGAATCTTGTGACGTCTTGGTAGATAGAAGTGTTATTATTGATACAAGATTCTTTTGTAAAAACGATAATTTACCCATTTGCCGTATTAGATAGTTTTCAAATGCCAAATTTTGAAACGCTGCTTTTTTTGTTTGGCGCATTTTGTAATCATAAACCTTTTGCAATATTTCGCGGCGCACACTCTGGGAATCACTGCTCTAAGATAAATATGTCTCCAAGATAAATATGTCTCCAAGATAAATATGCCTCCATTAAATGAATGAAACATTGTATTGTAATTTTTAGATTTTTTTTTGATATTATTTTTGTGTTTCAGAAACTTGAAGTACTGTGGTATATATTTTTCATAGGATTACCACTCCTAATAATAACCATTTCTTCGTTTTATTATTCAAGATTTGTTAACGGACTTTTATGTGGTATATTAAAACCTTTGTATGCAATAGGCATAGCTATAGGAATATTTGGAATGTCCAGAGGCATTGGAGGTAAAAAAAATATAGTCGTTTGACATTGACTTATTATTATTATTATTTTTTTTTTTTTTCAGGGAAAATCAAAAAAGTTTGCGAATGGAAACCAGCCCTAATTTTGGGAAATTTAACTTATAGCACCTACATAGTCCATTATGGGGTAGTATTTTATAAAACCGCAGCGGCTAAGCAACCATTATACGTGTCAGATTTTGTTCTGGTAAGAACACAATTTTTATAAAGAAAAATAAAAACAGAATAACGTTTGTATATGTAAACCTCTACACAATTTTGATTTTTTTTATAATAAAAAAGAACCCATTGATGACTAATATAAATCCAAGTACTTACACTAACAATATTCTTTTTTATAGATGAAATCTTTCATTATGGATGCTGTTCTCTCTTTTATATGTGGTTTTCTGATGCACATTTTTGTCGAAATTCCTGCAATGAACATCCAGAATTCGTACGTACCCCAAGTGAGACGGCAAAGATCTTCAGCAGATGTAGAAAAAATTGAATAATATTAATATTTGTAATATTTTTTGTTAAAATAATTATAATTAAATAAATTCTAAATTTAAAACTCGCTAACCATTTTTTAAGTGAACATTTTTTTCATGTATAATAGGTAATTAAATAATTAACAAATTTTCATGTATTAGTGTTATTAATCAAGATTGGATGCAGTTGCTCTTCCTTAAAATGAATAAAAATGGTAGGAAAATGGATGATACTATAAAGGAAGATAGGGAAGAATTGATGAAAAAAAAAATTAATAAAACAAGGTCACCCTTGAATGGGTGCCAGGACATGAGAGAGTGTATGGAAACGAGAAAGCAAACCTCCTAGCAGGCAAGGGAGCGGAAAAAACTCTTATTGGACCGGAACCCACATATATGTGAATACTAACATGTTAAATGGGTATTAAAGGAACAAATAAGTAAAGAACACCATAGGCTCTGATTGGAACTTCCTGGACTTAGACAGTCCAAAAAATTAATAGAGGGGCCATCCACGAGCAGACAACATCAACTGCTAAACAGCAGAAGCGAACTCAAGGCCGTAATAGGACTACTTACGGGACACTGCGGCCTTAGAAGACACCTAAATAAGAATAGATAGGGAAGAATGGAGAAAAATAATTAAAAATCGAGAGTTGAAAGAAAAGGAAAGAATGAGAACAAAAGTGACTAAACATTATCCCAAACAAATCTGACATAATTGCATTCACCCGCAGGAGAAAATTGGAGGGACTGGGGCCTCTAAACCTAAGAGGTGCAAGCAAGGGGGAGGTAAAATATCTCGGGGTTACGATTGACTCTAGAGAGCATCTAGAAAAAAACCACAAGGAGAGCGGAAACCTGGCAAAGCGATCCTTTGGAAAAAAATGGGGGTTAAAACCAGACTTGGTATATTGGCTTTATAACATGGTGGTGAGACCGATAATAACATACGCAGCTTTGGTGTAGTGACCAAAGACACAGCAAAGGAAAGCAATAACGAGGCTAAGCAAGGTACAAAGACTTGCCTGCGTCGGAATAACGGGGGCAATGAAAACAACCCCCACAGCTGCAATGGAAGCACTAATAGGACTCCCACCTCTTCACTATGTGATACAAGGGGAGGCAAGATGAGGTGCTTACAGATTAGTGAATACACTGGGAAATTGAGATTTTAATACAGGAAAGAGCGGAGATCACCATAAGGGAGCCCAATGCCCAACGATATTTGGAAATTTAAGAAATATATGTAAACACAAAATTTGGGTGACTTGATATAGAAAATCGCCAGGTAGTGGAATTGCATAGAAAAATTTTAGTTTAACTATATTAAAATATATAGAAAATCAATTGAAAAATATATAAAGCTGTCATTTTTTTTATATTTTTGTAAGCGTAAGAATTGTCAGTGAAACATTTTTGGGATTGTCGGGGAGAAATAATTTTAAAAAGTTTGTAATTATGAAAGAAGAAAAGTCATTTAATTAAAAATTAATAGTAAAATTGTATACTGGAGAGAATAAATAAAGAAGATGAAAATTGAAACTATGCCTATGGAATAAGAAGGAGAGTAGTAGGAACATCTAGAGGAGTAGCAGAGGGTAATTTTGTTAGTTTTAAATTATTATTTTTTTTTATTGCAATTTTAATTGACTTCTTAGATTTTCTTATTGAATGGAATTCCATCTACA
Organism: Psylliodes chrysocephalus; assembly: GCA_927349885.1. Lineage (NCBI taxonomy): Eukaryota > Metazoa > Arthropoda > Insecta > Coleoptera > Chrysomelidae > Psylliodes > Psylliodes chrysocephalus. Next base: position 3,696,310 of record OV651823.1, on the reverse strand, counting down.
GGATGGTTCTTTATCAATGTTAGTTGGGTCATTTTTTATCATATATTCTATGGTGGATACAAGGAAAAGACGAAGGGATGTCCACTTCTGTGCGTAGCTTAGGCAAATTTAAGGCTCAAATGAACTGTCAGGAAATTGTGTTATAAAAAAAATTTATATAGGTACTGTGTTTTCGACATCTGGTATATTTTATTTGCATCCCAAATCAACCAAAAATTTTATCGCTCTGCTTCATTAAAATCCTGAATCCGTCACTGTGTAGGTACATTTCTTTTATGACTATACCAGCATGTTAAAGAATTATAAATTAGACCCCCTCTGATTTTATAACAAGCAATTGTTGAAGACATTTATTTTCTTATTTATCCATTTCATTTTTTAACACACAGATCAATATTATCTGCCCCTATGATGCTGAATAAAATAATTATTTAATTAAAGTAGGTACCTACTCCATGTGTTGCTTACAAACTACAAAAGCGTAATGTTGGCTGCCTATCCTTTAGGCGTGTAAATTTGTGTAATTGTTTACCTAGTTAAAAATTGTAATTTACTGGCATTACAAATCAATGTCTTCTATTAATATTATTTATATTACTTTCTAATTTAGGTAATTAATGTATTGCTTTATAGAAAACTGCTACGATTTAGGTTTTTAGGACAAATTCAAAAATATTTAGGTGTAGGAAGACATCTCGGTAACTAACTACATATTTTTGTATCATATTCACATTAATATAAATTCAAGAACAATAACATGTATATGCGGTAGGTCATTATTATCATAATCATCATCATCAATTACCTCTACCATCTAGTTAGTCAGATATTCTTACAAAACCAGCTGGTTAAACCCACAATTCTCAATAAAGGGTTACCTAAAATAGAAAGAAAATTCTGTATTTATTTTATTTGATAAACAAGATACGAGAGAGGTACAAATCACTTTTAGAATTCTTTTATAAATAATAGATAATTCATAATCACAAACTTGTACAAATAAATCTGAAAGTAGGATTGATTCTAATCATTATTATGAAACGCTAAATGTTTTTTTTATAGGAACAAATATATGTTATAGTCAATTCACACCACCATCAATATTAAATATTTCAGTATTTTAGATTCAGATAAAAAAACCACGTTCAAAACAAACACATCAACCGATAAAAAGCAAAGTCATTGCGCATTTCGATAACTAAGTCAATTCATCCAACGAGCACGGACATACGTCCAACAATCTGTCTCGTTCTATCGCGACAGCGGTTAAACAGGTGTCTTCGTCGTGCGTCAAGAGAGTTGTCTGTTGATTGATTCTGAAATCCTGGGTGCTCAGTAAGAGAAAAGTTCATAAAAGTGTAGTGTCTCGGAATCCCGGCAGCCCGACCTTTGGATCTTTTCCAAGCAACATGGAAGATCAACAGGTGATTTTGACACTAAGCAGCAACAACGAGACTTCCGTCATCGTCCAGAATGCCAAAGTGGTAGTCACGAGAGAAAATGGTAACGTTTTTGACAGTATTATTTATTATGCTGACGGTTCGTAATTATGCATCTTGGGAATTCGGGTTGTGGATATTGACGTTAACAACAAGACTCGCTTTATTTTTCTTGCTGCGTTGATAAGATTGTATACTTAGTTTGTGTTTGTAGCCAGCCGAAATTCTTTTGTAATTATGAGTAATAATAAAATCACTGGAAGACAGGAACGGACAGGCCCTATTGAATCGTTATCTTTTTTACGATGTTTTTCGTTTATTGTTGATTTTATACAATCATAAGATTCCTGTAAACAATGCAGACGAAACAATGTTGTTTTGGGTATAAATATATACCAAATTGATAAACATTGCCGTAAATGTGGTAATTATTTTCAAAATTCGTTACATAAATAAAATACACATCATGGAAATGTCTAAATTGATCCCTTTGCAATTTTGACTATTGAAATCTCTAAGCAATTACTACTAGAGTGAGGAAGTGGCCACAAGGGAGAAGGTAAACAACCCCTTTTGTTCAGTGGCGTATCAGTTCTCTGTAAGAACACACATTGTCCAAACTTTTTAATTTTAAAGAAACTAAAAAATATCTTTTTACTATTTTTAAAATGCGTACCGTCTTATATGTGCCTGATGCAGGAAATAAAACAAAATCACTGTAAAGTTCTAATTTTTTCAATTAAAGAATAAAACCTCAAAATCAATACATCAATTTTATTATAAATAAATACAAGAGCGACTAGTTTCGGCCTCATAGGGACATCTTCAGGCCTGTAATACAATAATTATTATAATAGAAACAATATAAGAATAGGTTGGTCACTTACGATCAGGCCTGTCGAGAGGGGGGCAGGGAGGTAGGGGGGCAAAATCCCCGGGAACCGGCAAATTAGTAGCTGAGACTTTATTTTTAAGAAATTTAACACAGAAAGGACTTGATTATTATATAAATGTCCCGCAATTTTTTCCGCAGCCCGACATGGCTCTCGGCGGCCCTGCTTACGATTAAAATTAAATAGTATAAATCACAAAAATGGCCCCATATTCCATGTGTGTGTGTGTGTGTGTGTGTGTGTGTGTGTGTGTGTGTGTGTGTGTGTGTGTGTGTGTGTGTGTGTGTGTGTGTGTGTGTGTGTGTGTGTGTGTGTGTGTGTCTGTGTCTGTGTCTGTGTCTGTGTCTGTGTCTGTGTCTGTGTCTGTGTCTGTGTCTGTGTCTGTGTCTGTGTCTGTGTCTGTGTCTGTGTCTGTGTCTGTGTCTGTGTCTGTGTCTGTGTCTGTGTCTGTGTCTGTGTCTGTGTCTGTGTCTGTGTCTGTGTCTGTGTCTGTGTCTGTGTCTGTGTCTGTGTCTGTGTCTGTGTCTGTGTCTGTGTCTGTGTCTGTGTCTGTGTCTGTGTCTGTGTCTGTGTCTGTGTCTGTGTCTGTGTCTGTGTCTGGGTATGTGTCTGTGTCTGTGTGTGTCTGTGTGTGTGTGTGTCTGTGTGTGTGTGTGTCTGTGTGTCTGTATGTCGCATAACTCATGAACCGATAAATAGAAAAACACCAAATTTTAAACTTAAGCTTTATTCCAGCGTCTAATGAACTGATTAGATTTTGGGCAGAGTCGGAACATCTGGGGGGGGGGGTACTTTATAGGTGGTCATTTTTATATTTTATGGAATATATCTGTTATTTACGTTTGGAGAAGAAAATTCTTCAATTAAAAGTTACTTCTAATATAATTATCTATAATTTTTGTTCTATACAAAACTTTCCTAAAATGGTCCGTATTCGAGAAATTTGACAAAATGTAAAAAAAATTATTTTTTATAAAAATTGTTCAAATAAAAGTTGTTTGTAATATAATTCTCTATAATTCTTATTCTATACATAGTTTCTCTAAAATGGACCGTATTCGAGATATTTGAGAAAATGTGTAAATTTCGAATTTTGAAGAAAACTCAAAAACGGATAAAGAAAAAAACATTAAATTTTAAACTTAAGGTTTATTTCGGCCTGACGTGAAATGATTAGATTTTGGACAAAGTCGGAACATCTGGGGGGTACTTTATTGGAGGCCGTTTTTATATTTTATGGATTATATCTGTTATTTATGTTTGGAGAAGAAAATTGTTCAAATAAAAGTTACTTCTAATATTATTATCTATAATTTTTGTTTTATGTAAAAATTTCCTGAAATGGTCCGTATTCGAGAAATTTGACAAAATTCTGATTTTTATGAAAATTGTTGAACTAAAAGTTGTTTGCGATATCGATCTCTATAATTTTTGTTTATACATGATTTTTATAAAATGGACCGTAATGGAAAAGTGCTAAATTTCAATTTTTCAGTATTTTCGTTTTCAATGAATATCTATAGAAAAATGTTTCGAGGTAGATGTATGTGGACAATGTATATATTTAGTTTATCCTCTTAACATTTATAGAGATGCTGCAATAGGTTGTACAAAATAACCGGAAAAAGCCTATAATAACTAGATAGGAAAGTCATGTGTTGGACACATCAGCTTTTTAATACCAATTTTATTCTAAATACAAAATTATACGGATGAATAAATGTTTTTTTAGAAAAATAAAAACATTTATTGATTGTCTACGTAAATATGATTAAAAATATTGATGCGTTGTGTTTATAGACCATTCGATAGCTTTACTAGAATGAAATCTTTTGGAAAATATTGGACTCAAATCGTTTAGAAATACTTTTAAAAAAGATGAAGAACGAGTATAATACAAAACGTAGGCAAAAACGAATTAATAAGAAATATGATAAATCAGGACTACCAATACTAAGTCAATTGTATAAAAAGTAAAATTATATCTCAGATTAATTATAAACATTAAATTACTGTAAATGATTGTGTATGTTAAAGTGATTTTCCTTGTAGCTGATAAGGATTCACGGACACCTTTTTTAAGTGCTTTTTTGCTATCACAAACTTGTCACAATATTACAGGTGTGTATCTGCCGGAAATGTCATCTAGATGCCATATTTTAGAATTTATATTATAATTGAATAATGGATAGACAATTTCTTACTACTTTCTTACACTCTTGTTTTTGGATCACAAGGTAACACATAGTAATTAATGTGTTGTATTTATATTGACCCTTGTGGTACACTAAAATGATATTCGACTACATTTAACAGACCGTAGTTTATTTTAGTTTGGTGGTAAGACTTATCATTTTTAATTACATAATATATTAATAGGTATTCATTCCCCTAGAAACATATCTTAATCCGGTTCTGATCGGCCGTAAACAAATACACAAATTATCTTAGATTGTAATTAAAAGTATTTATTTTGACCCGAGTTGGAAAACTTGTTATCCATTTCAAAACATCGTAATAATGGTTGCCTAATTATTAATAAATGAATAGAGCTGAGCTAAAATTAGGATATTTGTTTATTTTTTAATGTGCAATTTATTAAGGTCTGTTCGACAAATACAGAATGGCACATAATTGTTTTTTTGAAATTATTTTTAAAAATTTACAAAATACTTTTCGAATGTTTACAAAAAATTCAAGGCATCTAAAAATTCAAGGTATCTCCACCCTAAGTTTTGTTATTATTGGTATTTCCTAAAAATCAGACTAAAAATAAAGACTAAGAGGGTGTTTAGTATTTGTTACGCCACTGAACTTTATATTAAAATCCCAAGGTAAGAAGATTCATTTTTATATTTTATGAATTGACTAGGAGTTTACTAATTACTATTTACAATTCTCTGGTTAAATCTATTTTGCGATATGGTATAATGTGGACTATATGATATTGCACTTCGACCCCTTAATGTAATCAAAAATTGTATAATTAAAATTATCTACAAAAAACCAGCATTATAACCTACCTCTCTTTTATATGTTAAAAAAGTGCTTTGTATAAGAACATTATATTATCTGTCTTGTTGTACCTTTATTTATTGAAATACACTACAAATTATTTGCAATAAATATCAAAAGAAGCATACATTTTTAAATAATTTGACATTTAAGAGCCATTTACACATCACAGTTGACATCTTGATACTTTACAGGCACAGCCAAGCATTATCCTGATTTTTGCCAAATAAAATAGCCAGTTAATTATTATATGGGGTTGCGACAGAGAGCCAATAAATTTGATGAAGGTGTTTTTGTGGCTAAGGGCGAAATAGTAGTACGCTTAAGTTACACCACCATAAAAAAGTCATTTTTAAGAAACTGCTTATATATTTTTCATAAATTGGCAGGCTTGGCGACTAATTTCGAATTAAAATAGCCTCCAAAATGGCTATGGTTGCAAGTATGTAGGTCGCAACCCGCCTTAGAAATCTCACCTTTACTATCAACAGCTGTCGTTAGAGAATGTTTGCAATTTATGGAATGTTAAGAATGTTAGGAATGTTAGACGTTAGAAATGATTAGTATTCATAAAATTGTCACATAAGAAATGCATAGGCGGATTTTAATAAAATTGATAATAAAGTAGTTAGGATGAACCGAAAATTCTAAAAATCAATAGGGTTCTAAGTTAGAAGTAATTATTCAAGAAAATCAAAATCGCAAGTCAATCGGAACTTTCGTTCTAGAGTTATCGTGCCGGCATACATACACACAAACGACATTTTTTTGCATTTTAAAAATGGGGATAAGAAAATTTTTTCGTCTGCACGAATGCAATACTGAGGCCCCATAAGAAGGGCCTCAGTAAAAATGGATCATATAAATATCTCTTTAGTTGGTATTACTCAAACTGTTTCTCATAATAATCAGAAGTGCTTAGTCACAATTCAATCTAATCATTCATACTAGAATCCCTAACAATATAAAATTATTAGATCCATCTTTTTTTAAATGTGGTAAAGTCGACTTTTTGATTGGAAATCCAAATAATTTTCTCCAGTTAATCTTCGTGGAAGTATGACAGGACCAACAATGAAATTACCAATTATTCAAGCCCAAACATTAATTTTGAATTCGTGCTGAAAATGGTTTACCTTTATTGCATGCGGATTTTCAACGGCATAAACATGTTCATTATGGGTATTAGTTATACCTCTTCTTGTAAAACCCGCTTCATCGGTAAAGAGAACCTTCTTGACAAAGTTTGGATCTCTTTCTCTTTGCATATTAACAAATCGACAAAAACCCAAACGAATTTGAGGATCATGGACTAATAATTCTTGTACTGGCTTCTTATGGTATGGATATAGCAATTGTTCTCTAAGCACTTTATGAACGACTACTTTACTTACTCCTAGTTCCCTTCCAATTCGTCTGGTGCTTAATTCTGGATCTTCTTCAACACGTTCTAAAATGTCTTCTTCAACTTCAGGAATCCTTACAAAACGTTCTCTTCCATTATCAACAGTGTTGGGAGCAAAGGAACCGGTCTCCCGAAGACGTCTCTCAACAGCAGCAAAAGTTGGGTGGCTAGGTACACGACGATTTGGAAACCTTTCAGAGTACACCCTGACCATAGAAATAGTATAGAAAGCCGATTCCATATATCAAAAATGAAACCATAAGGAGAAAATAGTGTGTCGGAGCTCATGCGTATAACGGTGATGGCGCGAACAGGACCGGTGCAAGTTTTTTATTGATCGAACAAATAGTTCGCACGATATTTCAATCATACATTTTTAGAGATGATTCTATACAAAAAACGATTAAAAAAATTTCAAGTTAAGGTACATATGGTTCTGACAGTCCTTATTAAGAAAGATATGGCATAAAATATGAATTAGTTAATTTTCGGCAATCATTAGTACAGTAGTCATGAGATTTTGCTTGTGATTTTAAAAATACTTTCCAGAAAAACCACGTGCTCCGGTTTTGACTACGTTTATTATTAAACAGCGAAAGTATATACAAAAACTTTAATCCACAATCTAAATTAGGTACTATCACAAGAAAATCACTGTTACAATAATTAATTACTTAACCAAAAACTAAAATACTTTTTAGGTACCTACGTAACCAGAAAGGAGCTTAACCATTTATCCTAATATTGATTTTCTCTCTCCCTACGGTAAAACTTAAAACAATAACAAATTGCCTATCTACTAGGGTCGGTAACTAAACGTATATACATAATGGGCGGATTTTGTTTATACTTAACATTACACTCGCGCATTTAAATATAACTATGCATATAAATATTTACAAACAAAGATACTTTTCCAAACAGGCAATCATTAGTACTGTAGTCACGAGATTTTGCTTGTGATTTGACATCTTATTTGATAATATCATTTGCTACAACTAAATTTAATCTGGGGAGTGCAAAATAGGGCCCAGGAATATTATGTTCGATATTTTTTTACATTTTGTCAGCCGAGACTATGAGTCGTTAGACAGAAAACCTTTCATGTTACCATTTTCAATATAAATTAAAAAATTAAAAAATACTACTACATTTACTTGGTACATATTTTATTTTAATTTTGAACCCTTTTAAAAGGGTCTTTCGGTTCCATAATAAAAATTAGTTGCTGCTTACTAGAAACATTCTATATAGCCTAAACCAATTTATAGTTTGTTTTCGATCAATTTAATACAAAGATTTAAAGTTTTTAGTCGATGATAACATTCCACACCAGCACATTGCAAACCTATTTTATAAATAATAGGAATAAACTTGTAAATCATTAATTTGGTAGTTATCTCACTCATATGATTTTTTTGTTTATATGAATATTTCGATTTCTAAATATATTTTGGCCTTACAATACGAAGCGTTTTGTATCTACCACTTTTTTAATGAACGATGAATGTTGACAGGCGTGTACCTTTTTCGGAACATGAGGCGTTTTAACGAAGGAAATGATTTTCGAACTATCTAGTTAGTTTTCGGAAAAATAGAAAATGTTTGAAGAAAGTTGTCAATAACAGTTTGTCGTTCATGTATTTCATTTTGATCAGCTTTCATACTAAATTGCGTAGAATATTTTTCCGATTCAAAATCGAGATTCTCGATATTTCCACAGTTTATTTATAATACCTTCTAAACTGGATTTATCTATCATTTTATATACTTTATAATATATGTTCATGCCCTACTTTTCACTTTATTAATAATTTTTTTTTAACATACTTCAAAATGGTAGGATATTCTCAATTCGTTGAAATATTTTTTTATGTATGTTGAGCGATAATTCTTTACCACGTTGCCCGATTTCTAGGATTCTTTTTGTTAGAAAAGGAAACAGTTTTATATACATTAAGTCAAGATCTGAAGATGGGATCCATAAGAAAATCATTAACATCTTTATTTTTAAAGTAGGTTTTTTTTTTAATTTCTTTAAACCTTACTGGTTCGAACGCCGTAAGGAATGAAGAAATGTAAATATTTGTTGTGCCAGCCAAAAAACGAAGAGGAAGTACCGATTAAAATATCGAGTGACAGAAGAGTTCCTAAGATTGTTGAGATCGGGTTTATGTTTTAAAATGCCTTAAAACCGATATCGATAATGTCTCCCCGTCGTTGGGCAGCCTGTATATAAATATACAGATCTCTATTTACATAATTATAATTCTTAGGTAGGTTTAGATTTGCAGACATAAATCTTGTAATAAATATAACAGCTGCCTAATACATTGATTACATTTTCATTAGCCAATGTAAAAATGTCTTTTATTGTACCTAGGATTTGACTAAACACTACACAAAACTAAAAATAAAATGCCACTTTCATCGTGTAATTAATGCCGCGTTTGAGAATCCATATCGGATGCATTTTTTACATCTCGAGCGTTTTTTATCAACATCGGACACATCTGTCCCATTACATTTACGTATACTGAATCACGTGATCAAAGATTTACTACTTACTACATCTCAGATGCATCCGATGTGGATTCTCAAACGCTGCATAAATAATAAACTACAAACGGTCCTGTAAGGGCAGCGTCATATAGCCTTGAAACACCGGATTTTAGTGCTATTGCCAGGTCAATATTGAATTTGTAGGTGAATCGCTTATTGAACATTAAAAATACGGTATTAATGACATTAATACGGTATTTGTATATATTTTTGGGAATGTAATTACACATAAATATTATTAGTTGATTATTTAAATGTTTATAAGTTATTTTGTGGCGATATTTCGTAGATATAAACTGTTTAAATCATATAATTTAAAAATTAATTAATTTAAAATTCTTTTCTGTTAGGTATGTTTAAAATATGTGGCAACACTACAGGGACAAGTCATGCTTATTGCGCAAGCTTCTAGACACACTATTTTGCGATGTCAGGCGCAGAGACGCATTTTTATGCACAGTAGGTTTCAATTTCTGCTTAAATGTTATGTTTATATTGGTCTTCTATATTATTTCTATGACCCTGACACTCTCTCGAGCATTTCCTTCACAAAATCCTAATGTCAGTAACATATCGGTATATTCTGCATTGATATATTGTACAGCCATATTAATAAACCACGCATTTGTTTTTTTAATTATTGAGTCAGATAGAACACTTTTAATCGTTAACAAGAGATTAGGTGTTAAAACTTGACAATATTTTTATTTAGATGAAACTATGGAAACCAACAATAAATGTTTTTGTATACGTATTGCAGGCAAATAATTAATATTCTTCAAAAAATCGTACATGGCAAGAATCGAGTATTTTTGTTAAAAGTCTCGATTAGAGGTGTTGAAGAAGATATGAAAAAAGTACATTTTTTCATCGTATAAAATTTTGTCCGATAATAATACATAGGCGTAGAACTTGATTTTTTTAAATAATTGCACCTTTAAAAATTCTACGTACAAATTAACCGAGATGATGGTGTATTTATAGGCTCAGGGAATAAACGAGTATTTTCCTGCATCGTGACAAAATCCGCCCACATTGACGCCAACCCTCTTATGTCCGTCTAATTGTCAGAACCTCGCAGACACAACCTGCTAATCGATTCAGCAAGGCGGGGCATTGTCGCGATACACGCTTGTGATCTAGGTTTTTTAATGATGAGTTAAAACGTGTTAATTTTTTTATTTCTTGACTGGTTTCGACATGAAATAACGTTTTTAAAGTCAATGTTGTTTTGTTTATGTCCAGTTACACTTGTTAAATGCAGTTTTAACTCCAAATAGTATAATTAATTATTATTTTACTAATAAATTAGTACTAATAAATATTTAAATTAGTATTTATCGCTCGCCGCCCTTGTGCCCCGCACCCCTTGCACCCCCGGGTTGGAACGCCTCTGTTTGTCGATATGTTACTTAGAAAAACAAGTGGAAACAAACTATAAAACATACGTATCGGATTCTATGATTTTTTGTTCAAACCAGTAAATAACTATACAATAACAATTTGTTTTTTTGTCGATTAGTCATTAATTAATTTATTATTAAAATTTATAATTATTTTAATGGTTCGATCAAAATCTAAATAAAGAGTTTGTTATTAGTTGTACTCCAGTTTAATTGAAAGGTACAAATATCGAAATTTTGGTAACAACATTTTGGAATGAATTCGTTAACCTCTTCCATTATTTAACATTTTTTCGAGATCAAAGTTGACTCGACCCTGTCAGTTTTTATAACAAAGCGACGACTCGAACTTTTTAGTTTGACCGTTTAAAAATTTCAGATAAGTCTCAATATATGAATATTTATGATAAATGTATAGAAGAGGATACCTGTATATGTTAGTCCAATAGTTATGTTGGTGGAAAAGATGAATTAATTCTGGGAATATGATAATGTAGCATATTGACTAACTCTATTTTGTGATGTACCTGCTGTTTATGTACAAATATTACAGAATGTATCAGTCTTCGTTTAAGTAAACTGTGTGCACAACATCTATCATTAAAATATTGTCGATCAATACCTCTAGATGGATATTCACCATAAATATAAAACAAGCGAACTTGAAAAAATATCTTTGAATTCGTTCAATTGAAAAGGTGTGAACATTTTATATATGAGTAGGATTCCAAATTAAGTTGCCATATTCTAGCCTTAACCTTATGAATGCAATAATAAATTCATAGTGGAAAAGTCTTTAAATTGCTTTATATTCTAATTACAAATCCAAGTAGATGGTATGCATTTGCAATAAATAGTCTTATTAATGTGAGGACTAAAACTTAATTTTGGATCAAAATAAACACCGGTGAGGTATTGTGTAACTTGTACAGAAAAATGACAATGTTATATTTTTTATTAAATAAAAGAAGTTCTTTTTTAAGATCAATCTTACTTATAGCTTAAGGGGTATACGCAGTTGCAAGGCCAACGATTTTTTTTTTCTGAAAAGGGGGTTTCTTTGACAAATACAAGAAATATTAATAAATGCAGTGGTAGCTTTCAATTTTATTTCATCATTTTCTATTTACACTGCTCCTGTAGACGGCTCCTGCACTGAAAAAATGAAATGGTTAAATGAACAAATAAAAAGTTGTGTCAACCGTTTCCGATGCTCATATATGGCGGACCTTCTGCATGTATTGGTTTAACCATAAAATAATGTTGAATTAATGATGGTTCCTTTAATAGTTTACATACTTCGTGCAAAGTACAACTATTTGTTGCAACAAAGATGGAAAAGGTTACACGAACATTTTTAAAATGTTGTTTAGTGGAATACGTGTAGTTCCTTTAACCTTTCCACCATTAACCCAACCAATATTCACTGTCCACTGAAGCACTAGTAAACGTTGGAATAACACAATTAGGGGGTTGAATGTACGCCTTAAAATCACAAATCAACATTTAATTACATATTGGAAGAACACTGTAACTTGTTGAATTAAATACCAACAAATAGTTAAACGAACGTTGTAAACTGTTAAGTAAAATACTTTACACGTGTTGATTTGACTTTAAATTATGTACAGGGTGGGCAAATTTCGATGTTTTAATAGAGAATCTCGTTAACTATAAATGGTATGGAAAAATGGATCTCCCATCCTCAATATCTTTTTTCGAGAAAAACTTGGCATATACAAAAATTGGCTATTGTCTTTTGTTTTCGAGTTATAAACAAAAGTTCGTTTTTGCAAATTTTGATTATATGCCATTTCTTGCTTATTTATGAAATTAGAAGAAAATAATTTATACGTTCTTCAGGCACTTTTTTGATAATAATCCAGTGGCGTAGTTAATTTTTTTTTTAAATACAATTTTATGCTATAACTCGAATTTGATGAATTAAAAAAAATGACTACGCCACTGGATTCTTATTAAAAAAGTGCCTAAAGAAGGTTTACATTATTTTCTTTCACTTTCATAAATAAGCGAGATAATGCCATATAAGGAAAATTTGAAAAAACAAACTTATAACTCGAAAACAAATGACAATATACAATTTTTGAAAATGCCATTTTTCCGTACCATTTCTAGTTAACGAGATTATCTATTAAAACAACGAAATTTGCACACCCTGTACTACAATGGAGATGTCTGTTTATTTTTGCACCCTATCTTATATACAGGGCGCCCAGTTAATGGAATGCTTGGTAATTACTGTAGTTAGAAAAAGTGTAAATACCAAAGTTGTGTAGTCTTTTAATATCTTTATATATATATTTTTTTAACCATTTTATTGTATATTGGGAAGAAATTAATTTCATAAAATGTCAATGAAAATCTTTTTTATAAATAATTTTTTTATTTAAGTACAAATAAACTTTTTACCACTTGAAACAGTGTGGAAAAACAGAGGTTTTATATTATTAAGTTCTAAATATTTGCACATAAACAGTTCGTCCATATCTTGTATTTCATAAGCATGTAAATCTGTATTTAAAGAAACAGTTTCGAACTTTCTTAAAATAAAAAAAACATCAACTTGTTTATAAACTAAAACAAACAAAATTTTTCCAAACAATGGCAAGTCATTATCAAAACTTAACATCAAACATTGATCACTATAATATTTTGTACCAGATATTTTAACATAGCTGCAAATGAATTTTCTGCCACTTCTTGTCCGTAACTGGTCAAGAAAAAAATGTACTCCTTGCAAAGATTAGAAAACGAAATATTTTCAGAACCATATTCAAGGTGTCTTGACAAGTTTTTATTAGCTAAAATTCTGCATGAAAATACTAACTGATTAATTATGCTCTCAGTGCTTTCTACAATAGACGATTTCCAACCTTTAATCCTTCCTCTGGGTTAGTCTGTTAAAAAAAGTACATACATGTTTTGGTTCCTTACTTTCATCTAAGTCCACCGTCAAATATTCAAACAGAATAGCTGAATTTTTGTCTGGTGTACTCGATTTCAACTTTATTATTTAAAAAAAAAAATGTCCCCATTTGTAAACAACAAGTTACATTTGTTGGAAAACAGTCATATCCGATCTGAAATATGAACAGATATTAAAAAAACTGAAAAATATTTTAAATGTAGGTGTATGTACCAATTCGAATGATTTTTTATTTTTTAAAATTGGCCATTCTTCAAGGAAATGTACAGTTACTACTGTACTCATTCTTCTTAGTGGAAATGTCTTTTTCCAGTGGCCTAAAACAAGGTCCTGACCAGTTCTTGAGCCATTCTAAACTGTCCGTTACGTCACCTAAGAAAAGAAAAATTATTAAATGACCTAATAAATTTAAAACTTTTAAAAAACATACAGTTAAAAACGAGTCGTTTAAAAGCTATCCACATTTTAAGTCCATATTATGTTCTGAATGAAAGGCAGTTTCCAGTGAGTAATAGATATGTTATTCTTATAACCGCAAACATTTTAAAGGGTGAATATCATAAAGATCAATGTTGGTATAACTTACTTGTCAAATCAGCTGAGGTTTTCTGAGATTCATTTTCTTTTCCATCTTTAATGCAAAGCTTTTTTTTTAAGTTTCTATGTTTATCTATAAGTTTGCCTTTTGGATTTATTGCTTTATTTTTGAGGGTGCGTTTCAGTGTTACCCTTGGAATGTAGTAGGTATCCTTACTCTCATTGGAAAAAAGTTGACAAATCTTTTCTGACAACAACTGGAAATCAGTAGGCAATAGGGATCTAAAATTGATGCAATAATTTGTTTATCAAACCTACTGTTAAAAACATGCCAATATGATACTGTTCACACAGTAGTCTGTGAAGAGTATTATAGATTTACTTTCAAGAAACCAAAATTTTTAATATTCATCCAAATTAAAAAAAAAATGTATCAAAATCCTTTTCGTCAAATTTTAAACAACTTTCAAAAATGTCCGTCCGTCTGCCCGTCCGATGTCATGTTTTTTTGTCCACACGATAAGTCAAAAACGAAACATATCAACTTGAAATTTAAAAAAAAAATCATAAATCAAAATCGAAAAACAGTATTAACTTGAAACTTTCAATAAAAATCAAGCTCTATGGGGGATGGAGTCTATTAATTTGGAAAAAAAAATTGGTTAAAAAGGTGGTGTTTAGGGGGGGGGGGGAACTTGAAAAAACATAAATCAAAAACGAAAAACAATATTAAATTGAAATTTTCACAAATAAAGCAAGCTCTATAAGAGGACGAATCCTATTGAAAAAAATAATCCTAATAATGATGGGGTTTAAGGAGGGGTTCAAATTTAAAAAATCAGAAATAAAAATTAAAAAACAGCATTAACGTGAATTTTTTTTATGAAAATCAAGTTCTATAAAACGATGAAGTATATTAATTACAGAAGAAAATTAGGTCTTTAGGGGGTTAAAATATTTAAAAAATCAAAAACGAAAAATGATATCAAATTAATATCTTTGGGGAAAATCCAGCTCCATAAAACCTATTGATTCTGAAAAAAAAAGATTAAAAATCAGGGGGGGGGTTAAGAGGGTTTGTTAAACTGTGAAGAGTTTAACATAAAGGGCCAAGCATTATATATCTTTACTCTAGTTAGAAATATAATTTCGGATTTACTTACGTCCCTTGCTGTATAGCACCATTTATCAAAATGTCCACTAGTAGGTCTCTGCATTTTTTATTTAACTTTTTTTCCTTTTGAAACATTTTTAAAATGTATTGGCCATGAACAGTCTGCTCTAAATAACGTTTTAGATCAAGATTATAAGTGTGCAAAGCTAAATTATTTTCTAAAAATGATTTGCCACAGAAACTCATTTGACGTTGAGAAGAAACTTCATATGCCTCCTTAAGCTCATTATTAGGTTCTTCATTAAAATTTAAAATACATACATACTATTAAACAAATTTTCACCCCTCATTTCCCCCCTTAAAATATTAAAATGTAAAAAACCCTAAAACACTTCATTATTTATTTATAATGAGAATCAACTATTCCAATTTTCAAGTTCCTACCTTTAAAAAATCTATACTTTGAAATAAACTTTTAGCCCCCGTTTCCCCCCTTAAGATATGAAAATCCAAAAACCCTTAAACATGTCATTATTAATTTGTACTTCTATACAAATTTTCACCCCCCGTTTGTCCCTCTTAAAATGTGAAAATCCAAAAACCCTGAAACATGTCATTATTTATTTATGCTCATTGACTGTAATTCCAATTTTCATGTTTTAAATTCCAAAGAGAACAAAAAAAATCGATACTTCCATACAAACTTTCACCCCCCTTAAAATGTGAAAATTTAAAAACCCTGAAACACGTCAAAATTTATTTATGCTCAATAGCTGTAATTTAAATTTGAGTTATGTTGGACACCCTTTACATACGGACCAGAAGGATTACCATGAAAACATAATTTATCATTTGCTTTTCTCTAATAAGTGACCATCTGCACGAAACTTAATCTTTAATGCCATTTAATACACTTTATAATATTTATTTAAATGTACGGCATGTATATTATCTAATATCTAACTATATAGCAGCCATTTTGATGATTTTTAATACCTACCTAACCTAACATACCGATTACCCAATAATATAAAATAACAAGTAGAGGGTTCAGAATTCGTCTGTTTTATTTCCACATTCGCCTGTACGTATAATAAATAATAAAATTAGCCAAATTATCTACTTACCTCTAAATTTTAGTAATTACTTAACACTGTCACTGAACAATAACAATGGCCGATAACCGTGTGGTTTACAGAATCTAGAGTCTAAAGCTAGAGAAGAGACGCCGCTTGGCGGCTGCCGTATAAAGTAAAAATGGTGGGGTTACTTACTATTCGACGCATGCGTATTTGCGATATGACAATGTTTCAACAGTCTTAGGTTTTCTTGTTGAACTTACGAGGCGTTTGACCCAAAATATTAAAAAGTTAACTCAATAAGTCGTCTTGGCTGGATCAAGAAGTATAAAGGCTTGAATTAAACCAAAAAAGTATATCATTAATTACAAAAACTGTTCAGTTAACATAAATACTTTGTTGTCATTTATTTAACATTTAGTAATTGTTGGTTGAACGTTAAATTGCTAACTCGAAAAAACTGTTACTTCAAACTTTCGCTAATGGTTGTGGTAACAAAATTATTGTTGATACAACAATCAGAAGGTTCTACCAACCTCTAAGACTTAACAACGCGAAAATGGTAAATCCAACCATTTTATTTTTTTCGTTGTGGAAGTTCTTCAAAAAAGGTGTCTGGCGGAGAGCAAGATATATCCGGTTTGGATTAATTGAAATAAAAAGCCCAAAGATTCTATTCGTAGATAGATAAATCTGGGTATTGATCGAAGGAATAGACAAAATTTTGATTTTCGACAAAATGGCAGCTCCGAAAAGAAAAATTTCCGATTTTCGACCAACATTTTTTCGTTAATTATTTAAAAAATAGAAATAATCATCCGAAATCTTATTCCTTTGATCAATGACATATTTGCTTTGAGTTTTAGTCTGTTTCTGAAAATGTAAGAAAAGAATATTTTCGTTATCCTTCTTGGTACACTAACTAGTATCTTTGTCTACTCAAAAAAAAAAAACCGCATAATTAAATAGGTATACCTAGTTTTTAAAATACCCATTGTATTGCGTCGCTTCCCACACCAAACTTCAAATTTACTTCTTTTTTCAGATTTATTTGTACGAAAAAAATACAAGGTTACACTGCAATCGACATAGTATCATATCACTACTGTTACGTCCACCTTACGAGCCAAAACCAAGGTTGGTTTGTTGGTTTTCATCAAAAACTTACTTCATCAAACACGAAATGCTAATTAGGTTTTTATTGCTCAATCTATTTTATAAATAATCATAGTTATAGGATATGGTATTATTTTTTACTATTGTTTTTCAAAAATAATGGTAGATGTACAACAGACGATGGGTTTTTGGTATAGAATTAAGATGTGGATATGCACGCAATTTGAAGATTTCCTTTTTACCGTAAACGTATGAAATAATAATACATTTGTTTATTTTTTTAATGGTAATTTAAGACATTAGTCTTCAATAGGGTATCTTCCAAAAAGATTGGCACAACTCGCATATTAGTACTTTTTAGTAGAAGCGATCAAAACTTTTCGATGTTGTATTTTATCTTGTTTTGTCACTTTTTTAATAGTCATTTAAAACTTAATTATGTCCTTTTATATTACAAATATTTAGACGATACAAATAAAGTTAGTCCTTCAGCCACACACAAATTGAAAGGGATAAAGAGTTTATATCATGGTATAAAAAATAAAAGGTAGGATATCAACAGTGTCAAAAATAGGACGGCCACGCGCATAACGTCACGCGTAGAGTTTGTATAGGCGCGAATTTAGAAATACTGACGAAGTGTGAGGAAAATATATGTTACTTACAGAAATTTGATGAATATTAAGGATAATATTTTAGAAATTACATGAAATATAGTTAAGGAAAGAACTATGAAGGAACATAAATGCAAATACAAACATAAAAGAAATATTTTTTGAACAGTTTTTTCCTTTTTTTTTAATGATTTATTTTGGTTATACAAATTCGACTTCTAAAGAATAGTTTTATTAACCAGGATAATGAAATACAGGGTATCTTCACAACTTGAAACTGGGGATCCTGGTAACAATTTTGCATCTGGGTATGCCGGAAATTTTTACCTGATTAGGATTTGCAACTATGTAGTTACTCATTTACCTGCATTATATTACCCCAATTGAATAAAATATTTTGTTTTCATATATTATAATGCAGACATTCATATAATATAATGCAAAACATAAAAAATGTACCAAATACAAATAACTGCTACATAAACTATGGTGGGTACATATACAAAATTAAAATAAAATGTCCCTGCATTTTTCCTGAGAGTTTTTTAATTCAATCATCAAGTACAAGTCGAAATTTCCTTTTTTTTGTGATATTTACAATTTCACTTTTGCTTATATGGCGAAATTTGTATCCTTCAAAGTGTAGAAGTCACACTGGTTCATTCACAATTACACATTATGTGAAGTTTTGATTTGAGGTCCCTAATTGGAAGGTTGAAAGTGTTTGGTATACAAGCCACTGCAAAGGCTGCATTTTTTTTTAATAAAAGTCTAATAGATTTTAAGAATTTTAACCAAGGGAACGGCATGCTCCCCTGGGCCTTCACTGGAGCCGCCCTTGGGCTACTCCTTACTTCTGACTAAGCTCTTACTGTCGAGGAAAACGAAAAACCATAATATCTTTCTTGAATCCTTACCTTTAATTGTTACTGTTAAATCTGTACCGCAATTTTTCAATGTTCTTCACTAAAACCACTCACAGAGAACAAAGTTTACAACATAATATAACACAAATATTTGCTTAATATCTTATAAATTACTATAAACGACTCACAAATTACTGCAACATGCGTCTGTTATATGATATTTATTTCGCGCCAACTCTACTAACTCTACGCATGACGTAAGCGCCGCCATGACACCATGCGCGATATCCCCCCCTGAGTTTATATATTAAAAGTTTACATTATTTTTACCCAGGGCCCCCGCAACTGCGCGTGCGCACCTCTAAAGGGGCGCCAAACCGGAGGTCTGTATACAATTCGAATTTTTAATTTTTCTAACGATTCCAATGAACTATGAACACTAAGACACTAAAGAAATCAAAAATGTTTTTATCTCAAAACATGATAATATAATCAATAATGTTATCGAAGTTTATGTTCGTTAATATAATGAATTTTTTGAAATCAAATAGCTATTCAATTAGCGTTAATTATTAAATATAATAAAATCAATAGGTTAGTTAATTCTGTGTGCAACATGCAATACCATAATTGAATACCCGTATAAAATATAAACTTGTCGATTTTTCCTGTCCAGACTCGAATAGTGTACGAACGAGTAAGTTTCGTATTAGATCTTGTCGATTTTTCCTGTCCAGACTTGAAGACTCATCTACGAACCACGAGACCACGAGTATAAATAAAACTGCAGGAGGGGTCGTAATCCAAATAGTTAATATTTTCTTCGGCTACGTGAAGGTCAAAAACCAAGACGCAAAGTTATAGTTATAAATATTCGACGGAGTGCTTTATATTTTGTGTTAATAGTGTTGTAATTAAATTTTATGAAATGGTAAGTACCTACCCACATAATACCTATGTATTTGACTTGATTTATGCCCGATTCGACTGTTTCCATTTCGCCTGACCAATTAAATTTCCCGATTCGCCTGACAAGCTCAAATTGTGGTATCGTTTCGCCTGACCATAAGTTGGATGGTGCGTGCTTTTTTTATCATGAGGGCCATTTTAAAAATACATGCAAAATTTGATTTATAAGGATGATTTGATTTAAAACAAAAAAAACTGCATTTATTAACATTATTATGCGTTTTGTACCAGTGTTTTTAAATTAATTATTTTTAAATTTTCTAAACCATCTTGATAATTTTTCCTCTAAATCTTTTTTCATAGATATACTAAGTTCTTTTCTAAAGTAATGTATAGTTGAAATTATTACTGGAGGAATTTTAGTTTTTAAATATATTTTTTTTGTCCTGGCCGGTTATTGGGACACATAAAAAAAATTATAAATTCAACTAGTTTATTTGCTTTACGCTTCTTCAATTTGAAAAAATGTTTAGTTTTTATTTTACTAACTTTTTACTAGGATGGATATTATAAAAAAGCATGTCGCGAAGTTAAATCTAAAACCCCTAAGTGATACTATATGGTCAAGTAGGATTGATGCTATAAGGCCGCTAAAGTTTCATTTAATTCAAATTTGTGATAGCCTTCTAGAAATAGCAGAAAATTATACTTTTAACATAGAAGCTAGGCATAAAGCAAGTTCTATGCTATTAAGTATCCAATCTTTTAAATTTATTTGCAGTGTAATAATTTGGTATAATGTTTTATTCCAGATTGGCATTGTAAGCAAAATGATGCAAAGGGTAACGACTGATATTAAAGTGTGCCAAAACTATTTAAAGAATCTAGTTGATAATTTTAAAAATTATAGAGATGATAATGTTTTCGAGGAAAAACTTGCTCAAGCTGGAGAACTAGCAGCCGCTCTTGAGATAGAGCAAGGTTTTCCTCCATTAAATACTGTTAGACGAAAGTATAAACCAAAACTGTTCGATTATGAGCAGAGAGATGAGACACCTCAAGATCCAAAAACAGCGTTTAAAATAAATTTATTTTTAAAAATAACTGATAAAACACTAAGTTCTTTAAATAGTAGATTTGAAATGACATCTGATTACGACAACGTTTTTGGTTTTTTTAGTGATATTTTTAAATTAAATGACGAGGATCTTTTAAAATGATGTCCTGCTCTAAGCAAAAGCTAACTGATTAGAAAAAGGAGGAGGCTGACGTAGAAGAAAATGATTTATTTAATGAGATGAAAGCCCTAAGATTGTTTTCATTACCATTCTCGAATGTCTATTTTTAAATGTCACACGCGACATTGATGAAATGTCGAATAAGAACGCAAAAACGTATTCTGGAATGGTGAATTCGACATTTGTTGCTAGACATAAAGTCGAGTGGTATACAACCAGTCGACATTGTAATGTCGCATGCCTTTTTAAATATGATGTTATAATATGAATGTAGTGATAGTGACAGTTTATATTTATATCTAAGAAAAAGTATTGTACAAATTGTTTTTAAAAATATATGAAATGGTTATTTACAATTTCACCTAATTTATCAATTATTAGTCCTGTCCAGTGTCGGATTGAGCCGTTGGTCTACAGGCAAAAGACCGGTAGGTCTTCGTTCAAGCTGTGGGCCCTCTTTCAGGCAGTTTGCCCTCTTTCAGGCAGTGGGCCCTCGTTTGGGCTGTGGGTCCTCGTTCGGGCACTGGGCCTTATTCAGTGGTCCTAAGTTAGTGGACCTCAGTCTGTGTGCCCTTGAGAATAAGAAATGCGAAATAACCCTTGAAAAAAGCATCAATGTGCAAAGAAAGCCTTTTTGCTTTTCAAGAAATCGGCCCATGAAAAAATATTGATAGGTGGGCCTTCTCCGTTCTGACCGGTAGGCACTGGAAGTCCCGATCCGACACTGCTCCTGTTTGTCCAACAGGTTTAAAACCTGTCATTAAGAAATTTATAAAGCTCTATTTTCTCAAATTGCAGGTAAAAAGATTATATCACAGACATTTTATGTAATGTTTAGATTGTATTACAATAATATATTTCTTCTTCTTCTTTCTGTTTATTCTCTTATCAAATTGCACTTCCAATTTTCTATTTAATCCCTCATGAAATTTCAGTTAAAAAGATTACATTTATATTTTCTCTACTTTCTAATTAGTATTTATCAAAAAGATATACAGGGTGTTAAAAAAAAAGTGTCACAAAATGAAATGGTGAATAGTATGACCCAAAATAAGCAGAAAAGTCTTAATAAATATATGACCGCAAATTCATGGTTTCGGAGATACGGACCATTTTGTGTTTATAACAAATATTTATTATTATAAAAAAACAATGATATTTATAAACAATCAATAACAACATAGAGTTAAATGAAGGGATGTGGCGATTAGGGAAAGCGTCGATATACTGACGTAGCGCTTCCCTCGCATTGCCATTTGCACGACCGTACATAAAATGCATGTCAGCTAATTCAATATTAGTGTAAATAGGCATAACGAAAATTTATAAAATTATTCACCCACAACAAAATAATAACTGCAAATAGTATCTATGAAAAAACATCGGTAGACTCCGATAAGAAAAGCAAGTTTGTGAGAATGAAAAAAGATAATCAAAAAATGATACAAAACACAAAACACTCCGTATCTCTGAAACCATTCATTTGCGGACATATGTTTATTAAGACTTTTCTGCATATTTTGGCCCATACTACCCCCCGTTTTATTTTGTGACACTTGTTTTTTAACACACTGTATATTCTGGATGTATTTTCAGTATTATTTTGTATTACTAAGATTCTTCAAGTAATTGTCTGCTGTAATATACTCGTATTGTATGTTTCTATCCAATGTTGTCAGATGTTACCATTCGCCAAATATGTCACTGATTTTAAAATGTCTATTTGTCTTCGAGAATACGGATAGTGTCAGTCGATCGACATTTTGACAGACATTAGTAGTAGACAGTATGACGAATGCGACATTTTTAATAGACATTCGAGAATAGGGCCCCTGAATCGTCAAATCCCCTCGACATTTTACAATATATATTTGAAAACAATCTAACTTCATCTCTACCAAATATTACCATTTCGTTAAGAATCCAGCTTACTTTACCTGTATCTGTAGCTTCTGGTGAGAGATCTTTCTCAAAATTAAAAAAATAATTAAAAATTATTTGAATTCTACCATGTCACAAGTAAGATTATCGGGTTTGGCAATCTTAGCTACAGAGCAAGAGATCTTCGATAAAATTGATTTTAACAATATTATAAAAGAATTTGCAGCAGCCAAATACAGAAAAAAAACCTATTTAATTTTTGGATAATTAAATGTTCTATTTGTTTATTGTTTGGTTTGTTTTTTCGTTTTTAAGAATAAAATATTGCTATTTGAAATATCTGTTGTTTCATTACAAAATTAAAATAAAATGTGGTTTCGCAATTCGCTCAAATGTTAAACGACTACAAGAATATTACAGCAAACCAGGAAATTTAAAAAACATATTTAACAACTTAAAGTTGTTATTCTTCAAAATATTATTTATATAAGTCCCTTTTACTTAGGTAATCGACGAAAAGATCGTACACTGATCGATCTCCAGTCGTAAGCAACACCTTAACACACGTTGGAAACTGAACGCCTCCTTTTATAAGACCATCCCACAGGTCATTATTACCCCTGCTCTAATGCATCGATTACAAATTTTATTTTTATTACAAATATATTTATCGCTCTTTTTTGTAAAATGTACATGTGTGCTATTCCTTGTTTTTGTTATTTTCCTCTGCGAAACTTGCGATTTTGGATAACAACCTTCAAAATTTTTAAATTATTTATAAAAGCATTTGGGATATAAATAATAATATTACATTTTTGACGATAAAGTTGAAGAGTGTGTTTGATTTTTTGCGCATTGTTGTGTCTGTGCGATTTGCTGAATTATGTAATTTAAAACGCAAAATTTCGACCCGGATAACCATTACTTTTTTTTATTCCCGAATATGAAAAACATTTTCCAAACACTACAACTATTAATAGTAATTTTATCCTTAAAAGAAACTGCTTATTCCAAAATAACGTTGTTGTGTTATGTTATTACAAAGGTAATATTTTTTTACTCTCGGTAATGTTTGATGTTTACAACACCATTACAAATCGATTAGGAATATAAATAATAATCATTAGGCCATTGCATGATGGTTTTTCGTCTTCTTCTAAAGAAGATACGGTTCGTAAACAACTTTTGATAATACAGGGTTAGCTAGAAAACTACAAACGCACCAGAGCACACAGTGTTTACTATACAAATAGGTAAGCTGAATTGCAATCCAAATTTAAAAATTTTAAAATAAGTTAACATTTTTCGAGATTTAGAGAGTTTTCGCAAAAGTGATCCAACGAATAGCGCCTAGCGTGAAAGTTATTTACATTATATTTTGGTCTGTGGCGTCATGTGATTATTTTTAGTTTTCGCATAGGACAGAAGTGACAAAAAAGCCGAATACATTAAAACCATTTAACTACTAAAAAGAAGAACACATTAAAAATTACCTCGTAATTTTATTAATACTGTATGTAATACAACAAGTAACTCTTTACAAACAACTTCAATTTAATATAATTAAAACATCAACAACCACATAAACAATTACAACAACGACAACAATAATAACACAACAACGACAACAATAATAACACAACAACGCAACAACACTAAATCAGATAATTCAAAATCGTAGTGTTTGGCATATGCATGTTCTTTTTACGATGCCCTATTAATTCTTTGTTTCATTTTAAATAAGAACAATGATTATCTTGATGTTTTTTTTAGCCAACCTACAGTAGTGGATGCTTATTACGCTGCTTTTACTGCAGAAAATTTACTAGAGAAAATATTCTTTAACCATTTGCTGAAGAATGAGGCAAACTTAATAAATTAAGAACAAAATTTGCTAGAGACAAAACCAGTGGATCTACGTGAAAACAGTAGGTCTGGCAACGCTGATCGTTCCCTCGAATGGTTATCCTGTAAGTGTCGCGCGACACTTCTCAAGCTTGCGAAATGTACGAAGCGTAACATTTATGCATCTGTCGTCCTACTCGACCTTGGGGTCGCATCAGTGGTCGCGTGTCTCCTGACGCGCCTACCCAAATGGTACCTTAACACAACAACACAACCTCACAACAACAAAAACAAAAAACAATAACAGCGACAACAATACTAACACAACAACGCAACAACACAATAATGCAACAACACAATAATACAACAACACAATAATACAACAATACAATAACACATTAACACGGCAACACAGAACCACAGCAACACAACAACGCAACAACAACAACAACAAAAGGCTTTTGTTGACTTTGACAGAAATGACGCGTGGAAAAGGCATTTCTTTAAAAGTCTACTACAACATACTTGGTAACAGGATTGTGGTTACTTTGGTGACGTCACACATACCGTGGTAACCAAACCGTTTAAAGAAATGCTCTGATAATATAAAATATTGTTCTAGTATGTTATGGTAAGCTTATAAGAAATGCCTAAAGGCACTAGCAGTACTAACGGGAGTTCTGAAAGGTACTAGTGGGATAAAAAACTAACTTTGAGGTTAATTAACGTCAAAAGTCACTTACTTGCGTTTGTCCCCGTTATGTGAAGTACATTTTTAGCATGAGTAGCTGTCAAGTGAAAATTGACAGTATTAGTACCTCACGTTAATAGCACATGCGAAAACATTTTTTTAATGTTGTACCTATAACCTAACAAACCAGGACCTAGCCAAGTTTTCAAATATTCAATACCTTGTCTTAAATTACGTCTAGTAGATTCTCCATGAAGTGATTCTTTTGTGGAACAACAAATTTACGAATAGAGTTCAATCTAGCTGCAATGGAGAAATAAAAATTAAACAGAGGTAGGTTAAGAATAGTTTTGTTTAAACTTATGGCTTATAGCGGGAAATTTACATGATTTTTCCATATCTCATTTCTAACCGGAGGGCTAAAATGATTACATATTTGGTATCCCTAATAAAATACCTAAATACGCATTGTCCCTCCACGTTGGGCGCCAAAAATGTAAGGTACGTCACAACAATAATGCTTAAACACACGTTGCATGGGTCCAGAATTGCCTTAATGACAATTGCAATATTTTCCGCGGATAGCTTAAGTAGGAGGAGGTGGGATATTGCGATACTACCACTTACTTTGATTACTTATACGAGGCAAGAGAGAGGTCCGACACGCCCAACATAGGGCGCGGCCATTTTGAACCCTGTGACACAGTTTACAGCTAAAGAATCAGATCGCTCACTCTGCGTCGGCACTTTGGATCTAAATGTTTTAGTTTATACACTGTGCAACTCGGATAATACAATATATGACAACCGCCTATAATAAAACAGCAGTCTTCTGCGTATCCTGAATTTGTATCCCTGTAGTGGATGTTATTTTGGAACTTTCAACTGGCCCGAATGAGCTAACTGATTCTTTAGCAATAAACTGTGACTTCAAAAATAATATTCATTGACACTGACAGCAGCAAGCAAAATATCAGGTACGTTTTAATCATCCGCTTCTGCTTCCGGAATTGTCGGTTTAGTCGTTTTAACCTGACAATTCCGTAGCAGAAGCGGTTGATTAAAACGCACCTATTAAAAATATTGCGCCAAGATGTAGGCAACACGTAATAAGGGTTCAAAATGGCGGAGTTTTCTATCTCCTTTTAAAAGGCACTCAGAAAGCTGCGCAGTGCGACCATTATCCGTATAGTAAAAGAAAATCAAAGTATGTGGATACTACTGATATGATACTGGTATCGATACTTTTCTTTCGATACCAGGTAATTTAATACCCGATACTTTTCTTTCGATATTTTACCCAAATCGATACTACTTTTGTTTCGATACTACTACTTCTTCAATATTTTACTAGTTTTGACATTACAATGCATACAAAAAGTGTATTGTAGGATCACTTTATGGTATAGTATGTCGGCTTATCTTGTAACCTTTTTTTTGGTTGTTCTATACACTCTTCCAATATCGGTATCGATGCTTTGATTCCGATACCAGTATCGATACTTTACTGGTATACCAACATCCCTAGGAGGAGGTGTGTTCCGATAATTAAAATGATCTTTATATGGGCACCAGAATACTTTGCCACGAATTCCTCCCTGGTGCAAATGCAAATATAATAAAATTTAAACGTCTGTGTACCATCTAAATGAACGCAAATGACGACAATGTATAGCCCCGAAAGCAGGTAGTTAATTCCCTAAATACACAGGTAATAAAGACCTTTGATAATCAACTCTTATGGTCATAAACCGGAATGGCTTAATTTATTAGTTGTTGTGACTCGTGTAGTTGCAGTAATTGATTTTAATGAACGTAATTCTAATTATTCTTTACACAACAACTATTAGCTACAAATTAGGATAAGCGAAATGAAAAATGCCCACATAATTTTACAATAAATACAATTTTCTACATTACACCCTATTAAAAAAAAAATACCAATGTGTTTTAACTTTTACTTCAAGACACGATATTATGTTAGGTATTTTGAAAATTGAGTTTCCATGTAGTTAAATAATAATGAGAGATATAAAATTTTTTATAACACATTGATGTAAATAATTTTAGACCACTCTCGTTTCAAAAATAACACTACGCTATTTTTCGTATCCATTGATATAGCGCCTGCCAGCTGTGGTATGCAACTACGCGGTCAGTTTGTTTGGGCTTTTATAATTACGAAGCCAGACAACTTTTACTGTCGAAATTGGTAGACAGAAATCTGATTTTAATTCTTCAAAAAATATCTTTTTAGACGGACTCAAATTGGTGCTCTTCTTTGACATCTGATCTTCCTCTCTTTTAAATTCTCCAACCAAGTTTTTAGTGGTGGTATATGAAGAACACTGATTATCTAAAGATTTTAACATATCGGAAAAAATGTATTTACCCGATAATGCTTTTAAAAATAATTACTTAATAACTGACCGACGCTCAAATTATTCAAAATATAGCTTTTTCAGAGACATGCTTTCTACAAAAACTCAAGAGTTCTATCATTGTAACTTAGTCGAACTCCAACAACTTATTTATTTTTAAAATTAACTCCTTGTTCGTTTTGAGTAGTTTATAAAAGAAACTTAATCTATGTGCGAAAGTGTCCACAGATTAAAAAAGTCTAATTTTTTGGTAATAAAAAATGTCAAACCGTCAATCGCATAGACGAATAATATAACACTTTCGATTGACACTGTATAAATTTCTATGTTATTTATATCCAGACTAATTCGGGTAATAAACATCCGTAATTGCGAATCTCTTTTTCAATCATTATGCAATCACCAAAATATACATTATTGCAACCAACCTTCAAATTGACCTTTCGCATTTTATTCGAATTCAAATTTTTTAAAAGAGTATATATGTTTTTGAGCGATTCCACTGTATACATAATTGCAATAATTTAAATTAATTATATCGCGGAAAAGATATTTTGAAGATAAACAGCTGATTAGAAGAACATTCATTAAAATTTATAAAATTGATAGAATATGATCTGTCACAATGACATGGACTTCAAATTACTGACAGTCTAAACATTTGTCAAAGTTAATTAATCTTTAAAGAATTAAATCTGATTTTTTATACAGGGTGTTTTAAAAAATACGAGCGAAAGTTCGAGGATAGATTTCTCATATAAAAATAAAGCCCTTTTTTCATATCAACATAGATCCGAATCCATTTCGTTGTGGCATACCACTTTTTATTTTAACTCCCTTTATTGAACTCTATGTAAGACCGATCCTGTAAATCACATTTATTTCAGTGATTTTTTATAATTTGGAAAAATATTTTATTTTTTAAATTTAAACGCCCTGTAGCTCCGAAACGAAACATAATCGGACTTATGTTAATATGGAAAAAAAGTCTTATCTTTATGAGAGGATTCTACTTTCGATCATTGGCCATGTTTTTTGAAACACCCTGTATATTGTAGTGCTTGATTTCCTGATTATGACTAGATTTTGAAAAATATAAATTTTTAAAGCATACAATTTTTTCCACATAAGAACGGCTAGAGTCTATTACCCTAAATTTAATTAATTTTTAAGTGAAGAGTAGTAGTATTAAATATACAGGGTGAGTCGGGAGAAGCGCACCAAACTCTAGGAGTACACGTGACAATAATGTAAAAAAACTCATATGTTCTTATCCGATTTTCATTTGTTTTCAAGTTATGGCGTAATTAAAAATGTTCATCCTGCTTTCCACTTCTGAATTTTAACATTATCAAAGTATGCCATATGTTCAAGGCTCAAAGGCATTTCATAATTCTGACGTTTTGATGAACTGTCAGTGTACAGTGAACAGAATGAATCAATTAGGAGAGCAACAAACGCTCTTCGTAGACGAAGCAGAAAATGTTTAGAAGTCAATGGCGGTATTTTTGAACATTTATTGAAAGAACGCTATGATTAAGAGAATTTTTATGTGTAACTTTGTTTATTTGTTAATATGCTATAACTTGAAAACAAATGAAACTCGGA
Organism: Psylliodes chrysocephalus; assembly: GCA_927349885.1. NCBI lineage: Eukaryota > Metazoa > Arthropoda > Insecta > Coleoptera > Chrysomelidae > Psylliodes > Psylliodes chrysocephalus. Next base: position 3,666,767 of record OV651823.1, on the reverse strand, counting down.
TAACATGAGTTTTTTTACATTATTTTCACGTGTATAATATACTCCTAGAGTTTGGTGCGCTCCTCCCGACTCACCCTGTATATATTTTGAAGATATTTTGGTTAGTAGGCCCAAAAATGGCCAGTTTAGTTTTTATACAGGGTGGTGATATGGTTAGGACTATACACATATTATGACATCAGAGTGTTTCACATACACCTGTGTTTTTATATACTTAAGAGCGATATCCATGCAACACCTAACAGCAAATTCAGATTTAGAACACACTGACAACTTTCAGTGCATCTGAACCCACGTTGGCAACGTTGCTCTATTCCCAGGCTTACGCTCCCTCCAATTTATTACTTATAAACTATAGATGATTTAAAATATTAAAAATGCCGATAAATCGCAGGTCCGGTCTAACAAAGAGTATTTCTGTTTTGTTTTCTCGTTTAAAATATTTTTTAAAGGTATAACCTGGTGTAACATTTTCGAAAAAATTTTTTTATAACTAATTTATTTATTTACGAAATATATTTTTAAATATACATATGTACCTATTTCTACATTTTCTAATATACAGGGTGTTTGTTGGTAAGTGTGAATGATTTTAGGAAATGTTTGCCGAAGTTATTTTATAAAAAAAACATAGATCGAAAAAGTCAGTGGCGCAGTACTTTTTTATTAAAAAAGTGGCATTCTCGCACAAACGCCACTGGTACAAGTAGAAATATTTGGAACACCCCAAAAAATACACATTTGCCCCTTCAAAGTTTTTTTGCAAATTTAGAGTAAATATCTTTAAAACTATTAAAAATAATTAATAAAATTTAATAAATTCAAATTTAAACATTCTGTATCTCGGAAACGAAGCATATTTCGACCTACTTTTATAGGAACTTTTTTTAACAAAATAACTTTGATAACAATTTGCAAAAATTGTTCGTACTTATTTACAAATACCCTGTATAAAAATACGTTTTTTAAATAATAACCCATTTGATACTAGTTTGTGCAACAACAGTGGACAATCCACTGGAGTTGTACAGTATGTTTTTTCTACGACCCACTAACGAAAATCTACAAATTTAAAGTATTATTTTAGGAAAAGACAAAATAATTAATTTTAAAATAATTTATGACTTTACTAATTTGTGAAATAAAATAAACATGAAAAAATATTTCATTTAATTAGTCCCCAGCCCAGATATGAACTCGGGCCTCTCGCGTGAAAGACAGATGCCGTATCATCATTTTCACCTCCACATTTAAAATTTTAGTTCTAAAAGTAGTAATTAAATTAGTTTCATATAGGTAGTTTAATTCAAATTTAGGATTTTTTAAATTGTGGTCTAAATTAAAATTATTTATGAATCCTACGCAAAAATAACTCATTTTAATGTATATTTAATCTCAATTCCTAAAAAATATACTGACAATTAGTTTGACAGAATTGTCACTTATTTAAAATTTTAAAAATAATAGTTGTTGGGTGTCCAATATATAAACTGTGATTGGTGTATTTTATTTTTTTGCAGTGTTCTCACTACCCAGAATGGATATGAAATATATTCGTTGAGTTGAACGCAATAGTATATTTTTTCGTTTTGTAGTCTGTGCGTGAATAGTAGTTTGTGCAACAAAATTGGATATGATGGCCATATCGCACGAAGACGAAGTTTCAGAACGACGCCGTAGACGAAGTGCTTAATCGTTTAAGTGCGATACAGACAATCCACTCGAATTGTACAGTATATTTTTTCTACGACACCCTAACGAAATTCTACAAATTTAAAAAAGTAATTTATTAAGACAAAATAAATAATTTTAAAATAATGTATGACTTTTAATAATTTATAAAATAAAATAAACATACAAAAAGATTTAATTTAATTAGTCCCCAGCCATGATTGGAACTCGGGTCTCTCGCTTGGAGACAAACTCCGTGCCGTCGCCACACTTGCCATTATAGTTCTAATACTTAATTAAATTCGTTTTATATGGTTTGATTAAAATTTAAGATTTGTTTATAAATTTGGACGAAATAAAAATAGAAATTCTATTACTTATCGATTATACATAAGAAATATTCATTTTTACGTATATTTAATCTCAATAATTCAAAAATATACTGACAGTTAGTTTGACTACATAAAATTTAAAAAATAAATGTAGCCGGGTGACCAATATATAATCTGATTGGTGGATTTAACTGTTTTGCAGTGTTCTTACTAGGTAGAATGAATATGAAATATATTCGTTCAGTTGAACGCAATCGAATACTTTTTTGTTTTGTAGTATGTGCGTAGATTAGCTAATATTCATGTGGGTATAGAAAAAAGCATATCCATGTGGATGTAGAAAATAGTAGTTTGTGTAACATGAGTGAATATAAATTAAATTGATTTCATATAGTTTAATTAAAATTTATAATTATTTATTTGTAAATATAGATCAAATAAAACTAGAAATGCTATTATTTATCGATTCTACACAAGTATAACTCATTTTACGCAATAGCATATTTTTTCGTTTTGTAGTCTGTACGTAGATACGCTATCCATTTGGGTGTAGAAAAAATTGTTTTCTAGTACTAAAAATATTTAAAAATAACATTGAGTAAAATGATTTATTATTAGTAAAAGAAGGAATAAAAATAATCATTTTTATTGACTATTGGTCGGATTTCTACTCGGATTTCTACTCAAATTTCTAATATCTAAACCTCTAGTGAAACGTGGATCTAAGATCTCGGGTAGTATACAATCTAAATAAAATTGCTTTAGTTTGTTTTCCATATACACCAAAATCTATCATCTTTTTTATTTTTTCTACTAACATACTTAGGTATTAAAATAAATTAAAAAAAAAATATTTCTTTTAGTTACGTTAAGTTGCCCCTGAACAATTATTGCATTTTCGCATTATCATTAATAATTGCAAATTTTATTATGTTGTCAACCATTGCTTTTTTCGGAGTCAGTTTTGAAGCAGTGGCAGGATATTTAATTTCGATAATACTGTCTGTTCCTAATAAACCGTCGGAACCTAAAAACCATATTCAGAATCCACAAATAAACCACATTTATTGGATATCCGCTTTAAATTTGTAAATATTGCTTTAAAGCTAAAGGTTTTTTTTTTATTCAATACTTAGTATATTAATTTCCCATATATTTTAACTTTAATGCTTAGAAGGGGTGCTAATGTTTGTCTTTTTCTAAGTAATCTAGCACGATATTTTATAGATTTCCGTCGAAACGGAAATATAATTTTCGGCATTTCCGAAAGTTTTCCCATTTTTATCACAAATTATTATAACTCAGCTTACACATAAAAGTTCATATTAACACATTGACTTAAATACGAAACAAAAACACCTACACTTGAACTAAAAAGAATAAAGTTTTTTATTATTTTATTTTTATCCCAATTTTCCGGTACTGCATGCACCGCCAACGTCCGCCGCCTTGTTGCCAAATCAATTAATATGGATTGGAATCTTGACAGATTTTCTCAGATTTCCTAATTCAAGGTTTTCAAAAAATATACGCTTTGGACAAAAAAGTGTTTTGGAAAGAATTAGCTGATTTTTATATAACAATTCCCGGTAAAGACTCCTTTTTGCAATAATTTTCATAATTTGTATAGAAATAATTAAAAAATTAGTTTTTCTGAATTCGTGCTCTACAGCGGAGTTCTCTATCATTTGCTTAGTAGGTATACCAAATTTTATAAAAAAATATTTAAAACTGAGAAAGAGAACCTTGAAGTCGTTTTAAGCCTGTTTCTAACCATGGATATCGCTCTTAATATATCAGTTTTTTTCCTTTTGTCACTGTTCAATAAAGCTCAAAATTTATATGTATAATAGTTGTTGTTTAGATTATACAGGGTGGTCCAAAATATCAGCTTGCAACATAAAGTTAGAGGTAGAAAAATACGAATATATTTCGAATATCTTAAAACATAAAAATTTTACATATTATAGGGATTATTGCACTGGTTTGTCTGAACGTATATTTTCTCCATATAATGTAATGGTAAAATTTCCAAAAAAAATACTGGCCATTTTTTTGAGTGGTAACAAAGCAAAACATATTCAAAATGGACCAAGTAGACATAATCTGTTTAAAAATTGCCTTTCAGCGAATACAGAACCATAGCTAGCGGCTGTATTATTAGTTAAATTTTTTCTCTTAAGGGATTCGATATTCATTATAATTTACTTATCTGTTTTTCTGTAGTCAATAACACTCTTTTGCACAATATGCAAATTTTCTTTGCTGAAAAAAATATTCTTGCACAAGTTTAACTATCGAAACTGAACAACAATAGGTTTTTTAGTTATTTTCCTTGCATTAGGTGACCCTTTTAACCTGCTGACTATAATTAATTTATTTGATAGATGTTTGAAATACAATAATATTTGTCTGCACCTATTACCCTTATTATATGTATAATTATATATTATCAGTTTAGTGCATTTTTAAATTTAAATCCATCAGCTGTAAAGATGTGTTTATTACACTGCAAGATTCGATGTTTAGGTCAACCCGTCTTTAAAAAGCGGTTATTAAAAGTACAATAAATGAGGAAATGTTTACACAGTAATGCTATGACCGATATGTTATTATGAACATCATGCGATGAATCGATTTTTTCCAGGGGAAAGCAAAGATAAAATAATGTGAATCTAACCTTAAAAGCATACAAGATAAATTTTATATAATAGATAATAGGCCAATAAGCAGGGCCGTAGGTACAAACCAAAAATTAAACAATTTTTCTACGCCCATGTCAGTAAACGTTAAAAATTGCACTGTCAACATTCCTTGTAAATGACATATAACAATAACATGTACGTAATGAGATCTCATAACATACACGTGCGTTTTGATAAGAAAACTTAAATTTCTTAATTTAATCAAATGTGTATCTACGTACGACTTTATTTACATAAATTTAGTCAGTTGAAAAACATAAAAACTTTTAGCATTAACGAGATACCTTTTAGGTTAAAAAAGTTATGTCCCTAAATGTTGGCAACACATTATACAATTATTCAAAAAAAGTCGCGTTTTCTTAACTTTACCTACGAATAAGTGGGCGTAGAAAAAGTATAGTACGCTACACGAGTTGTAAGCCCATTACGCACTCGTTAAATTTACGGATTCACCGCTGCGCGACTTCGTGCCTAAACTTTTTCACTTCGAGTGTAATGGGTTACTTACAACTCTTGTTACGTAATATACTATTATTCTCACCAAAACTGACCAGCTGAAGTTTGACATATGACGTAAAAGTGTTAATGCAAAGTGCGGACACTTTTAGTATCGTCATAGTATCTCCTTTTTATTCTATATCAATGATTAGAAAGATTCGTAAGCCCCGCCCTAACAAGGTGATTTAAGTGTTGACCTTTCGCGAAAACATCTCGGTCCTCGGGCTCACTCAGAATAGTGCGCTACGGAAATGCGATTAGCCAGAGCGCAGTGGCGTACCCAAAACATATATGAAAACAATAAAATTATTAAAATTGAATGTATATGTGTTTTTAAGAAATGTAATTTACCATTAAATTTGAATAAACATTTTCCCAGATCTACAGAGTTTAACATAAAATTTATAGAAATGTTAATTTTACACATGAATATATTCCTTAGGAATAAGAAAGTATATTTGGATTTTGACAAAAAAATTACTTGATAATAAAAATTTTATTTCTATTTAATAAAATTTTATTTTCATTTAATCAAATTTTATTAGTATTTAATAGTCGTGTCTTCAGTTGTGGCTCGATTTCAAAAATCCGCGGAAATATACTTTTATTCTACTAATAGGCGAGATTAGAAAAATATTAACGAATTATCTACCCATAAATAAAATTTTAAATCGTGAGAATTAAACATAAAACGTACAAGAATACAAAAAAATCGTCAGACAGAAACAGAAAGATGCATGGAGATCCTACTGCGAAGAAATCGAAGACTTCCCGTGACTTCCCGTAGCCAGTGAGGCTTCAAAAAGCTCTCTCAAAAGATCCACATCGAAGCATTGGTGCGCTAATCAAAGAGGATGGCACGAAAACTGTCAACCTCGAAGATATCATCAAACTTCTGCTGTCAACACACTTTCCTGACTCGGTCATCACAGACTTGGCAGAGGAAGAATACAACCCATCTGTCTATGATTGGCAAACTGCCAAACACATAAATGATGAAAAAGATTGTATGGCGCAATATCCAGCTTCTCTCCATTTAAATCGTCAGGACCTGACGGTATCTATCCAGCCCTACTTCAGTGGGGTCTCCTCGACACCCTCATCAGCTGCCTTAAAAATGATAGTTACTACATAATAGCATATGCAGATGACCTGGTCATTCTGCAAACAGAGACTTTTGAGAACATACTCTGTGAAAGAATGCAAGTTAACATGGAACTCGCATTTAGAAAACAGAGTCAAAAGAGCATACATTGCTTATGAACAATGTTGCCGAACCGTGGGGCGCACCTGGGATTCCTCCCCCAGAGTCGTCACATGGACTTACACGGCTATCATAAGACCTATGATAACATACGGTGCAGATGTCTAGGTACCTAAAACCAAAAAATTAACAGCTATTCGTAAACTAGAACAAATTCAAAGAACAGCATGTCTCAACATAACAGGAGTAATGAAAAAAACACCGACCAAAGCCATGGAATTCATTCTTAGTCTCACTCCCCTTAATATGTACATTAAGGAGGTTGCTCTGACGAAAATGGTTGGAATAGAACCTGATGTAGTATCTGGTGAGGCGAGACGTCGCTTTTGGCAGGAGGCGCTCGATGCGCTCCCACTGCTTCAGGCGAATATGGACTCCATCTTACCGAGATATATCTTCCATAAGCCGTATAAAGTTATAACAAAACAAATAGAAGAGCCGGAAGTGGCAGGTACGATTCATATCTACACCGATGGTTCTAAAACAAAACAAGGCTCAGGGTGTGGAATATACTTCAGATTCTTAAACTCAAATATAAAATGGGCTGTGAGCAATAGTGCCAGTGTAGTTAAAACAGAGCTGACGAGGATTCTCATAGCAGCAAAAGAAATCACTAGAAACAATATCACTGGAAGGAATGTGCTCATCTGTACAGATAGCAGACAAGCACTACTCACCCTGAAAATGCCACAAATTTACTCAGGGTTAGTACTAGAATATTACGAAGTTTTGGCCATCATCAATGTGGTCACCTTAAGATGGATCAAAGGTCACGCCACATCGAAAGGTAACCGTTTTGCTGATTCACTAGCCAAGAAAGCAGTCAACCAAATACTTTTTGGACCTGGCCCTTATATTGGCCTGACAAAATTGGTAGTGACAGACCTAATTAAAGAACATTCCCTTGTGAAATTCAAGGAAAGATGGGATGTAACAAATAACTGCAGAGTTACCAGGGAGCTCTTAAGTTCTCCTGACAATACTGCACCAAACAAATACTTAACTATGACTAGACAGAATCTGCGCCTGGCCACAGGCATTCTGACTAGTCATTGCCAACTACGGAAGCATCTCCATATCATGGGGCTGTCAGAATCCGTACTCTGCAGAGGGTGCGAACAAGGAGATGAGACCCTCGAACATATCCTTTACGATTGCTCGACGCTCTCATTTGTTAGAAGATTTGTGTTCGGCAAGTATCGGCTAACACCGGCCGATATAAGAGAAGAACCTCTTGGGGACGTTGTCAACTACATTAAATCTATAGGCTGGCCCACGAGCTAGGAGGTGCCTATCATCTTAGGAGGATGCACAAGTGACGTGGGCGTAACCTAACCGCCACACGTTACAGAGATACAGATATAGACTTCGTATTTAACATATAACGTATATAACCTCTGAAAAATTTAGCTTTATTGAATTTTAAATACCTTTTGGTCCATTGATTGAAATTTACGAATTGTACACAAATAATTATTTATTGAATTCTAAATATTATACTTCATGTTTAACATTTTTAACATCTGAAAAAAACAGTTTTATTTAATTTATTTATTTAATGTAATAATATTTATTACTTGAAATTTCTATTCATATTATGTGAAAAATAATATCTATAAAATTAAATAATTTTTCGGGGTGGGTGGCTCAGTGGTAGAGTCTCTGCCTGCGGATCCAAGGGTCCCAGGTTCGAATCCCATCGTTGGCCGGGATTTTTTCATTTAATTTGATTATTTAAAATTAATTCTGATCCCTTGGTTCCCATTCACGGTTGGGTGCTAATTAACAGTGCTGTTCCTAAAGTGGCGCTGGGAAACAGTAACAAAGCCTACACAGAATACGAGGCTAATAACCATAGCAGTTGATGCCGATGACACAAAAAAAAAATTTAATAGTATTTAAAAGAAATTTATTTGGGGACGAACTAAATAAACTTTTTATTAAATAGTAATAACATTTTATTACAGTATGTCTCTCAGGGTAAATAATATTTAATATTACATTCCCTGGATTGATTTTGTAATATCTAATAATAATTCTCTGAATATAAAATTGACGTGAGAAGTTCATTTTCTAAATGAAATTTGGTGAAATTTTGCTGAACCCCCTATTTTGAGTCACGTAATTTACTACTACCCGACACTGATTTTTCCACTAGACTTATTGTTTAATGCATACAAATGTAACAATTAGGACGCCAAGTTGGTTATTAAATGTATACTTTCATATTCATTAGAAACGTTTATGTATCTATCTCTCCCTAATGTGTATTTCATGGAATCCAAATAATTGACTAACGACAATACAAAAATTATTCATTTGACTCATTATCATCCGTGACTTGTTGCCAACGCGCCGTGTAAACGTATCACAGAATTTTGTTTAATATTCTTTATCGAGCGATAACTAACTCTTACATAAATACAATGTTCCAACAACAAGCGATACGATTTTGAACACCATCCATGTCGGATTGGTTTTTCTTTCGCCGCTCATCTACCAACAACACCAACCAACAAACAAACAACCGAATTTCAGTAAAGCAAACAATAAATATTCTAATTACTTATACTAAATAGTCGGATTTTCGTGTAGGCAGTTGTGCGCTAGTTGTAGTGGTTAATTGTCGTTTGTGGTGTCTGATTTTGTGCGTATTCGATCTGACGTTCTGTATAACATGCCGGCCTCGTCTTTGTATTCTTTGAGTCCCGGAGAGATTTCTATCTCCGACGATGGTGAGATCGATGGCAGCGATTATTTATTAAGCAGCACCATCAGATTGGATGATAGTTTTCTGACTTATAATGTTATCGGTAAGTTCAGTAGATATTTACTTGTTTTGCAATTTTTTGTACACTCGGTGTAGTAAACTGATTGTATTTGGATATAATGGTTCTAGAGCCAAAATGTCATGTTTCTAACATTTAAAATTGATTGTTTTGAAGTTAACAACAAATTTATATGCATTAAAACAATCTCAAATTGTCCATATTTTCATAAATAGCATATATTATAACAGAGATTTAACTAAATAATTTACGTTTTCATTAGTATATACTACAATAATTTCATCATGTTAGAAAATTTGCGATAGTGAGACTGTTTCAGCTTAGTGCGTCCACGTGCATTCACATTTTAGGCGCCATTTGTTTTAATTTTGTATAACTTTTAAACCTTTTCAAAATACATACATATATTATAGGTAACATAAAGTAAAAGGTCTAATAACTAATAATATATTAATATGAAAACCTCTCCCAAGTTTATATAATTTCCAATTAATATACAGTCTCAATATAGGGTGGGTTCGATTTCCTAAAAATGTTGATAGTTTTAATATATTAAAAAAATCGAAGTGTCTTAGTCTTCTCTTGTTTCCTCTTTTCTGTGTGCTCTGCTGGTTCCTGCTTTGTCTTTCTGATCAAAATTATGGTATTACCTTTTGTATTTATTTCTTTATTTCAATCTTCAATCTAAATTACCATTACATAATATCAATACAACTACTTCAAATCAAAATTTCAACAAGCTCTTATAAAAATCTTTTCCCATCTAACAATCCATATCAATCGATAACTAAACATATTTATAACAAATTTCTTTTACGTAATAATAAGGACCCTCACACAAATTCTTAATAATTTCGCATTTTGGTCAAAAGACCCCGCACCAATCCATAATGATTTTGTTATTTCACTCAAATTTGATAAAATTGTCAGACACCATACAGTAAAGTCTGCTGATTAATAATCTGTTATCGGCAGTGGCGGAGGGTCTTCGGATCACATTCCTCCTCCTTTATAGTTTTATAAAAAATTATATTTATTTTTCTAATTTTGACATATAAAGTGACATTTTTTGTGATCGCAGAAAGTGTCAATATGATCTACTCTACGCAACCAGTTGCATAATGTTAAGCATTATGAAACTTGTTTCGAAAAATTCATTGCGTCACCAGTTGTGAGAAGAAAAGAAAAATAAACCTTTTTTTGGTTTTAAAATCAATAATATCAAAGAAGGGCAGATTGACTTATAAAAACAGAATTTGGTTAAACTTACAACTAAGTAATAATAACAAAATAAATCACTTTTTTGAAGACTAAATAACTTTAATTCACAATACAAACACACTGCAAGTCGTCGAGAATAAATAATTAAGGCTGTGTTTCCCGACAAATGGCGGCAAAATAAGACATGTAAAAAAACACTCTCCTTTCGTGCAGGTTAATTTAAAAAATGTGTACTTTAATCAAGTTTTCAAAATATTTTATGATTCTATATGGTATTAACTTTATGATGATACCATTTATATTGCTAAAAAGATTTGCGTAACAAGTTAAATAAAAATTTTATTCACATACTTACGGGCATGCAGATCCGATAATGTATTTAAATGTAATTTAAAATTGAAGAAGTAATATAAAAATTCTTGTATATCAATGAATTCTCCAAAATTTTTTGTATAGGTACTACATTCTATCATTGTTGTAAATAAACACGTAATAAACTCGTAGACCTGCATGGAAGTTAATCTTGTAAATATTGGAAAATAGCCATTTTGTCACTAGCTTTTAGTTCAGTACAATTGCCGCGAGGTAAAATAAAAAATGTTTATTATCCAGTTAAACTCTTTCTGTAATTTGTAATACATTAAATGATATCTCTTCGTGATAGCGCATAATTGGTTCTAATTGTCAATAAAATGATGCACATGCAATTAACAATACTAGAAAGTAAATGTTGGTTGCATAAATGTCAGTAATGTTTAACCAAAACACAATTTTAGTCAGAATTATAAACAATATTGTTGTTACGAAATGCCATTTTATGTAATTCGTTCATGTTGTGTGACCTCGCTCTGCTTGTCCCGCAAATATTCACTCGTTACATAAAATAGGGTAATTCACAACTGGTTTCATACCTCCAATAGTTCTCAGAAACTCCTCCCATGAAAAATTTCTGGCTACACCACTGGTGATCCGTTTAATCAAAATTGCCCTAGTTTTTGTTTTACGGTTTAACTCAACTTTCCAATGCGATAATTAAACAGGAATCAAGGCTTTATTTCCTCTGCAAACTGCAAGGGATTGTTATTTTCGGAACCTAAATATAGCATTGCTCTTGGTATTAGTCTAGCTTCACAAACAGCACGTAATATGCAGGTGTTTCTTGGCGTTGGTTTACTCCTTCTTGGTCATACCCATCCTCGAATGACGCCTGCCGGTTTTGATGATCTTAGGTTTTCCGTGTGCCATCTTCCTTTTCTGATGAGGTCCATTCCTCTTAGCCCATGTAGTACATTTATTACACCAATTCTTTACTTCATCGGAAATTGTCATCCAATAAAACCTTTCACGAACTATCTGAAAGGTTTTCTTAACATCGAGATTAGCTCCTGATGGACTGTCATGTAACTGACGAATTACTTGAGCTACTCTAGTCTTTGGAATGACCAACTCTCTTCTGCTTGCGGAATGAGCATCATTCTCTAGTACTCGCTTTAATAAGCCTTCTTCTAAAATAAAAGAGTCTGAGCCTAATATGACTTAACAACGACAAGAGAATTTCGATACTTCTTGCCAAGTAAGTAGGTCGATGAGTTTCTTATTTTAAAAAGGCATCATTTTTCCTTAATTTTGGCAGAGGCCTACACTACATCGCAAGAGCTAAAAACTCCTCCAAAGAAACCTGGTCTATAATAAATGACTTAAGGAATAAAACCCGTTCTTCAAACAGTGTAAATCCTAGCCCAGATGAACTAAACAATTATTTCGTAAATGTAAGTAAAAATATTAAATCTAACATAGCTCCGAGTCAGGATGCTCTCTCCTTCCTCCTACCTACTAAAAGGATCACTGAAAGTTTCTTCCTAAGACCAGTAGACAAGCATGAACTAGTGCAAACCATAAACAACATCCAAAATAAATTTTCCTGTGGAATTGATGGCCTGTCCACCAAAATATTTCTAAATATACCGGATGTAGTAATCAACATTTTAACTTCACTGATTAATGAATCCTTTGAAATTGGTCTCTTTCCTAACTGTCTAAAAACAGCTATAATAATCCCACTTCATAAAGGTGGCGACAAAACCAAAACCTGTAACTATAGACCTATCGCGTTATTGCCTACCTTATCGAAGATAGTAGAACGGCTAATGAAAAACCGTCTTTTGCCCTTTCTTTTCAAGCATAACATCCTCACAGCTCATCAGTATGGCTTTCTACCTAAAAAATGCACTAGCGACGCAATGTTTTCCGTTCTTAATGAAATATACACATCACTTAATGATAAACTTTTCACCGCTTCAGTATTTTGTGACTTCGCAAAGGCCTTCGATTGTGTAAATCATGATATTTTAATTAATAAGTTACAAATTTATGGCATACGGGGTTCTCCTTTACAATGGTTTAAAACTTACCTAGAAAATAGAAATCAACAGGTGCGGGCGAATGGTGAGGATTCTACAAATCTAGCAATAAGCAGTGGAGTACCTCAAGGATCAGTATTAGGTCCAATTTTGTTTTTATTATTCATCAACGACATCACAGACTTAAGAATAAGTGGTAGAATTACTTTATTTGCTGATGACACCAGTGTAACCTGGAATAATTCTAACATGCAGACATTACAATCTATCATAAGTGAAGATCTAGTGACTATTAAGTCCTGGTCTGATTCGAATGGACTTTGTTTCAACACCAGTAAAACTGTAGCATTGTCTTACAGAGGTACTTTACAACCTATAACTTTAAACAATAATCTGATCCAAACGGTGACTTCAATCAAGTTTTTAGGTCTTTATATAGACGATTCTCTAAAATGGTCTGCTCATATAGATATCTTAGCAAAAAAATTATCCTCCGCATGTTTTGCCATTAAATCGGTTTCTAAAGAGCTGACTCCTTCTACTGCATTAATAACCTACTTTTCCTTATTCGAATCTCACCTTCGCTATGGTTTACCTTTCTGGGGTTCTTGTAGCTTATACCTTTTCGAATCTATTTTTAAACTGCAAAAAAGAGCAATCCGCTATGTATTTGGTTTAAGTAGTAGGACACATTGCGAAAATTACTTCAAAAATTTCAAAATTCTAACCCTTCCTGCTCTATTTATTTTCGAATCCGTCTGCTTAGTTCGCAAGCACATTCAAAATTTATCCGAAAGACCGACTCGTAGATATCCTACAAGAAATTTAGAGACTGATGTTTATTTAACAATGCCCACTTCTGACCTATTAAAACATTCCATTACCTACAATGCCAAAAAATTGTATAATAACCTTCCGATGCAATTAAAATCTATAAATACATACGATAAGTTCCGAAGACTGGCTAAAGCTTTTCTTCTAGAAAGACCATATTACACAGTAGCAGAATTTTATAACGTACCTTAGACATTTGAGTTCCACATACAATGGCATTAATTAAATAATTAAATATTAAAGTTTAAATTTAAATTTAAAAATTAAATTAGAATAATTATAATGACGGATATTGCATATCCATTGCAATTGTTATTCCTATTTTGTCTGTTTGTTTCTGTTTGTTTTTTCTGCTGTTTAGTTATTTTTATAATATGTTTAGTATTTAAGTTACACGCTTTGTCTATAAAATTTTTGTAAATTTTTTTACGACAATAAAGCATATCTCTCTGTCTCTCTCTTCATTGACAATTATTGCTCTTAGTACTGCAACTTCTTTACCAGATGTAGCCAACCCCTATCCAATCAGAGTTCCTCAACCTCTCGGCCAACACCTTCATTGCGCTTCGAAGGTTCCACCATGACAGGCAGGCCTTTTTCTATAGTTCCTTGCAACCGCGCTACTCTTATGGTTTTACATCTGACATGTACCACCGTTCCTTCCTGCACAGCTACCGACACGGCGCGAACTGCTTACATTTCGCATTTTACCGCAATTCAAGCAACTGATAGTCTTCGGCTGCAACTTAATAAGGTTTTTTATCATATTGAACAATATTGGTCGAATTAATTTCCTTGTTCTTCCTCTTTTACAGTCCTAACTTCACTATATCCACCAGAAATCACCGTATCCGCTTCATATTCAAGAGCAACTGCAAAACATCGACCAATATTTATGACGCGCTAAACGGAGTGTTCTTTTTACATTTCATGGTAACAAAGTCCATCAACAAATGTTTGAACAGCCATTCAATCATATATTCTGGAGCTGATGGGTAGAAAAATCGCACCATCTTCGCATATATTTAATTCATATTCTTGAAGCCTCACGTCACGTTTCTGTTTGCAATACATTAATCAGTGCAAATGTTCGTGGCTATATGGCATGTTTAGTCTCTTTGTAAGTCCTTCAAAGTTATCTGTCTCTTTTACAGGTATAGTCTGAAGAACATCTAAAGCATCTCCTCGAAGCGATGGTCAAATTTACTGCCTTTTTTTCTTTCAGAACATTCGTTCACTTTGGCAGCTGTTTCGAATTGTTTAAGGTAATTGGTCCATGACACCTTCCCGTCTAAAATTGGGGTTTTAATACGGGCAGAATTTACAACTTCTTCCATTGTTAACTTTGATTCCACCTCATGACACTTTATTTCACTGTCCTTGGCCTCTTCTATGTGTTCAAGTTCTTCTATTTTCTTCTCCATTTCTTTTATTGTCTCCTCGGCGGAAGAAATTTAATTTTTTATAGAAGATATATTATTTCCATAGAAGACAATTCAGGAGACATCTTTTTTTCTAAGGAAGAAATATCAGACGACATTTTAGTTTACAAATCAGACGAACTTTTGGTTTTTAAAGAGGAAATTTCATTTGTCACAGAAGATATTTCGGTTTTCATATCGGAAGAAACTAAAGAAATTATAGAAGATGTCTTATCAGAAAATAGATACGTCTCCGGATCCAAACCTTTACTCTCTAGTGCTTTTTTAAGCCGCTCTGTTTTATTTCCTGTCGTCTCCGGCTCACGGTCTCCTAATTCCCGACGTAACTTCGTCACTTTTAAATCACTTAGTTTTTTAGCCATTTTTGTCCACTATTTATTTACAATCCCATACCTGTAACGACTGTTTAATTTAAAAGTTTATTTATAATTTTTTTACACCACGTACTAATTAATTTATTTATTACTTAAGCACTATTATAATTAACACTTCTAATTTATTTTTTACAATTTATCTTTACTTCACAACATTTATATTGAAACTTTACTTCTATCGACAAAATCGCGCTATTTATATAAAAATATAACAGCCTAGAAAAATTCGCTAGACTCTAAGGCGCGGTAAAGGTAAATAGGGAACAGAGTCGGTTCCAGGCGATCGCACGACATATCATTAAATTTTGAATTCTTCAAACCTGCCAGGAAGAGTTAATAATGTTTGATCTAAAATTCGGTAAAATAATTCAATTAAGATTTACCTTCTTATCCAAAACGTAAGTAGAGGAAAACATTTTTCGTTAGCTTCGATAAGAATTTTGTTAAAATTAAAACCTACATACTTTAATATTGAAACATTACTTATTTATTTAAAATAAATAATTATACCAATTAGTTATTGAACATAAAAATTTATAATTTTGGATTTTTAAAGCTAATGAGTTTGCTTTATGTAAATTATTTAAATTCAGAGAATAATCTGCGGATATCAAATTTAATATTTTACACAAATTGTAGCGCGATGTTTTAATTGTGTCTAATCTTCTTAGCCATCTTGTACAAGGTTTAGGTTTTAATTCTGGAACTTAATTTTTAAAAATTGCCCGCCTTTTTGTCGAAGCAGAGAAAAAATACATAGAACTTTTGACGATGTCAGAAATATGTATGGTTTCAACTAATATTTTTGCTGAATTATTCCTGATTAACGCCTAGCACGCCCTCTTGTAGTGTCCCTGATTAGCGACACATGTCGTTTTATATTTCCTGAATATCTGTAAATTGATCAAATAATATTTTAACCATAATTATCAGTAAGATCTTGTTATCTGAAGATATAGATAACTTACTTTTTAGAGTGATTCAATATTTTAAATAGTTTAAATTTAAATCAGTATACAAAAAGTGTAATATTTTATTATGTTATTACAATTTACTACTGTTTATTACTAGTTCAGAAAAAAATTAATGTTTTTATGTTCTTTTCATTTCATTTGCAGATTGTATAAATAAACATTTTCACAAAAAAAAGCACGTCTTAGGAGTTTTAGGATTTATTCTTGTGGAAATGACAAATAAAAACTGTCTAGCCTTCAAAACTCAAACACCAATTGTTTACTTAGTTATCTATGTGTAAAACCTTAAAGATAGAAACGTCAACGTCAATTCAGAAAAATAGTAGAGTTGGACGATAGCGTGATTTATAAATAACCGTTTAAATCGTTACTATGAATAGTAAAATTAAAATAAATGAAGTTATGTTCTCTCAAATCATCAACAAATTATACATTCGTTAATATTTTTCTAGAAAGCTATAGAAAAACATGTAAAGAATGTCATTTCATCAAAATTAATATTATTAAATAACAGTTCGTGGAATATCGCTCAACTCTATTAAACATTCATTATAATGACATTTTTATCTTGAAGGTATTACATGTGGGTAAATTTGGCTATTAATCTGTTTTTAATAATCAGATTGATTCAATGTAAATGACCGAATTAATAGAAGCATGGCATCTATTTTAAAATTAAAAACTTTTCCGTTATCTACGGTATTGAAGAGATAAATGTGTAGAAATAAATAAAAAATTATCGGCGATAACCTATTCCTTAGATTTATCGAAAAGTTTTCAAGGGTCGGTGGAAGATTTATCACTTTTCAATAAATCGAACAGTTATCGAGCTCGTGGTTATTGATTATTATTTTTTTTCTCCTATAATATCTAAAAATACGTTTTTTGTTTTGTAGCAATCACTAAATTTATCAAAACTTACATCATTAAACTGCAATGTCAGAGCACATAAGCTGTAACAAATGGAATTACTGTAAGGTGGTTACTTCGTTTGTCAACAACAAATATTAATATTTATAAATTCTTCGGAAGTCCCCAAATAAATTACAAAATTAACCCAACGAAATATTGAAAATTATTTTTGAATCTCCAAAGTGAAAACAAATTTAATGAAAAATTTAAATAATTCTGTTCACCCATTCATTCTCTACGCACACTGTTTTAACCATTTCAGTCTTCAGGACATAAGATTCCGATATCCAAATTGGTAATTTGAATGAAGTTTTGTTTAAATTTCATAACATAATCTTAAATTTAAACATAACATTTTGCAAATCATCCTGTTCAACCTACTCAAGCATTCAAGAAATGCATATTATATATTATACAAATAATCTCATCTTGCTCTAGATACACTAGAAGCTAAATATATTGTCTTCAAAGCGTAAGGAACATCACGTACACAAGATAGATTCAAAATCAACCTGCAAGGCATTATATATTCCATCTCTTACATCGTAACGTTTATTTCTTTCTCACTCAACAAATCTAAAAGAATTATAGCAAAATTCCACTCTCGACGATGTAAGATTGCCAGTTGGACATGCTTTACACCCACACAACCTAATTGCCTGCAATTCTTTTTTCTCCACCGGCAAACTTATACCAGGTGACGTGTTTCGGGGGTCGGAATGTTCACTTTTAAACTTATTTCAGTAGTTTCTGTCACAATAAAACGTTTAATTTGATTTTTTCAAAAAATAATAAAAAATATGCTAATAGACCTTTTTCGTTATTAATAATATCTATCACTCACGCGCAAATCCTACTCGCCCGCGGCTCGTAGTGAAAACGTCATCCTTGTGAGTAATAGCCATCATTACCCGCTCTTTGAATAATATACTATTACTTTATCGTCTGGCGGGCGGTAAAGGGACACTTTACCCCCGCTAAACTTATTTATAATCTGGACTTTATCGCCCGGTCGTGTATAAATGTATTTGTATGCTTATTGTTGTCATTCATTTTTACAGACTGCCATAGAAACGACAGAAAAACTACTATGGTTTAAAAGAATTGTTTAACAAGAGTTTATAATAATTATTATTGACTACATCGGCAAATGGTTTATACAATGCCATCCTTCTTCCTTTCACGCATACACATGATTTAAAAGGTAGATACAAATATTAAAAATTCAGGTTTAAGAGCTAGGTTCACAATGAATTAGGATTGTAATTTTCAGGGCAAACTTAATTATTGTTGTCATGTTTTATGTGATTTATTGAATATAAAATATTTTTTTTTAACCACTTTGCTCAGGATAGGGATTGCCACAGGTGCAATTTGGTAAAGTACAATGTTTCGTTGTCAGATGACGGTCGAAATTTGCAGTGGGCTCTCTTACTAATATGCCTATATTTTAAGATAAGTATACTCATGTGAACTAGGAGGTACTACAAATATTTTACCAAAAATGTTACGTAGTTGATAAATATCTATTTATCTATCTATCTATCTATCTATCTATCTATCTATCTATCTATCTATCTATCTATCTATCTAATCTATCTATCTATCTATCTATCAATCTATATCTATCTATCTATCTATATCTACACGGAAAAAAAATTGTAGAAGAAATTTCTACAATTATAGATTTTTTCTCTACAATAAATAGTACATATAGGGACAGGGACAATTTGTAGTAAAAATTTCCAAATATTTGTGGAGAATGTATTGTAGAGTTATTATCTACAATATTTAGTAAAAATATCCAAATGCATCATAAGAATTGTTCTACAAATTGTTATAATTTTTGCTATTCATTGTATGAATTTACATTAAAAATGTATTGCGATTTATGAAAATAAATACGAAAATTTTACACAATAAATAGTAAAAATTCATACAAATTGTAATAATTTTTAATAAAACTTGTAGTAGTATTCCATAATTATTATAATTATAACCTAGAAAAAAATGTTCCTTAATAAAATATTCAATTTATTGTTTTAATATAAAAGATACAAAGTCTTAATTACATTATGTAATAAATAACAGTAATAATAGCACCCTCAGTCTCAGTTGGCTTTTCTGCACCTGAAAAATATGAAATAAAAATTAATAACAATTGAACTGTTCATACCCTTAAAACGGGGATATTTATCACCTTTACACTGATTTGGATATTAAATGACTAAGTCAGATAACTAACAAAAATGAGAAAGTAGGTATGTCACAATTAAGACAAACAATTTTTTTTAAAATAATCTACTAAGGTTATTTAAATTAGTTATCTAAAGGTAAATTATTCAAAAACAATAATAAATGTACTTACCACCAACAGAATTTATTATTAAAATTTTCTCAAACGCATCGGTGCTTATAATATAATAATGTGTTATAGTTACTCGTATATGTACCATGCTTTGTTATGTGAACATGGCGAACGGCTACTGCTGTCTGGCCATTTATGATCGACGTCAGAAAACGTTGGCCAATAGCAGAATTCTGTTTTGTTCACATGACTTAGAATTTCTACAATATTATATAATATTTTTGAACAAAATTGAATATTTTTCATAAGAAGGGATGTAAATTATTACTATTTTTTGTAGAGAAAATTACTATTTTTTGTAGAGAAAATTACTATTTTTTCTAGAGATAATTATTAATATTTGTACAAATTTTTTCAGAAGTTAGTAGTAGTAATTACGATAATTGTAATAAATTTCTACTTCTACAAACAATAGTAAAATATACTAAATATTGTGGAATTCTTTCCTATTGTTGTAGATTTTATTCGACAATTCAATTGCTACAATAATGAATAGTTTTTAACTATAAATTGTAGTAAAATTTTCTACAAATTGTTAAGTATTTTTCTACAAGTCTACTACTACAACATTGTAGTAAAATTTTCTAGTCAGATTTTTTTCCGTGTATCTATCTAACATACGTTATATTTTAAATTCCTTTAAATTTAAAAGAAACCGTAAAATGTTTAACGTCAAAAGAATTGTCCGTTTCCACTAGATGTTAAATAAAAAAAATTTGTTCCTACAACAGCATTATTTCGTATTTTTAACATCGACGTCCGAATTATTGCGATAATTCGATAGTTGTTCACCCTGATAAGGTGACTTCGATAATATTTATTTTAAAAATTACTATTCCTGTTTGCGATAAAATTTTTGACTCTTAAATTCATATTATAACAACATTCTGCACGATTAGTATTTGATAGGCTATTACAAATACAGGAATTGTAAACTGCAAAATTTGATAACAACCGTTTTGTCGAAAATGTAAATAAATATGACAGAAAATCGAAAATAAGGTGAATCATTTTGTTTCCTGTTCTTGCGTTTAAAATTTGCCTAATAAATATATAAAAAAAAAAACATTATTTTGGAAAAGTTTATGATTATGTGGATTAATAAATAATATAATTCCACCTACAAAGCTCTGCTAAAAAACAAACTTGCGGGCAAATTTGTAATTTTAAGTTTCCCATAAAAACCGACAACACTCTGTATTCAACATAATTACATAACCTCCACGATACTGGCGTCTAACTTTATTATTACACTAATAACTAGTTTTTTAACTACTTAATATGACAGTCAAATTTAATTTCTCCAGTCGTCGGTACCACTACTAACGAAAAGGTACTCACAACTCGTGCGGTACCACCACTTACTTATACGAAGTATTTAGCATTTTTCCACAGGAACCAACCGTCGGCACTATTTTCTTGGGTTCCGTCTCGTGGTACCGCTTTTTCGGTCACTTATACTTTTATTGATTGTTTTTTTTATACCTACTCGAAATTGCGTTTTTTTAGATTCTCTCGTTTTTTTAAAAATTTTTGTTCAAAGTACTTTTGTGCCCTACCTTTTTGAACCATCAATCTTTCGAATCCCCATCAATAATTTTGCGTATTACTTTTTCCTGTAACTCTTATTTTTACCGCGTTTCCGGATTTTTTTTTATTTATTATATTTTCTAACGGAAGTACTTTCGGGTACCGTCAATTTTGGGTACCGCTTTTGTAGTGAAGCAATTTTGATTTGATTTTTCGGTGACTTTAATGTATTAGTGATGTTTCGAGACTATATCGTAATGGATATGGACGTGTTAGTTGCCACAGACTTGGGTCAAGGTAAGAATACTCCTATTTACGTGAAATTTCATTAATATTTATGGATTATTCGGATTTGGGTTCCCGTTTTGTATAATCAAGCGGTAGCGAGGGAAATGGTTTCTTTTTGCATAACCGTTTGTTTGGGAATTTAATTTATGTATAGAATTATTGGAAGTGATTTTTGAATCAGTAAATTAGGCTTTTAAGTTAAGTAAATCATCAATAATCTGGCCTAAAACAGTGCATTTTACAATAGTTTGAGGGTTATACATATAAGAGAAAAGATAAAGCAAAAATCTGATGTGTCCAACACATGACTTTCCTATCTAGTTATTATAGGCTTTATAGGCGGTTATTTTGTACAACCTATTATACCTCCTCTATAAATATTTAGAGAATAAACTAAATATAAAAATACTGAAAAATTTTAATTTAGCTATTTTCCATTACGGTCCATTTTAGAACAATTATGTATAAACAAAAATTATAGAGATCGATATCGCAAACAACTTTTCATAAAAATCAGAATTTTGCACATTTTGTCAAATTTCTCGAATACGGACCATTTCAGGAAATTTTGACATAAAACAAAAATTATAGATAATAATATTAGAAGTAACTTTTATTTGAACAATTTTCTTCTCCAAACATAAATAACAGATATATTCCATAAAATATAAAAACGGCCTCTTATAAATTACCCCCCTAGATGTTCTGACTTTGTCCAAAATATAATCATTTCATGTCAGGCCGAAATAAAACTTAAGTTTAAAATTTAATATTTTTTCCTTTATCCGTTTTTGAGTTTTCTTCAAAATTCGAAATGTACACATTTTCTCAAATATCTCGAATACGGTCCATTTTAGAGAAATTATGTATAGGATAAAAATTATAGAGAATTATATTACAAACAACTTTTATTTGAACAATTTTTATAAAAAATTATTTTTTTTTACATTTTGTCAAA
Source organism: Psylliodes chrysocephalus (assembly GCA_927349885.1). NCBI lineage: Eukaryota > Metazoa > Arthropoda > Insecta > Coleoptera > Chrysomelidae > Psylliodes > Psylliodes chrysocephalus. The sequence goes on along the minus strand of OV651823.1, from coordinate 3,644,247 downwards.
TTTCTCGAATACGGACCATTTTAGGAAAATTTTGCATAAAACCAAAATTATAGACAATTATATTAGAAGTAACTTTTATTTGAAGAAATTTCTTCTCCAAACGTAAACAACAGATATATTCCATAAAATATAAAAATGACCACGTATAAAGTACCCCCCCAGATGTTCCGACTCTGCCCAAAATCTAATCAGCTCATTGGACGCTGAAACAAAGCTTAAGTTTAAAATTTGGTGTTTTCCTGTTTATCGGTTCATGAGTTATGCGACATACAGACACACGCACACCCACACACACACACACACAAACACACACACACAAACACACACACAAACACACACACACACACACACACACACACAAACACAGACATCATCGCGAAAATAGTCAAAACGGATTCAGGGGACCTCAAAACGTAAAAATCCGTCGAAAACTCGAGGTCGAAAAAAATCATGATTCCTATACTTTCCTTATATCTGTATACAGATAGGAAAGTAAAAATATTAATGTTTCTGTCCTAAACAATAAATACTTGTATTAAACTAGAAAATTTTTAAAACTACTGGATTTTGTTTCAATTTAGGAGATTGCTCTTAAGTCCCTTTTTTTATACATTTTTCAATAAAAGTTAATAACAAGGTAATATTTTTTCCACTTATTAGGCCTGATGATGGCTCATAGTAATCGAAACTATACTCCCTAGTACATACAAGTTAAATCCTAAGTTGATACTTTTTTTAATTGTGTATATATGTAATTAAAATCAATCTTTCATTAATTTCATCTTTAATTACCTTTTCAAAAAACACAAAAATAACAAAGTTGGATTAATTTATTCCAAAATGTCTGAAAAAGTGTATAACTTTCGTATTGAAAGATATACAAATGATTTTCTCGCGGTTTTCCACACTTTTTGTTGACTTGTCCCACCTGATATGCAATGGATTTTCCTCGATAACATTTATCCTGCATATTTCAATAAAATTATGTGTAGAGTTTTCTTTCCTCAATTAGGCTTTCGACTATGACTTAATTGTCAATGGGGTATAAGCGGGAAAATATTATTTTGTTTGTATCTAAGAAAGATGTACGTAACAAACATTTTTAGATTCTAAACCAGCCAAGCAACCTTAAATGCATTTAGATCAAACATAATCTAGTTGGAACAATCAAATAATTATCATTTATACATATGATATGATGAAAAGCGGCCCTGGTAAGGTGCTTTGGGGAATTTCAAAACTTATTTTCAAATGAATTTAAGGTTGGCGTTCACCCATAGAAATTCGCTGTATATGCAGAATTTATTTTTGACTTTCTACATAGTTTTCTGAAAAAATATACTTCCTGGTATTTATTTTAATATTAAAATCAGTTCATGAAGAGTGTCGACTGGTTGTAGTTTTTTAAAAATTCTCTAAAAATTTCTTTTACTAATAAATACTAATAAACTCTCAAATAACCAAAATAGTTTTAAGAAAAACATCTCAACTCTCAACTTCAGATGCCATTGCAAATCAATAAACAATTCTATAGAACAGAAAAAACCCTTTTTTATGTTGTGGATCTTACCAAGGCATTTGATGCAGTTGATCATACAAAATTAATGGTTGCCTTGGAAAATATTGGATTATGAGGTGTTGCTTACAATCTAATAAAAAGTTACCTATCTAGAAAATAGAATACAATAATAATAGTACTTTTGGTGATTATCAAGTCATAAATTGTGGTGTTCCTCAAGGAACAGTTCTTGGACCCTTATTATTTAATTTGTTTTTAAATGATCTCTTCGAACAAAAAATAAATGGTGAAATTATTAGATCTACAAAAAATTCTTAATTTTTTCGATAAATTCACTTGCTTAAAAGCTATTCAAGCTCAAAGTTGAACTAAAAATAACTTAATAATTTTCTTTGTATTTTTACTTTTCTTCTTAATAAATTCTACTTTCCTCTTTTCAATAATTTTGACAGACTCAACAAAATATCTGAATCAGATATTTTTGCAATAAAGAATAAATTGTAAAACAAATAATGATAGTTTTTCAGTCAAAATACAAAGAAAATTAATAAGTTATTTTTAGTTCAACTTTGAGCTTGAATTTTAAGCAAGTGAATTTATCGAAAAAATTGCTAAGAATTTTTTGTAGAGCGTTAAATTTACTACAAAAATAATTGATTGCCGCAGCTTTGTATGAGCTGGCTGAGGAACGAAAAAATTGATTGCAAAAATTATAATTTTAATACTTTTATTTTATAATATTATTTTAACTACTCTATTCTTAAGTTTCCTTTATGTTTTTTTATTTTATACTTAGATTGTGTCAGTTTATTAAAAAAAAATTAAAAGCATTAACCCTCAGGTCCTATCTTTTTGTTGGCTTTCATTTATTTGCTAAATTAAATGTATGCTTTCTAACTTTCAACATTTTTACTGTATCTTTTTTAGAATTATTCCCAAATCCATATTTTCTAATTCAAAAACAAAATACATATATTATTTCTTTCAAAATTATAGCTTTTTAAAAAAAATTTTAATTGAAATTTGAAATTGATTCCAGTTTGATAACCTATCAGAGAAATGAAAAATCTCTTCAAATGAATCATTGTGTATAGTTATCAAAACTTTGAACCTACGGCGATTAGTCACTTAGATAAAATGGAGTATGTTCATAATTTCGTGAACTAGGTATATCATATTACGGATATGTGACCGTAGAAGAAACATATAAGCATAGTCGATAATACGGGTGGGAAAATGGGTATTAGGTTCCATAATGTGAAATTAAAAAAAAAAATAAGGGTAAATGATAGTGGCGGTCATGTCGAAGAAACAAGCATGATTTTTTTTTTTATATAAATGCTACCTTGACTACTCTTAGAAAGTATGAATGGCGAAATCTCATCAAATATTTTGAATAAATAATTCTATAAATATCTAGGATAATCATTATTAATTAAAACTTTTTGTCTTACCTGCATAAATTAAAATATGCATAACACTTATATTTGCCGTTGTTTGCAGTTTTTCCTTGTCTTTTCCCGTCACTACTACGCTTACATCGTCCGCGTAGCCTACTAGCTTTACCTCGCGTGGTACTGGGAGTTTTAGGATGACATCGTAGTACACATTCCATAACATTGGTCCTATAACAGAGCCTTGTGGTACTCCACACGTCATCCTCCTCATTTTTCCTTCTATCCCTATGAGGAGCCATCTGTCATCTAGATAGCTGACCACTAGGTTATACGTTTGTCGTGTTACCTCTCGGTTTCTCAGTTCCTCTAGAATTCCATCCCACGGGGCAGAATTAAAGGCATTTTTAACATATATTGTAATGAGGGCACACCTTTTTCTGCCTGCTCTCTCGTTTGCCTCGTCTGCTATTTGCTGAACTTCTTCCATAGCGTCCATGGTTGATCTGCCCTCTCGGAATCTATATTGTTTACTAGACAAGTCACCGTTTCTCTCTATTTCCCTCTTCAGCCTTCCTAGGAGAAGATGCTCCATCAATTTTGCAAATACATTTAGGAGACAGATAGGCCTATATGTCTTGTTCATTTGTTCTGTTTTATGTTTTTCCAAAAGTACCAGTTTTGCTACTTTCCATTCTTTAGGGAACGTTCTTTTCAGCCAACATCTGTTAAAGTATATATCTGCTCTGGTGTTATCGGGATAACTTAAACGCTGCCTAGAAACTTGGCAGCTTCTTGTTTCATCCCATCTTTCCTTAAATTTCGCAAGGGAATGTTTTTTAATCGGGTTTTTCACTACCATTGTGGTCAGTCCAATGGAAGAACCAGTTCCAAAGAGTATATGGTTGGCGTGATCTTTGATCCATCTTAAGGTGACTACGTTGTTGATGGATACTTCGCCCAAAGCTTTGTTACATTATAGTACCATAGTACTAATCCTGTGTAAATTGGTGGTCTGTCCAGGATGAGTAGTGCTTGTCTGCTATCTGTACAGATGAACATGTTCCTTCTAGTAATATTGTTTCTAGTAATTTCTTTTGCTACTATGAGAATCCCCGTGAGCTCGGTTTGAACTACACTGACAATATTGCACAGCCCATTTTATGTTTCGGTTTAAGGGTCTGGAATATATTCTATATACTGAACCTCTTTTTCTTAGTCGTGTCATTGTCACTAGAGCAATCTCCTTGATGTAAATGTCTAGGAAAATAAGACTAAAAATGACTTCCATGGCTATGGTTGGTATAGTTTTCATGTCTCCTGTTATGTTGAGACTTGCTGTTCCTTCATTTTGTTCTAGTTTGCGGATGTCTGTCGACTGTTGAGCTTTCGAGAGACCCCAGGTGCGCTCCACAGTCTGGAAGCAATGTATGCTCTGTTTTCTAGGCGTCAGTTCCACGTTAACTTATTGTCAAAGATGAGACCTAGGTATTTCACCTGTGTTGCAAAATTTATTTTTGTATCTATAAGCACAGGAGACTTAAATTTCATTATCATCATCTTTCTTGTGAAAAGGACCATTTTTGTCTTCTTGGGACTGATAGACAGTGAACGGTCCTTACACCACTGTTCTATAATTTTGAGATCTACTTGTATTTGCAGAATGACCACGGTGGTAGGTATATACTGAAATTAATAAATCCTACGTATATATTCTCCGAATATCTTGCTCTATTTGGGACCTTGCCGTTGTTTGAATAAAAAAATCCCCTTTACAACAAACTTCCCGCGCACGTCAATGCTGATAACCTGCGGTCTTTCCACCGATCTGCATTTTCGTAGGTAGTACATGTGAAGAAAATTTAATGACTAAACGAAATGCATCAACAATTCAATATCAATTTTAAATAGTCTTGATCTAGCCATCGCGAAATAACGTTCGTTCCTATTCGAAGGCGTTAGTTTTTCGAAATCTCGTCCAATTTCGTATGGCTGACTAGTCTAGTGACCGCGGGCAGGGCCTAAAATTAGCGGGCATCAAAATCTAGAATAAGTTTCTCCTCTTTGATGTCTGAGAGGATTAAAAATAGTGTCATCGGTTTTTAGGTGTAACAGGTGCATACGAATTGATATGGGACTATTTGAAGGTATTTATTCAGTTGTGTTTTTTATATAATACTGGTTTTATTACCAATTAACCATAAGGATACTTTATGAATTGAATTAGTGAGAGCGATTTGCCTATATAAATAAAAACATATTCAAATTACGTGTGTCATAATTGATGGTCTTCCATTCTGTCCTGTCAAGACATAAATATAAGAAAAAATTGTTTAATGGAATAGTATTTATGCGACAAGTGCAGAAAGTATATATATTTGTTCTACGACCCCAATGACTAAAACACTAATAATATAAACGTATTTTTTTTTATTTCAATTACAAACGAATATTAAAGACATTACAATTGGAAATATTAATAATCATAGACTGATGGTTTTTCATAATTTTCTAGTTAGCAATTTCCATTAATCTTGGAGGAAATTAAATATCAAGTAACTTGATTTCAGAAGTTATTGATTGATTTAACGTAAATATTTTTTGTCAAATTACCTAATTTTTTACTTACCTATAAGCAGTAAGGTTTTTTACTTTTTGAAGTCCCCTGATAACTAACTCAAAAACGGATAAAGAGAATTACTCAAAATTTTAAATTTAAGCTTTAATCTATCCTGTGATGAGCTTATTAAATTTTTGACACAGTCTGAGCATATGAAGGGGTACTTTATATGAAACGTGTTTTCTACTTTAAGACATATTAATTTTTTATTATTTTCGATTAGAAAAGAAAATTCTTTGAATAAGAGTTGGTTCTGATATCAATCTCTATAATTTTTGTCATATAGGATTTTTCTAAAATGGACTATATTGGAAAAATTTGAGGAAAAGTGCCGAATTTTAATTTTTTCGTTATGAATGAAGATATTAAAAAAAACTAATAAAATGTGTGGAACATGTTTATCTTTAATTTATGGTCTAAAAATTGTTTGCCGTCCCTTCCCCTACACAAGTCGTTCAGTCGACTTCAGGGGTTGAAATTCACTCGTAAGGGGGTGAATTAGGGAGAGTATTATTATTATTATTATTATTATTATTATTATTATTATTATTATTATTATTATTATTATTATTATTATTATTATTATTATTATTATTATTATTATATCATAACTTTTCAGGAAAGTCGTGTATTGGACACATCAGATATTTCTGTTAATATTGGTTCAATCATATTGGGCTTTTTAATAATTTATATAAATGAGACAAGGAATAAAATTATAATATGAAGATTTTTACAAAAATTAGAAAAAAAAACAAATTTAAATAATCGCTTAAGTTAAATATTCCCTTTTCTTTTATTAATACCTGTTCTGCCTCTTTATTCATCTTCTGATTTTCTTCATCTTTAGAGTTTTGTTCATATTATTTATAATATATTATCATGTATGTATTCAAAATAATATCTATAGTAATATACCTCCATGATCCGAATTAAATAAACAAACGCTCTAAAGGTAAAAATGTGGATAAACAAACGTAGAGAATGTAAACAAACACTTTGCCTACGTATAGTGACAAATGACAGGCACGAAAATTAATTTGAATGGAAAATACAAAAAAGTGTATGATGAACATCGAGAAGGACTAGACATCGTAAAGAATTAAAATTATTTATACAGCGCTTCTCAGAAACCCCTTCCCTCTTTTTTTTGGACGGTGATGCTTAGACTGATGAAATTTGGAGGGTGAAAACAAACTATGTTTGTCTACTAGTGGTAACAAGTGATGTCATAAGGCGACTAGAACCAACAATATTATGACAAGTGATATATCGTTTGAAAGGTATTTACAATACCTATTTAGTCATACTAATTATGTTTAGATATACGGTGATTTTGATGGAAAGATTCAAGAACCATTTCTTATAACAATTGTTCAAAATTTGCTCCATCTGCTTCCTGGCAGTAAAACATCCTCTTGTCGGACTTGTTTAAATATGTCAGTGGAAATTGCCCATAAATTATTCAACAATTCATTTTAAAATGTTAATATTGCCAGGAACTGTAGCGTAAACCTTAGATTTAAGGTATCCTCACTGAAAAAATCTAAAGGTGTTAGGTTTGGGAACCTAGCTGGCCATTCTATTGGACCGCGTCGTCCAATCCATCTACCAGGATATTCTTCATCTATATAACGTCTTACTGTGAAGTAATAGTGTGCAGGAGCACTACCTTGTTGGAACGTTATTTTCAAGTTACCAAATTCATCTAGACTATTTTCCAGAATTTGAAGAATTAACAGTTCAATTGCGTTTTCTAACATCTCTAGACACACTTCACCGGTTAAATTAGAATGCAATAAAATAGGCTTGACTATGTGGTTTCTCAAAATACCTGCCTAGGCTTAGTAAATTTACTTTTGAAACTGTGTATGTTTTTCACGATAGTTTTAATGAAACCTATATAAATAATATTTTTTTAAATAACTGATATTTATTTGTGTTCTGTATGATCAACGTTTCGATATCTTTTTAATTAAATGTAGGTATTTTGATTGTGTTTGTCTCCTATATAAAATGTTATCTAAAATATATACATTTATTTTTCTATAATGCATTAATTTTATTTTATATGTATATCTTTATTTATATTTATATTTGTTATCAGAACAAGTGCTTTATTGGCACTCAATATTTATTTATTTAAAATTATTTCTATTACTTTGTAACTTATATTATTCTTGAATAAATAATATTATTACTATTATTATTATTGTTATCCCAACGACATATTACTTTTTTTTATATCAATCTTTAATGGTGGAGTCCTTCTATACAGGTCTTTTTAGAAGTTTATTTTCCTTAATGGAGGTAACTATTAATAAAAGGCATAGTTTGTTTAAATATTAAAATAATGTAACCCTGCGATTTAAAGTACAAAATAAATAAAGACTACCATCCTAAAAAAGCCATCATTTTTGATAGAAGAAACAAAGTAAACATTTAAAATTGAATTTATTTTCACTTTAATTCATTTAAATTAAAGTAAACCGTAATAACCGAATTGTTTTACAAGGAAGATCGATATAGATGATTTAGTGACTCATTTTTGATAATCTAATGCAGCATTCCGAAAAATATCAACAAACATTGGGGGACTTTGGTCGAACTAATAACCTGAGATTCTTTATTTAAATATTTAATTATACAGTTTTATTAAATTTCGCATTCGATTGCTTATTTTTATAATTCGACTTATTTAATGTCGACACATACACCTGCTTAATTTTTTTTAAATGTTATCTTTCATCACATTATCATTGTCTTATCATTCGATACTGCAATAATTGAACCTATCGACAGTTTTTATATTTTTCCAAACTGATTAAATAGTAACAAGTTGCAATTTGTGTTTAGAATAATCTTTATGTATTTTATGGTATGTACAAAAAATTATTATAACTTATTTTTATGGAAATACTCTCATCAACTAGACTTAATAATTTTGGATTATCGGATCAAGTTGTCAAATATATTGAGTACCTTCTTTCTTATAATCAAAAAGTGTTTAGAACATAAATAAAAAAAAATCATTGCCAAGAAAAATATTAAGAAAATTCGAATTTTGTACTTTCTATAACTTTCTCTAATACGATCCTTTTTTGAGAAATTATGTATATGACAAAAATATAGAAAATGACATTACAAACTTCAAAATCTAATCAAATCATCGCTGGCGTTTGTCTCTACATTTGTTTTTTAATTATCGTGGAAATGGTTAAAACGGATTCAAGGGACCCCAAAACGTAAAGATCGTCTAAAACTTGAGGGCAAAAAATCATGAACAAATTAAATTTTACCAATAAATAACAAGGAGGATTATATGTTGTTAATGGGATTAAGCTTTTTGTAATCTCTTGGCATTAAAAGTAACACTTCAGTACCTTAAAACAAAAATTTAAAAGAATAAAAAGTTCAAGAACTATCTTTAAAAATCACTGTCTTCACTATAAGTACTGATATCATTATTATTTTTTTTTTTTTTTTTTTTTTTTTTTTTTTTTTTTTTTTTTTAATTTGGTGTCATCGGCGTCGACTACTACGGCCATTAGCCTCGTGTTCTGTGTAGGCTTTGTTACTGTTTCCCAGCGCCACTTTAGGAATTGTCTTTTTTGAGGTTTATTATTATTTGAAAATGAATCAATTTTCCACCTTTTCAACATGATCAATGCATTTTCTTCAATGTTCTTCATTTACATCTAAAACTTCCTTTAAAAACAAATTTTGGCCATCAGGTAATTTAAATATTGCATTGTTCCGAGAAACATAATTTTTTAATTGTGACTAAATCAGTTCAATGGGATTTAACTCTGCGTGATAAGGAGGCCATCTGAGAATTTCAATTCCTTTTTCTTGGGCCATCTCGTCTATAATATATTATTTTGAATTTGTTTTTATATTGCCTTGCTATTAATTCTGCCTTCAAGGATTTTGTATTGACTTATAGAATGGTTATCAACAGCCTACAAAACGTTAGATACTATAACTATATTCTGAACTGAAATTAATTTGCTTTGCACCAATTTAAGACGTAAAATCGCTACTGCTTCAACTGTGAATAAAGAACAAAAGAAGGGCAATTTAATTTCTATATAATTAGTTTCTGAGACAAGAAATGAACAACCTAAACCAATTAATTTTATGTAAACTTCATTTCAACCTCTAAAATTTATACCCTTGGTCTTTATCGAACCTCTCGTTGACAGGAAATGTCAGAGTGACGTTAACTCCGAGCTCACAATGCGACATAACAATATTAAGACTATAAAGGCACATGTCTTTACTTTCTGACCTCGTAAAAGAGAAAAATCCATTAACAACAAAGTGTTGTTGACGCAAATAAATGACCAACTTTTTTTTATTAATTATCCACGGATAATTATAATTGAATAATAACGATCGTTTATAATTTTTTTCAAGGTATAAACACATTTTATAGCTCCTTTAATTTCAATTTTATTTAATGGACTGGCTGTTGAGTGTCCCCCGCATCCCCTTTTAAATTAATCGAGACAAGTGTATTTTATTTATAGAAATATTTTTTTGAATTAAAATGTTTGCAAGAAAATGTGAATTAATTCGTGCATCAGGATCTAAAAAAATAAAATTCACAATGTATTATATTTGAAAATAACTTTCTTATATTAGTACTTATTATAATGTATAAAAGTCCTTTATAAAAGTTCTGTGCATACTCTCAAAAGTAATTGTTTAGTTTTTCCTACAATATTGGTAGTTATTGTGTATAGGCAGAGCTGAGCAGCACTCGAGTAAACTGTACTCAAAATTGTACTTAAGTATGTGTGTATGTTGGAAATGAGGTGTTAATACACTGCGATCTAAAAGATCTATTGTGCCCCCTTCTGTCGCCAATGCACCAAGGAAATGTCTCAATGCCTATAACGACCCTTCCAATCATATTTTCTCAAAGAAGTGTAGGATTTGAAGTGGCTTCAAGTTAGGTAAATCTCCCTCTTCTATTTGATATCCTCCTAGATATAGTCCCCTTGGATTCTGGAGTGCTACACATTCAGTTAGGATTTGAATGGAGGTTTCGTCCTCCTCACAGAATCTGCACTCACTATCTCTATCAGTCACTATCTCTACTACTCTCAGTTTACTTAGATGTCCTTTTAGTCGGCAATGCCCGGTAAGGATCCCTGTTACAATACGTAGCCTGTTCCTGCTCAGGCAGATGCAGGCTTCCGATCTTTTCTGGTTATATTCACCCAGAAGTATCTTGGCCTGTCTTAGCCCAAGAGATTGTTCCAATTATCGGTTCTTCTACTGCCCAATTCTTTTTTAATCTCTCCTAATATTATGTTACTGCTGATACCGCAGAACGGCTCAGGTCCTACAAAGGGTGTTTGAGCCCCTTTCCTTGCAAGACTATCTGCAATCTCGTTACCCTGTGCCCCGTTATGTCCCGGGACACAAGTGAGAGTAACTCTATTTTTCTCGCCTAACTCTTTCAATTGTTCTAGGCATCTCCAGACCATTTTTGAGCTGATTACGTAAGAGCTCAGTGCTTTGATGATAATCTCTTGTCTATGATAGTTTATCTCGATGTTAGACTGGATATACTTTTCGATGGCGTGAATTTCCTCCTGAAAGATGCTTGGGTATTTTCCCAAGCTTTCGGAGAGCTTGGTTCTCGGCCCATACACTCCTATTTCAGTTCCTTCTATGGTTTTGGAACCGTCCGTATACCACTGAATAGCACGTCTTTCGGTTGCAAGCGCGATGGATTCTTGGCACCATTCTTTTTTGCAGCCCAGCTCTGTGGTTTTGAAGTTTTTCACAAAACTGCACTTCTTTAGCATTTCATCCTGGGGCATGTCCCAGGTATCTTTAGTCCTGAAGCAAGTAGACTTTCGTCTGGTTACTCCGTTCCTGATCATTCTATATTGTATCCTTTTTGCCACATTCTCTATCACTAAATGTAGAGGGGTGAGGTTTAAGATCACCTTCATTGCAGCCGTAGGACAGGTTCTCATTGCACCAGTAATGCAAACACAGGCTAGTCTTTGTACTTTTGAGATATTAGCTCTCGTAGTAGCTAAACTAGTTCTGTTACTCTAGGCTATAGCCCCGTAAGTGATGATTGGTCTCACTATTGCAGTATACATCCATCGCAGTATGTTTGGGTTACATCCCCATCGTTTGCCTGCAATGTTTCTGCATACCATTAGGGCTTTTGGGGCCTTATTTACTTCTTCCTTTTCATGTGTGTTCCAGAGAAGTTTGTTGTCCAGGGTTAGGCCTAGATATTTGACTTCATTTTTTCATTCTATATCTATCCCGTCTAATTTAACGGTTTATACTAAGTTCCACTTAAGTAATAAAAGTACTCACTAATTGGCACTAGTGGGTCCTTTCTTCCTGATGAGACTCAGTATTCGAATAATTTCGAGTGCTTTTTATTTTAGAGTACTCAGTACTTTTGATTCCTACAACTAACCAGTAACGAGTACGAATACCGACCCGCGCACAGCCCCAGGCAAGTTTCAGCTTGTCTTGATTGTTGTGTCTTACTCACAAAACTATACTGCTTACTATCATTATTTTACATGTTTTGCCAGACAGTTACTCAATGCATAGATGTGAGTTGGTGTTGACTGGCCAAAAATATAATGATTATGACTCGGATCATGAGTACCAATTCATTTATATACGTTAAATGAATTTTGGGTTTTAAAGGATTTATTATTCAAATTATCATAAATTAAAATATGTTCATTCGAAAAATCAGACTGTACTCTATATAAATTTAAATTAGAATAAACCAACGAAGAAATAAGGGACGTAAGACATTTTTTTGACATTTTTTCACGGATACTTTCTAAAATATGCAAAAGTACTCATTTAGTTTGAGTATTATTCATATATAAGTACTCATACTCAGATACTTATGAGTACTTTGTGAAGTACTCATGAGTACTTTAATGCAGTAATCTGGCCAGTTTTCTGTATAGGTATATTACATTGGTATCATGAAGCTCTGGCTTCAAAATTGATATCCCATACTGACTTCTCAATTTGTCATTAACTGTGAACGATTTGTTTTTAACATATTACATTTGAATCCAATCCTCAATCACGTGATCAAAAATTAATATCTCGGATGTATCCGATGTGGTTAAACAAACCCAGCATTGATAGGAGATATCGAATGAATCATCTGCAGACATGTAAAGTGCATTAACTGTATTTTTCTTACATAAAATCATAAAAGTTCGCTCACCCTAGCTGTATTGTCATTTTTTCGAGATACTAATCATTGTTTTTAATAAAAAAATGGATTTAATCATCATCTTTATTGGGTAGTCATATTATACTCGTCGTAATTTTAAAGATTAGTAAATGTTATGTAGAAACATAAATTGTTTATTATTACAACATAATAAAGTAATTATTATCGAAAGTTATGGCAAAATATCCACGACGTCCATTTCTTTTGTTCCTTTTTATCTGTTGATTATTTTTATAACACCGATGATGTGGAAATAACTCTGATGATTAAAATTATCTAGCTGTTTTCCTTCAAAGCAATATATACGTGTATATTTCACTTTGTTGTAAAAGAAATATAATATAATGTTTAATAAACATTATTTTATTTCAATTAATTGTGACTCTCAATAATTGTAAAAAAAATTGTATTTGTATTCAGTATTTCTATAAACTATAGGTAAAATGTTAGATTGAGAAGTCAGTGTGGACAAGATATACGTTACTAATGTGCAAACAGGACCATCGTAAATACTATTATAGATATAATTTAAGTGCAAGACACCAATATAGTTTCATATTGCAATATTTGACCAGTGTAGCGCCGCATGCGGCCAGGCACATCTCATGGGCCGTTTTAGGCTCGACCAATTAAACTTTATGCTCATAATTTATCTAACAGGTGTTATAATTACAGATGGTTTTTAATTAAATAGTAATCCCAAAAAACAACGTTTGAAAAACTTAGTTGCCAAAGAGTCTGACATCTTTTAAACAAATAATCGTTTTATTTTCGTTCTTGGGTAGTTCAACTTTTCTGAATTCTACGTATGTCGAAATTAATTTAGAATTGATACTTGTTATTGAAACACACTGTATTTGACATAAATTTTTACCTTTAATTTTTAGTATTGAATCGTGTACACTTTGTTTATTTTACAAATAAATATTTTGATTTGGATTTGTTTGTGTCTCACATTTCTAAAAAACCTGGCATATCTGGTAATCCGAAACTACCTGTATATTACTTTATCTGTCACAGATTTATTTTAGACTTTTCGTTTAGTATAATAGTGACCCACAAAAAAAGTAATGTTATTAATATTATTGTGTCCAGTGGTAACAATGTAGGCAGATACCTACTGAAGTTGATTGAAATATTTTAAAGTCATCAGTAAAAATAGACTTTGGACCCGTACCTCGGCGCCAAGGAATCCCGTCCACTTTACTATAAAAATTAAAATATCAACAATCAATTGCAACAGATGCACGTACTATTTTGATGTAGTTTTTTTAAAAAAATTCAATCTATAAAACTAATAAAAAACTAGATTATTCCATAGTTTTGTATAAAAATTATTTAAAATGCTCACCATAAACATTAATTTGATTTTTGTCATTCTGCGGTAAAAAATTCTTAAAGAAAACCTTAATATTGAAGATAGTAGACACATAGGGTAAGTTCGGTTTGGAACTCGACGGATCGGACAGAGCGCGCACGGAGTGCGTGACGTCATAGACAGAGCTCGGTATTTTTACAATCTCAAAACGAACACAAGGGGAATGACAAATGACACTAGTGATAGTTTGCACTTGAATACACTTTTGTGTGTGTGTGTGTGTGTGTGTGTGTGTGTGTGTGTGTGTGTGTGTGTGTGTGTATGGACTGTAAAAAGTAATTTTAATCAAATAATAAATAGTTATAACAAAAACAAACAAGAAATACCTAATACGTGTAAAACTGATTAATCGCCGATCAGAATATTGACATTTGACATTTTTGACACATTCCTACAGATACCCGCTGATATCCATCCGCCAACTCAAGGAAGAGTGAGCGCGCACCGAGTACGTGATCTGTGGCAAGCCGAACACAAAAGAGTACGCGCTGAGTACCAAGGCGACCACAATTGAGGCATACCGAGTGCACTCTGAGTACAGCAAACGCCAATCCGAACTCAGCCATAACAGAATGACAAGTGACAATTAAAAATGACGATCGTCAATGATTCTGGAGTCCACCGGACAGAACCGGAATAGACTCATTCCAAAAATAAATAATGTAGGGTTATGTTTTGATTCTAGGGTTACTATACATACATAATAAAAAAGAACCCAAGACATAGTAGGTTTGGAGCGAGAAGGGCCATAATTCAAGAACCACACTGGGCTAGAGGCCTTCTTGATTAGCGATTAACATTACTAGACCATAACACATACATGGCGCCTAATCGAAAGAGAAAAAAATGTAAATGAGAAAGAAAAGAAGAGATTTTTTGAAAAAGTAAAAGGGTACAGTAGAGACAAATTATAATGTAGATCTGTTGCTAAAGCTTATTCTGCAACCAGAGTACCATAGTGATTATGATAGACACTAAAACCGTTGACGAGGTTACTTAATATAGATGAAAGAGAACTAAAGTTAAAGGATCAAAGTGTTAAACAAGTAAAAAGAGAAACTTCATACAATATAAATTAATAAATCGTAATTAATTATCCTTTAATTTTGTCAGTCTAGGTATACATCTATAGACCAATACTCCCAATAATTTTGCAACTGTCTTCTTCTTAGCTAGGCTTTTGTATCACTATTATGTATGAATTTTTGCAGTTATGAATTGGCTTTCAACTTTGTTCTATTTCTTACTTTCTCTTTTATTACTTACCTACTATTAAACAATAAAGATTATTATTGATAGGAGGATTTTCGCAAAGGTCAATCGGCAGCTGAAATAACGTATACGTTCCATACTGTATATCGGAACGTTTATATTTAGAAAAATAGTAGAAACCGATGAAGAAATCGGCATGGTGTATTCCCCTCCGATAACAGACAAGGATTTTATTAAATTTTTAAAACAATGTCTCCGATTCTTCGTTGTTATCGGAAACTTTGTTCGTTTAATCATCTCGATTCCGAGAAATGTCACGATCTGGCTGGAACTCGATGCGATAACACAGTTTTTATTCACAATTATATTTTAGTCATAATCGTTTATTATTCATATTTATATTTTAATATTATTATTACTACATGTTAATCATGAATATACATATCCATATCGACACGATTTGAACGTTTTCAGTCGGTTCACGTTTGGCCATCATGATACACTTTTGGTTTCGATTCTTAGACTCTTTTTCTAATGTCGATGTCGTTTATAATTCGTAAGTTCTTTTTATTTATATGCTATACTTTGCTTGCAATATTTACCTGAGTAAATACGGGTAGATAAACTTTAAAAATAATAATATTTTATGCAGTACTTTGTTTTAGATTTGTTTATTAATAAAAAATAACGTCGCGATATTTTTAGCATCTTATTTCAAGGACGAAATTGTATACTTAAATGCAGTACTTATATTTCAAACAAACAGTGTGGTCTAAAGTTAGATCCTTGGGGGCGCCAGGTGATTTTATTATTACAAATACTGTACTTATATATTCAAGGAATCTCTTAAAAAATTTAAAATCTGTTAAAATATTAATTGTGACTTTGGATTTTAATTTATCTGGTTTAACGCAATATATAACTTACATTCTAAGCTAAGAAACGGATGTTATGACGGGAAATTTAACAATGTTCGTATGTTGATATGATGCTCCTGTGACAAGAAAGAGTGTTTATTTTGAAGTTTGTTTAGAAGTATGATTAGAATAATAGAAAGACTTTGTAACAAAGAGTCATGTAGGGATGTTATCGGAACATCTATCTATATTGGGACTATTGGGAGCATGCATGTGTGGCTTTATTCTTAAAACATAAAAATATATGAATAAAAAATAAACTTTTCCACATATTTTCGTAACTAATTAGGTACTTTTCAATGTTCAAAACACTTTTAAAAACACTGCTGTATCAGTTTCGGTATTCCCTTGAACCCCCTTCAGGTGACAACCGACCCCTCAATTATAATTTATAATTCAGAAATATGACTTTTTGTACGTTACTTTTGATTTTAGCGCCCTTTAACTGGATAAAAATTCTACTACTACGTAACTAAATAAAACTTTATTTTATTGCAAGTGCAATATGAATATATTTGGTTAATGTTATAAAAAAGGTAATGAGTAATATTATATTTATTATGTTATTGATTTGTATATATGTTTTTCAAATTTGCTGTTTTTTAAACATTTCTGGCCTAGGGCAAACAAGTGATTAATTTTGTGATTATTTAAATATGGTAAATAAAAATAAACAATATTTATTTTTAAATCAACTAACATCAACATTCTTAAATATTTTTGGCTGACTACTGTAAATTCAAAAATTCATATTTTCATTTATAATTAAATAATAAAACCGGTTTATACATTTTTTTGAATCCAAAACTACCCGTTTATTGTTCTTTCTCATGTATAAAGTGTTGCCTAGATGGAAGTAGAAGTTACTGTGTAATTTAGTTTAGCTCTTAGTCAAGCATATTATTTAGTGATTTCATTAATATTTCGCATGTATTAGAAAATATCACATAGGTATATAGTTTTTCTATGAATAAAAGAATATGGACAACCTTTAGAAATTATTCTCGTTTGACTATTTATGGTTCTGTATCTGTAACATGTAGAGCAGGCCTGCACAACTCAGATTTTCAAAGGGTCAGTTTGAGAAACCGTAAGTGGACGAGGGCCAAGAGAGGCCTGAGCCTATACTAGTCTGTTCCGATTCTAAAAAAGGTCCTCCCGTTATAATTATATCGAGATTTTCTAACAAAAAAAGAGTCAGCTTAAATGCTAGTTTGTTACTGAATAATGTATAGTTACCACAGATACTATAGAAAATCTTTTATATAAATTCATACTAATAAGAAGTTAACTAATAAATGTATTATCAATTTGAAAGATATTGCCAATTACGAAAAACGTAGTATTCCCCTCAACACATAAATGTATTTTCAAGTCTTGAACCTCAACCCAAAGTGTTCTCAACGAACCTTGGTGCAAAAATAACAATCAAATTAACTTCAATTTTTTATGCATTCCTATTCAATGATACATATATAACGATTACCCAATACTATATCCACAATCGACAAAAATATGTAGTAAGCAGGCACTCCGACTAAATGTTGTTGAACCTATTTGGATGAAAGTTCATTTCAACATTAAACAATATTAAAAAAACTGATTCAGACTACACCTGGTCTAACCTTCGTATTGTCCAAAAGTCAAAATCACGATCTACCTCAATATCGTAAACATAAACGCCTCGTGAACTAAGTTCAAACAGTTGAAAAAAAATCGTAACTGTAGTTGCTAATCAGATACTTTGTTCAGATAAAATATTGTACAAAGTTTGAATGAATTATGTAATGTTTGTTTACTTGGTGTTAGAGGTAAATTTTTAATACAAAGAATAAATATTATTTAAAAAATTCGAGTTTAATTGAAAATGTATTACGGCTCGATCTGTAAACTTCATAGTCGTGAATAATAGCTATTTTTATTTCAATGATATACTATTAAATTGTAGGTATTTTGACATTTTACTTACGTATTCATAGGCTACTATACAGTGACGGCTCTAGACCAAAATATTGAGGGTTTACAATGACAGGAAATCTCAGTTCAGATGTAAACAAAAAACTTTCAATCTTTTAGAAAGACATAATATAAGTATAATATACCTACACTACAATATTAATAGTTTTTTGCCATAAATTAATTAGTACTCAAGTTGTCTTGCTTTAAACTTATGTTTATTTATTTTTCGCTGAAATGCTCTATAGCGTTTCTGATACTATAGCTGTAACCTCAGGGTTAATCTTGGGCAGGTCTAAAACTTACAATTTTGATTATCTTCTTACAACTCTTTTTAATTAACTGATCCCATCCCAGAGCTAGATTCTTATAAATATCATTTGACCATTCCTTTGAACATGTCAATAAATCCGTCCTCATCGTAAAAAAATTCAAACTAGCCATTCTTCTATAAGATTATTCTATTAACAATTTGTGTATGATATTTATGATAACAGTAGTTTGTTAAATTTTTTAATACATCAATAATTCGAACCCCAGAGTAAGAATTTCAAACTACACCCTTGTATAGTTATAAAGTTATTTAAGTATTTAACACACTTTCGGGTAATATTACCATGTTTATCAGCTTATAATTAGACACACACTTTCATAAGGTTATCCAATAACTTTGAATGATTAATATAACTAGTGTTTGTCCAGTGATCGAAATTCGACCACAATCATCATTGAAACTTTGAGAAAAACATATCGCTGTCCCATTTCAAAAATTTTAGGATTTGAGATAAGAATGTATTCTTATAGCAAGTAGGGCAAGATCTATACTATACAGTTCAACACATATCTCTATTTTTTTTTACATTTTCTTCTACAAAATCTTTTGAGATATTAGTGTTGAACTATACAAATCATGCCCTCCTTGCTAAGAATATATTCTTATCTTTTCTAAAACTTTTGAGATATTACTGTTTTGAACAGCGACTGGGATATATGCACTTGCAGGTTTCCAACTTTTTTTTCTTATTTGTTCATTGTATATCTAAGAGCATAAATTTTTATATATGTACTTGCAATACAACATAATTTAGTACCATTATAATTAAATAAAAATAAATTCAATAAAATAACAGTAACTCACAATTTAAAAGCTCTCATTTTCTTTATATGATATGAAACACAATTTTTATTTTTAGGTAACTTTTGAGGCCCCTAAAAAGGGGGGTTGAGTGTGGATAACCCCCATCGCTCTACTATATCCGACCTCAGCTTTAATAATCATTAAGGTATAAAAAAGGGGGTGGGGAAAGGAGGTCACTCTACTCTTCGAATTTCTTTAATTATCTATACAACCAATATCAGAAAATACCCGAATTATAAAAAAAAAATACACTTAGAAGGGGAAATTCATACCACCACCCTTACACTAAAGGGGGACGAAATGACTTGTCTTTAGGGGGTGAATGAAATTGTTTTCGCCTTAAAGCCAAACCAACGTAACCGAAGTTTATTTTTCTAGCGATTCTATATATCGACCTCCCCTGGGGTGGGGGAAGAAGTAGGGAGCTATTAATTTTTTGTATCGCTTACCATTATGGCATAACAAAGGAAAAGGAGGGTGAAAATGAAGGAGTGTATTTCATAAAAGGTGTTTACTTTTATAAATATTTCAGAAATATTTTATTCCTCTTATGCCGTCTACCTTGTATTAGACCGTCAAATAGTGACCGATTTAAGTGCCCCTTTTTGGCATAACAATTTTTCGATTTTTCAAAAAATAGTGGATGTTTAGGATAAAATCTGTCATTGAAATTACATGAAATCCGCCATTAGCTTACGAAAAATCTAGGTCTAGAATACAATTAAAAACTATATTTCGCGACCTTATTCTAAGTTACTATTCTCGGCGAATGTTAATTTTTAAATTTAATACCGTTTTTACATAAGTAATAAAAAAAAACGCTTGCTCAAGTAATTATTAAATTAAGTTTTTTTGGGTGATAAAAATATAAAATGAAAAGAAGTTTGCCTTGATGCAAGCTATTCCTTTTAATAATATACTGGTATAAACACATGCTTGAATTCGATTTTTTTTACATGAAATATATTTAAAATTATATAAAATATGTAATTATTACAAGTGGTTTTGGAAAATTTGTTTGATACAGGTTAAATAGCTTGATTAATTTTTATATCCTTATTTTTTTTATTAAACGAATATTTCGATTTTTTGTACAAGGTTTTGATAGATTTTAGCGAATATTTTAGTTTCATACCAGAAATAATTAAATCCCTATATATTTTCTTATTCTCTTAATGATGACATTGATACGTGTATCTCCTTCTATACATTATGGCGTTTTATTATTAAATACAGGGCCTTACAGTCTTTATAACAAAGATATAATATCCTATACATATTTAATCGATGTTTATTTCTTTTTAGGGTCATTCATCCAGATGATCCAATATATTTTTATAACATTTTATACTTTCTTTTTAATATTTTAACACTTCTGATTGATATTACATATTTTTATTTATAAATATTTATGTCATTTGGAAAAATACTGATATACATACTTGTTTTTCTCGCATATAAAGCCAATCATCCATATTATCATCTTCCGGAGCTTATGATGGCAAATTAAGTTTGCAACTTAAAAGCTCATTCATTTTAATTTTTAAACTTGCATTAATAATATATTTATAGCCACATTAAACTCGTTTGTCCTGGAGTACCTACCTACTTTTGCGTTAAGATATTTTAGCTAAAAGAAATCAAATTTCCATCATATTCTTTCAGTGAATCATTGTGTCCGAAAATCGCTAATTCATATCATACTTTTTCTGAATTTATATATAATTAACATAGTAAAACTCCAATGTTTTTAAATTGTATGCTAGTATTATCTGATTCAAAGCTGATGGCATTGGTCTTTTTTAAATTTTAGTACAATTATTATTATTACCCAAGCTGAATGTTACCAGACCGTAATTTTGTTTGCCAAGTATTTTCTCTGGCAAACGTGGCAACATTGTTATGTCTGTTTGTAGTTTCGCAGCTCTTTTCGTAGAGCAGTTGTTCTCGTTTGTAGAAATGCAGGCAACATTGCCACGTGAGCCACCAAAATTATTTTATGGTTGAATAACATTAATTATATATTTACTAAAATTTAAAAGAGCAGTACTTTTAGCTTTAAATCTGAAAATACTAGCATATAATTCGAGGGTGGCTTCAGAGAAGGGGATATGGGAAGCCATGCCCCCGAGATTAAGTTCTTGCAATTTCTATTAAAAAAAATATGCTAGAAGGGGAATGGCTAATAGCCTGGAGCCGCGATTGTTATAATTTATCAAAAATAATATTTTTCATGTAAATTACATATCTAAATAAAGTACGATATTATGATACATCAGACAACTTCGCTGTGTTTAGCTCCTAACCAATAGGAGGGATAAAGGAAATTGGGAATTTTCCAACATGTGATTGGAATTCCCGTACTTCTAGTTAACATATCTTATCGGCAAAATTACTGGAAGGCAAAAGAGTTTAATATTTTTATAAATATGTCATTAATAATAATGATAATGAACGGGCTAATTTATACTTTAACGAAAAATGTCTGTCTGTGCCTCCAATGTTAAAGGGGGTATTTT
Source organism: Psylliodes chrysocephalus (assembly GCA_927349885.1). Taxonomy (NCBI): domain Eukaryota; kingdom Metazoa; phylum Arthropoda; class Insecta; order Coleoptera; family Chrysomelidae; genus Psylliodes; species Psylliodes chrysocephalus. Next base: position 3,622,342 of record OV651823.1, on the reverse strand, counting down.
ATAACCTGCGTCACATAAGGTCATTCGAATTATGGCTCGATGATATTGAAAATTGGTTTTATTATCATTTTCTAGAGCTTTCGACACGTTTAATTATGATTTTTTTACTAATTATTTTAAGTTACTTTGGATTTCCATAAATACAGTAAAACTATTAGCATCGTTTCTTCATTATCGAAAACAAAACGTTGTTATTTATAATCTATCTTCCAATTATCTGCAACTATCTTGGGAGCCCCTCAAGGAACTATTCTGGAACCCTTGCTGTTTACATTATACACATCTAACCTTGTTAAAAATCTTCAGTACTGCAATATGCACATGTATGCCGATGATACCAAAATCTATTATAACTTCTTCCCCCATATGGCAATTGAAGCTAGCAATAAAATAAATAAACTTATTTAAAAATGCTGAGGATCACTGTTTAAATCTCAATTTTTTTAAATCTTATGTTTCATATTTTGGTACCAATACTCTATAAGACTCTATAAGTTTAGCATTCCAGATTATGTAAAAATGATGTCTACAAAGTAAGATATTAGTCTAAAATTAATAAAATCGTTTAAATTAGTAATTTATCATTTTGTAACTATTATTATAGAAAAAAAACCTAATAAATTATCGTACGTTAGCGATGTACTAGATTTTTAAAACCGAGAAAAAGGACATTTAATTTTGTCGACAAATAATTCAACTAAAAATTGCGAAATTAATGAATAATTCATGTATTATTTCTTTTTTTTTTTTTTTTTTTGAAACTTGCTTGTTAGTTTTCAACATACGATAATGTAGCGAAGGCTGAGTCTAGTAAATCCATTAGAATAATTTAATTCTATTGAATTTTATTCGCTTTATATAGTCAATAAATGCTAATGAATTTTAAGGCAATTAGGTATTTTCTTCTAAAGAATTGCCTAATGTTTAAATTTTAATTACTGTCCATATCGAATTCATTATAATCTTCTTAATCTCCTTATAGAAATATTTTCTCTTTACAAATTAACATCATAATAATAATAGTCGAGAATAAGATAGTAATGTATTCACTATTTCACTTTCCTAAACCCCTTATTATAGGAATTTTCTGTTTTTTTTTTTACTTTAAACTTTGGTAAAATACTTATAAGTATTATACGAGTATATCATTTTTAATTCCCATCAAACCAGAATTATTTCATGTTGACATTACATAACGTTTTAATATATTATTTGTTTACAACTAAATATAAAAAAGCGGTGACCATCACTCATTTCGGACAAAATTTTCGTTCATTTATCGTCATCATAAAAAAAAACTAATTATAAAAATATTTTTACCTGTTTGATTACCTACTATTAATATTAATTTTGTCCTTGGTACTTTTTTTTTAAATTCACGTCAACAACGTTTCCAAGTTATTAAGAATGTCTTTTTCTTTTAAACTGATGAAACATCATTCTAGTATTACATTTATTTAAAATCCTGCTTTCATTTAGGTATTAATGTAAAGCGAGCCACTTTATCTACCCTGCTTAGGCCTTTTTACGACCCTACTTGTCCATAAAACGAGGAATATTTGAACTACGAGGTTCTGTGTAGACTATGAAGACTAGAGATAAGGAGGCGAATCAAAATACTCAAAATACGGTCCCAAAAAACGCACACTTATTGAGCTTTTATAATTAACCGATTCAAATTAATAAATATTTGCCAGGCAATATGGCCGCTCGTAAACGACCAGCTTTGAGCAATCTATATAACTATATATGTATAGTTTTTCCATTATCAATTGCAGATCATAAAAACTCGTTCGGAACTTTTACCGACAATTTTGTTTGATCTGCCATAGGCGTAGCTACCTCATTTTATAAATTTATTTTATTAATACTTTTAATATATATCATATGCAAGAAAGTATTCGTTAAAAGGAAATCGAATAATTATAAATTGGACGTTATTATACGCCCTTATTTAGACAGATGGACTTAATTGTAATCTTACTTGGACTTAAAAAAAATCATTATAGCTTGTTAACTTGCTACAACTGAATATTAAATTATAAAACGTAAAAAAGCGAGTAAAGTGTACCTGCCTGTACGGGCGTTTGGTTTAAACAGGGTACCAGCCGTGAACTGAACCCTTTTTGTACCCCATTCGTTCTTTTTCTGGAAAACGAAATTTCAAAGAAAAAACCATAAAGGAAAATAAATGCTTTGCAAAATAAAACAAGAGAAAAAAAAAACAATTCAATTCTAAAGTATCTTTATAAATAATCATAGCAGTCTGAATCCTCTGAACTAGAGTCATCATTTGGTTGAATTATGATGGGTTGTAAAGAGGGTAATACTACATACTAATCTTCTTCTTTGATAACATGTTCAACACAGTTTTTCCAAAGCTCTTGGCGGTCTGCTGCTAGAACTTTCTTTACGAGTTCTACAACTTCTTTACTCAGTTCTGGAGACTGATTACATTTTCGTAATTCTGATTTTAAGTTTGCCAATATTAACTCTATAGGGTTAAATATGCAATAGTAAGGAGGTAGTCTGACAAGAGTTTGCAAAGCTTGTCAATATAATACATTTTTTCTAACTTTATACCTTTAATAACAGTAAGCAATTCTTTGTTTGTTGGTCCTTTTTTACTATCACTGGCAGGAATAGGAATATTTTTTTCAGACATAAAAGCTAAAATTTGAGCTTTTTTACTGCTACTATTTGGTATTTTAAGGAGTTGCCGCGAGTGGTAGGATGCGTTGTTCATTAAACCGTTTTTCAAATAATTCTGCTGTCATATCTTCATGATAATCAGCTGCACAGTTTTTAATTTGTTTAGCAAATAATAATAAAGCATTAGGTACGAAACCGTCATTGCTTCCAGCGTGTACTATTATAATGCGTTTCCCTTTAGAACATGGCCCATTCAAACAGCAATTTTTACTACTGCCAACCCAACCGAAATTTACTACATCGTGACTGTCAAACCATGTTTCATCTAGATAAATTATGTGTCTATTAGAACTTCTGTAGCCTTTTATCTGACGCAAATAATCTTGTCGCCATTGAACTATCCTTGACTATTCGGTGATTGCCATTTGTTTATTCAATTTTTTGTGTTTAAAACCACATGCTGACAAAACTTGACGCAATGTTTCCAAACTGGTATAAGTGTATCCTGGAAAATCTGCCACCTTTTGCTGTATTACTTCCAATGTCGGAACCCTGTTCTCCTTATATAAACTATAAATTGTCTTTCGTATAAAATCTTGGGTAGCTCTGTCAACTGATTTCAGTTTTTCTTTACATGTTTTTCGGTTTTATGAATAATCCACAGCAACCCCTTTCGTGACTACCGGATAAACGGAAAATTTATTTACTTTAGTTAATTCAGCAATTGTTATTATGAACGCATTATCAGACTACTGAATATTTTCCTTTTTTAAACATTCGAATATATTTAAAATAACTTGTTGTGTTTGTATATCTAAATCCTTATCGTTAAAGTCATACCTGTCTTTAATCTCACTACACTATGCAATTTCATTTTCTTCATTCGTCTATTCATGGTCTAAAGAACGCCATATTTATATTTATTAAAAGAAATTTAAATTAAACCAACCACACATACAAAACACACCGCACGACAGTACTCCACTGATACCGCAGACTGTCTTCCAGGAATATTTTCGAACACCTGTCTTCCGTAAACCTTCGGCCAATACAGTGCATTTAAGTTTACGATTCGATGTTTTCATTGGTAAACAACTGATGATTCGTTTAATATTTACCGCTTTGTATAAGGGGAGTAAACATTATTTTTCGTTTCTTAATTTGGCATGAGTACCGTGCGTATATATTAAATATTGATGATTCCCCACATAACTGTGTTCTACTATACCATTGACCCTGTTAATGACAACATTACAACAGGGTTGCCATATCTAAACTGTCATTACTCACTGGTAGCCATTTGGACAGGTCGTTGGAATGCCTAATAGTTAACACAAGAGATCGCACTGAAATGTCAATCGATCTGAAAGTCTGTGACCTTGAAAATTTAAAATATTTTACGCGGGTAAATGTATCTAATCTAATATAATCTAGCTTTCTGATCATTTCCAAAAAAACATAAATTTTGTAATAACCACACTAATTTTGTCTTCAAGTGGCTTAAAATCTGAATATTTTTTACTTTTCGATATCATTTTTCTCTGTGTGACAGCAACCAACGTGCTGATTGGTGACCCCAGACTTGTCAAAAATACCCCAGACCAATAGGGAAGAGGTGCCGAGGTCATTGAGATTTGAGCCAGAATTTAACATGGGAAGTATAGGGAGTGACAGGCCTGTAATAGAACTCTTTCAGTTCCTCAACAATAACCAACTTTGACTTTTTAATAATTGGCGGAACATCAAGACCATCAATTTCTCGTTCAACATTCGATTTAGGACTATTTTTATTTTTTTCCTGTTTGTAGTTTCTTCATTCTGTACTTCATTTTTTCTCTCCTGGCTTTTTCCAACTGTAGTTTTAAAGTATTCAATTCCCTCACAGTCTTTGACCTCGTTCTTAGTATTTGCTTCCTTCCACATTCTTTTCTTGACGATTTAGGAGTCTCGGAAACCGGAAAAACATTTGGTTGCTCTGTTGCAGAATTTCCTCTCTATTATTGTTTGTTTGTCCCTATATCGCTGAGAGGCTTCTCTCCAAGATTTTCTTATACCTTTCGCCGTTCTTCTGGGTTGTCCCTCATTAATTAACAATTTACGTATTATTATCGAATTAAAAACAAAATAAAATTATAAAAAAAGTGTAAAATTTACATCTAGATGTTTTTTTAATTATTTCTGTACATGGCATATTGGAATTCGTACAAAAAGTTTAGTGGTTTACTTATCGAAAATAATTTTTTTTTACTCAAACAATATACTATTTTTGTCAAATATTCGGCTATTTATGAAGATTTCAACAGGAGCTTTTTTTAATATTCCATACAACAAATATTCTTTATTTCATTACAATTATTATGCACATAAACAAAAATAATTCGTAAATAATAATGAATATATTTAAAATTACGGAACTATAATTGAAAATCAATTTACATAATTATGAAATATTATACCGTATCATTTTATATAGACAAAATAAAAATAATATATGCGTTTTAGAATGGTCTACATTTTTATTATCTCCGAAATTTAACTTATTTAATGATATAAATATTAAAAAAAATTGATGCCATCAAGATTAAATGCAGGATATTTTGTAATTTTAATTCTCTTTTCCCGTGATCTAAATAACAATAAAATTTTATATGATTTATAGTTTTCGTTATTAAATAATTTAATATATGAGATAATGTATTATCTTTAATACTTTCCTTTATTCAAATTTATAATCTAAAATGATTCCTTCTCAATTACCAGTAATACATAACATAATCAGGCATTTTATAATAATTGTTAACAATGGGTTTTCTTTGCTTAAAAAGCAAATTCAAATATGCACTGTGACGGCCCGCCCCCAGGCCCCTTCTTCTTTTGATTTGTTCTTGTGTTTTTACTTTGAATGTTTTTTATTTATTTACCTCACAAGTTTTACTTTACTTTAAATTCTATACTTACTGTAATTTGGCCCTTTTCCTCTAGTAGTAGAAATGATTGTCTAGTTAATTAATTGATATTTTATGTACCCACGTTGTGATAATGTTAATTAAGGTAAACCAGAATTCGATGCAAAGTTTGGTGCAAATTGATAAATAAAACATACAAATTCATATTTAAACTCTATTTATTTTTCATACTTTAAATGTGATGCAATAATTAGCAAAGTTTATTACAATTGTTACTATTTACTGAGATCTCACTTGAGTCCCGTTTAAACGCAGACCATATTCATTTGCTATCAATATATATTTTATTTAGGTTGCTGACCAATAGAGTTAACAAACAGCGTCAATTCGCCAGGTGATTAACTATAGTGTTGTTGTTTATATTCTGACTTAGGTTGCTGACAACGGAGTTAACGAACAGCGCCAATTCGCCAGATGGTTAACTATTGAGTTGATGTTGATTTGATTCTATTGTAGATATATACAGGTTGCACCCTCTTAGGTAAATATTACGATGAGTATAGAGGTGATGACCAACGGAAGTAACAAACAGCGCCAATTCGCCAGTTGATTACCTTACTATGTTGATTTCACATATACTTTGTTTCAAACCTTGTAGAACGGGTTGCTTAGCGTATAGGTGTCCCCCCTTGAGCTAACGAACAGCGTATTCGCCAGTTGGTTAACTTACTATTAAATTTTACCATCTTGGTTTGTACAATTTATCCAAGATAGCACAACCCTGTATATTTCCAAAATATTGATCTCTATAATTTCTATTGATATGACTTAATACAACCCTGTATGTATTTTAATATTGATTATTATAATTTCTATTGAAATAACTTAATATAACCCTGTATATTTCTTAATATTGATCTTTATTATTTCTATTAAAATACTCCAAATTTCACCCATCGTAAAACAGATGTTATCCTATCTTTCGGGGTGTATGACCTGAAGGCCATGTGGTTTATTGGTTAAATTGATAATATTTTACAGCAAATGTCAAGCCGCCCTTAAACGAAACCGGGGTGGTATCTCAAAGAAGGTTACTAAATCTTTTGACTCACCATTGAAAATACAGACATTAAATTATGTACTAATTTCATCTAGCGTCGTGGAAGGCGTCGATGTAGGTACGTCGCAAGGTTGGGCGTCGAGGCGTCCATCGTCGAGACGTCTAGCGTCGTGATGGAAAGGAAGGTATTTAATACGGTACTGTATTGGGACAGATATACGGTAGAATTAAGTAATAATAATAATAATAATAATAATAATAAACGTCTTTATTATACCAGCAAAACAACATTTACAAAGTATAAATGGCGTAGTCTAGCCAAATGGCCATTCAACTTGGTGCGGGACGTGATATTATGAAGGAAATAATTATGGACGGCAAAGCGTCGAAAAAAATGCGTGGGACGTTGAGCGTCGAAATAAGTGTACGGTAGGAAATACTTAGATGGTGAGGAATGTGACAGCGTTCGAGACGTAGGGAGTAGGATGGCAGGAAGTTGAGCGTCGAGACGTTGACACCGTCGGGGATAGGAGGTATTGTAGGATAGACGTCGTTTAGGAGGAGCGTTTAGGAAAGGTACAGATTATATAACTGGGTACAGATAATAAAATGTATGCTTGCACATCAAATGATAAAAATTGAATGAATCCGAGCTCATTTTCGTCAGACTTTTTATACACAGTTTAATCGTTTCTGTGACGTCTCTATCGTTTTGTTTCTCATAGAAAAAACGAATGTAGGTGCAAAAGGGGGTGGGTTATTTATTACTTGCCTTGAAAGTTTTGTGTATCGAAATATTGTCGATATCGATCTGAACATCGAAACTAGGAAAATAAGCGACTTAAGTGTTTTAATGATAATTACCTACTTCGTAAACAGAAATACACTTTATGGTGTTTTCTTTCTCGAGGAACTCAGCCACGTGCATCTTTTACGGACGTGGTTATAGATATTATTTATTAGGTGTCGTAAATAAGATTTAATTATCTGGGAGATTTTTTTCGTTAAATGAAGCATTTTGAATTTAAAAGAATGGAACGTTGTATTTAATAAATGGAATTAATAAATTATTAAGGTACCTGGGTGCGGTAGGTTACAGCACCTACTTACACGTGTCTGTGAATGGTTTCTCTGAGAACAAAATACGTTATAACCAGAAAAAATAGTTAAGAAAATTGCAATGTTTGAACAGATGTTTCATTTTACAAAGGAAATTCTTCAATTACATATAGTTAGCTGACACGCACGTTTCAGGTATGGCGAACGGCAAGGTCTTTCACAGGTACAAATTAATCGAAAACTACTAAAATTTATTATCGATATTTTTCTAAAAATTAAAATAGTTAAAGAATGTTTGTCACTGAACCAATCTAGCTTATCTAAATATGCTCCTGTCATGTATTTAAATTCGCCGATTTTGATGTTGAACCTGCAATAAAATAGTTTTATCTTTCTCATATACATGGTGTCCCAGATTTAAACGGTGTACAAGGGTGTCATTATTTATAACCCCTGATATTGTTTTTACAATTTAAGTGATTAAAGCTCTATACTAAGGGTCGTGAATGGGGCCACTTGGATATAATAACTCAATCACTCTGTAATTTGAAAATGGACGCCATTGTAAATCTACATATAATAATAATAATAATAATAATAATACTCTCCCTAATTCACCCCCTTACGAGTGAAGGCAATTAATTGCATTGGCATAAATGGTCTATCGTATCAACCTGGGATTGTGCAACTGATATTTATTCACACAAACTGTATACTACACAATTACGATCGTGACATTAAAATAAATGGATAGAGAAGGTATTATTTTGGGCCAATTTTGTGAAGCATGCAGAAAAATTAATTCAAGATAATTGAGCACAGATTATAATATTATGATGAAGATGAAACTAGGACTATCATTGATTTGAAGAGAATAACTAATTTAATTGTATATTTAAGTTCGTATGTTAGTGATGAGAGATACACATCATAATCGATGAAATAGCCTATACTTGTTATCGAAATTTTTTTTATAAATATAATTGATGAATTCTAATACGACAATATAAAACTGTATGTAATAAAATTGTAGGGGATCAATGATAATAACAGTTAAAAAAACGAAAATGACAAGTCATAAAAACGAAATAATTACGATCATCGTCTTTCTCTCTCAGATCTGAAGTAATTCGCTATATATATCAAAGTGGCTTTATCGAAGATAAGATAACATTCCAAATGCACCTCGAAAACACTTTAAAAATATAATTTTGTTAGTTTTTTAAGTATTTTGTAATCGCCCGTCTATTGTATAGACATATTTTAACTTGAAACAGTTTATTTTTAGTGTTAAATAAAAATGTATGGTGAGTAAAATTCACTAAAAAGACTATTAAACAGATTTTTTTATGTATTGCATAAAATCTATTATAAAACTATATAAATAAATATATAATAGTGTTCGAAAATGACAACCATTTTTTAACAGATGCTTTAGTTATTCTCTTTATAGTTAACATAAAAGCAACAATATCATTATTCAATCTGTAGTTAGCACCCTTGTAAATGCCGTATTTTCTAGTATTCCAAAGACTTCTGCTTGGCAACAAGCTACTCGTGAAGCAGTTGAAAACTTTCTCACTTTGTGTAAAATCACTTACAGATTTATTTCACTCTCATTCGTATAAGACTGTTTAAAATAAATTGTTAAATAAATGCAAACTGTCGCTCAATAATTTGTAACACATCACTATATCTGTCTCCACAGCGATTTTTTTATAAAGCACACCATTTCTTTAAACTAATCACAAGACAATGTCAAGGGTAGACTTTTAGACTCGATACCAGACATTTTTTTAAATTGAGAACCATTTGAACCTCCAAGCGATAAAGAACAAAATCAAGTCATAAATTTAACATTAAAACAAATGATATATTTATAAAAGATTTTATAAACCAGCATGTTTTGTGTTCAGTTTTTTAGTAAAAACATTTTCATCGCTCAACTGTTTGTAATGTGATTATTGAATTCAGAATTAGAAGCAAGTACTTTAATTTATGCATTTCATAACAAAAAATTCTTTCTACGAGATTCATCGCTTAAATACAGTCCACAACTGTTCTATCTGATAAGCCGGAAGGAACTCTTACACGAACTGCGATAATTTAAGAAAAAACAACTGTGATAAATAGAATAAAAATAATTTAAGTCTAATTAATAAGCCGTATTTGAATGTATTCAGAAAAATGCTTGTAGTACTGTTAAATAAGTGTCCACCTTTTAAAAAGTTATCTGCAAAATAGAAATTAATTCAGTATGTTCAATGTCTTCAGCTTATCAAATACCGTATTTGGTGTACCACAAGACACCGTTCTGTGTCTCATCCTTTTGTCGATCTATATTAACGACCATAATATACAAATAAATTAAATATGGATTTTTTTTTAAATGAAAGTATTCAACTTAAAACATAATTACAATAACTTCAAGTATTTTTATCGTTCACATTTCAATTGACCCTGATCTTATTAATTAATTAAAAGTAATTGAATAAATATTTCTTATCGTGTTAGGAACAAAAACATCCTATTTTTACTGTCGTGTGTAATTTTTTAATGTAGAATTTATAGAAATAAAATATTTATATATTTCAAAATGGTCGTGTCACAAAATCTACTAGTAAATAGTAGTTTGTGAATCGATATGATGACCATATCAAGAATTACTCATTTTTATTTATAGTTTAACTCGATAACTAAAAAATATACTTGAAATTAGTTTGACAGGATTATCAGTAATTTAAAATTTTAAAAAAGAATAAAAATAGTTATCTCAAATTCTGTATGACTACTTGTAAGTGGTTTATTATAGAACGTATTAAACATTTTGGATATTTCTTTCAATCCTGTAATCATTCTAAAGACTTCTACATCAACATGACATGTCTTCAAAAACTACAGAAGTGCTTCAATATCTTACACTGTATGCTGAAAATTAATTGTTGTTTATACCACTTTACCCATTTAAAGAAAAATTCATTATTGGTTAAAAAATGTCATGTTTCCACGTTTTAATTGAATCTTTATTTATGTAATTCTGTAATTTTCTAGTAAATTTTATATTAAATAATTGATTGGTAGATGTTAATGCTAACAGTGATAGATAGTAATAAAAGATTCAGTCAAAGAGGTATTATAGGTATAGGTATTATATACGAGTAGATAATACTTCGTCAAGGGTCCCTTTGAGTTAAAATGCTCTCCACATAACTTCCCTTTACCAGGATAGTTCGTCGAACAAAAAAATGGTGGTGATTGCAAAAAAAAGTTTGGGTGTCTGCAACCCCCCAGATAATTAAAAAGATAAACAAATCACTTTGTAATATGTCCCATTGAAAATAAAACTTGACGTGTTTCAGGAATTTTGAGACAAACCTTTATTTATCAAGTTACAGAATTTGTTCCAGTTAGACTTTCCACTCTGTATATGTATGTATATCGTTAATATACTACCTATCAAATGTAAATAAATGTACACGCTTTTAATTTATATAAGTCTAAAGGTATACATATTATTTACTTCAACTGTCTACTAGGATATGCATATAATGTAAATTATATTTTATTTTATCCTGTCCAGTAAATCTACTTGTACTCATTTGTGGCCGGTAAATAGAACATAATAGTATCAGATACCGTAATGGGTTGTCTAGCTGTATTGTTTTCATTTCAGAAACAATGACTTTTTACTTTCGATTCTTGACAAGTTGTCACTTAAAAATATAAGAAATAAAATAACTGTACAGGTTAAAACCTTCGAGCATATATATTTCATAGAGTCCGCATTCAATAGGGTTTGTTTACGTTATGAGAGGAAATGCCTGGACACTATTACCAGTGTCGCATCATTTTTACGGGGTTTGCAATTAATATAAATAATAAATTTGATACATACCTTCAAAATTCTTTAAATTATGCACATATTTTGTAAACTTGTATTATTTAAGTAGGTACCTATCTAGTAATAGTAAATAATTATTATTGTGTTGGGAACATTCGATTTTTTTTTTAATTCAAACATCAGAAAGTGTATAACGGAAAATGAAGATTGAAATAATAGGCAATAAAAAAGATAAGGAGCTTATATTTAAAAATCAAAAATATAAATAAATAGTAGGTATTAAACAAATATTTATGATATCTTTTAACACACGTGTACGAGAATTACAGTACAAGAACTTTTTCCAATAATTTATTAAATATAAAAATATTGTTTGTAACCAATGTTCAATAGATTACCAAACGATATACTACAAATAGAAATCAAGATAATACTTAGATACTTAGGTACATTTGCACTGCTAGTCGTTATAAAATAAGTGAAGCTTCATTTTTATTGGAAAACTGTCTTAGGCTTCGATTATTTCTTAATGACTAGGAGTTAAAATTACTTTTTCATTGAAAAACTCACATTAGGTTTTCTTTATTCCTTAACGACTAGTAGTCTACTTAATAAAAAATAATTATTGTCAAATTTTGTGGTTTATAAAAAGTATAGGCCTTTTGCATAAATGTAATAATAATAATAATAATACTCTCCCTAATTCACCCCCTTACGAGTGAATTTTGACCCCAAAAGCTGAGCTTGTGCGGGGAAAGCGATGGCTATTGACAGGTGAGGAAAACCCAGAAAACCTCACCCACCATCATCGAGACGGTAATGCATGGCGATTTTATAATCTGCATGTCATATCAACAGAAATTGAATTTCTATTAATACGGCATACATCAAATCCTATACCGAACCATGCAATTTAATTAAAAATCCACATGGTCTGGGCTGGGATTCGAAGCCCGGCAGTCTCGGACCATAAACTTGCCTATAAATATAAGCGCGTTAGACTGCTACACCACCGACCCGATAAAATGTAGGTACTATGTTTCTTTTAAAAAAATGGTAGATAGAATTTTTTTAAACTGTAATCGTTCTCAAGTTTTATTAAATTTTGACTGAACCCGAAGATGGAAAAAATGTTTCCGAAACATATGTAGTGCTGTGCTAAACGATAGAAAATTAAAACATGACCGAATAAACCTAGGAAATTTTTATTTATATAAAATTCTGCTACGGTCAGAAAATTATCCTTATTAAAATAGTAAATGTGTCGATGGAGGTGAGAACAGAGCCTTCGGCTTTCATTCGGGAGGCTCGGGTTCAAATCTGAGCTGGGGACTAATTAAATTAAATTGCATATCTACTCTTGTTACACAAACCACTGTAGGTAGTTGGTATGTTTTTTTTTTTTTAATTAATTATATAGACAGGATGAAATAAAATATCATACTATATACGTCCGTTACGTGTTATGTTATTATAGTACACGTTTATATTTCTGACTTGGCTTTTGCGCCGCCTCGTCCGTAAAACAAGTCGTACTGTAATAAATCAGCTACCATACTTACAAAAAAGTTTAATTTGCCCGTTAAAACACGTTAAGTATAAAAATAGTAGACGTTAAATGTGTAAGAAATCGACCATAATATCAAATGTAAACGAGAATTATAAACAAAAAAAAACGGATGTAGGTAACATTGTATAAATTTAAATTTAAACTAACCTAATTTAAATTAACCTAAACGTATATTTAGTCCCACTGTCTATAAATCGTTCATCGCAGACTCGAAATAGTATTGTAAACTATATTTAACCGTAGCATAATTTATATTACATATTATATCGTGTCGTTTATATAAAATTCCTTTTTTTGCGAAAAAATTCCTGTTACCACGTAGTCTATTATCAGTAGATCATTTTGTTATCTATTGGTAAGTATTAAGATTAATAATCCTGTTGATGTATATTAATGTACGTAATCGTAGATTGTATAAAATGATACAAAATAATTTTCGTTTTAAAAAGATTACAGATGTTTTATTGTCGAAAAATAGTCAATAGTAAAAATAATATGGTCCATCTATAAATTGACACATTTTAACAACTTATAACTCGAGAATTAAAAAAGATATCGAGATGCAGTTTTCACTAGACCTTCTACATTTACTTCAAGTTTTTCTTGACATTTTTGCCACATGTAATTTTTTTCTGTAAAGTGCCGAAAAAAAACGAACTTTTTTGAACCAAAATTGTGAGCTTATTTTAAATAAAACACCCTATAATTTTTAACATCCTCGGAAAGACCATTTCTTCCCCTTTCCAAAAATGTATACATTGTAAGCATGTACTTTATTTTTTAGGGAAACATTCACTTTTTTATGCAACCATGTCAATAACTTCCTAACGTAAAGTATCACAATTAATTAACTTATAATTTAGGAGTAAGGCAATGTATTGATAAAAGGTTTTCACCAAAATTCTTGGAAATGTTTAAATTTTTTTCTGACATAGTTGCCAAATTTTAAACTTGTAAAGTTTTCGTAAAAAAAAATTAAATTCAGATTAAGGTCTTATGGCGAATGAAACATTTCGTATCTCTCATAGTCATTAGATAGTTTATTTCTTCGCCTTTTAAAAAAAAGTAAATTTTTTATAATTTTTCTATTGCTTTAATAGGTTTTAATTTTAGGTAATTAAATCAATGTTAACGGTGTCTATTACATTTTGGTGGCACATATCGAAATATAAATTGACGTTTTACATCGAACGATCATTGATAAGATACTGTTTTTCATTGCCTTGTCCCTTAGGTATAAATTTCAGAATAATATAAAGTAATTATATTTTACTTATAAAGACAGAGGGGAGCACCTCATACCACACGGATTGTTGTGGCGTAAGTGGTGTCCCACCATGTTGGTACCTATCTGAATTTTTATTGAATACAAAAAATATGTACTAAAACATTAATAAATTAATTGTTGAATATGGCCTCCATTTTGTTCAATACATGTATGCAGACGCATTAAAAAATTTGTAAATGCATCTTGCAGCATTTCTGAGGTAATTGTATTAAACACAAATATATATTATTCCTCAGTTCAGTTAAGTTTGTAGGTGTTGGATCGTAGCATCTTTCCTTAACATACCCCCATATAAAAAAATCTGGTATAGTTAAATCCGGAGAATATGGAGCCCATTCGATGGGACCAGCCCGACCTATCCATTTATCTCCAAAGGTTGAGTTCAAAGAATTCCTGGCTACAAGAGAGTAATGCGGTGGAGCACTATTTTGCTGGAAATATACAGTATTTAGTATTTCTTCTTGTTCTAGTTGATGATAAAAGAATAGTTCTAGCATATCCGTGTAATTGTTTCCATATACTGTTTCCTGTTGAAAGAAAAATGGTCCATAAATTTTTGTTTTGGACACACCACACCATACATTTAACTTGGGAGCATCTCTTTCAAACTCGTTGAAAGCTCTAGGATTTTCGTCACCCCAAATCCTACAATTGTGTTTGTTTACGCGTCCACTTAAATGAAACGTTGCTTCATCTGACATTAATAGATTTACATTTGGTTGATGTCTAAATAAATCTAATAACGTCTCACACATAAAAACTCTCTTTTCAAATGCATGATTTTCAATTTTATGAAAAGTATGAACCTTATATGCTTTAAACTTGATTACTTTTAAAATTTTATGCACCTTACTCTTTGACATATGTATGGATTGGGCAATTTTTCTAATAGATATTTTATTATTGTTTCTTGCTAAAATTTCCCTTATCTGTATAACGTCATTTAAAATAATATCTTGAGCGTTTTCAATTTGTCTTTTTTTCTATCTAATGTTCCCGTTTCTTTAAACTGACGTAGCCAGTTTAAAATAGAATTTCTGGTTGACGAATTTTTTTCAAACATATTTCTAAATCTTCTTTGTGTATGTGTAATTGATCTACTTTCAATATTTTACACGCACCGGGCTTTTTCACTTTTAGTAAACATTTTTTAATACCTGCTTTCTCTTGCACTAATTAATACAAATATAGACTTCTGTCAACTCGATTTGTTTTACATAGCACCCTTGATAAATTAGTAGTATCATTTATTGACTTATTCATATTCTATCCAAAGCTGAGTATGTTAATTTACAAAAAGAGGAATATTAAATAGACTAAAAAAACAGATATAGGTACATATTGAAAACGCTTAAGACATTCTTTTAAATGATGATTTATGGATAAACGTTACAAATACGAAAAACTTTATTCATCATAAGCCCTTAATCTGAATTGGTAAAAGTAATCTTTTACGAAAATTTTAGACATTTGAGACTTTACAACCATTTTATAAAAAAAACATTTCCCAGAATTTTAGTCAAAACCTCTTATCAATAAATTGGCACATTATCGAGTTAAAAGGCTTTTAAATTGTGATACTTTACGTTTAGAAGTTATCGACATGGTTTCATAAAAAAGTAAATTTTTCCCAAATAAATTGAATAAATGCTTACAATGAATACATTTTTGGAAAGGGAAAGAAATGGTCTTTCCGAGGATGTTAAAAATTATAGGGTGTTCTATTTAAAATAAGCTCACAATTTTGATTCAAAAAAGTTCGTTTTTTTTTTCGGCACTTTCCAGAAAAAAATTACATGTGACAACAATGTCAAGAAAAACTTGAAGTAAATGTAAAAGGTCTAGTGAAAACTGCATCTCGATATCTTTTTCCGTTTTCGAGTTATAAGTTGTTAAAATGTGTCAATTTATAGATGGACACCCTATCCTGTATTGTATAAAATATAAAAATCTTTCGATATTCATAAAATACTTAATTGGAAAATTAAAATATTTCTACAAAGTTTTTTTATTGACGGCGGTTTAGGAGGATTTAAAATAGTATTAAATTATGTTTTTCCCATAAATATGCGCAATCAAAGATATTATAATCAAGCGTCCTTGGAAAATCATTTTACTTAAACGATTCTACACATCTAGAGTTCTGTTAGTTATAACACTTGTTAAAAAGTTTGTTGAATGCATCTTAATTGCTTCGCAAATACTTTTTTCTTTTTCAAATATTTATTAAAATGCCTAAGTGAACGTTTAAACACTTACGTCTAATAGAAAGAACAATTAAGAAATGCAGCAGAACATCACAAATCACACAAGATGACATACTGTTACGTAAGAAATTGTGAATAAGTATTCTTAATTTTGATGCAGGCGCGGAACAACGGGGGGAAAACTATTTTAATAATCATAGTGTTTGCAATATAGATTCCTTTTTTACTGCAAAACTTGAATTAAGTAAATATGTTCAAGAATCAAAAGATAATCGTTGGAAAAACATTTCAAATGTTAAAAAACTAAATAAATAGAAAACCTAGTTATTTATGTCGAAGGTAAATGACAATATATCCATTTCTAGTGAAATTTGTATTTACAGAGCAATGTTCTACCTCAAATAATAAACAAGATAGCTAATAATAAACTGCTAGTCATATAATTATGTATTTGGAAGTAAAAGTAACCATAGACGTAATGCCATATTCCCTTAAAAAGTTAATGACTTTTCAGAAGTAAATGAACCATGTGGACTGATGCCTTATCCTTCTAGAGAAAGTACAAACATTTTGAAAAATATATTCTTTGGGACATGCTATGTACTCCTAACCTCAAACTAGCTATATGTTTTGGACAATACTTGCAATACATTGGCCTGTAGATATCCCATGTGTCTCAAATCGGGAAACAGTAAAAAATAAATATGCAGAAAAAGTAATAGTATATTACATTACGAGTATGGGAAATCACTTTTCATACAAGTGATGTACAATATTTTTCCTACGACCACAAAATAATTTCATCAAAAAATGTAAAACCAGTCTATTATTATAATAATTAAAATGTACTTAAAAAAATAATCAACAATAATCGTATTTATTTAATTTTCATATTTTCTAAACAAAAACAAAATAAAAAAAAACAAAAAAAACTTCTGCCCCCGCAAGGATTTGAACGCGGTCGCTCGCCAGGTCTCAAATGGCAAAGTTAATAAAGTTTGATACTCTACCACCTGAGCTAATAGGCCTGGCGTCAATAAAATGATCTAATCGGTTATGTGTTTAACCAGAAAATTATTTTAAAATTATTTTAATAATAATTGTTAAAGATAAATATCTAGGATCTAATTTACAACAATGTCAATAATTTAACAATCATATCGATTTTAGTATTAATATGGACATTACATAGATTAAAATAGAAATGATGCGTTTTACATTTTGACAGCTGATGCGGAAAGTAGCATATTCGCACACGGGTGAAAAGTAAATTCTTATTCACACGCGTGTGATATAAGGCCATTTCCATAGTCTATATAGTGTGATATGTGTCACTTTCCTAAGTGGTCGTAGGAAAAATCAATATTAAGCAATAAACATGAAGAAAATGAAATAGAAGCAGAATGGAAAGTCATCAGAGAAAGCATAGAATTAGCAACAGAAGAAAATATTGGAGTTGCACAGAAAAAGTAAGAAAAGAATGGTACAATGAAAAATGTTGTAAAGCAACAACAAAAAAGGGTACACGCAAGTATCAAATGGCTAAGAACAAATAAAATAGAAGATAAAATGGCCTATGAAGAAGTGAGAAAACAAACCAAAAGAAAAAGTAAAAGGTGGATAGACAATAAAATAAAAATAATTGAACAAGAAGAAAGTAAGAAAAATACAAAAGACTTTAAAAGAAAATTAAAGAACAGAACAAAAACTACAAAAACAAAACTAAGGAAATAAAAAATAAAAAAGGAGAAGTGATACTGGAAGATGAAAATGAAGAATACAAGTAGGTATAAATAGAGTACATGCGGAGATAGAAGAATCAGAGATGATAAAGGAAATAGAAAAGGGACATAATTGGTGATCCAACAAGAGAAGAGATACAAAAGGTCATTGAGAAAAATGCAAATAGAAGATCACCAGGAAAAGATGGAATTAACATCGAACTCATTAATTATGGAGGCAACAAATTGAAAGAAAGACTATTATCTATCTAATTCAGAAAAGTTCCCCTCCCAAACATCTGGTCTGGATCCGCCGATTTATACCTTATGAGCATATTATTAAAGTACCTACTATTAATCAATTTTCAACAGACATTTGACTCAATCAGTCAATATTGAGGTTAGGTTATTTTTTATTTGAGGAGTTCAATATCTCAAGAACCCAAGCATACTGTAGATGAGAAAATTTGTATTTAAAGACAAATATCTTTTTCATAGTCTCTGTCGGATTATGTTATACAAATGACATGTAACAGATTCAAATTAAAAAGATGTAAACAACATAAATATAACCTTTTCACCAGTATTATATGATATATTTAATTTTTTTTCCTAATTTCCTGTTTATTGTTTCAGTGGACTCAGACATGACAATGGCGGCATGCAACAACTCCCTGACAGCGACGTTGAGCAACGTCAGTGGAGGCGTGAACGCCATCAGTCAACAATGTGCCATTTGTGGGGACAGAGCCACAGGAAAACATTATGGAGCCGCATCGTGTGACGGTTGCAAGGGGTTCTTCAGGAGATCCGTCAGGAAAAATCATCTCTACACGTGTCGGTGAGCAAAACGTTCTATATAACCCTACTTTAGCCTCAATTAGATTAAATTTCTAATTGTTTTATGTATTTCCACAAAATTTCGTGTCATTTTAAATTTTTACTATTTTTAAATAAACCAAATTGGTGAAAAATTCATCTAATTAACGTTTTTGACAAATTAATTAATTAAATAATAGGTACGTAAAGGAATTAATTATTCGTATGGTAATTGAGCAGTAACTGCCGAATATAATGATTTTTAATATAAAAAAGGAAAATTTTGGATTACAGTGATTTCTTCATTATAGGCAACTTTAAAAAATAATAAATTGTTCTGGCATACATACTAATTCTCCTAACTTTACATGTCTCATGTGTTACATACTTCTGGAGCTCCTCAATAGATGATGATGATGATGTAATTATTGGGGTTCATGTGATATCTTATTTCAAAGGAAATTTAATGTGGAATTTAGCAGTATGCTCTTTAACTATCTGTATCTCGAAAATTAAGTACTTCAAGGATTTAGGTGTTCATTAATTTGCAGATGCTAGGTATCAGCATCTGTCAAGCTTTGTTGATTGAATATCATTCGGACACCCTGTATAATTCGCTAATATTTTGTTTTAAATAATTTTATTTAACTTTTCATATCCAGAAAAATTCTGCTGTAATAACTAAATGTTTTCAATAATTATTGTCTTTTGAAAACGATTATTTCTTGGTACTGTTCATTTAACAAAAAAGTTTGACCTTGTTCTATTAAATAGAATTTCTTTTTATGCAAAAGTAAAATAGTCATAATGACGGCTTTTACAGTGAAAACTATTATTTCCATGATCATTATTTTGTAGTGCATTTTTTTAAGGTAATAATTTCTCCAGGAATAAATAAAAAAAAAATTAACCACGTAATAGTTAATTCAAACTAAAACTAAATAATAATGAATCATCGATTGAAAAACAATGAAATTATAGAATAGGAATAAACATTTTAATTATAATGTATCGTTTTATAATATACAAGGTGCTATAATAAAAAAATCCAACATAATTTTAATAGATATGTACCTATGTAACCAATCCTATTTTGTCAAAAGAGTTAATTTTTGAGGGACGAAAATGAACGTTGTAACTATGAAACTATTTACATAAAGTAGATAATTTTGACACTTGCTACGATTACAAAAGAGCTTATTTTATTTTAAAAAATTAGAAAAATAAATTTATAAAATGAATGCAAGCAGTTTTTTAATTGGAAATATATAATCTTTGACCAAATTTTCATTTATAGAGTTTTTCCTTGAATATTTTTTTTAGCTGTCAAAATAGTAAAATTTTGTGATAAGAGTTCTCGATCCTAACCAATCATTGAGTTTTATGCTGATTAAACATCTTTTCATTTTTATTTTTTTTTTTTTACAAAACTTTGTTAACCTTTTAATTTCAAATCTATGTTAATACCAAAATTTCAAAATAATTGTTAATTTTACTGCACAAAATTAAAATCGGTAATATTTTTGTTCCTGTTTATATATTATGTTAAATCACTTTAATACACATAAAACTAACTCGCTTACACTCAACTTTTGTCAGTTAAACATAATTTTTAAATACCTAAACAGTTCTAAATTAGCTCATTAAGCATATCTTATTCAATTTTATGGTTTAAGACACCGAAATTACAATAAATACTTTAAAATTTGGCAAATGTCAAACTTCCATAAGAAAAGATAATCTACTTACTTTATGTCGTCGCGGTTTTGCGCATGACCGGTATCCATCTTATTTTTAGACAAAAGGAAACACATATTTATGTTTAATGAACACTTGTCATGTTTTTTTATACTATTACCATAACGTTCCAAAAACTTTTTTTTTATTAGGATAATCAAATCTATTACTTTTTGCATAAGTTTATTTGAAAAAAAAAAATATATATATATATATATATATATATATATATATATATATATATATTTTGACACAAAAATAAAAAATGTTAATTATTACGCTCTGATTCATTGCGTCTATTTCTTTCCCGGAGCCCTCCACAACCAGTCACCTATTTTAATTTGCATTTCTTCTTTGTTTACCAATTTTGTGAACCGAATCTGATAATAATGTTTCAATTAAATGATAATATAAACATTTTGTATTAAGTTAAAATAATTACCCATAATGGCTTTAGCTATTTTTAACCAGGGGAACTTCCTTTTTTCCAGTGAATGAAAATAACTTACACAACTCATTCCCTATGCATCTTCTGATAAATTCATACACAATATTGCCACCTTGGTTTGCAAAATACAATACCTAAAATAGTTATTTTTAAAGTTAACAAATAAAGAAATAATGACTAGAATGTATAAAAGCCACATTTTGTTAAATTAAATTAAAAGTTATTTTCTTCATTTTGGGAATACTCCCCTTGCCATATTACAACCGAAATTTGACTTAAATATCTTGAACGTAAAAGTATTGTGTCTGCATTTTCCAAGCGCGATCAAACTTCGAATTGGAAGTGATTCTACAAGTAGCTATGTAACTACAAACTATACAAAACAATCCGGCTGTGTATTATCACTATTATACGGTAGGCGAGTTCGGTTAATCAAATATGAGGTCTATTCCTTTTTATCGAAAATATCGTTCCAACTATACAATTTGTATAAATGGAACGATATTTTCATAAGTAGTGTAGCTCAGTGCTACACTTTTAATGCAAATAGATTCTATCACGAGAGCTTCTGTCTGCCTTGTGAGGCAGAAGGAACGGTGTATTCATCTTTGTCGTACTTGCACTATTTTTTGAAGTAACTAATAAAGATAAATTTTACCTTCAGCCGTTATCTTCTAAAATAAAAATATTAGGTTTATTCCAACACGCACGAAAATCGTGCGCTCTACCCAAAAATTGTATACAGACCTATTATTGTTCAAAATGTAGAATTTTATAATTTATTGATATTTCAAAATAATATTTAAAATAGAATACCTATACAAAATTACGATGTTTCTAAAATCATTCCAGAAACTTTTCTTTAGAAACATTACCAGTTATGCCAGAAACAGAAACATACATAGAACCTAAATGGAATGTTCCTGGCAGATCAGTGTTATTAGGGTAGAAGCTGTTAGATTATTATCTACTCCCAATATGTTTATTGTGACTTTTTTATACAGAATGATTCAAAAAATAATCTTTTTAAATACCATTCGTTCTTAAAATTTTATCCATTAAATTTGGAGGACTAGTGGTATTACCTTTGATAAATTTATTAGCATTTTTATTGTTATTTATTTATTTACTCTTTCTTACAGATTTAACCGAAACTGTGTAGTAGATAAAGACAAAAGAAACCAATGTCGTTATTGTCGATTACGTAAATGTTTTAAGGCTGGAATGAAAAAAGAGGGTAAGTTTACTTGCGTGTTTAAAATGTTTAAGGAGCAAATCTGCGAGATATTGAAGGTTATGTCAAAGTTAATTATGACATAGCGATCCCTTTCATAATATCTAAGTAGGTGGAGCTAGTATGCGATAGACAGAGGCAGGATATAACTGACTGTTAACTTTTCTGTTTTTTAATTGATAAAGACTAACTAAAGATATGAGGTATGGTTAACCTACTGTTAATAGAGTTAACAACAACGCCATTTTGATCCGGAATGACCGAGTTTAGCGATCATTCTCTGGGCTCCGGATTTAGGCGTCATTTTTGTAACATGATACTTGATATTTTATCTATTTGTTATATTGTTTTAAGCTCAATTAATTTTGGGAGTGGGTCAGGTTATTAAATAACTCGAATTACCTTGGGCACTACTATATTTAAAACTTACT
The DNA here is from genome assembly GCA_927349885.1 of Psylliodes chrysocephalus. NCBI lineage: Eukaryota > Metazoa > Arthropoda > Insecta > Coleoptera > Chrysomelidae > Psylliodes > Psylliodes chrysocephalus. The sequence goes on along the minus strand of OV651823.1, from coordinate 3,599,369 downwards.
ATATTTGACTTCAGATTAGTGATAAAAATTTAGAAAATCACTAACCATTAACAAATTATATTTAAACCAAGGTTTAGATAAGGTAGTAACAAATTCTAATTCACAGAGATTTACTTGTCATTACTTGCTATTGAACAGCATTATTTTAAGTCTTATTCGGAAACTTGTAATGATGATCCCAAATGATAAAATTTTATTTAACAAGTATAAATTATTTTAGGTTGTAAAACGTAGCAAATTGCAGTAACATGCCCGTACATGCCCATAACGTGCTAGCTAGCGCTCGTACGTTAAAGACCGTGCTCGCATGTAAAGATCTAGGTAACGGACTTGTATGGTAAACTACTATTGCAGTACTGTCCTCGGTTAATTGTTGTTAGTCCTAATGTAAATATTTATGTTATGTTTGGGACTTCTTTCTCTCTCTTTGATGCTACCTCTATCTATCCTAGCTCCATGATGTATATCGCTAGGTCTCAAACATTCATTTCTCTTTTATTTAAAAGCAAAATACAAAAATCGCCTTATTTTGAAAGAAAAATTAGTACCTAAATAAAAAGTCATGGATTGTTGTTGCACATAATCATTATCAATATATTATTAAATTTGAAAACCGTTGATATATATATTTTTAATTTATTAGCTGTGCAAAATGAACGTGACAGGATAAGCTGTAGGAGGCCCAGCTACGAAGAAAACAATCAAAATAACGGTCTATCAGTAGGATCGTTGTTGAATGCTGAAATGTTATCCAGACAAGTTGGAGCAGCCTTAGAGGTTGGTGTACAATAAAATAACTTTTTTTTTTATAATGATTAGCATTTTTTTAATTTTGTATTTACAGCAAATGGGTCCAAATCCAGTAAACGATTACGACATTTCAAACAGACAACTGGCCAGTATAAATGACGTATGCGAGTCAATGAAACAACAATTATTGATTTTGGTCGAATGGGCCAAGTACATCCCTGCCTTCACGGATTTACAATTAGACGATCAGGTATAGTACCACCAACGTTATTATTAAATAAAAATAATTAGTAGGTACCTACATTATAAGTATTCGTCGTTGCTGGTTGTCGAATCAGTTATTAAAATTAAAACGACAATAATTATAAGAATTTCGTTTTTCTTTAATTGATTTTTAATTACTTCCTTATATTTTTAACTTGTTTTATTACATAAAATATACCTACCAGTAATAATAATAATAATAATAATAATAACACACAAAAAATACGAATAATAAACCCCGTGTATGTATTTAAAAAAGAAGTTATCAATTAAGGTGCTTTTAAATGCTGTATGTAAAATTGATTCTATTTAATAATATACTGGGTGACAATGATGTCAGAGCCACGTTAATATCTCTTTTATTTATTGGATCAAATTTGGGACAAACCTAATTTACAGTACGTTAACCGACGCATCAGGCAAAATAAAGATCAGACGCTTAATTTTATTTGGACGTGAGGGCGATAAAGAGAACAATTAGTTTAACCACGCTCTTTCGTTGACAAGCATATTTCTCTCTATTCAATAGCGTTGTATTTCTATACCGTTTTCCTGGAGTTAGGATTGAAAATTTAATATATTGTATACAGGGTGTTATTGAAATACACGTACATATTAAAATGGGGAATAGTATGTAATGACCAAAAACGATTGGCACCAATTTTAACTTCAAATTCTAAAATTTAAATATTGGGGAAGAGTCCCCTTTTCCGACCTACTAGTTTCCATATTTAAAGAAGTAAAATAAATCGAAATTGAACTTACCCATAGAAATTGCACTGTTGCCGTAGCAAAACCAATTAATTCAAAATAAAGTTTATTACAGTAACTGTTCAAAATGCCGTCCATTATTATTTACACACACTTGCAATCGTCTTTCCAAAGAACTTTGAACATTAGAAATTAGTCTTGGATTTTGTCGTAGTTCCTCGGCTACCGCATTAACTTTATTGGTTAATTGTTCAACACTATTAATAGGTTCATTATAAACCAGTTGTTTCATGTGACCCCACAAAAAGAAATCGCATGGATTTAAGTCCGGAGATCTCGGAGGCCACTTAGTAGGTCCATTTCCGCCTATCCACTTTTGAGGAAATCTAATGTTCAAAAACTGCCGTACGTTTAAATCAAAGTGAGGAGGAGCGCCATCTAGTAGGTACCACATCCGTTGCCTTAATTGTAACGGTATCTCTTCTAGGAGTACTGGCAAAATATCTTCTAAAAAGTGGAGATATCCTGGCCCATTTAATCTGTTCGGGAGAACATAAGGCCCGATTAAATACTGATCTATTATGCCAGCCCAAACATTTATTGAAAATTTTCTTTGATGTCCAGTTTCCCTAATGGCGTGAGGATTTTCATCACTCCAAATATGCGTATTGTGCATATTGAACACGCCATCACGAGTGAATGAAGCCTCGTCAGTATACAATAATATTTTTAGAAAATCAGGAATATCAACACATTTTTGAATCATCCATTCACAAAACTTCACTCTCTTTTCTTCATCACCTGGATATAAGGCCTGGACTTTTTGGATGTGATAAGGATATAAACCTTGTTCTTTAAGTGTCCGCCACACAACAAATGAGGACACTCCAATTTCAAGACCTACAACTTAATTGAGGCCGGTTTTCAACAGCTTCCAATATTTCTTCTTCGGCCGCCAATGTTCTTTGTGTTCTTGTTCTCCCTCGATCTGCATTGACACTCTCAAATTTTCCATGGTCTCTTAGATGCTGAACAGTTGAAATAAACGTACGACAGTCCGGAATTCTCCGATTTGGAAACCGTTCGCGATACAGGATTTGTGCTTGCCGAGAATTTTCTCCAGCTGCCCCATAAACCAGCACTATATCCGTTAGTTCAATATTCGTAAATAGTGGCATCGTAAAAAAATATTTAAAAGTAATCGTAACAACACTTTTTACCAACTTGGAAATGACGCGCTCGTGTTAGCCAGATTCGTAAATCAACTAAAATTTTAATAATCTATAGTTTCAAAATTCTATAGTATCAAATATTCTAGTTTTTTGATAACGAGGGTTGTAAAAACCAGTCTTCGGAAATAGAAATTAATTCGAAAATCTTAGCAACATGGTTATTTCTTACAAGACTAGTTTTCTTATCATCTGACAAAAACTTGCATATTAATTACTGTTGATGTTTAAAATAGGTAAATAAACCTAATTTATATAGGTCATCCTCAACATATCAGTGAAGTACGTTTGTTTTAGAATTAATTTTCAAAAATTAATAACTCCCTTAATAAGGGGTATTTTTAAAAATAATATTTTTCTACATTCAGTGGGGATCTGCGCAATACCCAGTTTTAATATGTACGTGTATTTCAATAACACCCTGTATAATATTGGGTGATTTTAATGGTTTGTAGAGGTATCGCAGTCGTGAATTCCCAATTATATTTTTAATCAAATTAAAAAAAATATATATTTTTTTTAGGTGGCCCTCTTGAGAGCTCACGCCGGAGAACACCTCCTCCTGGGCTTGGCGAGAAGATCTATGCACCTCAAAGACGTTCTTCTTCTCGGAAACAATTGTATAATCACCAAAGAATGTCCAGGTGAGCATCATTATTTATTTTTATTATTAATATTATTAAATAATAAATTAATTTTATTGCATGACTTTGTTAAGTTGGACAGGTTATATGGAGGTATAGCGAAGATCGTTTAAAGTTAGTTAAATTTATATGATATATGCGTTGCGTGTTTCTTTTTAAACGAAAAAATTATGGCTAATAATAATTATCATTCGTCTTTGGTTAATTAGCGTTTGTGTAATTTCTCGAAAGTTGCTACTGTCAGTATTTAATTTTTATATACCTACGAGGAATCATTAAATGCTGCTACTTCTAGTTATTTATTTATGTTCAAATTAAACTAAGGTTATTAACTATTATGAATGTCATATTACGGTTAAATATATTCAATGTGTGTTTCTGGATCTTGGGGTATATTCTAAAATGTAGAACATTCTTTAAAATTTACAAGACAATTTTATTTTTAACCGCTCCTTAAAATGTCAGTGGAACGTCGCATTTAAGAATAATGTTTAAGATTAATAATAAATATATTCATTACAAGATAAAGTTACATAGAGAAAAATCTATTAGATTAAATTTTGAATTTAAGTAATAAACTATCCAATTTTAACATATCTGGCCTGTCTCTCGTTAAGAAATAATAAAAAATCTGATGTGTCCAACACATGACTTTCCTATCTAGTTATTATAGGCATTTTCCGGTTATTTTGTACAACCTATTGCAGGACCTCTATAAATATATACATTTTCCACATACATCTACCTCGAAACATTTTTCCATTTTTCATTGAAAACAAAAATACTGAATAATTTAAATTTAGCACTTTTCCTACAATTTCTCCATTACGGTTCATTATAGAAAAATTATGTATAAACAAAAATTATAGAGCTTGATATCGCAAACAACTTATTGTTCAACAATTTTCATAAAAATCAGAATTTTGCACATTTTGTCAAATATCTCGAATACGGACCATTTCAGGAAATTTTGACATAAAACAAAAATTATAGATAATAATATTAGAAGTAACTTTTATTTGAACAATTTTCTTCTCCAAACATATATAACAGATATATTCCATACAATTTAAAAAGGGCCTCCCATAAAGTACCCCCCAGATGTTCCGACTTTGTCCAAAATCTAATCATTTCACGCCAGGCCTAATTAAAACAAGTTTAAAATTTAATGTTTTTTTCTTTATCCGTTTTTGAGTTTTCTTCAAAATTCGAAATTTACACATTTTCTCAAATATCTCGAATACGGTCCATTTTAGAGAAATTATGTATAAAATAAAAATTATAGATAATAATATTAGAAGTAACTTTTATTTGAAGAATTTTCCAAACGTAAATAACAGATATATTCCATCAAATATAAAAATGACCACCTATAAAGTACCCCCGACTCTGCCCAAAATCAATCAATTCATTGGACGCCGGAATAAAGCTTAAGGTAGTTCACTCGTAAAACGGCTTTTCTTAAGAATTCAATAAAATTTAAATATAAGGTTTATGAAAGTGTCGTTTACGTAACTAAAAAAAATTAGATTTTTTGACCATCTGTGAAACGAGATATTAACAATCAAAATGTGCATAATTAACACTCTTGAAGCCTATCATGTACACAAGCAATGCATTTATTTCAAGATATCTCGAAAACGGTTCTTACCATATTTCTTAAAAACTAATGTTAAATAAATCAAGAAGTTATCAAATTTTATAGATAATCGCTGAATTTTTTGACTATCTTAGTAAAAAGATATAGATTTTTAAAATAAAAATATTTCTAAAGCAGTTGACGAGTAGTTTCGTAAAATTATTACAACTTGGCAACATTGTAGCCACCTCATGTATCAAAGTAACACTCGATCAGCTAAGACGTTGTTATAAACTCGCGACGTGTTCTTGAAAAATTAATTCGTCCACTGTGTTTGAGAACTGGAATCAGCGGTTCTGTTTGAACCAAAACAAACCCTTAAAATTAGTATGAGGAAGTCACAAATTTCTATACCATATCGTTTAAATATTTGCGAGTTTGCCAGATGAAATTGAATAAAATTATAACTTGTCCATATGTGTTTATATACATGTGTTTTGTACAGTCTCATACAAAAATAAAATTTATTAGCATTGAGAATCTCAAACTTTTGGTATTCACCATTACGCGATATTTTTATGTACGACTGTCGCGAGTGAACTACCTTATGTTTAAAATTTCGTGTTTTTCTTTGTATCAGTTCATGAGTTATGGTGGATACAGACACACACACATACAGACACACACACACACACAGAGACATCATCGCGAAAATAGTCAAAACGGATTCAGGGGACCTCAAAACGTAAAAATCCGTCGAAAAAAATTATGATTCCTATACTTTCCTTATATCTGTATACAGATAGGAAAGTGAAAAACAATATTTTTATACAAAAACAATACTTTTATACAGAAACAATATTTTCAAAACAAAATTTTTAAAATACAGGGTGAATCCTAAGTTTATATTTTAGAAGTCATTACAATAACTTTTTGAAATAATTTTTTCAAAAAAACTCAAAAATAAGAAACTTATATTAATGTATTCCAAAACGTATCCAATACGTCTAACCTAAATAATGTGTAGAATTTTTGTTGAAAAATGTTGAGTTCAGTCCCGGATTTAGATTTTTTAATTATGTATCATTCTTATATTTAAGTTTTTAAAAAAAAAATATTTAAGATAAATATTTTTTAACATTTATGGACAATTAAAAAAGTTTCAACTTAGGACTCACCCTATATAATCACGATTATGGAAATTACAGAAATGATGGTTTGTATTATTATATACCTAAGTTAAATCAAATATTGAACATAATTATGAGATCGTAAGATTATTTGACATAAAAACACTAAAGGGGGGTGGGTTGGCTCAGTGGTTAGAGTCATGACTCTGAGATCGGAAGGTCTCAGGATCGAATCCCACCGGTGGCAGGAATTTTTATTTAATTAAAAACAAAATTAAATATTAATTCTAACGCATAGGTAGAATTCCCCACTCGACCATTCACTGTTGGGTTCTAATTAACAGTGCTGTTCCTAAAGTGGCGCTGGGAAACAGTAACAAAGCCTACACAGAACACGAGGCTAATGACCGTAGTAGTCAACGCCGATGACACCAAAATAAAAAAAAATAAAAAAAAAAAAAAAAAAAAAAAAAAAAACACTAAATGTATCTTTATAGATCTTCAAGCAAGTGTGTGGATAGTTTTAATAAAAATGTATCAAAGAATTATCTAACAATTTTAATAAATATTTTAGTAACATTTGTATAATACTAGAATCAGAAATACCTCAAATAAAAGATTTTACAGGAAACATGAACTTAGTAATTCAATGTATCTACATCCTGCGACAGGACCTGAAATAAAAAAGCTGATCAATGAGCTTTCTTTAAGTTGACATATTTTATTAAATCAATCAAAACTTCAAAAAAAAAACGAGAAACTTTTAACATCGACAATTTGACATCATAATGACAAATGACAAGACTAGGGAAGTGTCAAATGTCAGTGTGGACGCTGCCAACTAAAAAATGGCGGTAAATTCAAAAATGTAAGGTGACCTCTATAGCACTGAAGCTAAAAAGTCACCAGGACATGGTAAAATTAGATCTGAGACATTAAAAAACATACGTGAAGAATTTTATATAAATAAAAAGTTCACTGGTTTATTTATCTCGATGTTGAATTGAATACACTTCTCGATCGCGTGAATTTCCGCCTGGAAGATGCTTGGGTAATTTCCCATGCTTTCGAAGTGCTTGGTACTCGGCTCATACAACTCCTGTTCTAGTTCCTTCTATGGTTTTGGAACCGTTCGTATACCACTGAATACTTTCGGTTGCAAGCGCGATGGATTCTTGGCTCCATTCTTTCTTGCAGCCCAGCTCTGTGATTTTGAAGTTTTGAAGTTTTTCACAAAACTGTACTTTCATCCTGGGGACTATCCAGGTATCTTTAGTCCTGAAGCAAGTAGACTTTCGTCTGATTACTCCGTTCCTGCCACATTCTCTATCATCAATTGTAGAGGGGTGAGGTTTAAGATCACCTCCATTGCGGCCGTAAGACAGGTTCTCATTGCACCAGTAATGCAAACACAGGCTAGTCTTTGTACTTTTGAGATATTAGCTCTCGTAGTAGCTAAACTAGTTCTGTTACTCCAGGTTATAGCCCCATGATTGGTCTCACTATTGCAGTATACATCCATCGCAGTATGTTTGGGTTACATCCCCATCGTTTACCTGCAATGTTTCTGCATACCATTAGGGCTTTTGTGGCCTTATTTACTACTTCCTTCTCATGTGTGTTCCAGAGAAATTTGTTGTCCAGGGTTAGGCCTAGATATTTGACTTCATTTTCCCATTCTATATCTATCCCGTCTAATTTAACGGTTTTGAGATTAAGTTTTCTTTTCCTTGAAAAGTGTTGTTTTTGTAGGGTTTATACTAAGTCCCACTTCACGGCACCATCTTTTGGTATGTACTAGTCCTCGTTGGACTATATCACACGACAGGATATTACTAAACTAGCCACTAGCAAATATGACAGGGTATGCCGAGGTCAGTCAATCTGCATAGAAGTTCGTCTACGGTTAGGCTCCACATTAGTGGGGATAGAACTCCTTCTTGTGGACATCCTCTGGTTGTGCAGATGGAGATGGTGTCCTGCCCTATCTTTGTCTCTGCAGTTCTCGTAGATAACAGTTGAGTCATTCATCTGGATGTGATGTTATCTACTCATCTGTATGCAAGTGCTCTTTTTACAAATTCGTGTGGCGTATTGTCAAAAGCTACCTTCTAGATAATTACTATTTAATTTCACAATGTCAATATGGCTTTAGGGTAGATAAATCCTCAAAAGACGCAATTTGTGCGTTTATTTCATATATACACCAAAAATTAGACAAAAATACGTTAAGTTTATGTATATTTGTGGACTTATCAAAAGCCTTCGATACGATCTCTCATGTGATACTTCTTGAGAAAATAATAAAGTTGCATTGAAGTTTAAAACAAACTTTCATTATATTTTCGGCAATTACTTCGAAAAAAAGATAAAAATTTGTCAACCAAATTTCCATTAAAACATCGGTGTTATTTTCGAACATTATTAACAATTCATTCGATATAAAAGCACTTACAAACAACTCAGGTAGTTAATTAAAATCACGTGTCCGACATGTCAAACGATGGTGACCTAAAATAATATAAATATACGGTAATTATTTTTTTTAAAAAGAAAACATTAATTGAAGACGATTCGAAGGCTGTAAAGAAAATATACTGCGTAATCGTGCACTTATCATATCATTATGCACTTAATAAAGTAATTTTATTTGCGGAAAAATTTCCGAGCTGCTTCTCTATTTAGAACGAAAAGTATTTTTGTTGTTTTCGAGGCTACTGACGATGGTCCTCGCGGAAAAGTACACTTGACTGACAAGATTAGTCCTGTTGGTTAGTTATCCTGCATACAAACGCTTGTATTATTATTGTCATTATTATTATTATTATTATTTAGAAATAATAGTAAACGAGGGTTCTTCGATAAATTGCACTTACAAAAATTGAATTGAATATTTTTACAAAAACCTTATTAGAGGAAATAATTAAAATTTCTCAAATGTGACCAATTTAAAAATGAATATCAAATGAAAAGGGCAATCCCTAAGTCTGTGTCATAGCAAAGTCGAGCGATCATTTCCCTCCTGAAAACAACTACTCCCTTGGATAATACCGCAACAGGCTCTGCATTATATCAAGAGGAAACAAGCAGAGATAGAAAATAATTTTCAATAATCTAGGTGTTTCTGACTATAATTTGTTCTTGGTTTCCCGGACTAATGGTCTAGTGTATTTTAATAACTCTGTGGACCTGATTGTGACGACGCCGAAGACAGTACATCTGTTGTTCTCCGTTTTTGTATCGCGGCGAGTTGTGAGACAATAATAATCATTATTCTGATGTCACCTGATCGAAAATTGTTTTTAAACTTTTAAAATGCAACATATTTACGTGGAAAAAAACGAGACAAGCTTTCGTGGTAGACAAGAAAGCATCAAATGTAATAGAGCTATCATGTAACAAATTTTCAAGTGACAATTATTGTTTAAAATAAAACTTATAAAATTACATACAGTCCATTGTAAGAGGGTGAAAAAGGAGGAAGAGAGAAAGTGATATAAAGAGAGAGAGAGAGGGAAAGAGGTATGTTTAGATAAAGATAAAACTTAATTTAGTAAACAAAGGTGAAAAGACAAATTAATAAATGTTTATATAATTACCAAACAATATAAAAAAATAACAAGTGTCAGGATGTTTGTTTTGATGGTCGAGGCGCTGTCCATTTAGTGCACAAAGTCAGGTTTTCCTATAAAGAAGAAAATACTAGTGAGTGTCCGTGAACATTACTTTAGTAATAATTTATTATCTTTATTATTATCTGAATAATCTTTTATTATCTTATCATTCATTTATTATCTCAATAATTATTCGAACAATCACCAAGTATAAAGGGATTAAGACACGCAATGTACTTATTACTGTTTTGTCTATTTCATTTTTAAGGCATAGTACCTAGGAGTATGAAATATGGTCACGAAAGGATAAAACGCGCGACGTGACCCCTGCCTAGTTACTACCCTTATGGCGTAAAGGGATAAAACACGCGATACGCCCCACATTTCTACTAGTATTGAGCGTGCAATGAGTATGAAGGGATTAAACGCGCGACATACTCGCCCTACCTACTAGAGCTTGACCCCGAAGGTCGAAAACAGAGCCGTGCAATGAACAAAAGGGATTAAGACGCACAATTGTTCGCTCCAGATATCATTTTAATGTGCGCACGAATAATTATTAAATCAGTATTCAAACAGTTATCTTTATAATCTAATCATCAATTAAATATCAATAAATATTAAAGGCATTTATCTAAAAACTCAAATACTAAAGAAAAAGGACACTCAGTGATAAATCTCACCTGCAAATCCTATCACCCACAATTCACAATAAAACAATCTTTTCACCAACCGCACCTATAACCACTAAACAGTACCTTTTAGAAACGCTAGAATAACAGAATGAATCTATTTAATTTCGAGGAACCTAAAACACTCGAATTCCATACCATGGGTAACAATCATAAATCAATGCCTTTATTGTGATCTTTTCAAGTGCGGTTCGGAAACGCTGACAACAAAATATCAACAAACAGATGTGCGCTGAAGCATCTTTCTCATATTACCTTTTCCTAATACCAAAACATATCGAGAAACGAATTTTAAGAATATTAAATAGTACATGGACTTACACCATTCTCATTAATCCAAAACACTAGGTTTGATTTTGCTTCCTAAGGAAAAAGTCATACTTGGATCGGTTTCGTCCTTATTAGGACTCATCAGCAAGCATTAGACAATCTCGACTTCAGTCTCTAATGAAGGCAGACTTTATATATACACTCTAAATAATACACAACAAAGAGCAAATATCTGCTAGGCTACAAACCAAATTACAACTATTTTACGTCATTGGGTTTCACAACCAAACATTCTAAAATACAAAAAACTTCAGTACTGATAAAAATGCTCAAGCATTGAGCATATTACTGACTTGTTTCTAAGCGCTGAATATTAGAGTTGATGTTTATTGTCAACTTTAAACTTACCCAATAAATTCAATTAAAAATTCAGTTATAACAAACACCTGTTACATAAAGAAGTTTGACGCAGATTGTGTGAATTCCAGGAATCGATATTTATTGAACGTAATATAAAATGACAAAATTGATCTTTCTGCTTTAACATTTAGTAATTGAATTGTTGATGAGATCCTTAATCCTCATCGACGTTTCGTCACTTCAAAAATAAAAACTGCAATTTTTTACATAATATTATTTATTTATAAATCTCTACGCAATATATCTAACCATATTAAATTTTCATTATAATATGTAGGTAATTAATTTTCAAATAAACAAACATTCGCTATACCTCATAAACTTTTGCATTTTATTTTATATTTTTTTAATTATATTCTTGCAGACGAGAATGAAAAAGTAACATTGTCAAAGATCATAAATACATTCATTGCCGTCTGTACAGATTTAACTAATTAACAAGTAGTTGTGTCGTCTTATTTGTTATGTATATGGTATAACAGCTAATTTTGAAAAATAATTTGTCAATATTATGTATATGCCTATATACCTATGTACTGTATATCCAAATTTCTAAAGTAGATTTTTAATAACCCGCTTAGTTTTGCTTGTTAGCAGGTAAGGATTTGTAGTCTACCACTATGCGCCAAAAATTATTTATTTAAGAAAGGTAAATTTTTGTAACCAAATATAAACACCCAAATTAAAGGGCCATAATAGGAATCTGTATAATCTCTCCTATTTTGATTCCGTTATTTTTAAAATGTTTACATATTAACTAATTCTCTTGAAGCCATAACTAGTGATGCCGCGAGACGAGACGAGAGAGAGGCGTCTCGTCTCGTAAGGCGAGAGAACACTGTTCTCTCGTCTCAACGAGAAGGCGCTTCTCTCGTCTCGTTTCTCTCGTGATAAAAACATATCAAATTTAAATTTGGAAAAGATATACTTAGGACGAAACATGAGAAAACTGTAAAATTTTTAAGACAATAACAAATAATTTTTCAAGTAATTTGTCTCATCAGTACCCAAATTGGCAATAAGAAACACTTAGGGAAATTGTCTTGGTATCTATCTGCCTGTCTGTCTGTCACAATCGTTTTACTTAGACACTAGTTGACATAAACAATTGAAATTTAAAGTAGTCAGTGGCCCAAATTGGGCGTTAACTAAGAATGTATAGCAGAGGCAGAAGTTGGAATGGGTTTTGGTAGGTAGAGAGGGGGTAAACGTATAACCACGTCGAATGACTTCGAGAATTTTGCAGTAATGTTTACCTGCGTCATTTCATAGAATAAGAATTGGACAATCGCATGTATTTATGGACTATAAATAATTATTAAACATGTATTATGATACCCAAATCATAATTCTCCAAAATTTCAACAGCTATTCACAATTTATTAAACTATTTACTCGAAATTGTTATTAACATCTAAAAAATAATTTTGTACGCCAATGTATCGCGTCCACTTCGGTTATACCCGCCGCAAACCTGTCAAGTTATGTGTATGAAGTGGGAGAACTAGCAAAAGCCTTTCCAACTTTTGCCCCTGCTATAAATACTTTGTCTTTGTCTCATTTCCAAGATAATTTAGGCGTTCCATACCTAAAACTCACTGTGTATATAGAATATGTGTTTTATAGTTAACTTTTTGACTATGTGAAAGTTTAATATTTTTGAATTTTAAGTTACGATAAGTAATTGAAAATTTTAAAGAAGTAAAAAGTTAATTGCGCGAGAGAACTCGAGAGAGCTCCAGATAAACGAGAAATTCTCGTCGAGAGATGACACTCTCTCGTCTCGTCTCGAATCTTTTTTCGAGAGAAAATGTCTCTCTCGTCTCGTACGAGACGAGACAAGACGAGACGAGAGACAAGAATCTCTCGTCTCGCGGCATCACTAGCCATAACATCTCGGAATATACATTTTGTTGTAATTTCGTATTATTTGAAAAATAATGTGACGTCACTAATAACTGTTATTGGCAACACAGTAAATACGTTCTTCGGTTGGATTACGCCATTCAAATGTTCTTTATTAGGTTAAAAATTGAAATGCAATACCACAAAAAAGATTTACCGATATCGTTGACAACTATATTTTAAGAAAAATTAAATAATTAAATAAATAAATGAAATAAAACTTTCGATTTAAAATGTTGGTGTTCCTGTATATGTAAACTGATTTCTAATATATATACTCCTGCTACTCCTGGCAACACTGAACAAAATCATACTTATACAAATTTCTTCCAGAGGGCGTATTACTCAACGTGAATCACGAATAGGTGACAAATGACAGGCGCGCGAAAATTAATTTGAATCGCGAATAGCGAGGTTGCCATATAGCGAAGTAGTATTAAGTGACGTCACCGTGCACTATTTTGCAAAAAAAAATTTTAAAAATAGTAGGTCCAATTTACCTTTATCTTTATTAATTTTTGTGTTTTTAAATATTTGTTGTCTTCACTAGTGTAGTTTTCTTATTCGGTAACTAACATGAAGTTGCTGCAGACAACGTTGGTATAAAAATAATGTATTGCTAGAGAAGACGTTTTGTGATAATAAAAAATGATTTTCTGGTTGAAATTAATTTTTTTAGATATTTTTTGCTCTATATTAGCATCAGTAATGAGGATAGTCTTCAAAGAGAAAATATATATTGTTTTATGTAGTGTCGAACGTACTCACTATGATTGTCAAAGTCAACTGTCATCGGTAACATCCTCATCCGGGAAAAGGCGGACAGGGGGAACCGAAAGCAACTTGTTTGAGTACATTTTCCACATACTTTGATTACTATACGAGGCAAGAGAGAGGTCCGACACGCCCAACATAGGGCGCGGCCATTTTGAACCCTGTGACACAATTTACAGCTAAAGAATCAGATCGCTCACTCTGCGTCGGCACTTTTGATCTCAATGTTTCAGTTTATACACTGTGCAACTCGGATAATACAATATATGACAACCGCCTATAATAAAACAGCAGTCTTCTGCGTATCCTGAATTTGTATCCCTGGAGTGGATGTTATTTTGGAACTTTCAACTGGTCCGAGTGAGCTAACTGATTCTTTAGCAATAAACTGTGACTTCAAAAATAATATTCACTGACACTGACAGCAGCAAGCAAAATATCAGGTGCGTTTTAATCATCCGCTTCTGCTTCCGGAATTGTCGGTTTAGTCGTTTTAACCTGTCAGATTAAAACAAGAAAACCAACAATTCCGAAGCAGAAGCGGATGATTAAAACGCACCTATTAAAAATATTGCGCCAAGATGTAGGCAACACGTAATAAGGGTTCAAAATGGCGGAGTTTTCTATCTCCTTTTAAAAGGCACTCAGAAAGCTTTGAGTGCGACCATTCTCCGTATAGTAAAAGAAAATCAAAGTATGTGACATTTTCATAAACCTATTGGTTACTGAGGTTTTAGTAGTTTTATTGACGAACCCACAAACATATCAAGTAATTTTTTTATTTAAAATCAGTGTAATACCTTTCTTAAATTAAATAATTTTTGGCTCGAATGAGCGGTTTTGGGTTAGAAATTTGAACGAAAACAAAAAGCATTCATTTATTTGCAAATAGGTACTACCTATTTGCAACTAAAATTTTTTGCAGATAGCTTAGGAATATCGAAAAGTCTCCCAATATTGAGACCTTAAACAAAATTCGAAAATACATAAATAACAATGTACTTATCTGAACCTTTTCAAGCTAATGTGTCTACTTTTTTATTGCCTTAGTAACTTACAGAGCATGTGATTTTCTCCAATATTCGTATTTTTTGGTAGCATCAATATTTTAGGAGTGCTTAAAAATATAACATCCAATTTTTTGTATGAATATTTAAATTCCCCACAATTTTTGATTAAAAATTTTTACTACATAGTTAATATTTAACATAATTTGAATTTGAAACAACTTCCTGAAATTATATTTCACTTATTTTTCAATTAATACAAACAATGTGAGGAATTTAAATATTTATAAAAACAATTACACGTTACGTTTTTAGGTACTTAAAGCCCTACGAAAAAAAATCCAAATACTTTAGAGAATCACATGCTCTGCAAGTTTTATAATAGATAATTTAACGCAGCATTTACGTTGAGATATTTTGAAAAGAGTGATTAAGTGGCGCCCAACATCTCAGTAAATAATAACTGTAGAAAAAAAAATCTAAAAAAAGTTTTTTTGTAACATATTACTACTGAAACATTTGTTTTATTGGTTCCTATATTTTCATTCAAAAAACTAGTTTCAGATTTTTTAACAATATTGTAAGAGTACCGATATTTCAAAGCTATCTGGATCAATTTAATGTGACATTCCATTGTTTGGCATGTTCGTACATTTCACTAGACTTAAAAAAATAGATGCATGATGTTCGTTACGTTGTAGCACAGCGTATAGTGGGGAAGAAAATGGTGTAGTTTTTTTATTATGCCTGCAATTTTCGTGAAATAAAATCGCGTCGGTCTTCCATTGAATGATAATTACTGGAAAATGATACTCATTTGTTGACCCAATTATTTTTAAATGCATCCATAAAACATTTCATTTGCCTTGAGAAACGTGATTTACCGGTAGCAATTATCTGTATTTTATTGCGCGCGATTAATTATTGAAATTATGCTAAAAACGACGAACTGTGTTGGGTATGTTAACTTATTGATATAAAAATTAACCAGACGAGTATATTATCAATTATTATTATAACTAATAAAAATTATATAATTTAATAAAATTATTAAATATGTCTCATATATATTAAAACGTATTCTATAAGATTTGATACAAATATATAAAGTTATTTCTATAACTTAATAATAAATAAATAATGTCAAAAATAATTTTCACTTCAAGTAATATTTACGGTTGAAATATTTAAACTATCCCATCAAAAAATGTATATTTTAACAAACCCCTAATTAATTTCTAATCACTCTATTTCACACATTCATCTCATACCAGTATCACTGCTTAAGTTTGCAAAAAATATAAATTACGTTATCTAAATCGCTTTATCGCTTCTCAAAATATTCCCCTTTAAAATCTATACTCTTGGGCATCCACAGGGCCGAGAGCCAGGCCGGGCCCTAGGACAATTCCCTAGATCGGGCCCCGTGATAAAAACTGTTCCTCTTCTACTGAAATAGAATTATAAAATTTTTTTCTAAACAAAAAATTATTTTCCCTACTTGAATTACTTCTTCTTCTAAAAAAAAGGCCTCAGCCGCAAACAACTTCTCCAGCCTTAAACTTTTCCTCAACTTGTAAAAAGAGCGCTGCCGGGCCCCCACCCCCATTTAAGCCCGGGCCCCGGGAGTTGGTCCCGGCTACCCCTCCCCCGCCCCGCCCCTCTAGTCGGCCCTGGGCATCCGATGAAAAACCATCAAATCTTCAAACACTTCCACTGTGAACAGGTATCTCCGAAATAAGTACGTAATTTAAATGATTCAACGTCATCTTCAGACAATGAAAAACACGCACCAAGAATTTCATTTTTGATGTGGTGGATTAAAATAAATCCAGTCAGCCATTAACTGTCCTATCCTGTAATTAGGGTTATGATTATCGGTCGAAGGCACATACTTTGATTACTATACGGTGCAAGAAAGAGGTCCGACATACCCAACATAGGGCGCGGCCATTTTGATGCCTTTACCACAGTTTATAGCTACAGAATCAGTTCGCTCTCTCTGCGTCGGCACTTTTGATCTCAATGGCTGCGTTCATCCGCGCCACATGCTACCTGGTCGATCTGGTAGCGCTCTCGAGTGGCACGTATGAACGGTGTATTTTGACATTTCGCTCAAGGAGCGGCCGTCATTAAAAGTAGCGCATTTTATTTACGTCTGATCGGTGATCACTGATCTGTCTTACGCACTTACGTCCACGGTTTGCTTGGTGACTAGTAGGGTTATATTAGCATATTAGCAATTGAAAAATAAACAAACAAATCTTCAACCAGAGACATATTCAACTCAAAAGTAAAATGAATAAACCAAAATCAAATGTCACTTTTAAACATGGTTCATCCGTGCATAAAGATCGATCAGGTAGCGTAAGTGATCGCTACTTTTGTAGCGCTCCTTGAAATGGCGCGGATGAACGCAGCCATTGTTCCAGTTTATACACTGCGTATAGCAGAAGTAAAAGTTGGAAAGGCTTTTGCCAGTTCTCCCACTTTATACACATAAATTGACAGGTTTGCGGCGGATCTCACCAAATTTCTATAAAGCCAGCCACTAATAGTGACATCGTAATTAGAGTCAAATAAATTCTATAATAGTACCTAATATTAAAGAGGCATTAGAAATGATAATTTTAGAAGGTTTAAATGACGAGCGCATCCGAAAGCTATAAAGTCGCCACTACCTGCTGCCCTTAAACATCCACAATTAAGGACAGGCACAATCCTTAATAAAGTCAGTTTTAGAACATAAACATCTGCGCATGCTTAGATGTCAAAATAAGAGCGGCACTAATAGTGACTGACCCTAAGTGACCTTGCAATAACTCTCTTAATAAGGACAGGCACAATCTTTATTAAAGTTAGTGATCTACGCATGCTCAGATGTCAAAATAAGAGCGGCACTAATAGTGACTGACCTTAAGTGAACTTGCAATAACTCTAGTATCTTCGCCTAGATCCTCAACTACGGGTTCGATGGTAATTTCAATGAAGTTATCAAGATTCCACATATTCTGCTCTTTTTTCACTGCATGTTCGATACATTTTATCCACGACTGTGAGGTCACATTGCTGACGGCACTATTAAGCATTTTTTATTTGAGCTCATACAAGTTCAATTGGGTTTAACTCACAATGATAGGGTTGGCAATCGAATTATAATTACTCCTCGTTCTCGCGCTATTTCATCTACTACATATTTGATATATTTATCTTCATAACACCATGCTAAGTTTAGTAACTCGATTTTTAAAATTGGTTCATTGAATTTAATATTTTTCTTATTAAGCCAATCTGCAATCTGGGCTTTTCTCCATTTGGTGGTTGGTAACTGTTCTACACACCGGCTGAGGTGTGGAGCGTTATCCATAACAATAACAAAATGAACGTTCTGATGAAAAGTACCATGAAAACTGGTAATAGAATTTGAATTAACTTAAAAACTTCTGAAACTGAACTCTAAACGTCTTTTGTGCAATTTGAACTTCTATGAAGTTGTTTCACCATAATATCAGAATATATTTATAACATATATCTATGTAATTTATAATATAAGATTTTTATTACCACAAAACACAGTGATTTCTCGTGTATCCTTTCATAAAATCGATTCTGTTGTCAAACGTCGCATACGCCCAGAGATGTAACTACTAACAAATATCGTGCGACCCTGAATAAGACATTCTAAGGGACACAGACGGGTATAATATCCGCTGTTGTCATATGCCTATTTCATTATTCTCGTTTTGTTTACAAAATCATTTACATATATTTAAAAAGCTAAAATAATTCAACCTATTTTATTGCAACGGAACCCAAAAAATTAGATGTAATTTCATTAAATTAGATGTAATAATTTTCAATAAATTCCAAAACCTAGTGATGTTAGATTGGAAGTGGGCAACAGGGCTTACACCGGCATGGAAATTTACGTTGTGTATTATAAGTGCGCAGCGGCTTACACATTTATTCATTGATAAAAATAAGTTGTGTCTGCGTAAAATACTTCTCTTTATCCCTTCTCTTACTTCTCACCTTTCGTCGCCTCTCCCCTCGTCTAGAAATGGAATGTATCGATTGTCGAATTAATGTTGGCATCTTGAAAATTATATTTTATCAATGACTGCTTATATCTTTGTTATATTATTTGTTTTACACAAATTAAGGGTATCATTTTCCAGATTTTTGTTTCAAGAAGACATTTTTTTATTAAAAAAGGATATTTTCTGCTATTTATCTAACTTTTTGCTAACATTAGTTTGATTAAAAATTGTTAGAAGAGAACATTAGAAAATATGATTATATCTATGCGAAAATGTTATCAATGCATCAGATGAATTTAATAAGAAAATGACGAAAATGAACATTAAATATCTGTTTTTTATATATACTAGACCATAAAGTAAATATTTGAACAAATGAAACATTATCTACTCAAGAGAATATAAAAATTATAATGAAGAGAACAACAGTATAAACAAGGTCTATAATAATATAAAAACCATTTGTAGAGATACCTAATAGGTATACAATAGCATAGGTACATTGACTAACACTACACTGACTTAGTTTTTTCATGTGGTTGTGGCGTCTTGTCTTTTTTGTGTCCCTCATTCTGTTGATCACCGCTTTTGGTTACGTAGTTTTATTTTATTTTTAATTGGGTTTAATAAATGTACGAACATTTTAAACTAATGTTAGGAAATACTGCAGTTTTCATACCAGAACATCGTAACATATCCCCAGATTTAAGCATATCCCGAGTAGGGACCAGGGTCATTGATGAGTTGGTCAAACCCTTGACCGATGTCCAGATTGATGATACGGAGTTCGCCTGTCTCAAAGCCATCGTCTTCTTTGATCCAAGTAAGTCATATTCTTTCAATTATTTTTTTAGATATAGATAAAGGGAAATAATAGAACATATAAACATTAAAATAAGTGTTACCTGAAGAACAATTGAATGAAAGTGAGTAAATAAGATTAAAGTTGAAGAACAATTTAAAAATAGTCATTTGCCAAATAAACGTTTATTAAGTTTTGTCATGATGTGAATAATTTTAAGGAATAGGCAACTTTGGCACGCATATAAATGATTTTAAAATAATATACTCCCGTTGTTTTGAAATTTTTATGGTTAGGCAACTTTGGCACTGAACCACTCAAGTGAAATTAGCAGTAACTAAAATGTTTTTATTAGAACTACAACAATCGGTGATCCATCATAGGTAGTTAGTCATCTATAATTCTAATATGTATTTATTATTATTGAAATAACTGGCGTTCGTTTAACTAATACATCCCTTCCCCTACACAAGTTGCTCAGTTGGCTTTAGGGGTTGAAATTCACCTGTAAGAGGGTGAATTAGGGAGAGTATTATTATTTTTATGATTATACCGCAAAAAAATATAGCATCATCTAGAAAAACAAAAAAGTAAACCAACGCCTAATATTTATTTCGAAAATGTTAAAAAATATAAATATATAAGATATGTATAGTATTTTGTTTGCCAGGGATAAACCGCATGCCGAAGTTGGTATACTTAAATCCTCTTTTACTATCAAATTCCTGCAATTCTTTTACCTTGCCAATTCCTCGACAACTACTACAATTTCTGGCAATTCCCAACACAATTACTCGGCTATTCCTAGACAATCCCTACAATTCCCGGGAACTCCCAACTAACTCATTCTGCGGTCTACCCCTCGATTTTTCGTTCGCCTATTTTAATGTTCCTTTTTTATGAAACCGTTTCCAGACGCCAAAGGTTTAAGTGAACCGGCCCGCATCAAGGCTCTCAGATACCAAATCCAGATAAACCTCGAAGACTACATCAGCGATCGCCAATACGACAGCAGAGGCAGATTCGGAGAACTGCTACTCACTTTACCCCCACTTCAGTCGATCACATGGCAGATGATCGAACAAATACAGTTCGCCAAATTGTTCGGCGTCGCCCACATTGACAGTTTGTTGCAAGAGATGCTCCTTGGAGGTAAAGTAATTGAATTTGTATTTGATATAATTTTCATCTACATTATATACATATCTGTTACATTACATTACACTGAATATGCTTTTGACTTAGCTAGATGACCTCAATAAATTATAACATTCTCTTTGCTCTATTCAAGGCCCGATCTTTGTTTTGCAAAGTTATTAGTCCTTCCGGTGCTCGTCAATACAAATTTAATATCTTATAGCCTACAGAAGATATCTTTCATGAGTTAAGTGTTATTTTCCCAATCTTTAGGAACACACTATAACTCAATCAAATTTGGCAGCCAACAACAAAACCACACATTTCAATCGTTCTATCATCAACCGCATCATCAACAATTTCGTTAATAACATTCCAGAACCAATTCTAGGCGCCAGCATCGACACAGCTCCCACAACTATCGTCGTACCGAACAACAACAACAACCTCAACAACTATCAGAGCACCAGCGATTCCGCTGACAGTCCAATTACCTCGCCCACCACCACGCCGAGCAGTCCGCAGGATCACATGATCAACAGCAACGTTGCCAGCCCTCCGTGTGCACAAACGACATCTAGCGTGCTCGGCTTGAGAGATATTACATCGCTTGATGACCCTGTGCCGTATCCAATGTCGTTCAAGGAAGAACCGTTGAAGGAGGAGCAACATAGTTTTTAGGTTAGGTTGTTTTTTCGGTCAAGACTGTTTTTGAAAGTCTTATAAGAGTTCTAAGAATGTTTTTTTATATAAATGGATTTTGTTTTACAGTAAAATTATCTACCGTTATCTTCGTTTGCTTTAAGAACAGCAGGATACGTCTTCAACCTTTTGACTGGACCCTACTACAGAAAAGTAGTGGTATATACAAGTTTTATATAATATATTGTTGCTAAACTACACAGCAAAAAAGCAAAAAATATATTAATAAGATGTATTGTTTTACCGTTCAACAGCGATGGGCGGGGCATTATTGATGACATGCTTGGCCCGTTCTTAAAGTAAACGAATTTTACCAATTTTGTTTTAACTTTAAATGTCGATAACGTTTTCTCTCTGGAAAAATGTACATTTGTAATGAGCATATCCTTTAAAATTGCCACTCAGATGACAATGATCTCTAACGATCTTAGGACTGTGTGTTAAACGAAGTTTAAAATGACATTTTTACATTAACGTAATACTTGTTATTTTATCTATTTGTTATAGTGTTTTAAGCTCAATTGATTTTGGGAATGGGTTAGGTTATTAAATAACTCGTATTACCTTGAAAAAGAAGTTGGGCACCACTATATTTAAAACTTATTATACTTGACTATAGATTAGTGATAAAAATATAGAAAATCACTAACCATTAAGATATTATATTTAAACCAAGTTTTAGATAAGGCAGTAACAAATTCTAATTCACAGAGATTTACTTAATTCAAATTTAGATGATTTATTGAAAAAATAAAACTTATCTGATATAACAGGAGGTAGTTATATTAGGGTGATTTGTATGGAATTCTAGGGTCTTCAAAGGGATTCTTATTCTGAACTCGAACGATCTTCTATAGGTGAACCAAACCTCGGTCTTCAGATGGCACCAAACTCTTAGGTATAAATCTTCATAAACTTAAATCTCCATAACTTAAATCTCCATAAACTGTTTTAGATATAACTTGAAACTTCTTTAGATATAACTCGAACTAAACCGTTTAGATATAGCCAGGCTAAAAGGAGAAGGTAAAAATATTAAGAAAGGAAATAGGACCCCGCACAAAAAGATTGATATGTTATACATTTTGTCATCCTGAACAAAAGTCTCACTAAGCTCCAAAGTCCATGGTTTGGCTCCTATGGAGCTCCGAAGCTCCGTGACTCCATCATAGTATAGAAACCTCTAAAACGCATGTCACTTTTTTGAAAATCATATTTTAATTATTTTAATGTATGCCCTTAAGTTTTTGAGGATGCTGAATTGAAATATGATGTCAAATCCATAATATTGACAATTGACAGCTGTCAAACAGCTGTCAAATGCTTTAAAACAAGATAAATCTTATATTAAAGAATGGTATTATGTTTTTGAGGACGCTGAATTCAAATGTGATGTCAAATCGATAATATTGACAATTGACAGTTGTCAAATGCTTTAAAACAAAAGAAATCTTATATTAAAGAATGTTATCATTATATGTTTTTGAGAACGCTGAATTCAAACAAGATGTCTAATAGATAATATTGATAGTTGACAGCTGTCAAATGCTTATAAAAAGAAATCTCATCGATAATATTGACAGCTGCCAACTGTCAATTTCATTGGTTTCAACAAACTTATTTTAAAGTCATGTTTTAATTCAGCGTCTTCAAAAACATAAGTTCGTATTCCTGGATGTAAGATTTATTTTTTTAAGAGCATTTGACAGCTGTCAACTGTCAATATTATCGATTTAACATGTTATTTGAATTCAGCGTCCACAAAAACATATGATAACATTCTTTAATATAAGATATGTTTTTCTTTGAAGCGTTTGACAGCTATTTGACAGCTGTCAACTGTCAATATTATCGATTTGACATCTTATTTGAATTCAGCGTCCTCAAAAACATACGATAACATTCTTAAATATAAGATTTGTTTTTATTTGAAGCATTTGACATCTATTTGACAGCTGTCAACTGTCAATATTATTGACAGATATAAATCGAATGAATTAGGAACTTTTGACGCAAGGCATAAACGACAAATGACATTTGAGTAGAGATGTTTGTGTCAAAATAACGAAAACGGTTCCAACCGTTACACAATGTCATTTTAATCTCCGTTTAACATAACGGTGGAAGCGGCCCTTAATATATGTCTTTAAAGGACATGTTACAGGTGTGACATTTACCGGATTTTATATATTTTTGTTTTAAATATTTAAATACGAACTGAGGGTCGACTCTTGACTAGAGATAACATTAATAGTTTAATAGTTCGTTTTGAGTTACTAATTCGTTCATGTGCATTAGTTTTACTATTTTCCAAACATTTTCTCAATTTTTTTATTCTCTTATTTTTACCTCATTGTGATAAGATATTAAATATTTAATATATAATTTATATCACCTCAGTCGAAATAAAAATGTAATGATATAATAAAATAATAATTGCCAATTTCATATAATTTATTTAAATACTTTAAGAATTAATAATTGATGGTTAACATCAGATAATTGAGTTAGCATTCATATTTTCAAAAAGTAACATATTTTCCTTGATAGTTTGAATGAAATAATTCTTCGAAATGAACTATTTAACAGTGTTTTGCGTTATTTATCGACATTGCGTCATTTGTCAGTTGTGTGTCGTTAGTAAAAACGGTATTTATGTCAAAAACTACAATAAACTTGCAAATAGGAATTTAATTGTTATATTAAAAAACATTTGACGAAATTATGAATATACAGTATATATGCGATAATATTAAAATGTCGCGTATATTTTAACCTACAATCATATTGATTGAATATATTATGGTATATGAAGTAGATTTTTTTATATTTTTAAAGATAAAACGTTATTTTTGGGTTTAATCATTTTGATAAGACTGATTTCTTCAATTGTGCTATCGAGATTTTTATAAAAAAAAAAAAATATTGAAATAAATACATGTATATTTTGCCATACGGTGCTCAAAACCCAAAATGGAGGTGCTATATTCGTGCCTTAATACTTTTCTTCTTCTTTTTTTTTTTTTTTTTCGTTAAGTTTAGAGAGAGATAATAATTCCACAGCTTTTTATGCGGTGGATATCTAATCCCCACTATGAGTGTATAACAAAATGTAATTTTTATATTTATAATAAGTCACTTGTTTTATTAGCACTTATTTTAATATCGCGTCATATATACAGATTGTCGCGATAAATATATATATTGCGTTTTCTTTTTAAACAATTGTTAAAAAGTGGTGATCACCGCTGTGTTAAAATATGCATCTAGTCTGGATAATAGATAATTCTTATTGAATTTTTTTTTTAGTAAATTAAACCAAAAATAGTGCATATTTGAGACTGTGGTCGAAAAGCTATATTTACGATATTATGCTATATAGTTGTTACATATTTTTCTCTCTAACACGTTTTATACCATCTTGGATTTTTTTTTGTTGACTGTATAATATTGATTTCAATGTTACAAAAATATAAATTATTATTAAAGCAGTAGATTCGTCTACAAAAAGTTGATATATTACAATTTGTATACAGTTTATGCAACATATTGTATATTTTGTTAGCGATTTTTTTTATTTTTATTGACATTTGCTCAATAATTTAAATGTAGGGTATTTAGCCTGTCTAATTTTAAGGATATTTACAAAAATTCAACGTTCACAATTTATTATTATTTATTTTTTTTTTTATATATATAAAAATTTGTATATATTTATTTGTAGAGTGTCACTTGTCAATTTAGTGTCACTTGTCATTTTCAGACATTTAACATATCACTTATCAACGAATCTGACATTTTCGTCAATATTTTCTGTTTGTATGAGTAAAATTGAACGTTTAGTTTTTGTTATAATAAAAACAGACATCGACTTATCAGTTGAAATTGTTATTGTATTATAATTTTCTATTAGATATAGGGAATTTTTTGTTGGATAAGGTTTATATTTACTCAGTTATATATATTGTTTTTTATTTGTATATACAGCATGTTAAAATATATTGGTTGTTTTTTTATTGTGGAATAAATAATTTAGTTAAATTGAATATTAAAAAAAAGGCTGGAGGTGGCAATATTACATTTTTTAGATTCTGTAAATAAATATTGAAGTTATACGTTGTTGTATTTGTTCATTTCCCCTTTCCTATTCTATTCCGACCGTGCGGAGGCGTGTTATTGTCGTCAGAGTGAGACTAAGAATGACTTCCATGGTCGGTGTTGTTTTCATGGCTCCTGTTATGTTGAGACATGCTGTTCTTTGAATTTGTTCTAGTTTACGGATAGCTGTTAATTTTTGGGTTTTCGGTACCCAGACAACTGCACCATATGTTAGCATAGGTCTTATAATAGCCGTGTAAGTCCATCTGACGACTCTGGGGGAGAAACCCCAGGTGCGCCCCACGGTTCGGCGGCATTGTTCATAAGCAATGTATGCTCTTTTAACTATGTTTTCTAAATGCGAGTTCCATGTTAACTTGCTGTCAAAGGTGAGACCTAGATACTTCACCTCTGTTGCAAAGTTTAGTTTTGTGTTTAGGAGTTCTGGAGGTTTTAATTCCATTTTCAACCTTTTTCTTGTGAAAAGGACCATTTCTGTCTTCTGAGGATTGATAGACAGTGAATGGTCCTTGCACCACTGTTCTATAATTTTTAAAGCTTATAGCCTTCCAAATTTTTTGACAAAAAATTTGTTTGTCTCCGATCTTGATGAAAATTGGAGTACATATAAAGGAAAGCACGAGTAATTAAGTGGTGAACTCAGTTGCTCCCTAGCTATAAGGGCTAATTTTTTTTCTTAATTCCTCAGTTAATAATGATCGAATTATTCCATAAAATCACGCAAAGGTAGAGCCGGACGGATAGTTTAAAATGCCCTTTGCTGCTTGCCTCTATCTTGAGCCGTTTAGTAGTTATTCACATTTAAAAATAAGTCAAATACCTTGTCGCGTTTCTGCTATCCTCATACCAAAATTTTGTAGACAAAATTGGATCTTTTCGAATTCGGAACTTTGTATCAGGATAATAGAAACGCGGGGAGATATCGAATTTTTTTATTTTGGCCATAACTTTTTTAATATTGCTGTTAGAAAAAACCTGAGTGTATTTTTAAGATCTACACATGTGACCCTCTATCCGTATGCAAATTTAAACAATTTTTTATTTTTTCAAAAAAATCGAAAGGGACTTGCATTCTTCCGCAGAGTATGTTCTCAAAATTCCCTGTTTGCAGAATGACCAGGTCATCTGCATATGCTATTGCGTAGTGACTGTCATTATTGAGGCGGTGTCGAGGACTATATTCCACAGTAGAGGTGATAGCACCCTTCCCTGTGGACATCCCCTCGCAACCAAGCCTCTTATATTCACATCTTCTACACTTATGTTTACTGCTCGCTTTGAGAGCATGTTATGTATCCACCCACTAACTATTTGTGGAACATTCCTATTGGTTAGTGAGTGTATTATCTTTGGGAAGGTGGTTTTATCAAAAGCACCTTCTATGAAAACACTCTAGGCGGACTCCTTATTGTCCAGGGATCTTTCTATCCGGCCAGCAACTAGATGAAGGGCTGAATCAGTAGATTTGCCTGGGGTGTATGCATGTTGGTTTGGGCATAGTGGTGTTGTAATCACCGCATCCCTTATATACCTTTCGCATAGCCTTTCCAATGTCTTCATGGAAAACGATATCAGACTAATTGGTCGGTATGTTTTTGGGACAGTGTAATCCATCCTTCCAGGTTTGGGTATAAATACCACTTGTACCTCTCTCCATTTTTTGGGGATATACCTCAGCCAACGAGGATCTGAATATACCCACCAGGTGCGGTGTGAGTTCTTCCAGACCCCACTGAAGTAGGGCTGGATAGATACCGTCAGGTCCTGGCGATTTAAATGGAGAGAAGCTGGATATTGCCCAACTAATTTTTTCATCGTCTACAATGTGTTTGGCAGTTTGCCAATCATAGACAGATGGATTGTATTCTTCCTCTGCCCAGGCGGCCACGTCTGTAATTACCGAGTCAGGGAAGTGTGTTGACAGCAGAAGTTTGATGCTATCTTCGAGGTTGGCAGTTTTCGTGCCATCCTCTTTGATTAGCGCACCAATGCTTCAGTGTGGATCTTTTGAGAGCTTTTTAAAGCCTCGCTGACTGCAGGAAATCTTCGATTTCTTGGCAGTAGGATCTCCTTGGACAGAGTTAAGGATGTATGTAATTATTCAGATTGTGTCTAAAATAAATGATATTGTAAATAGTACACTAAATTCTTCCTCAGAAACTGAACAAATTGATGAGAATTATATAATATTTACTCCTACAACAGCAAAAAGTGATAAGATTGTAAAAATACCACAGTCCTACAATGTTCCCAATTTTTAATAATTGTAGAAAATGTATGTATATATATATATTTTTTTCTTAGCTATAACTTAAATAATTAAGTATTTATTTGAATCATTTTAGAATAAAGGGATGTGATATGTGGAGTTATAGTAAAGTACGGACCTGTATTTCATTATCTCAACACTAGGTTTAGACCAATAACATTGTACAAATTTGATTAGAAAAGATTAATAAATTCCATTTTAGATGGTTTTATTTATTACACACCAAATTTTTTCGTGTACTTTTATTTTATAAAAAACAGAAAATAAAATATTTAAAAACGTTTAATAATTTTTAAAAATACAATAATAAAAAATTAATCTAATAATGAAAATTGACAATCTACAACAAATCTTCTATGTTCATTCGTTTTCTCTTTTTGTGATTGATAACCATATTTGCAGCTTCAATGGTAGTATTGGAATCCTTTAACCAAGTGTTTAATTTCATTCTGGCTTTGTAGGCATCATTAAAAAGTTTTCGTTCAAGAATGTCTAATGTTTGTTGAACAGTTGGATCAGACATGGAGTTGTCGGCAAGATCCATTAGTTGTCTAAATCGTGTTCTAAAAGTCTACAATAATAAAATCTTACAGAAAATTCTTTAGAAAGCTTTATCCAATGATCACAGTTGTAAAAAATGTACTTACATGCAAAAGAGTTTCATGTACATCCTGTTTTTTATCAAACCTTTTTATGTGAGAGCCCAATTCGTAGAAAAATAGACTGAATTTATGCAAGTCCACAGCGCAAGCATCAGCTTTTAAAATTTCTCGATAGGCTTCTCTATAAATTTTTGGTAATTCCGGATTTACCAGCGGCGCTCGACTTTGAGACAATTCACTAACTAACCACAAAGGTAGTTCTAAAGAGGTACCCGGTTGTAGGTCCCTTTCAGCCACTGACGGGTTCAAGTGGCCTAAAATATCAAAATTACATAAATATTTTAAACATAACCTAAAAATATACTTACCCATTTTTTGAATGGTGAGTGCTACTTTACACGGTACTCGTTCTTGTGTTGCCAAAATATCGTCTAAAGAATAGTAATTTGGTGAATAAGATACTCGTAAAGACATTTTTTAAACTATTTTTGTTTCTGATTGAACAAGTTCAGAAACAAAAATAAATAAATAATTCGATTATTAGTATTCAAATTTCAAATCATATTGAAGAATCGATTTTTAAAGTACCACCGGAAAAAACTTCATCTTTTTTTTTAAGGACTAATCTACATACGTCTTTAAACAGCGGTCAGGAGTGCTGTTTTAAAAGTAAAAGGCCACAGAATTTTGATTGTCAACTGTCATTTATGCTGTCCTGTCAGTAATAACTGTCAATTTATTGCCATTTTAAGCTCGCTGTAGTGCACTATTACCTAATCAATTTTTCTTGAAATTAAAATCTAGTAAGTAATTAGTTTTTAGAACTAACTAAAAACGCAGATTCATAGATTTGTTAGTAATAAAAATTTCCGAAATTATTTTTTCCGTATTATCATTTTTTATTGTAGAAAATGTTTGCTGCTTCTGCATCCAGAATCGCCTCAAGGCTCCAAAACATTCAGCAAGTTAGAAATATGACTGTCTTATCAGGACCTCCACAAGTTAAGATTTCAACTGGTGAAAAACTTATTCACGCTCTGGCTTTATCAGCTGGTATTTTGGCCATCCCTGGCTGGGTTCTAGTTAACATTAAGCACTACAGAGGACTATAAACTATTCTCTAATATAATAATAGTTTTGTTAGTATTTTTTAAGTAATTTAAGATTAAATAAATGTACAGATTATAGTGAATTGCTTTTTATTGGGACAAAGTAAGGGAATATCGGAAAAAAATTACTATAAATAGCTATGACATACTTTATTTGATTTTCATAGTTGCTATATACTTAAAACATCAAATATACATTAACATTTAATATAGTTTACATTCAGAGTGGTCAGTATATAGACCTTAGAATTTAGATCATTCTCGCAAAGTTTCTAAGTATAGTAAAAGACAAAGAATCACAAAAAAATGCGACAATTCTCTTAAAGCTTTATTTTGGTTATCCGAAGTATTTGAGAATTCACATTTTCTTGAAAATAAGTTCATCTATACATCATCCATACATTTATATATCTAGAAGAGGCCTACAGGATGATCCATGAAAAGTACTTAAAAGTAGGATTTTAATACAAAAAAAAATGGATGAGAAATAGTGATGGGTAGCCGGGAATTTCCTCTGGGAACGGGAAAATTCCCGGAAATTTCCCCAAACCCTAATTCCCGGGAAAAAAACGGGAATTTTTCTAGAAATAGCAGAATTCATACAATTACGTAATATTAGATGCAGTTTGTTAAATCTGACAACACTGTTGACTGTTACTCTTTGTTTATACTTTTAGAGATGTCAGGACTTGTAGTCGCGTCTTGCTGACTCAGCGAATATTACATGTACAACCACACCTATGGTTGCAATATAATTTTTGATGGAATTAGAAAAGCAGAAAACTGCACCAAGAATTTGGTTTTACCAGTTACTACCCATTGGGGTTCCCACTTGTTTTGCTTACAACTTACAATCGATGTCTGTTTGTTAAGAAAGTTTGCAAACTTTGGCTGTGAATGAAGAGGCTGGTAATACATTGGGCCGCGATAAAAAACAAACGCTCTTTGGCTCTTATGGAACCAGTAGTCAATAAGTTCACATTTCTCTGATGAAACCATTTCTCCAATAAACGTACATAGCCCATTACTAGCGAACGCGTACCAAGGCAAAGACAACTTTATGGGATGTACCACTTGACAAAAACGAGTGTCCGTCTATTTCTAGTTTGACTCAAGTAACTCAAAGTGCTCAGCATTCTAACATGATAGTGCGAAGCAGAGATACCTGGACCTTCAGGCCTTTCAAAATCACCAATAAATTTTGAGCTAAAGACAGAAACTCCTTCGGAGGACGAAGAAATTTCTTATCAGGACTCTCCGATGAGGAAGACGTGACCGATGAGGTTAATAGCTCAGAAACTGAGGTTTAGTTTTGTTTTTGCACACTTTTATAATGCTCAACAGTTTTATATTCTACTAGGCAGATATTTTATTTGTTCTTTTAGTTAAAGGATATTTGATTACATTTTTTATTTGTGTTGATATAGTAAGAGGACATATTTTTTTAATTTGTTCCCACCAAGAAAATGTGTTGTTTTCAATAAAAAGAGGATATTTTAATTTAATTTTTATCTTGATTGCGTCTTGCTTTATGAATTGATGGAATGGAAAATAAACTGATATTCACAAAAATGTATCGGGAATTCTTGGGGAAATTCCCGGGAAAATTTCCCGAACACTTGGTTCCCGGAAATTTACCCATCACTAGTGAGAAATAATTATTACATAATATTCATTTCTTCAGAAGAACAATTAAGCAAGTGAAAATTAATATTAAACTTACAACTGAATCATTGAGGAATAGTTAAGAAATAATCATAATTATATCCTAACTTAAAAAGTCAAAATTTGTACTTGCTGCATTGTTCTTCTGGAGAAGCGAATATGAATCTTAATTTAAAAAAAAAACATCAGCTAATTTTACAAAACAAAAATACGGTGTCTGCCACTGAACCTCTCCCACTATAGGATGAACAAGTGGGACTGAAAGCTACAGAAAGTTGGCATTGGGGCGAGCGGAAAAGAATTGGAATAAACATTGCCATTTATACGAACCGACTTCATTGAAACATTTGC
Source organism: Psylliodes chrysocephalus (assembly GCA_927349885.1). Classification (NCBI taxonomy): domain Eukaryota; kingdom Metazoa; phylum Arthropoda; class Insecta; order Coleoptera; family Chrysomelidae; genus Psylliodes; species Psylliodes chrysocephalus. The sequence continues at coordinate 3,567,584 of OV651823.1, read as the reverse complement.
CAGGTCGAACAGGCTGGTATCGCAAGTATTGTTCCTTTCCTGCTTGCCTACTACAGACTCTCTGTAGATTTCACATCCACTTGTGCCAAGGGATATTGGAAGATGTTCAATGACCAATACTGTATAATTTAACCACAGAAATTTTGTAATAACTCCTGTAAGCCTGCATAATAATTTTATTAAAAACATCAATTTTTATTTATTAAAATATTTGACTAAGATTAACAAGTCAATAATTTTCATAGTATCAGTAGAAAAATTTGGCACAACACACAAAAAGGTTACAAATTCGCATTAGTATTGGTCGATAGTGTTTTTAATTTTACTGATGGAAGAGTCTTTTTCTCCCTATAAATGTTGACGGCCGTCAATCAAATGCCAATAAAAAAAATATATTTGAGAAAACTATCGTCAGAGTTCAGAGTCTATGAAATAGTTAGCTATAGGCACAAACATCTAACCGTATTTTCATTATAATTAAAAGTGACATATGACACATAAATTATGGCTGACACTACTTTCGTCGATTGACATTTGACATTCGGCTACCATAGCAATATTTTAAGGAAAAAAATTAACGAACAAACATGCAGGTCTCAAATGTACTTTCTAAATAAACGCAATCAAAAAATAAAAATATATTTAAAAATTACTAAATATTTACAATAACGAAATTAAAAAAAAAAAAGATAAAGATCATTAGGTTCATTTAAACGGGTGGTTAAAAAATTTCCATCTAACATTTACGTACAATATCAATAATATACTTATAAAATATGTTGGCAATTTTTCTAAAAATCCTAACAATGACACATCTTCCTACATATAGCAGTGCTTCGATATAAAACTATATGTGGCCCCATTTTAACAATATAACATTATAATTCTTAGTGCCAATTCACATCGTACGCAAAAAAAACGAAATATTGACAAAACAATAGGACACGTACCAAGAATATGGCTAAAAAACTTAACATTTGGAATTCTGATATACAGTAAGGAGGACTATAACTAACGGAACATAGTAAGCAAGCATTATTTATAGTAAATATGCCTTAACAAGTTGTCTTTTGCCATTGCAACATTTAACTAAAATTTGTTCCAATCCTCATAATTTGGTTAATATGTACCTTAGATATGGCCCACCCTGTATATATATTTGATTATTCGGCAGAATAAATTTTCCGACAGAAAAATATTCTTAAATAGCGTTTCTTCTTTTCGTGTTACCAATTATTGGTAATAAATATGTCAATGATTGACAGTTGCGATAATACAGTGTTACCATTTCTTTTTTTAGCAATAAAAATGTATTCATTTAAAGTAGGTCTAATAATTTTTGACATTATATAGTCAGTCGTCGATATTTTTAATTTAAATACAAATCTACTTTTAAAAAATAATTCTTAGTTTAGAGAATTTTTCTATTGTGTTTCGGACGGATTACATAAATTTTTGAACGTTTGGTTATGTTTAAAAAACGACTGACTCTGTAATTCAATTAAAAGAAAACGGCAAATTATCACTGAACTGTTAATAAATTATCAAACATTTCGAAATCTCAACAAACGTTAAAACAATACAAAATAAAAAGGATCGCTTTGTGATTTTTGACTGACAGTTACCGAACAAACGTCATTGATGACAGTTGATAAAACAAATGTCACTGGTGACGTTTAAAGTGTCAAACATCAAAATAGTCAACATTAAATGGAATTGTATATAAAAGAACATAACAAATCATCCTAAATAAAATGTAAACAGATTTTCTTCAACAAATATACAATGGAATACATTTCGAAATGTGCAATAAAAATTCATATTTAGGGTATAACATAATAGGAATACATTGCAAATATTCTGAGAGAAGATAGTACTGATGAAATTGGTACATCCTCTGCAAACATCCGTACATTATATTACACCCTGTATACTAACAGAAAAAACGATACTTGACACTAGCACGTCACGAATTCTTTTTTTGTTTTGTATATATCACAAATAGATCTTAAACTTACTATATACAGGACGATCTACGTGGCATTCAAGAAACTTTGGTTTTGCGCAGCGACGACTTGTTGAAGTTGCAAATGGCGCCCAAAAGCTCGGACCGTCCCTTACCGTCGACGTTGTGGTTATCGTCGGCGGTAGGAGCAGCGTTCGAACCGTTCAATATAGGCGGAGGCGGTGGAGGCGGGGCCGAATTGCCCATAGGAGGCGGCGGTGGTGGAGGTGGCGACGGGACGTTTGATCCTGCATAAAACCATTTAGTATTAATAATGTACAGATTCTGGTAGCATGAAGAAATGCAGCAAAATGGCATTTTTAGAAACTTTTATGACAAGTGAAGTGTGAGTTACAAATACAATAAATGAATGTTATCACATCTATAACTGCATTTTACATTAAAACATCTACAACAATGGCTCATATTTCACATCTAGTAGTTTTTACTTTAGTATTCACTAACTGATGATATCAACATGAGATATGGATATTGTTGAAGATTCTGTATATTGCACCATAGATAAATATATTGAGACGAACTTAAGTTGATTATATCCTTGTAGTCACTATTGGCATCTCAATAACATTGTTTTTTTTCTTACCTGTCATAGACGGAGGCGTAGCGGTTCCAATTGAAGTGGCAGCACTGCTGTTAACACTTTCAGATCTTTCTCCATTAAGACTGTTTGCCTTTTCCAGCCGCCTGTTCTGCTTGTGTTGTTCTTTGGCCATTCGTTCCTAAAAATAAGTATTTTAAAATAAATTACCCTGCGTTAGAACTCATTCGAACTTACCATTTTGTGCCTTGCCAATTTCTTCTTCTCCTCCTCGCAGCTCATCATCTCCTGGACCTTGACCAGCCGCTTTTGGCTTCTCACCATCTTTTGCTCGTCTTTCAGTCTTTCCTCGATTCTATGTACAGCCAATTTCAATTGCTCTTTGGTCGAATTGGGTAATTTGAAGTGAGCTCTGTCTGTTGGTAACAACGTCAGATGGACGCTCGCGAAAAACGGATCGGCCAATAGATCGTTGATGGTCGGTAGGCCGTTTTTACAGGCCTCCGACGAGAGTATACGGGCCAATATATTTTCTGAAAACAAAAATGTTCATATTATATCTTAGAACTACTTTTTTATATCACGGAGATTAAAAATTTCAGCCGATAAGGATAAGAAAATATGCGATTTAGACCCAACTTAATTTTTTTCACGATATAATCACGATTTTTTTAGGTTAGAAAACCCATTATCGATTTTTCATACGAAGTAAGAAAATACACGTATTGCAAGAACATCAACAATTAAGTTATTACTCTTGTCGATGGCTTACACTGAACTAGAGAATTCAAGGTAGAGGTAGAACGTTGACATTCTAACAAGTTCCAACTGTAACGTAAATTTTGGATTTAAATATAGAGACTAGACAGTAAGAAGAGACTCGAGCGAGGACGGAGGTCTTAATATATTTTTCCCAATTATATATCATCTGCAATAATGTATAAATAAGTAGTTCCAGCGAGGTTGCGCTGCGATCTAAAAACTAAACATTAAAAAACTATCGATACTATATAAATCGATTTATCTGAAATTTAATTGATTGGACTTATTCCTGGACTAAACTTACTTATCGCACAATTTTGTATGTTATCGGTGATGCTCTCGTGTAGCGGATTGCCGAACATCATTTCATACAGAACATGTCCGAAGCAGTACACGTCGATCGCATCCATACTGTTGATTTTCTTGTGTTGCATGAAATATGGTCTGTAAAATGAAGGGACGCCCAATATACCGTTTTCTATATCCAACAGTTTCACGCGGCCGTTTTCTATTATAACGTTACCAGTGTGCAAATGACCTAGAAATTATATCATATCACATATTCTGTCACCAATATACGTCAAATACATTTTTAGTTACATGAAACTATAATTAATATGTCAATTATCAACAATATGTCACCTCTCAATTAGGCATTCCAAACAAAACGGCTACCACTTGGTTTTGACAGGTTATAATATGGCAAAATTATGGCAACCCTGTAGGCCTAGTGATTTAACAAGGTCAATGAAATAGATAGTTACATAGATTGATTATCCATATTTTTCAAAATAAACATAAGCTTATACAGTAGGTGAGTTCGGGCTGCGCACTCCAGAGTGGAGTGGAGTAATTAGGCGTAAACGGAGTGCGAATATGATTTTACTCCTTTTATTGTGTTTGACATAAAATATTTAAATGTAATCCATTATTCATGATTTTACGTAAAGTAGATAGAATACACCATATGTCGCCACCCTTAGATATACCAAACCTGCCCACTGGTAATTCATTTGTTTGGAATGCCTAATTGCGAGGCAATATGGCCGCCCGCAAACGACGCGCTTCGAGCAATCTATATAACTATATATGTATCATTGACACTGTCAATGACAACAGGCTCACAAGGTTGCCATATCTAAATGTCAGTTCCCACTTGTCAGCAGATTGACAGGTCGTTGGAATGCCTAATAGATGCAATTACTTCAACTTAGAACCCGTCAATATGCTGTAGTACATTTTTACTCATACTTTTTTTTTGATAAACACCTTATGGTTACACCGGGTGACAGTGTGCACTTACCATAGGGAAGGCCCTTGTCACGCAAAAACTTCAAAGCTTCCAATATCTGACGTCCGTATAAAGCTATTTGGTCCGGACTGAGAGTCTTGTGTCCCTTAGGATTCCCGTATTTTTTTAAAAAAGACTGCCTAGGCTTGGCGTCTGACAGCAGATCTCTTAGAGTGCCGTTTTTGTGGGACATTCGTGCCACCAGCGCTCCGATTTCCGTACACAAACACAGTTCGATCGAATGTATGTATGGATGCTAAATAAAAAATAAGTTATAGAGTTATAGAACCAATACAAATTTTCATTACATATTTATTCTGGCGCGTTATTTTTCTTAAAATAAATAAAAATGCGAGGTAAAGACAAGGACTCGAGAATCATAAATATGTATCCACTGACCTGTATTTGACATAGACTTTTGAAGACAGCATGCATTTCTCTGTCGTCCAAATATTTATCGGGGCCGTAATCAGTCCAACTGCCGAAAATCTCTTCCTTAGGCAATGATTTGCATTTCAGATCATAGTAATGTTTGCGTAAGCGCCATCCAATGTCGTTTATGGGACTGATAACTTCCCAACCCACTTCGCCTCTAAGAGCCAACGAAACATGTTGCAGGGCGAATTCTAAAAGTGCATTTGAGAATGTAATCGCGAATTTTTGAGAACTGAATTCATTGACTTACCTCCGAATGGTTGACAATAATTTGCCGGATCAACAAATGATCTGGCTGGTAGCGAAGATACCAATATTGGATTCATGAATATGCTGTCTAGATATTTCTAAAAATTGACATTAATACGTAAGCTGAAGGTATATAATATTTTCATAAAATAATAACGGTGAAATCTTAAAAATAATTACCAAGGCCCCCTACCTATTAGGCCTCAGTATTACATTTGTGCCATCGAGAAAACGGAAAAAAATTACTTGTCTGTGAGTAAATATGATATGTATGTATATATAATTTCATTAGAAAGCCAGGCTTGGCAACTTATAACTGAAAGGGATTCTATTTGAGTGGTTATTTATTGTAACTGAGAGTGATAAATGAAAATTATTATTTTAAAGGTACCATTTCGATAGACGCGTAAGGCGACCGCCGACGCGACATACGACCGCCGACACGTCCGAGAAGTGTCGCTTCACATCTAAAATACATACAATTATATAACACACATTTCGCATGAGGCGACACGAACGAAAAATGTCGTGGATACCCTTTTCGGTGGAAACCATTCACTCGAGATCGAAAATTTCTTTCGATCTAGGCAGCGTTGCCAGATTTTAATACAGTAGATCTGAACAGTAGATTTTAATAAAGGGGAAAATAATTATAATTTGCCGTGTAGTAAATAAAAAAAACAAATATATAGGAAACGAAAAATAAACTTTTTTCAACCTAAATTAGAAAGTAAACAAAGAATAAAAACATTTTTAATATATACTTAACGTACGGGAAAAAAACCAATGAAAAATAATAATAATAAAACAGTAGATCTACGTGAAAATAGTAGGTCTGGCAACGCTGATTTTTTCCCACGAAAGGTTACGAAGAGTAAAATTAATGCACCTGCTGTGCAGTGGTCTAGACATGGGTAACGCACTAAAATTCTTTGCGTTGATACACTAACTCCGGCGCACTCTATTGCGCCAACTCATTGCGTTAACGCAATTGCGTTATTGCGTTACACCACTGCCTGCGCCGAATGAAGTCGATGCACCTCGGTGTATCGCATGATACCGGTGTTATTCAGCGCGGGCTGTCCTTTTATAAGGGTCAAACCGTGTTCAAGGCAATAACGCAATTGGGAATTTAACTAATTTTTTTTTTATTATATGATTAAAAATAAACGAAAATATAACAGTGTAATGCACTCATTTTTTTATTTCATTGTGTTCGGATTTTACAAAAAATACAAAAATTCTAATTTATATAAAAAGGATATAAATTTTGTATACTAGTAGCCAATCAAATTGGGAAGAAATAAAAATTGACAGTGTACATCAATGGGCCCGTTCACTTTTATTTTTGAATGTGAATTATTTATATATTTATAAAGATATTAAACTCTTTTGTCTGGTGGTACTTTTCCCGTTAAAATATTTTTGCTAGAAGTAAGAGAATTCCCATAAAATTCTTTCAGTGACTCATTGCGTCAGAAAACCCCTAATTCCCTTCAGGGGTGCTATTTTCAAAGTCGAGAGAATTCATTTCTCTCGAGAGAAATGTCATACGTCAACGTAAAACAGTATTTTTAGGGTCCTAAGGGCCAGTGTAAACTCACTGATTGTTTCTCACGGTTTATTTAGAGATAATTAATATCCTCCCAAGAATTTTAATCCTCGAGGCCTTTAAAAACAGCGTTTCCACATTGACGTATGACATTTCTGATGAGAATCTTGAGAGAAATGAGTACTCACACGGTTTGAAAATAGGTCCCCTGGTCTCGTATCGGTTAATAGTTAAAAGGGCGCGGTTGTCGGATGTATCATTGCACCACCATTCCTCTTCTGCATTTATTAAAGAAATTTACATGATAAAAATATATTATTTTTTAAAAATAATGTGTTTATATTTTCAGATAAAGCTGGAAGCCTTACCTTTTTTAAATTTTAATGAAACCAATTAGTATTACTCAAGCTGAATATTACCAGATCGAAATTTTATATTTGAGAAAATGTATCTCGTAAACGTGACAACGTTGTAAGTACTTCTAAATAGTGTTGTCTACACACACTTCTAGAAATAAATGCAACGTTGCCACGTTTACCAGATAAATATTGCAAATCAAATTTCTACTTTTTGATTATGGTCTGGTTAATTTTCAGCCTGAGTAATAATAATTGTTTTAATTAAAAAGTAAAAATAAGCTCCCAGCTTTAAATCTGAAAATATAAGTTCATGATTTTTAGAAAAATAATGGAATTTTACTATTTAAATTACATATATAAATGCAGAAATGCTATATGAGGGATACTTCCGACAACCCCGCCGTCTTTAAGCATAACCGATACGAGACGGGAACGGAATTAGGGATTTTCTGACGCAATGAGTCACTGAAAGAATTTTATGGGAATTCCCTTACTTCTAGCAAAAATATCTTAACGGGAAAAGTACCACCAGACAAAAGAGTTTAATATCTTTATAAATATATAATTAATTTACATTCAAAAATGAAAGTGAACGGGCCCATTACGTAAATTAAAATTCTCAACTCGTCACAGAAAACGGAATCAGTTCCTGGCGCATGGCGCACCAACAACTCGCGATCCTTTCGACTCAGTATCGAAAATTGCGTTGCGCTGATACAGTAACAACTGGTGTATCAACGCTCGTAACGCATACAACTGCGTTAACGCAATAACGCAACGCAGCGCTGCGTTACCCATGTCTACAGTGGTCGTATGTCGCGTCGGCGGTCGCCTTACGCGCCTACCCAAATGCTACCTTAAGTTGAAACAAATGTGGTTCTTAAATAAATAACATATAGGATAAAAAAAGTAATGATGGCTTTTGCACCAGAATAGAATAGAGCCCATAAATAAATTTGATACAAGTATATTAAGATCAAAAAGGTGAATGGTTCAAATATTTTTTTAAATTGGCAGGTTTAAGGGGTAATGATCACAATTTTTTTAAAATAGGTGAGCTCAGGGATAAAGAGCAAAATATTTGTATAGGGCAGACATATGTGGTAAATTAGCCAAATATTTTTACTTTGAAAGATTTAAGGCTGTGACATTTGAGCCAGCGGTTTTGCAACAAAGAAAGTATTCAATACATTGTAAATAGATGGCAATACCTGTACCTCTAACTCGTATTACAATTTTATTTTCAAGTGTACTTGTTTTTATATTCAGGTTGCCAAATCTAGGTAGACAGATACCAATAAATTTTTTGAGAAATAATATATTTTGGGATATCCAGTTTCAATTTAATAATTGCACTGTTACATGAAAAATTAATCTGTCAAAACTTGAACCCAGTTGGTAAGTAGTAAGTAGGTTAAATATGATAAGAAGAAGAAAAAAACATTAAATTTTACTTTAGAATAATATTTCAACATTTATTCAAATTACTGGTATATTGTATTCACTTGTAAACTCTATTTGACGGTCATAATAATAATTTTAATCCTAAAGAACCGGGTCAATTGAACTTTTCCACATCCCAATTTTTGGGTTGGAGTAAAAGGTATTTTATGGTTGGGTAGAAATTTTATTACTTTATGGTTTTTCCTAATTGGAAGGGTTTTGTTTACATTTTACCTAAAAATTTGCAAAACTTCTATAAATATAAATAATTGACAATAACGTGATCGCTCATGCTTTTGTTGATTAGACAAATTGCGAAAATTAACAATCGATTGGATCGATTATTGTGAATTTCGGAACTAAGCAACTGGTAGTTGGCAAATAAGCCAAAAAACTCAAATGTTGAAGGATTGAAGTCTATGGGGTCTATTCTGTAAAAATTCCTTTATATTTAACGGCCTTTAAAAATATTTTCTCCCTTAATTCGGTCACTATTTAAACGGATCTTTAAAATACATTAGAGGACTATCTTAAAGAAATCTGTTTAAATAATGATAGAAGTAAATTAACGAATACAAATATACTTTTAAAGGCCGCCAATATTTTTAAAGGCCGTTAAATATAAAGGAATTGTTACAGAATAGACCCCTAAACCTGAGAATAACCAAACGCCGGACAACTTAGTTGGAACGTTTTATGTTTGTGGGGTCGATTTACGGTGACCTTGAAGACACCATAATTACACCGCATGCAAGCTGAATTGTAATTTACACTGCTCAACTCTAAATATGTTTTTAGTAAGGGAGTAAATTTTTATTTTGCATTTAAAATTATATGCCTTTGACTTTCTGGAGGTGAATATATGTAATAATATCTTAAAAGATTTTAAATAATACACAGAAACATTTAAAAAATATGTATATATATCCTGATAAGGCAGGAACCACCTTTTCAGTGTCTCTCAAATTTTAATTCGATTTGAATAACCTCATGTATTGGTTGAAACAAAATGGTATAAATCCAAATAATTGTTGTTTATTATCTTCATTGCACTTAAAAAATCCTATCAACTGACAAGCTAGAAACCATGATGACAAACAACAGTAATGTCTCAGAAAATATTATTTTCATAAATAAATTTCATGACAATTATCTATTTAAGTTAAGAAATGTAAACCTGATAGGTTAAGAGTTAAATAGTAGCTTGAAGCTAATCTTCGCCTATCAGGTGCAAAAGTTGTGCATTTGTTTGATAAAGGCATTTTTTTATTTATTTATTACATTAATCAAGGTTATGAAGATACAGTGAGCTCTTTTCAACAAAACAGATCATCATAATAACATACTTCATTGCATAAAATACACATAACAGCTAATGTTAACCTGCTTTTTATGCTTAATAAAAAATACTGCTTCAAAGAGAGTATCTTTTTCATAATCAGATAATATAAGCCATAGAATAAGTATTCTTATTTAAAATTATCAAAACCAAAAAAATGTATTACAAATTTATATAATAAAAATAAGAGTAAAATAATGCTGAACACGTTTACCTAGATCATTTACTTAAATAATAAGTGTTGATAAATATTTAGAACTTAAAAAAATTTGGACTCTTGGAAAATATCTTAAACACACTGAATCCATGATTTGGCATGCCACTGAAATAATGACTAAATTTTTATTAACCATTGATGGATATTATAGCAATAAGAAATAAGTTTTCATAGGTTTCTTTTCTAAGTAATAAGCTATTCTTGGAATAGATTGGAAGCCTATTTCTTATTGCTATAATATCCATCAACTGTAAACTGTAATAGTTTAATCTTGCACTGTATGACTTAAAATCAAAACATGATAAATTTAGCTGGAATACATGACTTGTTTTGAATTAATATATTACTCAATTCAAGTAGAGGGTTGTTTAAATTAGTTTAGTACTATTTTCTACTTTAATTATTATTCTTTATCATGACTTGTTTGTTCTGGTACAAGGTATTTAAAGATTTATCAAGTAAAGGTTATCAGTCAAAACCTGATTAAAACAATAAAAATAATTTATTTTTAAAAACCTTATATTATTAAATGAGAATTAATAGGTAGATGATTGATATTTTCAACATTCATCTGTTAAAAAATTATGAGATTGTACCAAAACCCAAGGTTAACACAAGATAAAACATATTAATCTGCTTAGTAATATTACAGAGATATTAAATCGAACCAAATAAAAAATATGTATTTCTGAAGGGGATAGCACAAATTATTTTAAAATGAGTGTATTAATTGGTGGACTGCATAATTTAATTGCATTTGTGTGGTTCCCCCCATATATTTGAATGGTAAAAATGTATACATATCAATAATTAAAATTATTGACAAGGCTATAATTTAAAACTGTTAAAAAACAATTTAAAACTATATAGAAACCTGCAAAGCCTGCTGTCTTTCACCAATAAAATGCGGATCCATATTCCCGACGTATTTTTTCGGAGGTAATTCCAATGGTATTCCTGAAGATTGCAACACATTGTTGAGTTTATAGAAATCATTGTATCTCTTATTGATCTTCCAAGTTTGATCGGAAAAGGGTCCTCTGTACACTTTTATAACGAATTCCTAAAATAAAACCGTCTTTATTATGTCTAATAAACTTCAAATTGCATTGCTATTACTGTATGTCCATTGACATTTTTCCAATTTTCAATAGTGCATTTTAACGGTTCGGTATCGTCTAATAAAACTTTATTGGTGGTTTGTCGCTCAAATATAGCCATTGAATCGGATTCATTTGCCCACTTTTGCTTAAATAATCCATTAAGAAACAATTTATTTTCAATTCTAATTGATCATCCGTGACATCACTTTGACGTTTAGTTTGACAAGTTTTTTTTTTAAGTGGATATTCCCTTTTTCTTTTTGTATCTTCGTAAGGCCTTTTCTCACGTAGAAATTAGATTAGGTAGAAAATAAAAGGCCACCTCTTGTTGCTTATTATTTAAATACGAGGCCATGAAATTGAAAAGTCAAAATTTCAATAACCTAAAATGTTTCTTTATTTTTAATATTTTATTTATTTTGTAATTTGTTGTGTTATAACAAATGTGTGAAAACGAACATGATGTTTTTGATGAATTTGAAATCCACACACCGGGAACCGGCCAAAATGTTGATGAAATTAAACAAGAAATTATCGAATGCGAAGAGCCAAAAATTGAACATAGTTCCGATTTCCTATCAAACGAAGGTACTAGTGAATATATTCAGCCTAAAGTTGAGCAACATTCCGATTTTCTGCCAAACGAAGATAGTAGTGAATATATTCAGCCTAAAGTTGAAGTTTTGACTACACATTGTTATTTACCAATTTTGAAAAATGAGAATATTGAATATCCAGATTACTTGACAGAGTCTTGCGATAGGGAACAAGATGAAAGGGCATCGAATATGTTAAACAATAACTCAAGTGTTTTAAATGTAGAAAGAAAGAAACAAGGTAAATTCTTGATTATATCAAAGCTGAATAATCATGTCCAATGAATAGATTGTTATAAGTACATACAGATGTTTGATTCTTGATATCTTTTAAGTTTACTTAATTGTTGCATTTTTCTGATTCAGTGATTTATTTTTCATTTGCAGATTTCAATGGACATTTTCAGAAATGCTATATAGTTTATAAATATAATAGAAAGTTATTGAAAAAAGAGAAACCAAACAAGTGTAAAATTTGTTCCAAGGAATTTAATCAGAAATCAAATTTACGGACGCATTTAAGAATCCACACTAATGAAAGACCATTCAAGTGCAACATTTGTTCCAAGGAATTTAATCAGAAATCTAATTTAAAAACACATTTGTTAAGACCCCACACTGATGAAGACCCATTCTTCAAGTGTAACATATGTTCCAAGGAATTTAAACTAAAAGCTGTATTAAAGGATCATTTAAAAACTCACAGTAATGAAAAACCTTTTGGGTGTAACATTTGTCCCAGAGCATATAATCGAAAATCTAATTTACAAGCACATTTAAGAAGCCACACTAATGAAAAACTATTCAAGTGTAGCATCTGTTCCAAGGAATTTAAGCTGAAATCCTATTTACAGATTCATTCAAAAATTCACACTAATGAAAAATCTTTCAAATGTAACATTTGTTCCAAGGAATTTAACCGGAACGCTAATTTACAAACACATTTAATAACACACACTAATGAAAAACCATTCAAGTGTAACATCTGTTCCAAGCAATTTAAGCTGAAATCTTATTTACATGTTCATTTAAAAACCCACACTAATGAAAAACCTTTTAAATGTAACATTTGTTCCAAGGAATTTAAGCTAAAATATTATTTACAAACTCATTTAAAAATCCATACTAATGAATAACTATTTACAAATATATTTAAGAACCCACACTAATGAAAAACCTTTAAAGCCTAACATTTTATTCCAAAGAATTTATTCAGAAATCTAATTTATGGACACATTTTTAAGAAGCTGCACTAATAAATAAGTATTTTTCAAATGTAATATCTATCCCAAAGAATTTCACTTAAAAAAAAACCTATATTGCAGGCTCATTTAAAAACACTAAGGAAACACATGTGTAACATTTGTTCCAGAGAATTTAAGCTAAAATATTATTTACAAACATTAAAGAACACACTATTGAAAAACCATTTAAATACAGTGTCTGTTCCAAGGAATTTCAGATAAAATCTAATTAATAGATCTTTTAAGTGTAACATTCTATTCAAGGAATTTAATCAGAAATTAATTTACAAATACATTTAAGAAGCCACACTAATGAAAAATCATTTAAATGTAAAATCTGTTTCAAATAAGCTGAAATCTTATTTACACATTTAAGAACCCACACTAATGAAAATTTTTTTAGGTGTAACATTTGTTCCAGGGAAATTAATCGGAAATCTTATTTACAAGCATATTTAAGAACCCAAACTAATGAAAAACTATTGAAGTGCAACATCTGTTCTAAGGAATTTAAGCTAAAATCTTATTTACAGATTCATTTAAAAACCCACACTAATGAAAGACCTTTCAAGTGTACATATTTGTTCCTATTTAACTACAAGGAATGCAAATTTGTTCAGAACCACAAGACATTCAACAGCATTATTTGAAAATTAACCACCTAAATATGTTGGAATGAAATGTTTTAATCAACTTCCTGATTTCATCAAGTCTAAAAAGGAGTATGAACCTTTTAAAAGAAAACAACTATTTAACAGTCATGTTTTATTATTTATCTGAATAGGTACCATCCTATTTTAAAATAAATGTTTTTTAATCATGTTTTTGATAATAATAATAATAAAACGTCTTTATTAAAATTTTTGAAAATTACAAAAATGCAATGTAAGGGCGAGATTTAGCCTACAGCTATTCTATGTCTTAGATATGTTTTTTGTATTCTGTACTTATATTTATTATACTATATATTTTTTATTTATGTGTATATAATGTAACATGATCAGCTTAAAGGACAAATAAACTATTATTATTTGATTTATTTCCACTAAGACACTAAGGGCCGATTCCATCGTTGTGTTAAACGGAGATTAAAATGACATTGTTAATATAAAAATGTCATTTTAAACTTCGTTTAACACAACGGTGGAATTGGCCCTAATTTATTTTTACTGAAAAGAACACTTATACATTAATGAGACATATACAATATTTATGTGAACAGAACGATATCTAACTAACAAACAAAATTTAGGACGTATCCAGACAAAAAAGGGGCCCGGGCACCCACTTGCTCTGGAAAGCGATCTCGAAGAACTAAATGGGGTAATACTTGAGGCATATGAATCAAGCTGCCCCATTCAAAGAAATGGAACTAGTAGGAATGCTTCTTGGTGGAACCGTCATCTGTCAAACTTAACGATCCGAAGTGCGGAAGCTCTATAATAGGGCCAAGCACAGCAGATATTGGCAGAGCTACACTGAGGCGCTTACTACCTACAACAAAGAAATCAGGAAAGCTTTAGAAAATTCTGCGAGGATATTAACTCTACACCTGCGGCAGCGAGACTGCACAGGGCCCTGGCAAAAGGAAGAGTTGATACAGTTATTATGGCATTAAAGAAACCAAATGGAAGCTTCACGGAGAGTGAGGAGGAAATAGCTCGCCTCTTACTCGAAACTCACTTTCCTGGAAGCACGCCTTTTCTAATAAGGGACACAACTAAGGTAAGCAGGCCCCCAAGAGAGGCCGCTGTAGTGGCCAAACATATGCAACAGAAATCGGTTAAAGTGGGCCGTAAACACTTTTGAACCGTTTAAGTCTCCAGATGTGGATGGAATGTTTCCTGCTCTGCTTCAGCAGGCACAGGAGGAATTACTACCACACATAATCCGGCTATCCCGGAGCAGTCTGGAGCTGGGATATATACCAGAAGCATGGAGAAAGGCCAAATAGAGACTGACAAATAAAGAAACGGTCTTGTGTGCCTTCCTAGACGTAGAAGGAGCTTTTGACAATACGCCACACGAATCTGTAAAAAGAGCCCTTGCATACAGAGGAGTAGATAACATCACATCCATCAGATGGATGGCTCAGCTGTTATTTACGAGAACTGCAGAGACATATAGGGAAGGACACCATCTGCACAACCAGAGGATGTCCACAAGGAGGAGTTCTATCCCCAATGTGGAGCCTAATCGTAGACGAACTTCTATGCAGATTGACTGACCTCGGCATACACTGTCAAGGTTATGCCGACGACATAGTCATATTTGCTAGTGGCTAGTTTAGTAATATCCTGTCGTGTGATATAGTCCAACGAGGACTAGTACATACCAAAAATGGTGCCGTGAAGTGGGACTTAGTATTAACCCTACAAAAACAACACTAGTAGCCTTTTCAAGGAAAAGAAAACTTAATCTCAAAACCGTTAAATTAGACGGGATAGATATAGAATGGATAAACGAAGTCAAATATCTAGGCCTAACCCTGGACAACAAACTTCTCTGGAACACACATGAGAAGGAAGTAGTAAATAAGGTCACGAAAGCCCTAATGATATGCAGAAACATTGTAGGTAAACGATGGGGATGTATACTGCAATAGTGAGACCAATCATCACTTACGGGGCTATAGCCTGGAGTAACAGAGCTAGTTTAGCTACTACGAACTACGATAGCTAATATCTCAAAAGTACAAAGACTAGTCTGTTTATATTACTGGTGCAATGAGAACCTGTCCTACGGCCGCAATGGAGGTGATTTTAAACCTCACCCCTCTTCATTTGATGATAGAGAATGTGGCAAAAAGGACACGATATAGAATGATCAGGAACGGAGTAATCAGACGAAAGACTACTTGCTTCAGGACTAAAAATACCTGGGACACGCCCCAGGATGAAATGCTAAAGAAGTACAGTTTTGTGAAAAACTTCAAAACCACATGCAGAGCTGGGCTGCAAGAAAAAATGGAGCCAAGAATCCATCGCGCTTGCAACCGAAAGACGTGCTATTCAGTGGTATACGGACGGTTCCAAAAGATCGGAAGCCTGCATCTGCCTGAGCAAGAACAGGCTACGTATTGTAACAGGGATCCTTACCGGGCATTGCCGACTAAAAGACACCTAAGTAAACTGAGAGTAGTAGAGTATAGTGAGTGCAGATTCTGTGAGGAGGAGGACGAAACCTCCATTCACATCCTTACTGAGTGTGTAGCACTCCAGAATCCAAGCGCACTATATCTAGGAGGATATTAAATAGAAGATGGAGATTTACCTAACTTGAAGCCACTTCAAATCCTACACTTTCTTGAGAAAATAGGATTGGAAGGGTCGTTATAGGCATTGAGACCTTAGTGTATTGGCGACAGAAGGGAGCACAATAGATCTTTTAGGTCGCAGTGTATTAACACCCTATTCTCAAACATAATATAACTAACAAACTTAACTTCCAACGGCAAAACGGTCTATTTGGACTCATTTGTAGATTCTAGAATGCTCTAGACGTCTTTTTGAACCTGCCAGATCGGTGCCTCCGCCATTTTATAGAATAATCACGATAGAGGTTAACTTATTTCATCGAACGGAAAAAATGGAGGCCGTAAAAGGTCCAAATAAGGCAGAGAGGGACTTACATGATTATAGTGCATGACCGTTTAAACTACAAAAATAACAATGGTATAAAATGTTTAATAATTTATACCCTTTTAAAAATATATTAAATGGAATTTTAAATAATCTTGTATTTATCTACCAATACTTTCAAGTTTTGGTCATGTTACTTTCCAGCTTAGCTAGAGCCTCTTTTTGATGTTCTAAAAATTTGGAAGACATATAGAACTGAAAGACACTTAATCTTTTTTTAAAAACATTTGAATGGTGGAAACAAAACTTGAGTATCTTTTTTCCAAAAATATTTAGTGGAGTGGATAGATATTCCAGCATTGCACTGAAATGCACAGTACATTTGTTACTGTTCATCTGTAAATTCCTGTAATAGTTGTTTAAAGTTAATGACTATTTCTTGTAATTGTGGATTGAAATATGGGCATTTTTATTATAATTCAAACACAATTTGTTAACATACATTTTAATTCTTAAAAAAAAATTATTTATAACAAAGACACCCAGTGTTATAAAAGATGATGATGGTACCAGCTTGGTTCAGTCAGAGGTTCTATCAAGAAACACCACGAAATAAAACCAATCAAAAAAGAACTGATAACAATTTTCTTTTTCCATCCTTTATAAGTTGCTATGTCGCCTATTGCTGGAAAGCCCATGTGGTTACAAAAACCATGTACTATCACGATCGAAATAAAATGGCCTGTCCTGTAGAATAAATAAGCAGAATACATTCCAAACAACGTCGTATAAGTGAATTGGAAACAGGATATCTTCAAAGCATCATCAAAACTCATCTGCATGTGGTGGATCCTGTCCCACATGTGATGAAAGTGAGCTACCCCAAAAAACAAAGGACTACTCAGTATTGATGTACATGGACTAAAACATTGTAACAACATTGGCAGCATACAACTCCTGTAAGTGAATTCCTCCGAGATTGGGGCGACTATATGATTGCGCAACCAAATTAAATTTGTGAGGTTGGAGAACCAGTCCATTTCTTCTGTATATAATTTAGATAAACCGCTGTATAATTCCATAGTTATAGGTCCCAAAAATAGTATTATCGTAAGAAATAGAGGCAAAAAAGTTGCTTGGCATAATCCCTGAATCCTCAGTCCAAGTAACTCGAGAAAAGATTGCTTTTCCAGAGTTTCATTAGTTAATCCTACATACAAAAAACACGGTGATATAAATAACATCATAAATACGCTTAAAAACCTTTTCTTAATCGTTGAAGGATGGTCTCTGTTGTAAGGACTGTTCCATATTAATAAACTGCCTATATAGGTCAACGATAGTAGCATACACAAAATAACTGATTTCAGAATTTCGTAGCCACCTTGTTCCATCTTCAGTTTCGTTATAATTTATTTTCATGACTTATTTATTTTGTTTAAATTCAAATCGCGGGTAGGTATTTTTTTAAAGAATTTGTTTACATTTTGAATATTTGAATACACCAAAGACTCCCAAGAGGGTAAATTCGTAAACCTAACCTAAACCCAGAAAATTACATAATTGAAAAAGTAGAGGAAATGTCTCATTTACAATCACTAAAGTTAGTAGAGGCCGGCATATAAATCTGAGAAAAAGAAGAAAGCCATTGACGTGCTAATGCCATGTAAACTGTCAACTTTGCAAAGTTTAAATTTTTTCCGTTAAAAAAAAAATAAGGGAGACAAAATATTTATAATCATGTTAAGCCCAGAAATATTGTTAAAAGATGAATGTGAAGTGCAGTATTACGGTTTTAGTACAACACACTTCATGGACGACTGTAAGTACCTACCTAAGTTTTGTTTCTATAATGAACCAAGTGAATTTACTGTTGAAACAACTTAGCATAATGAACTTGTTTTCACAAATAATATTTGAAAACCTGCTAATTCTAAAATACAATTTAAGAAAGTTCACATGTCACTCAATCATATAGGATACCTCGTACAACACTAAAGGGAAAAATCAACTAATTTCAAGGGAGCCCCAAACAAGTATTTCATTTAATGCACTTCTACCCTACCCCCACATTCGTTATCTATCAGTAAACAAGTATAAACAGCAAAAAATTAAAAATGTTATGCCTATAAGGGATTATTTTGTAAAAGTCTCCTATATTTTAAAAATATTTGTGGTATTGTTTTTTATTTTATTTTAAATTTGTTGTATGTAAAATGTATATTTACCAGTATTCCATGTAGATGTTAACTATTTAAGGATTTAAGTGCTGACAACTATGTAAATGGTATTGGCCAATGAATACCTTTTAATATCCTCTGGCACAAGTGCCTATAAAAACTACTAAGAACCAGCACTAGGGCAAGCAGGAAAGGGACAATACCCATCCATTTCAATGCAGTTGGTTCATATAAATTGCAACATTGACACCATTTCTTTTCAAACTCTGTAGCTTTCACTCCTACTTGTGCCAAGGGATATTACAAGGTATTTGTTGGCTGATACCATATAAGTATTACTGAGAATAAAGAATGTCTATTAAACTAAATTAATATATTCAATAGTTAAAGATATGGTGAAACAAATCATACAAAATACTTTAACTGAAATGGAGCAAGAATTGACCAATAATGGATGTAATAAAGATAAAATAAAAAAAGGAATTGATGAATTATATTTATTGTACATGAAAAGTGTGAACAGTACATTAAAGAAATTTGAAGAAGAGTTTAGAAATATATTGACGATACCTGATAATGTTTTATTAGAAGAAGACAAGTTCAAAAGTATCCCAGTTTCAACTGAAGAATTTGAAAATTTAAATAAAGATTTAAGGGATCTTGAACAACAGCTCATTCAAGTAATATTTACTAATCAAAGTATTCATAAAACAATTTTAATAAATATTATTTTAGGAAAAGGTATTTTTAGCAGCATGTCAACATCTAAAGAATGTTTTTGAGGCCAAAATTGAACCTGTTTATAAGAAAGTGAATAATTTATTTGCAAAAGGAAACAAGATATTTCCTAACCCTTCCAAACAAAATGAAAAATTCCAAAATATACTGTTGCAATTCAAACAGAAGACTCTACAGATTACTGAAGCTACAGAAGAAAGCCATGATTATAGAACCATCATCCAATTAAAGAATGAAAATTTTTTTCATTAGATACTTGCCATGTAAAATTGACATTTATGATTGGCAATGGAAAACTGGGACAATAATGTTTTGTAGCTTTTAGATGTAAGTGTAATTTTATTAAAAAAAAAATTGTATTTATAAATTCTGTAATAAACTTTTTTACTAGTCTGACTCAAATTCCTCGTCTTCATTTTCCAATGCTTTATCCCAATCCTTCATTTTGGCTCCCATCATGAAGTCCTCTTTTAAAACACTCCATGTAGTATCTGTGTTGCTTTCATTCTTTTTATTTTTTTGGATATCAGAGTCCACCCTTTGTGATTTCTCACCCATCAACACATCCAAAAATGCCCTCTTATCAATATTTTTCAAAACCTTTTCTCTTCGAACCTCCAATGGACCAGCTTCTTCTAGCTTTTTGCTTATATCTTTTTGTTGCATTCTAACAGCATTAAATAATTGAACAACTCCTTTTGTCGCTATTTTTTGTAACAATCTCTCTCTGTCCTTTTCTAATATGTCTGGTTTTATCCTCAATTTAGGCAATTCTTTCCTCTAAAATATTAATTTAAATGAATTTCATTTTTGAATTACAAGTTTCAAGCATTTCTTTGTTTTATGGAAGGGACCATACTTAGGCATATATGCCTGTCTTGTGTGATCTCTTCCACAAGAAAAAAAATACCAGAAATAATATATTTAGTAAGACTGTAGAAAAAAAAACTGAAGGTTCTTTATGTCTCCCCATTACTGGCATATGAATATCCTCCTCTTAATAATATGAGTATATTATTTATAATTTTATTAAAATATTTTAAACATATTTGGGCTAGTTTAGACCAATTTCAGTTTTAAATTTACCTAGATAAGTAATTTGGTTTGTTTGTAAAGAAATTATTAAATAAGTTTGTTATTTTTAACTAAACTTCCATTTTAATTTATAATATCATTATTTAAATCTTCTGAAATTTTTTAACATCCACTATTTTCCAAATTTTTTATAGTCACAGTGAGTGTCACTTAAGTTAGTTTAATAGTTTTTGTTTTTTTATTAACATATTTAATAAATAATCTCCTAATTGGTCCTGTTTTTAGATAGAAATTAAGGCTGAAGTTATACATGGTTTAAGTTTACAATATTTTTTTGCTTACAGTAATGTTTCAGTGGTTTTGTTTACAATTATCCAAAACTACAACTTTTTTACCTTTTTCTTTAGTGGCTCTTCCAATTCTGGCTTAACATCCTCTTTTTCCTCTGAACTGTCTTCTTCCTTAACTTTAACCACACCATCAGGCGCTTCAATCTCAAAACCTGATGGTTCTGGTTTCTTTTTCTTGACATCCGTTAACTTTTTAGCCTTTGATAATACTAGTGTCTTCTTTTTGGATTTTTGTTTTAAAATTTTTGAAATTGCGTCTGCCCAACCAGTGTTTGCCAAGTCATTGTCGTCCTCGTTCTCTTCGTCCCCAGAATTATTTGAGTTATCTGCTTCACTAATACCACTTGATACTTCGTCTAAATGTTAAAAACATGTCATTAAAGGGAAACTTGAGGAAACAAATGGTATAAAAGGTTTGTCCACATTTCCCATACTCACCATCACTTCTATCTTTTATGTCTACTTCGCTCATAATAGTCATTCTTTATTTATGTATATATTTTAAAAAATGTTAACCAAGTCCAGTTTCGAAATCAAAAATTGTTTTTCAAAATAACCTCATTTATTAAAATAGGGTTATCTTTTACTTCCTTTTTTTAACACAATATACCGTATACTAATCAAAGCAAAGGCCATAAGTAAATTAACTGTTATGTAAAAGTCCACTGATATTCACTTCTTTATTTTAGATTTGAGGCCTCTATTAGTATGTGTGTCAAATTAATTTAGTCAACAACCGTAATCGATTTTTAGTAAAAATAGACATGCCCTTGTGTAGTTCCCATGGCAACGCTGACATATCCTTCAGTCCAAACATAACCTCCAATTTAATTAAAATTCAAATTTTTTTCGTAAAAATATGGAAAATTATAAATTATTAGGGAGGGCTGGAGAGGGAGCGCACGGATTTGTTTTCAAGGCAAAAGATTTACGGAATGAAAACGAGGTGGCACTCAAAAAGATCGCTATAAATCCCGATTTAGAAATCCCCAATAACGTGATGCGAGAAATCTTAGCGCTAAGAGTTTTAAAATATGCCCATGTGAGTTTTATAGGAATTATGATTACTGAATAAAATCTAGATTGTGAAAAATGCACCTTTATTGTTAATACATGGTGTCCCAAGTGTAGTGGTTATTACACTGTGTGATTATTTATTTGTTGTAGATTGTAAAGTTAACAGAGGTATTAAGCGTGGGAAGTTATGTGGTTTTAGCAATGGAATATCTGCCTTGGTCACTGTATGAAGTTATTAAAGATAAAAATACAACATTGAATCTAGCACAAATTAAAACTTACAGTAAAATGATATTAAAAGGGTTACATTACATGCATTACCACCACATAATGCACAGGGTAAGTAGGTACACGTTAAATATTTATAGACTTCGGAACTTGTTTTCTATATTTTAAGGATTTAAAGCCGTCTAACTTGCTTATTGGCAGAAAAGGAATTTTAAAAATTGCCGATTTCGGTTTGGCTCGAATATATGACCACGAAAAGAAGAGGTTATATTCGCATCAGGTTGCCACTAGATGGTATAGGTCTCCGGAATTACTCTACGGTTCTAGAACGTACAATAAATCGGTAGATATGTGGTCTGTGGGTTGCATAATCGCAGAGATGATTGAAAGGAAACCGCTCTTTCCGGTAAGCAAAAATCGTTGAAATTCGGATATTTAATAAATCTGGCAACGTTGTTATTGAATTTTAATACATAATTTTTGCTCTATTGACGAGTTTTAAAACATATCATTCTATAATTGAAAATGACATACGTTTTTAGTTTTTTCTTTAATATTGTTTGCAAGTCGTAAAAAATATTTTTTCTAGTCAGTAAGTGTCAAAATGATCTACTTTACGCAACCATCAGTGCATAATATTGAACATTATGAAACTGTTTTTGAAATAGCTATTTATGAAACCATCAGTTGCCAAATATGCCTTATTTTATGTAACTAGTAAATATTTGCGGGACGAGCAGATTGAGATCCCGTAACATGAACGAGTTACATAAAACGGCATTTCGTTACGTGTTACATACAATATTTTTTCTAATTTTGCCTAAAATTGTGTTTTGGTTAAACATTACTAATATTTAGGCAACCAATATTACTTTCTTGTATTGTTAGTTGCATATGCGCTCATCACATAATGAAAAGGCCTGTTGGGAGACGGAATGTTGCCAGATCTATTCCAATTCCTTAAATTTAAGGAAACATAATTTATTAAAAAGACGAACCAATAGTTTGGAGTTATCTACGAACTTTCTTTTATAGGGTGAAACGGACATAGAACAATTGGCGATAGTATTGGGGACATTGGGAACGCCTACGAGTGACAATTGGCCAGGTCTGACTCAATTACCGGACTATAATAAAATTTCGTTTAGTCACAGTGAACCCAAAAAGTGGAGCGTCATTATACCGGACGCTGATTACATAACGTTAAATTTGTTGAGCAAAATATTGATTTACGATCAAAACAAGAGGTGTACAGCCAAAGAGGTAGGAAAGGCCTAATATGGATGGACCTGAAAGGTACCTACTTAATATTATTTATGACATTTTAGGCTTTGCAAGACAGATTCTTTAGAGAAAAGCCTTTCCCCTGTCGTATTTCACAGTTGCCCAAGTTAGACGAGCCCAACGAACCCACTTGGAATTTCGACGAATTTGATGAATTTTTGGGACACATGAACGACGAACCCAAACCAGAATTATTGTGACTTTGAATTAAGAATACGAAGCGGTGCGATTCTTTTGTGGTCATTTACGTCTTCAATGGGCAACTTTTTGTGGATTTTAAAATAAAATTTTATTGTCGAATCCGATTGTTGACTTTCATTTGGCTTGTCACATGAATGATACAAGTCTCATTAATAATAGGACATTGAACAAATGGGAAATATCCTGACTTAAATTATGATACCAAACATGCTTAACGTAAAATGTGAGATAAATTCCAAATGCTTTATGTTACATTATCAATAAGACTGTTTTATTTATTTATTTATAAAAAAATGTAACAAATAGTCAGCGAGATTATGATTTTGTTATTATAAAAGAGCCCATCGGCTCATTATTACTTATACAGGCCATGTAAAATGTAATATTTCTCTGAAAAACTGATATAGGGTTGTCCATTGAAAGCGTGTGTAAAGATTTAGGAGAAAAGTTCGATTTGTAGGTACAAGAAAAATATGGGTGGTTATATTTTTCTTTAAAGTGAAATATTTATTCTGCTAAGTGTATTTTTTATTTATTTTTATTATCTTAATATTCTTTTGTTTTTATTGTTATGGTAATTGAATAAAAATATTCGAAACGGAAGTTATATTTAGTTTACTTTCATACACAAACGTAATCACCATGTATATACGTTTGGGTATATTTATTAAAAATCTTGATATGAAGTTTCTTTTTTGTCTAAAAATAACCCATAGAATAGTCGAATACAATTAGCATATTCTATCCTATTGGTAGACGTATAAAATCAATGACATTTGACACTTAGCGCTCAATAATTGACAGTTGTCGCTTTATAATTGAGTTGTCGTTCGCTAATTGACTTTTAACACACGTAAAATGACTTCGAATCGAATTATACCTCAGTATATCATATTATAAGTGCAATACTTACCATTAATTGGGCTATTTTTTAAATAACTTGACACACATAAAAAGAAGTTACTTTTTTATTTAAAAATAACCCATACGACTCTAACAATATATATATAAATTATTTAATATTTTAGGGCAGCAATCAATTGGAGGTGACTGTAATATTTTGTCAAATACAGAGTCACCTGTTTAAAGTTAAAAGTATATATCTAGACAGAGCAAAACAACAGACTTTCATTTAAACATTAGTAGTTACTCAGTAACTGGCAATGTGTTTTAAATAAAGGTTCAAATAATTGTATAAGAATTAAGATATATGCATAATCATATAGACATTTTTGGGTCTATACAACAAATGACATGATTCACTACTTTGACACTTCTGCCATCTGTCAGGTTTATGGAAAAAATACGATCACATGATTACAACTATTTTTTGTCCAATTGGCGAATAAAGATATTAATTAGGTATTCCAACCAAAATGGTTACCTGCCTGATGGATTTGACATAGTCAATGATACAGTTATATAAATTAAAGTAATTATTTTGTTACAATATTCAAATGATGAAAATTGGCTTTAAAACATATTTAATGAGCATTTATGAAGGCAATATGACCTCCCGCAATGCAATCCCTTTGAGCAATCTATATAACTACATATATCATTGACATTATCAAAGTCAACAGGCAGCAATTTTAACAGATCATTGGAATGCCTAATTGGTTGCTAAAGATACGTAGACGTTTCCATGATGGTTACGAATTTCAAAATAATGTCGATCCGAAATTTGTACATAAAATTTACTGCAATAAATCAAAATGCAATAAATTTTTATTAATTTGCATTATTGTTTGTACAACAGTTGGACAAAAAAATGATAATTAAATAAATTCAATTTAAATATCAGTGAAATTGACACGACTTATAATGATACTAAAAATAAATTATGAAACAAAAATATAGCTGTAATTAATAAAGAGTGACTCACTTTATGACATTTTATTATATCGAAAGATGCTGATAAAAATTGTTTAGCTCGGTCTAGATAAATAGTGTGAACAAATAAATATATTTTTATGGTTAAAAAAATACTAATAAGAGGATAATGGTACAAAAAAAAATAGAGAAAAAAAATTAAGCCAAAATCCGAAGCACGATTTTTTGTTTACGGCGTGTTCCTTTAGTATTGCACACTCTCCGTAAAAGACAAAAAACAGGGATAGATTACACAAAAAAAAACAAAGAGTAAAAAAGGGATGATTTTTTTTGTACATAAAAATTACTGGTTGAAATGTATCTAATAAGTAAATTGTACTTTTTTTAAAGATGTTTAAAGTGGGTTCTCTCGCTAAGCAAACTGGCACAAAATTAGGTTTCTTGTGTTGTACAGATTCTGAAAAATAACTTATAATATTTTTAATCTATGGTGTTTTCCATTGGAATGTTTAGTGCGTTCTAAGTGTATTCTCACTTTCTTCTTTTCCTTATCAATAAACAAGGACACAAGTACACTCAGTGCGTACTGCCAATGGAAAGCACTATAAATCCACTTTACCAGTTCCAGCAACTATTTATTATTATAAAAATTTCAAGATTAATCTTGAGATGGAACAAAATTTCTTTGTTATGATCTGCTGATAACTTTGTATTGCACGTTACTGATTTCAAATTACAAAGTATAACAAATGTATTAAAAAAATGTTTAAATTTAATATGAAGTTGATTTTTTTGGCTTAGTTGATTTTAAATTCAGTACAATCACGTTGCTAGCGACTCAACTTTAAACATGCACTAAAATTATTGATAAAATAGAAAAATATAATTCAAATCATTCAACAAATGTGCAAAAATACAAATTTTTAACATAAAGATGACTCAGGTTCACAAGAAATTGGATTAACGGCTTAAATGGCATGATATGACTCTTTTGTGTGAAAACAAGCAACATTTCCAGAATACTTTATGGCTAAAAATGTTGAGTCATGGCATTTTTAAATCATTATTTATTTTCTCTAAGTCTGTCTCTTTTTTATCAGTTAAAAAAAGCAGATAAAGGTTTGAATTGTACAATATTATTCGATTAGTAATGGTATGGCATATTTTTGTCAAATCGGGATTAAATTTCTAGGTTTAATATAAAATTTATATAGTTTCCTTGAAATATTAAACAAAATTAATTGATAGAATTTGCATTTACTCTCGATATGATAAAGACATGCCGCTGTTTAGTGGAAGTAATTCGTTTAGATCCAAAAATATCAGTTAATAGTTTTTATTTAATAAATTTAATGATTTTATAGACAAAAATGGAAATGTATAAATAAATAATTAAAATTTTTTACATACATATAAAGGATAAATTCGACAATGAACTCTGAATTTTATTAAAAATTACTATTTAACAAAGAAAATGCATTTAGTATTTTTTTTTTCAACATATTTTGTCTTCAATTTAAATAAATTTGATCTGAAATTTTAAACTCTGGCACTAAAGTCGCAAATTATTTTGTTTTACTAATAAAAAAAAATTTAATAGATAATTTCAAAAAAATTTATAGTAAACAAATTTAAAAACTAACAGATGGTCTCTAATAAGAAAATGCATTAATTCAATTAGTCTAAAAATTGGCTATCCCTGTTGTCAGAAAAAACTTAACAAGGTCAACACCAATATTTACAAAAAAACATCCCTAAGCGAACGGCCGTTTCACCCCAAAAAAACACAGCGACTTCACCCCCTATAAAAGTTCCTGCATGGCTTTAAACTCAAAATGGTCTTACCAAAAATTCAAACATCGCCCTTAAGGGAAGAGTATACTAAAAAAATATGAAAATTGCTTTAGACTTTTCATAATACACAAAAATCTCAGCCACCTACTCAAAAAGAATTTCTGAATGTGTTTTCCTAAGAAGTGGGTAATATTTTACCTCTAGATTGTTCTATAGATCAATAATAATAATAATAATAATAATAATAATAATAATAAAGGTTTGCTAATAACCAAATATTACTGTATCTCTTTAATTTGTTTTGACTTTAGATTTATGTGCAAATGTAGGAATCATTATTTTAACAACCATCTGCTTCTTTGAATGAAAATAGAACAATTTTGATGTTCTTTAGGTACTCCTAACTTCACTTAATCACTTAGCCAAAATGATAGCTGATATTTAAATGCATTTTGAGTTTAAAAACATGCAGGAACTTTTATTTATAAAGAATTCAACTTTCTAAGAGAGTTGCAATAGATATTTTCCATTTGTGTCCATATTTATGCTAAACACTCTATATTTTGGGCTGAAACGGCAGCGTCAAGAAGGCGAAACATAGCCATACCCTCATTTTTAAAACTCAGTCACTAATCATTGCGTTTTTAGTTCTTTGCCAATACTGTAAGATACAATTTTGTTCCAATCGATTTTTGTCCTGGTGACAGGCAGGAGTCTCCTGAGCGCCTTGAATGTGGTGTCAGACATGGTTTGATAATTCTCAGAGATGGCCGTCTGGTACAGGTTTTCGGCATTCTCAATCACTTGGATGATTTCTTTTGCTGTTTGAGTTTCATTGGAAACCGGAATAGTTTCTTTTATTTCTTTAGTGCTTACCTGAATGAAATTAAAGAAGAATAATAAACAACCAGGTACATATTTATGATGATACAAAAGTGCTATATTTGCCACAACCTTCTTAAATTCAAAGTTATTATTTTCTCAAATCATAAAAAAAAAAAACAAATTAAGAATATTTCATAAGACACACATCCAAAGTTTAAGACAGTGACCAGTTCTATAAAAGTTGAATTAAAAAAGCATGCAGTAAGGGATTTTGTTTTAAATTTGAATGAAATAGTAAAGTACTCACCAGCTGGACATTTCCTTCTTCATAATAATGGACTTGAACCTTCAACACACCTCTTACTTCGGCCGTAGACTCATCCGTTAAGCTAACAGACCACTGAGACCTCCACCTACCGTTCCAAAAATTCTTAGGTTGAAACTGGTGATCTTCTATGCAAGCTGTAAGTGTAATAGCACCACCTTGGTTGCGCCCCACGACGCTGCAAACGCCGTCCTTGTAATGGTTCCTCGTGTATTGGACAAACTCCGCATCTAGGGCAGCCCGCCAAGGCTCCGTAGCAGAATCTGGGGTATAGGGCTGGTAATCGGAAGCCTCTTTTCTTAAATGTTCGTATTTGAAACTTTGTTTACTACGGGGATCGAAGAATCTGTTGTTACCTAAATCGTTGTATTCTGTAATCAGCACCAAGTGATCGGCATTTTCTATCCTAACTGGGGTGAGTTGGTCTTTATTGTACTGGGCGAATGCCCCGGTTACTCCTTCTTTCAGGAGGTCATCGTTATTTAAAAGCTTCCGGACGTCATTGAAGACTTCGTTGAATTCACCTGGAGGCGAATGGAGGATGAAATCTGAGACTATTTTTACTTTTTCGTGGTCACTTATCACTTCTTCCCCGTCCGACGCCATGTTTAGGTTGGGTTTTTCCTTTGACGTTTGACGTTTTTGGTGGTGCACGTCACACACTGACATATGACTCATGTCTAGCCATTTTTTAACAACTTAACAATCTCACAGATAAATGAGGTCATTATTTTCTATGGGGTAATCTCACATTTTGATTTTTTCCTTTATTTTGTAATTTAATTCCCCATCGACCATTCAGTGTTGGATTCTAATATATTGCATTAGTATGACATAATTTGTGTGCCAAATAAAAACAAACTATTCGATGATTTTAATATTTATAATTTTTTAATATTTGCAAGTTCTAAAATAGTATTTATGTAACCAGTAACATAAAACGGCCTTTCCTAACGTGATACTTACAATATTTTTCTGAATTTTACTAGAATATTTATAAAATTGTGTTTCGGTAAAACATTACTGACATTTATAGGTAACCATGTTACTTCTTTGTATTGTTAGTTGCATATGCATCATTTTAATGACACTTAGAACATGATTATGAATTACTTATTCTCAACGCCTTGCAGTGCGTTTCTATTGCTTATTGAAGTTATTTAGTTTTCAAATAAGTGGTTTAATTTGTCATGTATTGTATTTTAATTATTTTGTGCTGATTTGGACTGAAAAATATGGATCAAAACAACATTATTACTAGGTTGTGAGTTCACCAAATTCTATTTTTATGAGTCAACCTGCCCTTCTTTGATATTATTGATTTTAAACCAAAAAAGTTTTATTTTTATTTCTTTTCTTTTGGCAACTGGTGACATAATCGATTTTTTGAAACCAGTTTCAACATTATGCAACTGGTTGCGTAAAGTAGATCATTTTGACACTTGCTGCGATTACGAAAAATGTCACTTTATAGGTCAAAATTAGAAAAAAGTGTAGTTTAAAGGTACGTAACCAAATAATTGTTATTGTAACTACAGTGGTAACTGTTACAGTGACCAGTCGTATACTTACTTTTAAATGAATACAAACTTAAAAATAATAGAAATAAAAATAGAATGAATATATAGATATCTATTTTTTTACAAAACGATTATTTAATACAAATTACGTCATTAGTAAAATACAGCGTATCAGCAGCAACTGTTCATAAAGTGGCGATAGGAAACAATTCAATTATGGACATTATGGACGTCGTTAGATACTGTGTCACAGAAGGGGCAAAAATTCATAGTTGTATAAAATTACAAAAATATTCAAGTTTCCGTATTATAATGCTTAGAAACTGGACGTGAAATTCCTCATTTTTTTCAAAACTAACTTTGTTTATTCCTTTTTCCGATTATTTTAAATCATCTTTAAACACTACAGTCAGGATTGATTAGCGACGTCCATGGTCACAAAGAACATGCCGTTGCCACTAATGGATATGCAACACTTAATACACTGATGCTGTATATTTGATCATCTACTTTTGCATAAAAATTCCAATCGCGAAAAACTAGCTCAATGTTTTGACATTTTTCATTTCATGACACATGATCCAGAAATGTCAGTTAAGTAAATTTTATTTTTATTGCAAACACTTTCAATTTATTTTAAAGTTTAAACAGCTTAAAAGGTGAATAATCCTAAAACAGTATACATTTTTCTTAAGTTATGACCTAAAACATTTGTTTCTCACAAATTCAAAAGTATTAAAAGTTGTGATTAGTTTATAATAATTAGAAATTAAGTAAGTGAATACAAAATGAAAAAGTTAACAGGATCTTTTCGGTATACACAGTGGGACCCTTGGTTAATAATATTTCAGATTGTCTCCATACAAAGCATTCTGTACTTCACTTTAGGAGTGGTATTAATTTTATTGGGCTCACTGTTGGGAGAACCAAAGACTTTAGACAATATATTTCAATACCATGTAAGTTTTATAGTTAAAAATACATATAAAATATTTACTTGGGAATGTTTTTGCAGGAGATACAAATACGTGATGCCGGAGGTCAGATTGTAATATGCAGTTTTGTAATAAATGCAGGGATAGGGTAAGTTTTTTCACATTAAGTATAAGTTGAAAACATTATAGTAATGCCTTTTCTCTAGCGCGATAGCCTTGTGGTACATCGTAGAACGAACAAAACAATGCATGGACTTCAGCTGTACGTGGCATCTTGTCCACCTAGTAATCTGCTGGTTCTATAATGAACAATTCCCTACCACCTTCTCTTGGTGGGCCCTCAATGTGGCTTGTGCTACCATAATGTGCGTTTGTGGTGAGGTACTGTGTTTAAGGACAGAACTAGCAGCTATACCAGTTTCATTGGGACCGAAGACTGATCTTTAGAACAAATTATCATCTTGTGATAATGATGAATGTCTCATTTATTTAGATAAGTTGTGATAATAAAAGTAATATTAAGTTTTAAATGTTTATTAAACAGTATAACATGATTTTGAATGGCTTATTTTCTTCAAATAATGATGGATATGTGCCAGAGAGTGTAAACTTGGCTCATTACTGGAAAGGTACCTTTGCAGTTCTACTTAACACATGAGAGTGAGAGACAGAGGCTTAGCATGTTTATTTTGAGGTGGTAGGTAATGTTGATCTGTACAAATGGCAGATGATGGTGATGATGATAATCAGTTTAATAATTTAGTTGAAGAATATCCTCCATTATATGATCTTTAATGCGAATTCTATGAAAACAGTAATGTATGTGATAATATTTGGAGGATAATATCAACAAAATTAAGCAGAAGTGATTTATTTTTATACAGGGTGTCCTATTATTGCGTAATCGCTCGATATTTCAATTTGTGCTAAAGATATGCAAACAAGTTTCAAATGAAAGTTGTATGAATTTGAGAAAAAGGCAAATTTTAAACATATATTTTGATAAACAAGGTGTTGCACTTTTGTATGGTATATAAAAATGTATATTTTCAAATGTATCGCCCTATATTTTAATTTTAGAATTCTCTGGTAATACTTTTTTCAACACTGAATTTATCTTCAGTTAAAATTAAATGGTTATTTATTAACACATAATAAAATCCTTCTGTACTTCTAGTTGCATATACTGTACTCATTAGCCGTCTTTTTTATATAAAAAAATACATGTGGCACTCATCATCATCATCATCTGCTTAATCGAGTAATATTTTTAACATGCACCTTTCTATCATTTTTTCATGAATGACTTCCAAAATATATGTTTCCACAAAGCACTGCTTGAACTGAATGTCAACAAGTTCTTTCATGAGGTCTCCTGTCTCTGCAGTAAACTTGAAAAATATGTGAAGCATAGTAAGCTGGATTTTTTAAGGAAAAAAAAATAGTCTTACTTTAACTGGGAAGAAAATAGGAACTTTACTCACAGAAATACAAAAAAAACTATAATCATTGTTTTGTTGTGAAAAATTGACATGCACCATCTTCTCCTTTCATAAGTTTTTGATAATTTTCTAGTTCAATATTTTCCCAATGCTTTACACTTAGATTTTCAAAAAACCTGAAAAATAAAATCAATTATTTAAACAGATATGACTAATGCCAAGGCATATACGCAGGGCATAGAAAAGCGGAGCTCAGTTTTTCCAGGTGATCACTTGGATCTTAATACATTATAGTTGAAGTTATGCATTTTGAAACGTCAAATATAAGTCCTGTAAAAATTCGCAATCTGCGTGAATTGCGTCGTTTTGTTATTCATGCTGATCTGTAAGTAAGTTATAAATCTATCAAATTATCCATCTTCGGGGGATTTTTATATAATGAAAAATACAGTGTGATATCAGATATTAATGACCCTACATTTTCGTAAACAGTTTGTGTTGACTAAAACTTACTTTAGAACTTTGCCATAAAATTCCTTCTCTTTTGGTGTTAAACCATTTATCAGAACGTCTAAATTGGCCGACACGAGTTCTGGCTTATTCATACCAATTAATACGGTTTCGGGACCCTTTTGTTGCAAACTATAAAATATTGCCAGTTTTCCCAATTCCACATCATTTTCCTAGAAAATAAAACGCGTATTAAAGATATATAGAAAATGTTCAGAAAATATTTAAATACTTTGCAAAAGTTTCTAGCCTTAGTACATGCGTCTTTAATTTCTTGTGGTGCTGGATGCCAATCTTGCGGTCCAAAATTGCTTAGCAGCCCCATACCATTGGCTGAAGCGTTTACTATTCCAATATCTCTTGCCTGAAAAGGACATACAGCTACAACCAGAAGATAAAATTGATAAAAAACATACTTGTAGTTTAGGAATAAAGTGATTTAAAGTATCATCAATCATCGTCAGCCTCGTGTAGCTCAGAATCATGTCTATGTTCGTTTTACTTCTTTCGATGCATTCTAATAAAGTCGATACTGGATAGGCAGTTAGACCGATATATTTTGCTTTACCCGATTTGACTATATCTTCAATGGCAGGTAGAGTTTCGTTAATAATTATATTCATATCGGCAGCAAATTCTATGTCGTGCACCTAAAAAATAAATTTTACTTGGTTTCTCGTAAATTGAGGCCAATTGGCAACTATGTAACAGGAACACTACGTATGACAGATATAGCTGAAGCTGCCAAAGTCATATGCGCAGTGAATAGAAGAGCGTTAGGTTTTTCGAGGTGATCATATTTGGATCTTAATACATTATACGCGAAGTTGTATATTATGAGATGTTGCCATTATGTAAAATTATACGCATTTTGTTTTCAACCATTTGGTTCAATCACCAGTATTAAAGAAACTTATTTTTCTACAATAACTACTAGATATATTATTTTTAGTAAATAAATACTTCTAGATGTCCGTGTAGCAACAAATAGGTGAATATTTCCAACAAATTAAGTCATACACATGATAAATATTATATTTATGACGAAAGCATGGAAACCAAACTTACATTAACACTAAATTAAACTCAAAAACACTTATAATGAGAATATTATCTAAAAACAGTTAAAAAACCACAAATACAAAATCCTGCCCAACTCCAACACATGTAAATAAACAAACATCTTATAGGTGACAACAGGCGCGCGAAAATTAATTTGAATCCCTGTCGATATGTACATAGCCGTCTGTGATGCCAAATAGGAGTTAATGGACTGTAGAGGTTCTGATCGATAATGCCAGTTCTGATTAATTTTGAACACTAGCAAAATGAGTAATTATTTTAACTGATTAAGACTTACTTGTAATACGTCGACGTATTCTAATTTCAGCCTTTTTAATGTAACATCGATGCTTTCTTTAGTCTTTTTTGCTGAAAAATCGAACATTAGTTTGGGGTCTTTTTCGTATCGACCAATTTTAGTTGCCAAATAATAGGCTTTTCTGGGTATGCCTTCTAAACACTGAAATTGTAAAATAGTATATTATGCAACGATCATGTAATGATGGTTATTAATACACGAGCATTAACCGGGATACGAAACGAGCCAAAGGCGAGTTTCGTATGGTTTATGCGAGTGTTTTAATAACCATTACATGAGAGTTGCATACGCTATTTTTTCTACACCCGATAAATAATCAAGACCTATAAATATTCTATTTATATTGGTATTGAACACAATAACAGTAATTACTCGTATTTCTATAAAAAATTCTACAAAATTGTAATTAATGGTATTACCTTGGGTACTGGTATTACCACAGATTTTTGGGGCAAAATATTTTGTACTGCATTTTCTCCTTTCTCCTATATGTGTGGAGGAGTGTTCTATATCGCTGATATCAGACATTTTAATATTATAATTATCGAAGTTTAGCTATCTACGAAAATTTAATACGTTTTGACAACTAAAACAATTACATAGGAATTTAGGACAAACGTCAAACATCATGCTTGATTGAAAAATTGTAGGTTTCTATTGATTAAAAATCTGTATCATAATGAAAAATCTGTATCATAATGGGTATCATTATGAAACGGATTATGGGCATATAAGTGCATTATTATAATACGGGTGTAGAAAAAAATCATATTATTATTAGCGAAAAACGATGTAAAAACAGAGAAAGCCCATTTAAAATTAGCAGAGTTGCCAGTTTATTTATGTAGCTAATTTTAAAAATGCAAACAAAATATTTATTAATAATAAATATATTTCATATTAGTAACCTTTTTAGTTGATTTTGCGTATTTTGACAAGTTTGTTTCAAAATTTTTGGTAGGAAATCCTCAAAATTATGTTACTTACTTTACCCAGTACCTCTTCAGCCACACCATGACCATACCATGGTCCTGTATCAATATAGTTTATCCCACTTCTGATTGCTTCATGCACTGCCTTTTTACAGTCTTCTATATTGAATTCTCTACAAATAAATACAGCAAAATGGCATTTGCATTTTTATACTACAATATATATGTATTTTAATTTTCAATGATTCGTTTATAAGGAATAGTAAATACCTATTTTAACCATAGGTCCAGGACCTCACTATATTAATATTTTGCTAAATAATGCTGGGTCAACTGTTCTGAGATGCAAGGTGTTTAATTTTAACACCCTGTAATTTATTTTGCAATATTTTCGATATTATTTAAAGTATTTACTTGAAATTTGTTATA
The DNA here is from genome assembly GCA_927349885.1 of Psylliodes chrysocephalus. Classification (NCBI taxonomy): domain Eukaryota; kingdom Metazoa; phylum Arthropoda; class Insecta; order Coleoptera; family Chrysomelidae; genus Psylliodes; species Psylliodes chrysocephalus. The sequence goes on along the minus strand of OV651823.1, from coordinate 3,531,890 downwards.
GTTATATTTTTGGACATGTAAATCATAAGCATGTTATCAATTTTGAGATTAGACATTTTATTGGATTAATTGTTTTATTCGTGATATTACTAAAAAAAAATTAAAGTCTTTATGGTACATCCTGTAAATTTGAACAAAAAACGTATGTTTTAATAGCATAATATTTGAGTAGCATAATTACAATATTTCAACAAAGTAGACTTGAAAACAAAAATGAAAATATACAGCTGTCAAATGATTAATTGCTGACTGCAGTGTTACTTTTTTTTTTTTCACCAAATACTACGTTATATGTTATAACCATTTCTCTAATTCAGTAGAGTGTAGGTGGCGCCCTCTTTGCCTAATCTCAAAACTGATAGCATCCTTATGATTTACTAGTCCAAAAATATAATCATACTAAATTTCAAGTCAAATCGTTAAATATTAACGAAAATATTGCAAAAAAACGAAAAATACATTTTAACTTTAACACCATGTATCTCGGAAGTAGATAACATTTGACCCAGAGTTATTTAGCAAAATATTAATATATTGAGGTTCTAATAACCATGTAGTAAAATATTTACCATTCCTTATGAAACATCCTGTAAAAAACTGTTATTAGGTATTATTTTATTAAAATTTTTAGAAACGGACCTGTTCTATTTACTCACCCGTAAAAATAGGAAAATCCTCCAGTACCCAGAGAAATTTTAGATACGTTCATATCAGTTTTTCCCAATTTAGTGTAAGTCATTTTTCTCACGGCTTTTTCATCGTGAAAACCCCTAATAAAAGTTTCCGGTAAACTCATATTGCTATGTATTTACGCCCTCTGCAAGTGGAGAATAAAAAATAATGTGTTTATTAAGAGAACAATGTATTTAATATTAAAGCAGTTCATAATTCTACATACTTATTCATATAATCTTATCGTTCAATTAGACGCTTTGTTATATATATTTTAATGTGTGTGATATCTATGGTGTTATATTCACATATGGTTGCCATTCGAAAGTCAAGGACTTTGTAACAGGACCGGTTTTGACATTTTGCCACGCTTCGAGCAGAAGTTTGTGAATCAATAATTAGCCGAGATCATGGGTGTACGCAGGATTTTGTCCAGGGGACATAGCCACATACAGTGTGTTCGTAAATAACGGAAAACATATAGGTACGTTATAGGTACTAAAATGTATTAATATTAAAAATAAAGTCTGAAATATTACTCCTACCCCAGACTTAAACTCTGGATGTGCCGTAAAATTAATTTTTTGCCAAAATATCCATCAGTTTGCCACATTTTGAACAAAAAGTTATATACAAGGTGATGAACAGGTGGTAATGACGTCAGCGATGTATTGTTTAACGAACAAGAAACGAATATTAGTGTGGCCAGTTTATACGGTCCGCGTTAAAAAGTTGACCTTCTTGGAGGGCTATAATATGCTACTATCGGGTCTAACACAATTTCTACGGTCGGAAAGTGTGCTTCTGTAAGCATTGTCAACGTTTCCTCGAAGGTTTATATAGAGTTCATTATCTTTCTTGAGAAATTCTACTTGGTTTATAGTACCCTCTTTAGCTAGGACTTTATGAATTCAAGAGCATGTGGGTGTTTCTCGTAAGTGATTATAATTGCTTTACTTACTTAGTCTACTGCTCAATCAAGTCTTTGCTTACCTGTTATTTCCACAATACCCCCTCTATATTTAATGATAGAGAACGTGGCAAAAAGGAAAATATATAGAATGATCAGGAACGGATTAATCAAGTCTATTAGTTTCAGAACTGAAGATGATACTTGAGATATGTCCCAGAACGAAGTAAGAAAGAAGTATAGATTTGTGAAAAACTTCAAAAACACAGAGCTGGGCTGCAAGAAAAATGGAGCTAAGAATCTATTATCCTTGCAACCAGAAGACATGCCATTTAGTGGTATACGGTTGGTTCCAAAACCATAGAATGGGCCTAGAAGCAGCCACTCTGAAAATTTGGTTATATACCCAAGCATCTTCCAGGCGGAAATTCACGCCAATGAGAAGTGTATCCATTTCAACATCGAGAAAAACTATCGCAGACAAGAGATTATCATCATGTCCGATTACCAAACAGCCATCAAAGCGTCGAGATCTTACGTAATCAGCTTAAAAATGGTCTGGAGATGCCTAGAAAAACAGAATGAGCTAGGCGAGGAAAATACAATTACGCTTACTTGGGTCCAGGGATCAAGGGTAACGAGATTGTAGGTAGTCTCGTATAGAAAGGGGCTCAAACACCCTCTGTGGGACCTGAGCCGTTCTGCGGTATCAGTAATAACACAATATTAGGAGAGATTAAAAAAGAATTGGGCAGTAGAAGAACCGATAATTGGAACAATCTCTTGGGATTAAGATAGGCTAAGATACTTCTGGGTGAATGTAACCAGAAAGCATGTATCAGCCTGAGCAAGAACAGGCTACGCATTGTAACAGGGATCCTTACCGGGCATTGCCGATTTAAAAGGACCCTTTAGTAAACTGTGAGTAGTAGAAGATAGTGAGTGCAGATTATATCAGGAGAATGATGAAACCCCCATTCATATTCCTTCTACACTTCCTTGAGAAGATTGGATTGGAAGGGTCGTTATAGACAGCAAGATTATTTCTTAGATGCATTAGCGATAGATGTGGACACAATAGATATTTCAGGTCACAGTGAATTAATACTCCATACCCAACATACTTGCTTCTGCATTTGGTTGAAATTCAGATTAGATGAATTGTAAAATTTTCTCTCCTACCCAATAAGATTTTGTTATTTTCGAAAATCCAGAGGGACAGCTGCCATTCTCTGTCCACCACTGTATACGCCCATGGCCGAGAGTATAGTAAAAGCGTTAAAAGCTTTCTATAGGGTGTTTCAATAAGAGCGCAAGATTTGAATTGCTCCTCAGTTTGGGTGTCACATGAGTATGGCATGCCCACTAGGAGACAGATAGGACATAAGTAAACATGGTTTCTGCAGAACGGTGGTACTTACCATATAGCTTCTGAAATATTCACTGTCTTGCATGAGTCTTTTCCTGATCGTGTCATCTCCTGATTTGGCGACGTTAATTAATTGACGCCTTTAGCTGTGAGGTTTTCTGAAGACACATGTTTATGCCAACAAACCCGCGATCACCATAGCATTGAAGGCCGAATTTAGACACGGCATCAACGAAATACGGCCACATATATGCAACAAGGTTATTAAAAATTTCACAAAAAGGGTACGCATGTGCCAGCAAAGCCTTGGCGGCTTTTACCAGATGTGTTATTCCATACATAATTCCCAAATGTCTTCATTATAATACAATCTAATATTTAAATTCTTTGGTACAAGAAAACAACTTTTATTGAACTTTTAAATCTTGCGCTCATATTGAAACACACTTTATAACTTTGGTAAAAGCACAGTACACACTACACAGTCGAATGCTGGCCTCGAAGGCTGCAGGCTGAATAAAACGATTTATTTGTTTGTTTAAAGTTTTAATTTTACAATAGTATTAGGCGTGTTTCCGAAACTATAATATGCCAAAAAGGGACAGGTTTCCATTAACCATATAGTTAGATGGTGTAAAGAATTAAAAATTTGCCTAAAAATACTATATCTAGTAGAATACAAAGCGATTGCAAGCAAGTAATAACACATAGTGTGAATAATATTTAACTTAAAATATGGTAATTTGACAAGACTAGTATTGTTATTATTATTGTTAACATTGGTTGGTTTTTGCAGTAGATCGTACAAGTAATTCATGATAACTTTGTGGATTAAAAATGGATTCATACACCATAACCCTCCGCACAAGTGACTAGACATTTTCATAAAATCTGGATTTCTTTGGGATATCGCTGGATAGAAACATTTGTCTATTAATAAGTTGCAAATTTCTCTAGTTTCTTCTACAGAACCACTACAGATATTAAACCTAAAACATAATACACATACATTATTATTACCAATAATATTGACATATTTTACGAGAAATACTGGTACCCATGAGCGCCATTCAAAACATTTTCAGGTGGGGGCAAGCCTTATAACAAATTTTGACTAACCTGTCTTCTATTCCCATAAAATATCCAACAACCCTCCAAACATGGGTAAAAGCCTGCAATTCTTCTTCCGTGGCATGATAGATGCCAATCTGTTCCGGTCTACATAATGGAAACCCCATAAATCCAAATTGTGTTAAGGCCATGTCCTTTTGGGAGATTTTATTGAGACCTGCGCTGCAGCTTTTTTTGCTCGCATAGCTATGCTTATTGTTCACTTCAGCTAGCGATTTCCATAAACTGGAAATAAATTTAAATACTGTATATGGAAATAAAAATATCCTTCTCCAATTTTCCATATCTATTCGCTCCGTGCGCGACAGCAGCGCCAATTTGTTTTGGTATTAAAGGAGTATTTCTGCCTATACTGACAAATACAATTTTTAATAGAATTCGTAAATAAAAAGTATATATGTTAGTTTTAATAAAAGTATATGGATTTATAAAACAATTAAAACATTAATTTATTATTATTATATATTTTTCACGCTTAAATTGAAGAAAATTATATATAATCATTAAAAATCAATAATAAAATATAGGCAGGCAACAGTATTTACTGGAAAATGTATGAGAAGTTGCCTAAGTCTAATAAGTTGTCATTGAAGAAACCATTTATAATAGCGTGAAGTTAAAATGTATAAAAAGGATCGCTACTTATATTTTCATTTTTGTTCTAAAGAAAACATAGAATGAATGATTAAAACTGGTTTCCGATCAGTAAGTCACAAAATTGCATACCAGCCAAATATAATCCACGGCAGAAATCTTGAAATCTAGTCCTTGCTGAATGAACATTTAAGAATAAAGGGATATTAAAGAACATCGTAAAATGATAATTTATTGTTTATTTAAAAACTTTCTAGTTTCTGATGTCTACTATTTCCAGCATTACTGTTATTATCACAAAAATAAAGGTAATTTTTCTTCTTATTGTACACCTATCCATTTATTTCTTTGATTTAATTTCCACTTTGTTAGTGAAATTTGTTATTAAAGTTTCACTGTTTTTTTTTGCTAGTATTTGTACAATTTTCAACACAGCAACTCCGGTTGCTTATTGTGTTGTTTTTACCTACTTTTTTGAAAAAAAGTAAAATGTATACGTGTATTTGATATGCCAAAATTACAAAATATCCCCCTAAAATGCACAAATTATCCGCAGCTAGCGCTAGTATCGCTTTTGCTTCCCTTTCCATGACTTCGCACGGAGCGAATACTGTTTAAGTAGGCAATTCAATTCATCTTTTGAGAACATCAGCATAGTTTAAAAAATGACTTAAGTTTGTCATAATATTTGGTACATTTTTGTAGGTATATTTATAAAACTGCAATATTCTTAGATTGGTAACGGAATAGAGACATATATGGCTGCTTATATAGAGGTGTATCCCTCTCTCTACCTACAAGTGTATCTTCAACTAGCGAGTGAAGTCTATTATAGTCAGTGTCGCTAATGGGCGGAGAATTCACCGCTTTCCGGAGAATTTGAGAAGGTTCAAAGAATTTGGTGGAGAATAAAATTTTACGGAGAATTTGTCCGTCCAGCGTTGACAGTTGACTTGTGACTGGTGAATATTTGTTAGTGGAGAATCTCGTGTGTTTTCGCGTTGATTAGAGGTGCAGAGCAGTGTTTTCTAATGTGTTAAAACTATTTTTTGGTCCTGCACCAATTTTCAGTAGTAATACTATAAGTACTTCAAAATAATCAGATTATACATCGATAACTTGTTGCATAATTATAAAGAGTGTCAGTTTGGCAGTTTAAATATTCTGTCAAACTGACACGATTTGTAATTATGCAGGAAGTTTGAGATGTATAACCGTATTTATTTTGAAGTACGTATTGTATTTGATACGATTATTTTTTGAGTAAATTAAGTAAATATCAACAATTTATTAATTTAACCGAATCGACTCATTTTAAAATAATTATTGATAAACGTCAAAATTTGACGGTCCTGTTAGTTAGTGTATTGTCGATGTGGTTACTACGGAAATGAAATTATTGTAAATATTTTTGATTGGTGGAGCTACTCTATGTATAATCAGGTATTATCGAAATTATACGAGGTAACTTTTGAACGTTCTAATTGGATAAAAGTTATACGAAAAAAATAATCAAAATTATACTCCACTGACTGCGCATGCGGACTAGTATCTAGCTGATCTAGCATAAGTACTAGATTTCAATAGTTTGTTGTATTTTTGCTCCATACAGGATGGGGAACTAATTATAAACGCTTTTAGTCACTGTCCAGGATAGCTATTCACTAAGTCATGGGAGCGCTCCCATGGGAGTGTTCCCATATATTTTGCTCTCTTACTCCTAGGTGGGTATATCGTGCTTACTCACTTTTAGCCCAGGTACATGCATAGTTAGGAGCGGAGAATCTCGAGTGAATTCGGAGAATTTGGTTATCTGTCAGCGGAGAATCGAGGAGAAGCTTGTGGCAACACTAAATTATAGTATAATAAAGTTCTCCATTCTATAAACAACTAGTGAAATTACAATTATAATGATAAAATATATCTCAAAGAGTGAAATTATAAAAATTAGACAGTCAATTCAGCTTTTACAGATTGTTCATCAACGCATGAACAATATTTCCAAGTAAGTATCCAAATCATGCATTTAATGACTGCTGACTTTATCAACAATAGGGTATACATTATGGGTACATTATGAAAAATTATTATTAGAGAAACCACTATTTATCACCATAATTATTATCAAATGATAATTATTGCATGATTAACTATAATCTAATTAATTTAAGAGAAAAAGCTGATTTGCGCTTAGCTTGTACCTGGGTTCACAGTTTGTTTATTACGCCTGTTACCTGGAAGTTTTATATTTTGGTGAAAGTCCCGGGAAAAATAAAAGAAAAAGAAGCAGAGTTGTCAAGTCCGCAAAATATCTGCAACCCTTCGGATTTACATATACAAAACACGTAAAAGCGAAATATCTTCATTATACATTGTGAAACTTACTTGGAGCCTGGTTTAAAATCTTCTCGGTACCACACAATCATATGGAAAATCGTCGACATGTATCTTACATACGCCGAATAATTATTACCCGATTTTTGAGTAAATATTAAAATCTTCAACACTGTAGGTATAGCTATAACTGCCAAAAGTCCGTGAAATTTAGCGGCAAACATTGCCCAGATGTGCTTATAGAAGAATTCTTGACCTCTAAAACAAAATAGATAGTCAAATGGGTGTAACAAAAAATGATTTCTCAGATGTTTAACAAGAGTTAAAAAAACGATTGTAAAATGTTTCACTGTCTTTGTCCTACATATATGGTTTTAACTTACTTTTTGTAAAGTTCTTCATCATAAAACGGTGGAAGTACATGTTTGTCGGAGAAATTTGATTCCTTGAAACTGATTTTTGAACCTTCTTCTAAAAGTTGGTCTACAAACTTTTCAGCACTTATTACTAGAATAAAACAAATCTATTAAAAAATAAGTTTATAGCTCTAGGAACAATTGATTTTGCTGGCTTGTAACTCAGATTTATTCCGAATTAGAACTCAGAATAATAGATTATTAATTCCGAAATGTCTTTATATAGTTGATAAATACCCAATTTAAGTCACGCTTTTGAAATGTTTAAAAAATGTTAGCCTAGACATTAAAAAAACGTTAATTCTTAATCGTTATATTAAGAGCGTTATCCATGTACTAAAATTTACTTAAAAGTAATTCCAAGATTCCAAGCCTATTTTTTAATATTTTTTTTATGAAATTTGACATGCATATTTACGAAGTCGAGCATAATGGGGCTATGGAGTCCAAAATGTCTGAGTGGCCGTTTCATATACTACTTATTTAGATAATACCTATAGGGTCTGATTTGGTTCTGCGCCAATTTTTATCATCTCGAGCAATAAGCGACTTTTGTACTAAATTTTGCTCTACTAAAAACTAAAACGCACATCCGAATCCGACTTGAATATCTCTCAACAAAGAAACATCCTACAGACATCGAGCCACCGAGCGCGCGACGTTGCCAAATTGGACTGAGAGGTACTGCGTCGCGTATTATTTAGCAGATTTGAAATCTGAGTTAGGAGCGTACTGGATAACGCTCTTAACGTAGAATAACTAAGAAACGTTATTTTTAAGTCTTTTAAAGTTACATCCATATAAATATGTTCTATTGGCGTAAAATGTTAGAAAGATTTTTTAACAACTGGAAAGGAATGAATATTTAAAAGATTTTAAAATTATTAAATTGCCAACGCCTCTCAGTAGGCGGAAAAGTCAATTATTATGATTGGGGGGAGTAATGACATTTGATATTTTAACAAGATCATTTTGACGTTCTCAAATCAATTTCAAATAATAGTGCTAAAAAAATGAATTTAGATAGTGAATATGAGTTATTATGTACATAAGAGAAGTAGTTAATAATGCAATACAGAATTTATTACTAGAAAAATCAAAAAACAAGTATAAAGGTGAAAACAAACATTTTCAAGATTGGTGTAGCAATAAGAACATTAACTCGTTTACAGAAAATATACTTTTAGTATTTATTATTATAGTCGTAGATAAAGTATAGTATTCAACTTGCGGTAATGGTCATAACTCACTTGATGAATTATAGCACTCGCCTGCGGCTCGTGCTGCAAACTTCATCTGCGTGGGTTATGACCTGCATTACACAGCTCGTTAAATAATATACTATTTTCAAACGGCAGAAATTGGAATGACAACTCATAAGGAGTTCTAAGTCAGAAAAACGAATTTCGAGTTTTATGTAGGTAAAATAAAAATAGTATATTACATTACGCGAGTGAAAAATCACTTTCCCACAAGTGGTGTACAATATTTTTCCTACAACCACAAAATAATTTTATCAAAAAATGTAAAACCGGTTTATTATAATAATTAAAATGTATTTAAAAAAATAATCAACAATAATGGTATTTATTCAATTCTCATAAACAAAACAAAACAAAACTAAAAAACAAAAAAAAAATTAAGGCCCCGCAAGGATTTGAACGCGGTCGCTCGCCTCAAATGGCAAAGTAGATAAAGTTTGATACTCTAACCAACTGAGCTAATAGGCCTTGCGTCAATTGAGTGATCTAAATCGGTTATGTGTTTAACCAGAAACTAAACATAACTTAGTCAATTTAAAATTATTTTAATAATGTTAAAGATAAATATCTAGGATCTAATTTACAACAATTACAATAATTTAACAATCATATCGATTTTAGTATTAATATGGACATTACATAGATCAAAATAGAAATGACGCGTTTGACATTTTGTGACAGCTGATGCGGAAAGTAGCATATTCGCACACGGGTGGAAAGTAAATTCTTATTCATACGCGTGTGATAAAGGGAAATTTTTACAGGACTATACCGGGTGTTCAAATTAAAGTGTTACAGTTAAATACCGCCGAAAATATGCATTTTAGAAAAAAAAGTGTCAGACAAAAGTTTTATAGTTTTTTGGGGGAAACATTTTGGCTAAATTCATTTTTTTATATCTGACCATAATATGGCCATATCGAGGTGAACTTTGTCTTTTTAAATGGGAATCCCATTTTTTTCTTACATATTCTTAAAGTACATAAAAAAATAAGAAACTTTTGAGGAAAATATTTTTTTTATTGGACTTTTACTTTTTGAGTAACAGCTACTTAAAAATGTTGCTGCGCGAAAAAAAAGTTGGCCATATTATGGTTAGCTATAAAAAACGATTTTAGCCAAAAGTTTTTCCTTACAAAACTATAAAACTTTCGTCTGAAACGTTTTTTTTTATATAAAAAGCGGTATATAGCTGTAACGCTTTAATTTAGAACACCCGGTATAGTGTGATATGTGTCACTTTCCGAAGTGGTCGTAGGAAAAAATATTTTGTGGCCCTGTACACTTTCTAAGAAAGATGTTCTTCTTTAGTCGTATCCATATTGAGCTTACTTTTTAGAACATTTTAGTTTTACAGAGTGCATAAATTGAAATCGTGATGCATGTCATTTCTTAAATTATAGGTATTCAAGTAAAAAAAAATGTTAATTATAGATAGGTACCTACGATTATATCGAAAAGTACTTTGATCAATAAATTAGTTTTAGTTATCATCAGATTGATAATTACGCGTTCGAAAAACATATTATCAGCATTTAAATTTACAAAAAATTACCTATGTTTACATATACGACTATATAAATATCCAGCAAAACTTTATTTGTTTTCAAATTTACAAGTTTAAATATTGCGAATTTCTAAGACGCAATATTTTTCAAATGAGAGAACAGAGGAATATAAATCATTAAAAATGTATCTTGTACAAGGTATTATATTTTGTATTTTTGGATAAATAGACAAAATTAATAATAAAACAATTTTTATGCCTTGGTGGGATTCCCCACTCGACCATTCACTGTTGGGTTCTAATTAACAGTGCTGTTCCTAAAGTGGCGCTGGGAAACAGTAACAAAGCCTACACAAAACACGAGGCTAATGGCCTTAGTAGTCGATGCCGATGACGCCAAATAGGAAAAAAACTATTTTTTAACAGCTAATATTCACTCGTTACATAAAATAAGGCATTTCGTAACGTGTTACATAAAATATTTTTTCTACTACCGTTCTTAAAGTACCTACTACTAGTTCGTAAAGAGTTTTTATTTACGCACTAATAGAGCCTTCGAATCTATAGTCCATTTAAAATAACGGTAAAAGGTCGAGAAACGCCGCACCACTTGTCCCCTACGTATTTTGGGGCGCTGATTACGAAAATGAGGGTTAAAACAGACAGCAATGGTTGGAACACCCCTAAAATTGCAAAAAACACCCCTAAACAGGGATGTTTTTCGACTGTACTTATTGTTTTGCTAACTAAGACATCTTATATGTTTTTCGTGGCGCTGATTACGAAAATCGGGGTTAAAACTTGCAACAATGCTTAAACCACCCCTAAAATTGCAAAAAACACCCCTAGATAGGGGTGTGTTCTAACTAACTCATCTCATATGTTTTTTGGGGCGCTGATTTTGAAAATCGGGGTGTTGAGACTCGAAAATTTGTGTGACACCCCCACATGCCAGATACACCCCTCCCAACCAGTGGATTTTGGTGAAAAATGAAATATAAAATACAACAATGGGGCGTAAAGGGGATCGAAATATTTAAAAATAGCCTAATAGAGAAACAAAAAACGATACCATCTTGAAATATTCGGAATAATCAAACGCTATAAGTGGATGAAGCCTATTGATTATGAAAAAATTGATTAAAAAAGGAACTTGAGAGGGTTAAGGGAATCTGGTGAACTGTGAGGAGTATGATATAGAATGCTAAGCATTATATCTTCATTCTATTTCTACTTATGTTTAATAATTATTAAATAACAATGGCAAAATATTTATACACAGGATGTTATTAATTTGAATAAACGACTCCAGTCAATCAACTGCTGTTTAGCAAATAAAAATTTGAGTGGAAGATCGGGCGAATTAAATTATGGTCGGCGAACATTGCCAAGACCAAGATCACACAGCATTCATCATAAATTAAAATTTCGGCTAAATCGGTTGTTTCTGCCTACTATTTTTGGGTCAGCAATGGAAAATTTTCTCAATCACGGTTTGCTTTAATAAAGGTTTTTTTGGAAACAATTAATTTTGATGGCTCTTCTTAAGGTGATTACAGCACACCCTCATAATTTTTGGACAAGGATATCTCAAAAAGTAATTTTTTAAAAAAATTAAAATTTTGGCAAAATATATTAGGCAATAATATCTAGAATATGCATATATGTTAAAGTTTTAATTCCTTCCAGTTTCCGAGAAAAAATTAAAGGGCCTTAAATTTTGAAATATCAAAATCAAAATAAATGCATTCTCAATAACAGTATTCTTAATATAATTCCCAAATTTAAGCTCTTAATCTCTTGTTAATGATTTTTTAAAATTCGCCGAAATTAGTGGCTAAAACGCCTCGTTAAGTGCTATTTTCTGGTTTAAACTGGTGTAAACTCGTGTAAATCGTTGCAAGAAACGAATGATGACTCAGAGTGTACGATACGATAGTTACAGACGCGTTACACCAGAAAGCAGCACTTAACGAGACGTTTTAGCCACTAATTTCGGCGAATTTTAAAAAATCTTTAACAAGATATTAAGAGCTTAAATTTGAGGATTATATTAAGAATACTGCTGTTGAGAAATGCATTTATTTTCATTATGATATTTCAAAATTTAAAGCCCTTTGATTTTTTTGCTTGGAAACTGGAAATAATTAAAACTTTAAAATATAAGCATGTTCTAGATATTATTGCCTAATTTAAATTGCCAAAATTTTAATTAAAAAAAAAATTACTTTTTGAGATATGCTTGTCCGAAAATTATAAGGGGGTGCTGTAATCACCTTAAGTTCCTGTTAATGTTATGGCTTATGGCCGAAAACTCTAGATTAAAATTTAAATGAAGGAAGGGGAAATTAATTTATTTCTTCATCTCTACACACTTTAAAATACTTTTTTATTTCTATTCCTAATCAACCAGTGTGTACACACCTACTACCCTCTTGAGGGATTAAAAAAGTTGCAGTAATTCAAAAAATATTGATTTTTCGAAAAAGTAGTCAGGTCCAAAAAAGATTCAAAATGAATTTGTTTAAATAATAATAACCTACAGAAGTTTTGGAGGTCACAACCCCCATAAAATGTTCATATTTTTTTTTGCTTTAAGAGTACCACGTGTTTATTGTCTTGATAATTTTTTAACAGTTTCCATGTTATTGGGAAAAATGGATTTTGAATTTGTAATTTCAACAAGCTATAACTTTATTTGTACGTACTTTTGTATTTAGGTAAGTCCGTTTTGACCTACCAATTTTTGACTTCATAATATCTGGTATAATTTGTTACACCCTGTATATTTATAACGTTACTGTGAAGACAGAAAAAAGTTCTTAGCACATTTATCTTTAAATAATTATTGTTACACTGCAGCATTTGTTTAAATTAAGTAACAATTAAAAAAAAAACCCACGGTCCCCCTTGCTTTACCCCTTGGGTGCCCAAGTGCCTTCCTACTAATTAAAATTTGTTTAAAAGTACTTTTTTTCATTAAAATAATAAGGACTGATACATACCTTCGTTAATAGCAGAATTTTTATGCCTCATCTTCTATTTTTACATTTAACTATAAGAAAAAAGGTAATTAGTATTGGTAATATATTACAAACTAATTTTAAAATATGGATACATAGTTATTATTGCGCTTTTATATTCTTTGGCAGATAAAATATAAATTTTCTTTTAGTGGAAACCAATTATTCACGTGTCCCTGATCCTACCTATACCTATTATGTGTTAAAACATACCTTATCCTACTTACAAAAATACTTAATCAAAATGTCATTAAATTTTCTTTTACTTACCAAAAGAAATATCCAAAATCCAAAAGTGAAAATTACTTAAACAGTATAGGTATCTGCAAGGTGTTTTCTTCTGAAAATCTTTGTTGTTTTGTGCTTAGTTTAAATAATTATCTTCTTCTAGTGGTTGATGCAATCCAATGTTGAGAAAAGCAGGTCAAGAACTCTCGTATTATAAAATTATTTATTTACTTTTTTTAATTTTAAATTTCAACTAACAGTTCTATGCAGTTCACTGAGAATTTTATGTTTAAACTTCCTACTTGCTATACAAGTAAATTTATTATGTATTCGCAAAAGTTTAAATAATAAGTACATATGATTGATTTACGTATTTGATTATATAGTTAATTAATGAAAAATCTATGTTTACACACATAGATAAAATATATACATACTTATAAATAAAGTTTAGCTACAACTTCGCAACTATTATTGTAATTCAGTATTTTGGAATGTTTAAACACTTTCACTACCTACTTCATATTGTATAATTGTGAACCGCGATGGTACAGAGGACTATACTACTGAAAGAAGTGAAAGTAACGCACTTTACAGGATGATACAGTTGATACAGAAATAGATCCTTTACTCACTTATTTAATAAACTTAATAAGGTATTTTTCCACATAGTCTCTAAACTGCAGTCATAAAAAATCAAATCCTTGCACAAAAAAGGAAAGTGAGTTGGATGTGGTTAATACTTCAAAAATGTATAATAAAAATAATTTACATAAGTTGACCCCCCCCCAGTAACTCAAAAACAAGTATTGTTTAGTAACACATCATTTGAAAGGCAATTTTTTTGAGAATTCAAAAATATTACTAATAATTGCGTTGCTTTTGATTTTAACGTCCTCTAGCAGGTCAAAAACTGTGTGACACTTCATTTCAAAGCTAATTTTATTAGTGATTTAATACGTAGCAAAAAGTAACGTAAGCTTAATTTAATAAAAGTACTATATAATAAATTTATTTATACTTAATCACTATATATAGTTCACACTTCAATTTATTTAACAATTTATCTTTTTTCGACAACATTTATTTTCAAACTTAGTACGACAGACTAATTCATTTATATATAAAAAGGTAACAGCTTGGAAAATCCAATTTTGACTAGAAGAATCTCGATGCTTCGTGAAATCCTTCCTCCACGTGCCGGCCTGCGTATAAAAAAACATTCCACTCGATTCTCGATCGCCAGTGGTAACCGCAGTGGTAAAGGTCAACAAAGAACTGGGTCAGACTGGTTACACGCCATTGCCTCCTCCTTATTAAGATATATTTCCTTCTGGAACTAAAACTAAATGGTTGTATCTACAACTGGACCCTCTTTTAAAATTTCCATGGAAGTAACAAGGGACGGTTTTCGCTGTACCTTGGACACTAGGCGAATAGCTCCAGACTAGTATTTGAAACTCGGTATCTTAGAAAGAAAACTTCCACCATGTTTTTATGATCCTCCAATTCAGCTGATTGCTCTCTATATTTGGCATGGTTAGAATCTGTACATTGGACCCTAGTACGTGCTACCTCAGACTAAGTAATGCTTTCCATAAATCATAAACTCAGAAGGTGTTCTTTGTTACTAAATAGTAAGGATAACGCGATCCATCTTGAAGTTTCAAGGTTCTTCCAAGGACAGGTAACTGACCCTGAAGTTCTGGTAATCGACCAAATTTCTTCTGGAACACAGATGCCAGACCTCCAGCGTCGTTGATGCTGGCGGAAGTGATGTGGACCAGCAAGTAGTCTTTAGCAGACCTTCTTTTTGCTCGGTTGTAATACCATATCTTGCTTTTCAAATACCTCCATTTGCACCCATAAATTCTTCAAAGAGAAGGTCAGGTGTTTCTTGGAGCTGGTTTACTGCTTCTTCCTCGTCATGGTCACCTTCATATGGCCAGCCGATTTTAATGCAATACTTTCGGTTTACCGTTAGGGATCTTGCTTACCTATAAATTAAATCATTATTTTTTTTTCTTAATGAAGTACGGACCTTCTTAAGACCTCAGGAACTTTTGAGAAAGCCCTTCTGTTTTTTTGGTTATGGAGCCAGACTTTGTCACCTTCCTTGAAACAGCCTTCTGTGGCTTGGGTATCGTACCGTTTCTCTATCCTGTCGCAGCTATTTGAAGATGCGAACGAACCAACTCATTCATATCGTGTATTTTTTTTCATAACTGAAACACATAATCTTCATCGGTTATGTCTTTTCCAGGTCGGCATCCAAACTCGAGGTAGCAGAGTAGTCTCATTTTACGCCCGAACAGGACTGTTGTTGGAGTTTGACCTGTTGATTCATTAACAGCAGATCTATATATATGCAATTGGGAAGATACTAAACCCAATCTTGCTGGTGATTGGAAATTAGTTCTGACAGGTATTTTCCAAATGTTCTTATTTATTCGCTCTATAATTTCATCCGACTGTAAGTGCAATGTCATTGTTCTGGTTTTCTCCATGTCTACTCTGGCACAGATTTCTCGGAAAAGCTAGCCTTCAAAATTTCTGCTTTGGTCAGTGCGGATCTCCAAGAGCATTTCAAATCGACTGATAAACTTTTATCAACAAGTCTGCAACAGTTGCGGCCTCTTGATTTAGAATGAGGTAGACTTCCATCCACTTCGTTAAATATTCCATAAACACCATCATGTATTTATTAACATTCTCGGACATGGGGATTGGTCCAGCAATATCTAAAATAATCCTTTCAAATGGGCTACCGACGTTGTACTGCTTCATGGGGGCATTCCTTTTTCGTTGGGGTCCATTACTCACAGCACAGGTGGTACATTTCTTACATCAGTCCTTTACATCATCGGAACTGTTCATCAATTAAAACTTTTCACGAACTATCTGAAGAGTCTGAAGGGTTTTCTTAACACCTATATATGTCCTCCTGATAGACTGTCGTGTAACTGACGAAGTATTTCGGTTACTCTGGTCTTTGAATGACCAACTGTCTTCTGTTCTCGGAACCATCATCATTCTCTAGTACTTGCTTTAATAAACCTTCCAGAATATAATAGTCTTAATGAGCCAAATACAAGCCAAGTAGGTCGATGATTTTCCTCTTTCCATTGTCGCATTTTCTTTAAAACGGGATCGTTATTTTCTTCTTTTCAAAGTTTGGCAGGGGTCCTCTCATTATTGACTACAATTGTTCTTACCAGTCCACTTTCTGTGGATTATGCTCTGTTGCAGTGAGAGCACTCTGCTGGGCATGGTCTTCTAATTCCCGACGTAGCTCGGTCACTTAAATCACCCAGTTTTTTAGGCATTTTTGTCCACTTTTTATTTACAGTACCACTTCTGACACCAATGTAATGTTTGTTTAATTTAAATACAGTTTAATAATTTAAAACAGTTTATTTATTATTTATTTCGTACTAATTAATTTATTTAATACTTACGAACTACTATAATTCACACATCTAATTTATTTTTACAATTTATCTTTACTTGACATTTATATTAAAAACTAAACGGCGAAAGAATTCACACATATATAAAATTGTAACAGTCTAGAAAAAGCCAATCATGTGTAGAAGAATCTCGAAATATTCCTACACGCCTCGGATCGCAAATTCCAGCAATGTTTCAAATTTTCGAGGTGGAGGGGCAGCAATAGCCAACGCCAGACTCTATGGCGCGTAAACGTTAATAGAGAACAGGGTCGGTTTCGCATAGGGTTGCCGCCTTTTTGAAAAGTGAAAAAGGACTACGATGCTGACCGTCATGTGTAAAAAAATCCTCATCCTCGTCATGCCGAGCTTCTAAAAAAAGAAGGTCCTCAGCTTTTTTTGTATGCCCCTTCAAAAAATACATGCTGTCAGTCAAGAAAGACATTCGTCGTAAAAGAGGACATTTGCCGTAAAAAGGACATTATAAGCTTTAAAAAGTCAGAAGAACATTTTGCTTCAAAAAAAGGACAGGTGGCAACACTAGTTTCGCACGACAATAGTATTAATTGATTAAATATACTGATCTTTTTGATTTAACTACGTTTTATAGAGTATGATGACAGCGAATTAGTAGAAGCTAGTAGCATTTTCATTTTTTAATAATAAATATTTTGAAGTTGTATTATATATTATTTTTAATACTAAAAATAGACAATTAGTTGTTGATCTAATTAATTTTTCTGGGATAACTATTTAAGGTAAAAAAATTATATAATACAAAACAGAATTTGTAAAAAATGCTATATCAATAAACTATAATTTAAATAAGCATTAAATATATTGGCTGTATGGAATTCCTAGGCGTGAAATGATGAATCTTTACCTAAATATTTGGATGTTTCTGTTTCCTGTATGTCTAAATTTTCACATATTAAGCTTCTAAATTGAGGTCGATCAGCCACTCTCTTTGAAAAAGCAATGTAGTTTGTTTTGTTAACATTCAAAGACAATTTAAAAACATCCAGCCAGTTTTTGACATGTTTCATTCCAGCTATAGCACTTTCTATTTTAATTTACTTCTAATTTAACATATTGTTGAACATTGTTAAAAATTTCCTCATCTCATATAACTCGTCGCGATTACAAACCATAAGTTAAAAGACAAGACTCCTCAGACCAACGTGAATATAAGAAATAATATTACAATAGCATACAATTTGTTTGGATAAAATTAAACAATAGTCTAAACGTGTAAGTTTGCTATTCTGCAAACAGTATTCAGTGGCAACTGCCTTAAATAAAACATCGTCTTGGTTAAAAAAAAACTGTATTAACTTAACTAAATTATAAAATTACAAAGTCACAATAGTTCCCATGTCAAACTCTCCACGCACATGTCATAATTCCAAAAGTAGACAGAATCATCACATTTTTCATAATGTATATCAATTTATCCCTATTTACTTTTTACAACTACAATATCCAAACTGCTATTTAGTCTCTTCCACAGTCGCCGTCGAGAGTTCCACCATTTTCGGATACTTTACGTTTTTCCTGTTCAGCTTTTCTTGGGCCCACAGGATGAGTTTCAACAGAGTGGAGATTTTTGGGGCTGTGTTTTCCTGGTGTTCCATTTTTAAGATAGCCGCGTTTACTTCGCTCGCCACCTGTCAAAGAAAAAATCAGTTATTTATATTTCCTGAATTTTTTTACTTTGCTTTATATTCGAGTGAATAAAATGAATTATATTTTATCCAGATTAAATGTATTGTAAAACAAAGCAGGTGTGGCCCTTGTAAAGGATAAGGATGTTATGCATAGGACTAATAAATTTCATGAATGTAGTTTGGGAAAGCTCATTCGCAATTATAGTAGCAATCTCTGTGATAGATATTTTTCAACTTAGTCTAACAAGACTCAAATGGGCAGTATCATTATTATAAAGAAGTTTTGTTTATATGTATGTATATTGTTAGTGCTGTCTTATAGATGACTGTATAGTTTTGTAAATAATGTTTGTTAACCATTTAGAATTAATTTTCTGTAGAGCTTTAATAAAATAAATCAAATGAATAGGTGAAAAAGTTATATGAGGAATTTTGAGTTAGATTGTGAATTTGTGTAAAACATTATAAGGAATTATTCTATAATTTTAACATTTTCACATCAAACTTTTATCATTGTCAATGGTACATTAAAAAATTGGCTATATTAATACTGTTTTCGTACCTTTTGCCTGTGAGATGGTGCCAACAGATCACCGAAAGGAGATGCCAAAGGTTCTTCAAAAGCCAAAAGTGCCACTGTTCTTTCTAATTCGGACAAAACTGAAGGGTCTTCTTCACCAGCTTCACTGAGATGACTTTGAGCAAAGGCCAGAGCTTCTTCTATTCTGTTGTTTCTAATCAACTCAATGAGATGGAGTTGCTGTAGGAAATAAGTAATAATCCTGATTCTTAATAGTACAGATACATTTTTGGTGTTTATAGGATGAATTTACTGATTAAAAATAACACAAATCCTTGTAGGTAATTAATAGATGTATAATTAAATTCACTTTAGACTATTTTTATTATGTAAAAATATGGTAAAAGGGATAGCCAAGGCTTAATTACCTGCAAATGAAAGTACAAATATCTATCATTATCCAACAATTCAGGGTGCAACTGGTTGATGAGTGCAGTTGCCTCTTGTATTTTCCCAGTCATAATGGCATCCCTAATTCTAATCCTGTCGTCCAAAGAATGTAACTCAACGGATGGAATAACTCCTGACTCTTGTTGGAATTTCTCCGCAGCTTCCTTGAAACCCTCTGAAAACATCCCGTTGATTGTAGAACGTTCTCAGTTTGCGATAAATGTTAAAAGTTTACCTGTGACTAGATAATTCATGATAAGTTTATTCATGTTACTTCTACCGAGATCGTTGTCCTCCAATATCGTCAACCACTCTTCCTTTGTTGGCACGTCGTGTTTGTCTGTGTAGCTCATTCTGTTTTTTTTTATCCTTTTATTTACTTAACTTATGATGATAAAGTCGAAAAACATAACACAACAGTCAACAGCTGTCATTGTCAAAAAGAGGGATTAGTTGGCAGGAATGGGTGAGTGTCATTGAACATCAATGTCGCCAACATTAAAAATTGAAAAAAATCGGGTGTAATTGTGACAGTGTTTCCAGATCTCCTATTTTAACAGAAGATTTACTGTTCTTTGATTTTTTAGTTCAAAATCTATTGATGATGATATTTTCGGCTTCTTTATAGATTAACGTCCTCAAATAGTGAAACCCCTACTTATACTGGGGTGAAACTAGGTACTACGTGGATAAATAAATTTAATATAGTCTTCAAAAATAATATTACCCATTACCCGTTGGCTAAAAAAGTAAAATTACCAGTAAAACAAAAACAATGCCATTAAGGTATTTGACAGAACTGATAATTTAAGTGACCTTTCAATATGAAGACTAGTCTTCATACCTTTTAATAAAATCCACCAATTTAGGGTCCTATTCAGTAACTCTGAACGACGTCGTTAATAGACGATAATCGTTCACAGACGACTTTTCTTATTCAGTAGACAACGATTGTCGTTGAACATAGACAAATATGGTTGTAAAATTGTCGTTCATCAACGATAGCCAAAGAGCTGTCGTTAATAATATGAAGTGTCGTTATAGTGATTTTTGCATTCCCTCTCATTTTTCATTGTACATTTTTCATTGTAAATCAGGATGTGTTCTAAATAATAAAAGCACTTTTTTACAAATTTTACAACTAAATTGCCATCTAAATACCTAATACAGCAAGTACAATTTGTAAGGAATTTTTTTCTAATTTATTTAATTATTTTAAAAATAAATCGGATTCAAAGTTAGGATTGCCCATTCAACCATTTACTATTGGATTCTTATTAACAGTGCTGTTCCTAAAGTAGCACTGCGAAACAGTAACAAAACCTATATTACGGAAGTACCTATAATACTTCTCCGTAACCTACACAAATTTGGTGTGTCTTTCAAATACAATAAAAAATACAACTTGTATTGTTCTCGAGTTGTTTTTTGTATTCTTTTGGAATAGTTCTCAGTTTTTTTTTAATATATCCATACTCATTTAAATAAACCCTACATACAATACGACCAGCAAAAATGGCCTGCGAGAAACAGAATTCCTACGAATCGAGAATCGACCCCCTGATCGTGTTGTAGGTTAAGAACAATAATTAATATATTCTGAAAAACAAATGAATATATCTACTGGTAGAATTTTTATTTTACGTTCCAAAAAAATCTCAAATATACCGAGTGTTTAAATTAAAGGGTTACAGTTAAATACCGCCTTTTATATAAAAAAAAAAACAAAGTTTTATAGTTTTTTTGGGTGTTACTCAATAAGTAGAAATCCAATAAAAAAATGTTTCCTTTAGAAGTTTCTTATTATTTTATGAAAAAATAGGGTTCCAATTAAAAAAAAAAAAATCCACCTCGATATGGCCATATTATGGTCAGCTATAAAAAAATTAATTTATCCAAAATGTTTCCCCTAAAAAACTATAAAACTTTTGTCTGATACTTTTTTTTTATAAAATGCATATTTTCGGCGATATTTAACTGTAAAACTTTAATTTAAACACCCGGTACAATCATCAACATACGTTCTTTTATCACAAAACACTAAATTATAATACCAACTTACTAGAAAGCATCGTTCAGATTTGGTAACTAGAAACAACGTACGACTTTGTTATTGAATAGAGTTTCAAAAATTATCGTTATAAAAGTCGTTGGTTGAACTGTCGTTAGCTTAACGATGTCGTCCATAAACGATAAATTACTGAATAGGGCCCTTAGAGATGTTCCAAAAAAAAATCCATCTGGCAACAGTGCATTCAACTTTTGGTTTGAGTTGAAGACTTTGAGGTTATGTAATATATTATAAATAAAAAAATTTGAAATTACAAAATATATCACTTTATTTAAATAGAAAAATCAATACGATATTCAGACTTTCTAAAAAGAATATTAAAATTACTATAGAACAGTAGACAAATATAATTGCAAGAACAACCAGTCAAAAAACAACTACATACAAAAAGACCAAGAGAAAATAGATATTCAAAATTTTAACCACTTTCTAATACTATATCAATTTAAATAACAGATACTTAAAAAAACTATTTTCTGATTATACAAGAAATCTAAAAAAAATGAACCAAATAATACAATTTTTATTAAAAAATAAATCAATAAAAAAATCAGTTATTTAACAACTCAATTCAAGATGAATAGAAAATAACCTACTATTGATAATGATTAAAAAAAGTTATATTCACTAATAAAAATTTACCACCCAAACACATACTCCATAGCTTTAGTAACGATTCCAGTGGACTTTTGGGGCAAAACTTGGGGTGAAATGACAGAATTCTGAGCACTGGGCGAAATAAAAGAATGCCTTAATGACCTTACCCGTCCAGGTGAAGTAAAAATTGAACTATCATTCTCTTTATTTTCTTTGTTATAAAACAGAGTAACCCCAATCATCACAGTGTTGCTAATAAGCTTGCAGTTCAAGGAAAGAGCCCTGGACACTTCACTTAAATTGTTAAACTTGACATGGACCCAATTACCTTGAGGTGGCACTTTTTTATCAGCAATTGGACCACAGTTAGCTAATTGAGACAAAATTAGGGTTAAAGCGCTGGGAGGGAATCCAAAAACTGTTACCCAATGAGAGTCAACTCTATCGGACACACAAGGAGCCATAGTGGGAGTTCTATTGATTGTTTCATTGAAGCTATTCATCCTGTACTGAGTCCCTTCTTCGTTTATCCTAGAAATACTTTCATTGAACCCCATAGAGTCGTTGCCGTGAGCCACAGTACTGCTCATAGGACTACTACACTTCTTTTTATGGTCCAAAGTATCAAATAAACTCATATTAGGGGGCCCTACTTTCTCTGGAATTACACTGTAAGCAGAAATTGTAGCAGGACCTTCAGCGATGCTTTGATTAAATAATTTTTGTCGCAAACTTCTCGGCTCTGTTGAATTACTCGCTCCTTTATTGAAATTCCCGGAACTTCTGTTTCGTCCGGGGGAAATGCTAGGGTTTGGAGACATGGGTTGGTTTTCACCCCCCATCAAAAATCCTGGTAAAAAGTTGGGGTTGATGCCCGGAGATGCTGGACTGGAAGGTGCACTGCCTAAGGTCATTGGTTCCATCTGAAATAAAATATTTTGTAATTTGGTTAAATTTGAGTGCTTGTTTGGGTACCTTTTAAATTTCTTGTATGAGAAAAACGGCTTTATCTGTCAGTTTTTTGTTAATTTGACGTTTAATTTGACAATTGACAGTGTTCACATAACAAAGACCTTTTATAGCAAGATAAGTATGGAAAGAAGGGAAATTAATGCAAACATAGCCCATCAACTTTTCAATTGTATACAGGTTTGTTTCTTGTTCTCTTACTTTGAGTGCTCGAAGCTCTTATTGCGTTTGAATATCCACAGCCGATGCATTTTTTACATCTCAAGCGTTTGTTTAGCCACATTGGGCACATCTGTCCTACTATATTTGCGTATCTTGAGTCACGTGATCAAAGAATTACATCTCGGATGCATCCGATCCGATCTGGAAATTCAAACGCAGCAGTTTATAAATAGCTAGGTGTTTGCGCAAATACAATAGGTCTGTTCGGGTTTTTTAAAAATACATTGAGAACTATCAGAGAACTAGTTGACCAGTAGACAATTTAATAGTTGTACGCGACGAATAATTTAGAATTAAACTGTTCCACTGGTTCTCGGACGGTTTGCATTAAGTTTTAAAGAAACCCGAACAAACCCAAAATCGCTATGCATAAGGTTTGTTCTGGTTCTCAAAATGAAAACGGTTTTGAAACTGCGCCGAACCGTGTGTGTAAAGACAAAAAATCCCCGAGTGTTTGAAATTGTTGGAAAACCAGAACACATAAAGGTGTTTTGTTTATTGTTTATTATAATAATGGAGTTCCTTTTGAAAGCCCAGCTTCAAATAACATTTGCATGTATATGTTCAACATTATATTATCATTCTCATCACATTTCAATGAAATAAAAGAAACGGAGAATAATATTAAAAAATTAAAAATTATAAAATTGCCTCAATTTACAAATAAGAACAAGTCATTCGTCCACACATAAATAAACAATAATCCAAACACTTTATCTGTTCTGGTTTTTCAACAAGACAAGTTGTAAACAAAATAACAGTCACTAGAACATGAATTGTAGGTAGTCTAGTTATAAAAAGTCTTTATTTCGTTCATGACAAATTTAAAATTTAGAGTCAATTCTCAACAATAATACCTACATTATTTTATAAAAATGCACATTATTATATATAAAAAATACCAAAATATACTTGTTTATATTTTTATATGTTAAATAAAGAAGGAACGCATGGTTTAAAATAATCCCAATTATATTATAAACAACTAGAGTTGTGTAATATCGATTAATTTATACAATTTTGGTATTCTAATTTTTTAATTTTGAGTAAAAAACATGCACCTAAAGAATTTAAAACAGTTTTAGAATCATCCTGTAAATTCCGCATTATAAGTATAAGTCGATCCCTAAATGTAGACAACCAACATTACAAGTAACCATTAAAATTACTTATAAAATCATATTTCACACGAATAAAATCATCTCTTATCATTCTTTGAGTAATTAATTAAATAAACTATTCCAATAATTCACCGAAACTGAGTTTTTAAATAAAATCGATTTGCGCAGTATAGAATTTGGAGTCCACAAATGCTCAAATGCAGCATCAAATAAAAATCAAGCAAATTGCTGTCAGTTCCTCACAAAATGGCGCTACCAAGGGTGCTGTGTCGCGCTCGTCTCATTTTAAATAGCGATATTTTCGTGGTTTCTAAATATTGTTCCTTAGTCAATCCTGTTTCAATAAATAAAGTAAGTAATTCTACACCCAAATCATCCGAATATCCTTAATTGCATCTGTAATTAGTTCAGGAAATAAAGAAATATTGCTGGTAAATGCAGCTATCCCACGGGATCGGACATAAAGACACCTGTTTTTCGGGATACTGACACAATCAGTCGAATTTACCGGTGGAAAATAGCGACTCGTTAAAAATTTATCATAAAAAACGGACAGTTTTTCGAATTTAGTGCGAGTATTTTGAGGTTATGTTGAAATATTGCGGTGGGCCAAAAATTTGAATTTTAGATTAATTTTTACGTGTAGTGCATTTTTAATTTGGTTCGATTCGAAACAATAGAGCCTCGTCTGCGACAAAATCATTACATTTACGTATTTAAAATAGTGTTACTGTTTTAAAATAAATTAAATTTGGATACAGTTAAGTAGTGCCTTTACTTTGTTGATGTTTTAGCTCAAAGTTTTCGTCGTGGGTGGAATATAATTTTAAACTTTAATGAGGCACATCGACTTGCGAAGAGAGTAACTCAATCTTTTTGCGTTAGATTTTTATTTTTGTGTTAAAAAAATGACCTAATTTCTTTAAAGTGTCATTTGATATTTGGATCTGATAGGTACACTATCAAATTTAGTTTTAAAGACCTTTACACCAATTTTTTCTTATTAATAATTTAGGTAGGTACCTAGTTAAAAGAAAATGTGTCTGTTATTACTTAATTTAGTGTTCTGACTTGATAAACATTAAATAAAGTCGTAATCACGAACTGCTATCAATTTGTACGTTTAATTAATTATCGTAATTATTTAAGTTTTTTTAAAAATATATTGTTTAAATAAATATTTTATCCTGATAGTAAATAGGGTCTGATGATAAAGCGAGTGAAATCAGTGGCGGCGTTTATTCGGTTTTAAGAATAGGTAAATTCGGGGGTAAATTGTTTTTAGATTGAGAGCAAACCGAACACATTGAAAATTTATAATTCATTCTGAGCCTTAATTTTTAGTCCGATTTTTGTAAAATTTTCAAGATATGCCAATATTTAATAAACCTTCGAAAACTATTTATTTTGAATATGTTTAAAAGAAATTAAAAAAAAAGTTTACGCTTCATTTTGTATTACACCTATGAAAATTTGTTGCTTTTTGTTTTAATAAATATCCAGTAGTTTTTAAACGAGATGATTTCCCACCTTTTTTTCGTAAACGTCTCTGTAGAGTGCTGCCGTATAGTTGCACAAATTTAAAGCTCTCAATATTCTCAAGATACATAATATCGCGAAATATTCCCACTGGCATGCATATAAATATAATGTTATATTAGAAAATCCTTAACACATTTTTGCTTTCGCGAGACGTCCGGTTTGCCCTTAATCGAAAAACTCGTATTTGGACTAGTAGATAAGGAGACAAAATCTAGAAGAACCAAATAAATTTATTTTTTACTTGAAATTTTATTTAATAGGGGTGTCGATAAAATAGCTCTATCGGGCATGTACCATCGGGTGGTAGAACCCCAACAAATGGCCTGTTTCAGAAATAAGGTATTTAGTGATGTAGGCCTCTGATGAGCTGAGAGGCTGGCTAGCTCTGGACACCTCTCGGCGATTTGTCAATTAGCAGGCTTTTGACGAGCTAAGAGGCAGGTCCTATATGTCCCTAGACACAGAATAGTTCCATCCAGACATTTTCAATTGGGGTGGTAGTAGCCCACTAAAATGCCTCTTCCAGAAATGGAGCAGCTAGTGAGGTCATTAGCTTGCAGGACTCTGACGAGCTAAGAGGTTGGCTATCCCTAGACACCTTTCAGCGACTTGTCAACCAGCAGGTTTTGACGAACTGTGAGGCAGGTCCTATATTCCGCTGAAGGATCGCCCTATGGGACGGGAAGACAGAATACAGGCATTTTCCATCGGGGTGGTAGAAGCACACCAAAAGATCCCTTCCAGAAATAGGGCAGCTAATGACGTCTCGGCGACGTTATTAGCCTGCAGGACTCTGACGAGCTGAGAGGTTGGCTATCCTTAGGCACCTTTCAGCGACTTGTCAACTAGCAGGCTTTTGACAAGCTCAGAGACAGGTCCTATATGCCCCCGAAAGATCGCCCTGTAGTGTGGGCCGACAGACTAGTTCCTTCCGAGCATTTACCATCGAGGTGATAAAAGCCCACCAAATGGCTTCTTCCACAAATGGGGCATCTAGAAACACCTCTTGGCTACTTTATTAACCTGCAGTTATTTGACCTCAGAGGCTGGCTATCCCTAGACACCCCCTAGTGACAACCAGCAGGTTTTTGATGAGTTGATAACCTGCTCTTTAATTAACTGAGATGATGGCTGTCTTTAGATACCTCTCAGTGACAGCCAACAGGTTTTTGACAAGTTGATAACCTACATAACTTTTATGAGCTGTCTTTAGACACCTCTGAGCAATAACCAGCAGGTTTTTGACAAGTTAAGAGGCAGATCCTATATGCTCCTAGAGAATGTACAAGCTCAACGAGGCTTAAGTGCTGTGGAGAAACCTATTCTCCCCACCTTAAAGATTACAGCATAGTAAATAATGTCTGTTGATAATGACGATTGCTTCATTTTTAATATTTAACAAGGAAGAAGTTAACAAAAAACGAAGGAAACGTCGGCGGCGGTGGAAAATCCTTTATATATCGTCACTCGGTCGAACACTATCGAAAGCAAACGCATGGGGTGTATGACGTGTGTTTACTAGTAGGGTCCGATTACAATTAGAAGAACACCGCTACGTCATAACCATTACTTCGAATTTCGAATACATATTATCTATAACTCTTCAATAAATAAAAAATAAGTAAGTTGTTTGGTATAAAACAATATTTCCTTTATTCCTGTGATATTAACACTCCACTAAACCCCCAGTAGGTGGCGATAAACAATTAATTACTTTGCCAAATGATGATGTATCTGTGTTCTTCTGTTATCGGACCCTACATACTAATCAAAAGCATATGTGCTTTTCTGCTCGTGCGCTTTGTGTGTATGCGGCTTTATGTGTAATGTGGTTGGTTCTTTAGTCTGTTGTGTTAAGGTGTCATCAGAAAGTGAATACCTCGAGAATGTTCCGAAAAAAAAAGAATTGTTTCAACGGAAGTGAATTACGTAGTGATTGTGAAAATAAGCGCAGGACGAATAATATAGATTAAAGATAAATAAAGTTGATTGATCCAAATACCCGTGAGCGCCCACTTTTAGTACAAGCAAAAGACTAAAAAATACTTTCCATTGTTGAAAATTTATACACCCATTGCTGTTTTCGGCAATGTTTGTTTTATTTTCTAAGCATTGCCAACATTTCTAAAACATTTCCTGCATTGCCGCAATATTTCCTGCATTGCCGAAACATTTCCTTCATTATCGAAACATTTCCTGCATTATCGAAACATATCCGGCATTTCTCAACTATTGCGAGTATTTCCGAAATCTTGCCAGCCTTTTCCTATATCGCTGTTCCGGTAAAACAATGTATTCGAAAATCTTCTGCTATTTTCATCAGTAGGATAATTGTAATATTTCAACTGAAAAGGGTTGCGGTCTACCAAAATTCTTGCAATCTTACTCGTTAGTAGTTCAGGATCATTAGAAATTATATTATTTTGTCCGTCCCCTACCACTTCACATATTTCAGTTTGAGCTTCAGTTTCAACATCTTCATCTGAATTTTCATTAATACGTAAATTGCTAGACATCATTGATTCTTCTTCCTCTTCAAAATGTTTTCTAGATTATAGTGACGACTGTGACGTTAAGGTGGATGGTAATACTCGTATTTTCGCATCGGTGATAATGTGTTGGTTAATAATTGACACATTTACAGTGTTTTCAATTGTTTGATTCTCTTTATTTTGCAAAAACCTGTATAAACTATTCTTTATCCTGTTCCTTACATCCTTACTTTTTTTTGTTGTCGAAATTTTGCGCCGGAAGGTTATTTCTTTTTTTGGGGAATCCTGAAATAAACCAAAGAATAACATTTATAGGGTGCCAAAATTAATGTTTAAAAAATATGTAGAATATTTTACAGAAATGTCAGAAAATTATTAGAATTTGTTACTGGTAAAAAGCTTAGTAATATACAGGGTGGTCCGAATTATAATCGGGAAACTTCGTTGTTCTATACAATATTTCGAAAACAATTGAGGTTTTGGAGGCGACAACGTTAAATCAATTTATACAAAATGTTACTTTTCCTTTGAATAGCAAAGCACTTGGGTAGTTTTTAACTGCCACTTAAGCGTGTTGAAATGTCACTTATAAGAATAAACGAATCCTAAAAGGGCTGTTTGTAGTTAAAAGAGCGAATGGAGCTAAACAATTTAATTTCTACTAATGCTATAGACCATTTCGTCTATATCGTTTCATCTCAGCGAGGTAGATTAAGATAACTTATTAGTCCACTGTATTCCGATATAGAGTTAGGTCATAATATTTTTAGTACCTATAATATTGATGTTATATTTTTGTCAAAAGGCAACTTTTTTGAATGGTATTGAGACATAATATAGTTTTTTTTGTGAATCTTCAAAATTTTTCTTTCATTCGGGGTAACTCTTTATAGTTGACTTACACAACTATACGCGCTACTGCAATCGATTCAAATATTGTCGACAGAAACACAAAGCCATGTGACTTCCAAAATATTCACGATATTGTAGCAAATGATACTTGATAACTAATTTAATTTATTGTTTATTAGACTTTAAACTATTCTATTCTTAGTCCGTTAGAACAGATTTGCTACGACTTTAAAATTTTCAATGCGTTTTCTCTATTTTATCATAATTTTAATTCCTTTCTTAAGTAGATAATGCGGTTTTTGTAAACGAAATCGTTCCATTTCCTACATGACATTGTAGATATAAATAAAACTTGGCCACCGATAATTTTTTCCGGTACGTTTCGATAAAACAGTAATTATTATTATGCCGACTAGTTTCGTATTTTCTATCAAAAATATATAAAAGTATTTGTTTTTAATCTTCAATAAACAATTTTTATAGATACGTATTTGTATAAATAATAATAAAAGATCGCATATATAGGATAAATGTTTCGTTTTATATCGTATCATACATCATTATAACTGGGTAATAAAAATATGACATCAATAATGCCGATATTATTTCGAAATTAGCTTATTTTAGATTAAAAATGACTATTTTGACAATAAAACCCGCAAGTTATTTGTACAAGCACATTTTTAGTTATAATAATGAGGAATACATAAAGCCTTATCTATTTATATAATTGTGTACAGAGTGATTCGATAATGTAGACTAGTAGTTCAAGGGATTCGAGGTGCACAATAATATCTTCCTTCAGATTATCTTCAGATTCCTCTACCACACCGCAGAGTTTTTGAAATATGGTAGGATATAAACCTAATGCCCGAAAATTGTCTTGTAATTGGATATGTTTCCTTTCCCAGAAGTTTCAGGTTCAGCTTATTTTTCCTGTCTAAGTAAGAAATTCTTTTCTTCCATGTTTCATCATTAAAGTAAGCCACAAGCACTAGCATAAAACCATAACTGATTTTTAGGGAATTATAACGAAAGTTACTTTCATAAATCTAAATTTGTATAGGAGATATATATCACTTTTTTCTTTCTCCAAATTTTAAAAATTTATTTAGATAAATTGTAGTGTATAAGAAACAAGCTTACAGAATAAAACAAAAACTAAGAAATAATAAAGCACACATAAAAAGAAAAGTAAGATTTAACAGTTTTGCCAAAAACACAAAACAACTAAAACAAAATTATTATTTTTCTATATAGAATAGCAGTTCTACTCTAATCTGTTAATTAATTAATCTACGTCAATGTCAGTTTCGTAATGCATGTTTAATAAAGTCGAACCATTTAATCTAATTTGACTAATACTTGCTCACAACCACGGTTTTGTCCACTTTAGTGCTGAAAAACTTATTTGTGCTTCAGCTGTAGTAACTGAATAATCAAATAACCTAACCAAAATTAAAATATATAATAAACACACATTACGACGACACTTTCTACTTGTTGTAGTCGATCCTCTTTAGGTGGTTTCGGTTAGGTCAATAGTTAGAGCGGGACTGGAGAAGAGTTGTCACTTATGTGAATTGAATTGTCCTTTATCGAAATTAAACGAACGCTGAAATGGTCGTTTGAAGTTAAAAGAGTGAATGGAGCTTGGCAAAATAACCGCAGCTTATATGAATTCAATTTTTGCCAATGCTATGGTCCAGTTCGTCTATATCGGTTCATCTCAGCGAGGTAGAGAAATATAATGAATTGGATCACTTTATTCCGATACAGAATTAGGTTATAATATTTGTATAATACTTAAAGCAAGAATAAAACATTAGGATAAAAGATTTTCCCAGTATTGTATTTACATTTTAATATGTACATGTAATTCAATATCACCCTGTAATTCGATGAATGATAATTTTTGTTTTGTTTCAGACGGTGTACGTTAAAACTGTGCGACATTTTAGGACACATTTCTCATCGAGTTTAGTGTTAAATTCAAATAAAAAAGACGATAAGAGTGTGCCCGATCCGCCATCATCAACATCGTCGTCCTCGTCGTCTTCCTCTGACAGCGATTTGACAGACTCGGATTCAGATTCTGAAGACGGTGAGTTATTTTTTTTTTTTTTCACTATTAAACAGGATCAAGATTATGTAGTAAGGTTTGTTCCCCATAGCGATCAGAAACATCACTGACGTAAGGATTAAGCGCAGTTGATTATTTAGTGTTCCAAGTTCCAACAAATATTTCTTGCCGTTTGGAATGCAACCAGTTATACATTTCGTCAGATGTTCAGCGAACCTTGGTTCCTTCATACATTCTGATCAATCGTAAACATGTTGGAAATATATTATTAATCCCGCGTCTTGTGGTTTATAGAATATTATAAATTCATCACTGATTTGTTGTGGGAATAGACCGGTAATATTGTGGCACCAGTTAAAGGGTCTAACTAAAAATATGTTCTTGAAATGCAAATTTTCCGTTTCACCCAAATTTGAAAGGTTTGGGTTGCCACTTTTTTGAAAAAGAAAAACCAGGTCTTTCTGGCGAGCTTAAAAAAAAAGGTTTTCATCGGCTTATATTTTTAATAAACCAGGTACTTTTTCTGACGATGAGCTTCTAAAAGGACATTTTAAGGTTTAAAAAGTCACAAGGACATTTGGTTTGAAAAAAGTAGTCCTTTTCAAAAAAGGACAGGTGGCAACCCTAATTTCCACATATATACATTAGGCACGCATTTACACAACACCACAAAAAGGGAAAATTCCAAAACGTTATTCACGATCAACGCCAGAGGGCGGTAGCTCACACACGGAACAACGTGCTCAAAACGCCTTTCTTTCTAGTTCCAGTTCGCGGTAAGATTGTTTAAATATTCAGGAAGCGTAAGACTGCACTGGAAAATCATTTTCTCTCATTGTTCGAGAGATCCTGAGGTATTAAAGTTTGTTTGGATAATACTCGAAGTGTAGAACTTGGAAACGTTTGTGTCAATAAGTTTTCTTCGCGACAATTTTAAATCATAAACTGTTTTATAGTTTTTACTTTCAGAAAACGGATTTTCTTCAATATTTTAAATTGTTTTAAAAAGAATCCAACCATGGTTACAAATAAAAGTTGTTTGGATTTAAACATACTGAGAGTTACAATTTTGACTGTTTTATGTGAAATATCCTGTATTTATTAATTTTGGGAAAGCTGCATAAAATATATGTGTGAAGTTAGCATCTCAAATCTCAACATTTCATATTTTTTGAGAAGTTTTTATGGATTCCGACATACTTCTAGAGTTCCTGATACTTTCTATTAATAACTTTTAATCGACTTCAAAAAAGGAGGAAGTCTCAATTCGTCGGAATATTTTTTTTATGTATGTTCAGCGATAATTCTTTACTCAGTTGTCCGATTTCTGTGATTCTTATACAATTGGTAAGGATCTGATCTATAAGAAAATAAAAAAAATCACTGTTTAAGGGAATCTGAACCATTTTGAAGTCGGTTTTTTAAAATAGTAACAAATTATGTCAAATTTAGTAACGAAAATTACAATTTAAAATGAGATGCTGAAGACAGGTAATTAGAATCTCAATGTAATAAAAAAAAACAGAGACGGAAAATTAATTCTTGTTCATTTGTAGTGCTAAAATGTCTCATTTAAACTTCTGGCCCTCCTAAACAATGATAAATACTTATTATACCCAAAATTTGTAGACGATGGTGAGTTGTTTTCATATTATGACGAGTCCTGGATTATATAATATTATCAATTATATTTAGAATACCCCTGCTTGGAATTTCTAACAATTCTAGCCTCTAGCACTTTCAGAATAATTTAAAGTAATAGATATGAACAAAAATTGTAGAATAAAAAAACGAATAATTAAAATATTTTCTGTATGTCAAGAGACAAAGACTGACTTAGAGATTTGAAACAAAAACATAATAAATGCTGAAAATGACCACCTTTAGCCAAAATAAAATTACAAAATTTCAAGTTTCTAGCTTGACTGAAATTTTAGAAAAAAATAAAAACTCAATTTTAGTCTCGGAAAGGGGTGGGTTGAGGAAATTTTGTTATAGGAAAAACCCATCTTAGTTTCATACAAGCAGTCACCTCCTGAATTTTGTCGCATGAATTTAGAAACACCTTGTATATCAAAAAAATAAAAATAAAAAGTTAATACTCATTAGTGCAGAGTTATATTGTATGTCTGGCGATGAGTTATATTATGTGAAGGCTTTTGATTAACGACAATAACTTAAAACAAGAACCAGACGCAAACATATGATTTAGGGGCATTTTTTTACATGTTTGACATCTAATTAATTATTAATAATGCAGCAATAATGGTTTGGTAGAAATTGACATCAGTGACAATGAATTACTGATTTCTGACTTTTTCGAAACACAATCTAGAAAATATCTTGATTGAACAAATAATACTTGTTTAACAAAAAAATTAAATTTATACAAAATACACAATTTCAGAGATTAAACTGGTTACACTTTGAATACAATAACCGCTTTTCTAAATGTACTTTTATATCAAAGTCGCGATGTACAATAAAATAGTTGACATACACAAATATTTGTTCGAGCCTTAGGTTATATTTAAACTATTCAATGTACACAAAACAGTCTCACAAGTTTTTATCCTGGTATCGTTATCGGTCAAACAAATTTACCTTACCTAAAATAAACAAACGAATTGTTATTTTAATAAATACGCCTGGAGAAATCGAAAAATAGAGGTATTGTAAGTGATTAATTGGTTGTTAAACCGGGAATTAGTTGTTTTTTCGTAATTTTCTGCGTACTGTGCATAAAAAAAATTGTTTTCTGTTGTAGTTACTTTTATTAATATTGAGAGATTGCCAAATTATAATAATAACAACATTGTTTTAATCTAGTAAATAATGATAGTAATAGATTGTCCAGCCAAATTGCTTTTAAAACCTAAGTAGTTTTTAAGTCATACGAGAAACGGTTTGCAACATGAGAAATGATACTCATTATTGAATTAAATTATTTATTGAATTAACTTCCATGTTTGAATTAATAGGCACAAATTTTAGGAGAAAAAACTTTAAAGAAGTTTATCGCGTTTTCTTTTTCTTATAAAAGGATTCAAAAATTAATCTTTTCAAATGCCACTCGTCCTTTTAAATTGTATCAATTATATTTTCATTTTCCTGACTCTAAGTGAACTAGTGATTTTATCAATCGGTTTGTTTTGATGGTCACCAATGTCTCACGTTTATTTTTCCTCTTTGACTCTTTATACTATCTGCAGCACGACTACTATTTTGATCAGCTTTATGGATGATGAATAATAGGATAAACATACTTCCCACACCCGATGAAACCACGATTTTATCTTATTCGAAAACTAAACTAAAAAAATATAACAATAAAACCTTCCCTCTAGCGCAATAAATTTCGGATTAAAAATGACCCTAAAAGTCGTTCCAAGAAAAATGTTCGTCGAAGTTTTCCGACCCAAAAACCGTTTCCAAGTCATGAAAAGTGAAAAATGTATACGTTTTATAAAATTCGGAATTCCTTTCCAAATTTTACAGCCAAAGGTTATTATTTATTAAAATCGGTGGTCGAAAGAGGGTTTGCCCGTGTCGGAGTGTTAATTGGGTAAAAAAATTTAATGAAGTGATCGCTGTGTTTTTGGAATTTATTAATACTTAATGGTTTATTGATTAAATGATCACATTTGGCAGCGTAAAGGCTTTCTAACGCTTTTACGCAACAACAGATTTATGAGTTTTGTTTGGTATAGGAAGAAGATATTTTTTTTATGTTGCTATCTTAAAATTAAATTTTTGTAATATTTTTCGTTATAAAGATTTTTTAATTATTATACTTTTCTGGATTGTTTTTTTGCCACGAAAAATGTTTAAGTTTGGGATGAACCTTCGATCATATATCAATACTAGATACCCATACCCTTAGAGAAAATGTTTTGTTCCATCATCTCGAGAATATTTCGGTTGCTGTTTGTCGCATCTTAAACATGGGCGGGTAATATAAAAAATAAAATTGGATGAACAAAAAATTTTATTTCGATAGGGCTACGAAAATACGAAATGATGCATTATCGGCTCAGATCGTATTATTTCTAAACAACTCAACTAATAAATCATAAATAGGAAGATAGCATCCCATCTAAAAACTATTCCAGTTTAATGTTGCGGATAAAAATATGCAAAATGTATCAGTTTTTATATGATCGAAGGAGTCGCTTTTATTTGTTTTCTATAATTTTAATAATCAGATACGTAGAAGGCGATATATTCAGAACGATCATTCTAAAACAATTTTTATTTATTTTTCTAGATTTACACCCCGATACGAATTACAATATACCCCCTCCGAGACACTGCACTGATAAAGGTGTGTATTTTGATTTTTCAAAATGACAATGTAAGTAACCAAAGGCATTCATTTTGCTTAACTCAACCACTTATTTGGGACGTATTCATAAAAAAAATACTCTTACACTTGCAGAATATAAAGGATACCCTACCCTACAGTTTGTATTCATATTTGAAGGAAAAATTTATGCTTTTCGAGTATAAGTGTATCCTTTAATTTTATTCACACAGAAGCAAATGGGTATTCATAATGTTTATCCTTTATTTTAAATGAAAAGCATATCATTTAAAAATAGCAAGTGTGATCAGTAGTAAACTTACCTTTTGTGTGTAAGGTTTTTTTTCCTGTGTTACGTGATGACGGATGTTGTGTATATGAAAAATATTAAAAGGTTACCTACACTAGTTAGTGATTTTAAAGATCTATACCGTATTGAAGAAGAGAACGTACAGTGGTTTGAAAGATAGATTTTTAGATGCAAATGACGAAACTCGAGCTACCTAGCAAAAGCATATCGGTCAGGAGTTCATAGTTCGTCAGGCTACAGTATCTCGCACTGTTAATACAGTTGTTAAAAGCAAAACATGCTCAATCACACGAACGAATAAAGTTTCCAACTATCGATAATGGAATACTGGATGTGAAACACTTACTGCAAAGCAAGAATAGGTTTCAACTTCCAACAGAAATTGGTGTGATTGACTGCATCCATATAGGAATACTGAAACCAAATCACCAAGGAGATGCGTACATTAACTGGAAAGGAAAACATACTTTCATTGTGCAAGCCACTTGTGACGCTAAACAAAAGTTCACTAATATTGATCTATACATGATGCTAGGAGATGTAAAAATTCACTAGTTGGATTATTACAGTGTTGTACTACTTGATGTTGATGTATATGAAATAGAGCCATGTCCAATGACTCCATTTACAAATCATACTCTTGGTGCTAAGCTCAAGTTTAAGACACTGTTGAAAAAGGAGCGGATAACGATGTTTTGATGCTATCTTGCTGTACGTTTGTCGCGTAAAATTGGAAAATGTGCCAAAAATAGTTGTTGCCTGTATTGTGCTTTATAGCGGGGCAAAATCTTTAGGTAACCTAGATGGTGAGGTATAAGGCTATGATGGTGACCATCAGCCCCAAGGCAATGAGGAACTTACGCTTTGTCAACAAGGACTGAACAAAAGAAGAACTATTAAGTTTACATGATTTTTGTGAAATATTGCAAGCTACAGTATGTTTTATTTCTATCAGTACATGTTTTTTGGGTAGTAAATTCTTTACAAGCTGCATAAGTTCCAATGGTTTTTCATAATTTGTGATTTTATTAAAATCATTGGAACCTTTACACATTTATTTAACAAATCAAAATAAAATATAATAGTAACAATAGAGTGAAGAGCACAACACAATCATGTTGCAAGAGAAGAACAAAGTGCAGCAGCAGGGGTCACTGGTTAACAAAACTTTTTTTGTCACATGAAAACTTATATCAAATTTTGAATGTACTAGGGCCACTAAACAATAATATAAGAATGATACAAAATTGACACGTCAGGTTTCCCTGTGACATCAAAACATTAACAGCCGTATGCATAGTCGATCGCCAGCGACTCGCCAGCGACTCGCCAGCGACTCGCCAGCGATTCGCTGGCGATCCGCCGGCGAAAGCCCAAAAAGCTGGCGGCTCGCCGGAGATTGTCACCGGAATGTCATTTCACGAAAGTTTTCATGTTCTTTTATAGGGAATATCACCGGTATCTCTCGCATTTTATTCATGATTCATTTCTTAAAACTCAAAAAATAATGAACGAATATCAAATTGTTCCCTATAAAAGAACATGAAAACTTTCGTGAAATGACATTCCGGTGACAATCTCCGGCGAGCCGCCAGCTTTTTGGGCTTTCGCCGGCGGATCGCCAGCGAATCGCTGGCGAGTCGCTGGCGAGTCACTGGCGAGTCGCTGGCGATCGACTATGCATACGGCTGATATTTTCGTAAAAAGTACAAACATCAGCTACATTTAGCGAAATTATTGCTTAATATCGAATAAATACTTATGATTTTCGTGAATATTTAGCTTTTGGAAGGTTTTTTAAGTTTCCAACAATAATCTGCTAGCATTCCTGGACTCCGTTTCCCTTGATAGCGCTTCTCCATTAAGGAAATGTCCTGATGGAACCTCTCGCCTTGTTCGTCACTCACAGCACCCAAATTTGCCGAAAAGAAATCCAGATGAGAGTCCAGCATATGTATTTTTAAGGACATTACACCCCAAAGCTTTATATGAAATTATAAGTTCATTTATTAGGTCTTTGTAATTTTCCGATTTATGGTTTCCTAGAAAATATTGGAAAACGTTCATAAAACATTTCCAGGGGAGTTTTTTCTGATCATTTAGTTTTTCTTCAAAGCTCTTATCCTTTATCAGTTGCCGTATTTATATTTATGTATTTAATGTTTGCCTTGCTGAGTTTCGTTTTCATATATACAAATCCACTGCCATCTTTAGGCATTTATTGCATGAGATTTATGTCTGACAGTTGTTTAGTCCAGTGTAAACACTCAAACATATATCTCCGAGAGAAATTTTTGTGTGTTTACACTGGATTAAACAACTGTCAGACATAAATCTCATGCAATAAATGTCAGATGTAAACGTACCTTTATTTAAGTCAAACAACAATAACAATCACATGATCCTTTGGTTCGGTCCAAATCATTGATATAACAAATGGCATATGTCTGGGTTCTTGTTTAGCCCAACCTAATAGCAGACTCACACACGTTACACAACATTTATGTGGAACTCGGGATTTATCTTGATTCCTCCAAAACAGTCTAAATAGCACTGTTCAATTAATGATGTGAAATTTCGACGCTGAGAGTAAAAGTTAATTCTCCATACACATAACAAAAACTGTCGGGGTTGTTAGAACACTTTCGTGGCATGTTTACGATGTAACAAACGTATAGATGTAAGTTAGTTGAATGCAATAGTTATACAGTCATCTAAATGAAGTTATTCAAAAAAGGACACGTATGTTAGCAACCCCGTAAGAGACGCCGCTGGAATATCTAGTACTATGACTCATTAGGCGATAAGTCGAAATCACCAGAAATTATATAAGCGTTTTATTTAGATATAGGGCATTATTGTGCGAATCATTATACAGTTTAGTCGAATATAATAAATAGTGAAGTTAAATAGTCGAGTTTAGTGTTACAACCCTCTCCTAACATCAGAAGTGGTTCGACTCGCCCTGAAATGGGTAGAAAAAGAACGTATTCTTCTTCGAGCAGTTCTAGTTCCTCGAGTTCTACTAGTTCTTCGTCCAGTTCAAGTGCTTCTAGATTAAATAAGAGACGCAAGAAAAGTAAACAAAAAAAGAATTTAAAAGTACCTAAAAACAAGGCGGGGGTAAGTCAAGTCTCATTATCCTTATTATCGGAAAAATATGTTATATCTAATGCAGTACCCGAATTTAACCCGTTATCAGATAATATCGGCTGTTGGATTGAAATTATAGAGCATAATGTAAAATTATTTAATTGGGCCGAACACCAGACTATCCATCAAGTTGTGAATAAGTTACAGGGTACAGCAAAAATTTGGTATGAAAATTTAATCGCCAACGACAAGCAATGGCCTAGTTATAGTTGGTCCGATTGGAAAAACAAATTGATGGAGACATTTCATTCTAGAAGAGATATGTACACACTTTTAATTGAATTAGCAAATCATAAGCCTTCAGATGGATGTTCTTTATATGAATTTTTCTTTACACACTTAGCAAAAATTGATAATTTAAAACTAAATTTTTCAATCTAAGATAAAATTTCATTAGTTTTGGGTGCTATAAATGATAAAAATATTACTTCAGCAGCAGAAGCTGCAAATATCAATGATTTAAACATCTTAGGGTCTTATTTGCGAAACAAAGTTTATTGTAAGATTTCAGAAAAACCACAAAAATATACTGAAGTTTCGAATAACAATTATTATAGTAAACCTGTTGCTAGTACCAGTAAAGATTTTGGCCGTAGGGATATTTTTGACAAATTTAAAAAAGTAAATTACGAAAGACAAAGGAATTTTTCAACGGTGAATCATAAAATTATTATTTGTCATAGATGTGGTATAACGGGACAACATATTAGTGATAATTGTCCTCACCGACACAAAATTTGTAACAATTGTAAAATAAAAGGTCATATTGGCAGAGCTTGTAAATCTGCTGTAAAAAAAGAAAAAAATAATGAAAAACAAATAAATTTAACAAAAACTGAAAACGTTAACATGATAACTAACAAAGAGGCAAAAAAATTTTTCAAACC
The DNA here is from genome assembly GCA_927349885.1 of Psylliodes chrysocephalus. NCBI lineage: Eukaryota > Metazoa > Arthropoda > Insecta > Coleoptera > Chrysomelidae > Psylliodes > Psylliodes chrysocephalus. Next base: position 3,491,756 of record OV651823.1, on the reverse strand, counting down.
GGTTCTTATTAATAATCAAGTTATGCAAGCGTTTATAGACTTAGGAAGTGATTGTTCATTGATTGAGAAAAATTTAGCAATTCGACTTAAAATACAAGTTAAAAACTTACAGGAAAAAGTGCGTCTTACGGGGTTCAATGGTGACGTAACCGAAGTGAATGAATATGTCGAAACTGAAGTAACTATGGAAGGGTGTAAATTAAATATTTTATTATATGTTACAGTTAATACTTTAAAAAATACTGAAATTTTAGTAGGACGTAATTTTACGGAAAATCCAAAAATTTCTTATTATCGTATTGGTAATGAATTAACTTTTAAATATTCAGATAATTTACAACTTTTTCAACTTGAAGTTAATCACGGGGACTTAAATAAAATAGATAAAATGAAATTATATAATATTATTGAAACATTTCACAGTTGTTTATATTCCTCTATGGAAAAATTGGGCAAAGCACATTCGGTAATAATGAAAATAGAGACTACTACATCCAAACCAGTTACATTTAGACCTTATAGGTTATCACAGTCAGATAAGGATATCATGAAAAAACAAGTTGGTGAGTTACTTTCCGCCAATATAATAAAAAAAAGTAGCTCAGAATATGCTAGTCCAGCTTTATTAGTAAATAAAAAAGGAGGGGATAAAAGGCTAGTTATTGATTATAGGGCTTTAAATAAAATAACAGAAAAAATTAAATTTCCACTACCAGTTATAGAAGACCTTATTGATTCACTTGGAGGCTATACATATTTTTCGACAATGGATTTAGCGTCGGGTTACCATCAAATACCATTGCACCCCGATTACACACACAAAACAGCATTTGTAACTCCAGAGGGACATTACGAATACTTAAGAGTACCCTTTGGGTTATGTAATGCCCCTGCGGAGTTTCAGAGAATGATGTCTGAAATTTTTGAACCTCTTCGAAATGTCGGTATCACTCCTTACCTGGACGATATTATTATTCCATCTAACACAATAAGTGAGGGTATAGAAAAATTGCAAAAAGTTTTCCAGATCATTGAAGAACATGGTCTAACTGTTAAATTATCAAAATCTCAATTTTTTCAAACTAAAATAACGTACCTAGGATATGTAATTAGCAATAATAATGTTTCTATTAGTGAAGAAAAAACAGTTGCTGTTAAAAATTTCCCTATGCCAAAGACTATTCACCAGGTAAGACAGTTTCTAGGGCTTACTGGTTATTTCAGAAAATTTATTAAAAATTACGCTTCTAAAACTAGTATATTAACAGATTTATTGAAAAAGGATTCGAAATGGAATTGGACTCAGAATCATACAGAACTGGTAAACCATCTGAAGGAAATGATTTGCTCAGTTCCCATTCTAGCCATATTCAGTCCAAATTTAGAAACACGTGTATACACAGACGCTAGCCAAGAAGGAATTGGAGGCATAATTATTCAACTCAATGGAGCAGAAGAAAAACCAGTAGCTTATTACAGCAAGAAAACTTCTCCTGACGAAAGAAAGTTTCACTCATTTGAATTAGAACTACTTGCCATTGTAAGAACTTTAGAACGATTTCGACACTATCTTTTGGGGATTCCGTTTACTATTTTCACTGATTGCAATGCCGTTAAAAATGCCATGTCAAAGCAAACAATTATTCCCAGAATCGCAAGATGGCTACTGTCACTACAAGAATATAATTTTAATATATAACACAAACAAGGAAAGATGATGCAGCACGTTGATGCCTTGAGTCGTAATCCAGAAATAACACAGGAGGAATGTGAACTAAGTATAAAACTAATAAATAAAGAAGACTGGTTGAAAGAAGCCCAAGAACAGGATAATAATATTAAAGAAATAAAAGAAATATTATTATCTGGTGACATGCAAAACAACAAAAAAATCTTTAAAGAATTTGATTTACGTGGAAATAGAGTTTTCAGATTAACAGAAAGAGGTCGACGTTGGATGGTCCCAAACAAATGTAGATGGCAGGTGGTAAAGCTGAATCATGATGATGTTGGTCATTTTGCGTTAGAAAAAACAGTAGAACGGATTAAACAAAGATATTGGTTCCCTAAAATGAAACATTTTGTTCGAAAGTATATCAAATCATGTCTTAACTGTTTATATCACAAATCGGCAGGAGGAAAGAAACCAGGTTATCTTCATCCTATTCCAAAGTATGCCAAACCGTTTCATACCTTACATATTGACCACCTTGGACCCTTCGTGGAAAGCAGTAAGAGAAATAGCCACCTATTAGTAGTTGTTGATGCATTTACAAAATTTGTGTTTCCCAGAGCAGTTCCGGATACTAAAGCTGTTAATGTAATAAAACAATTGTCAGAAATATTTTCTATTTTTGGCAATCCGAAAAGAATAGTAGCCGACGCTGGAACAGCTTTTACATCAAATGAATTCAATAAATTTTGTGTAAATAGAGGCATTCGGCTTCACATAACAGCAGTTGGTATGCCCAGAGGTAACGGACAAGTAGAACGAGTTAACAGATTACTATTAGATGCATTAGCCACAATGGGAGCTGACACTTCCAGCGATAATTGGGACTCAAATTTAGAAGCAATCCAACAAGGGATTAACAGTACGAAGCATAAAACAACAGAGACTACTCCCGCCGAGATAATGTTGGGTATAAATCTCAGAAGTCAGGCTGACCGATACGTAGACGAAGAAAGTGACAACCCAGATGTGACCAAGTTAAGAGAAAAAGCAAAAAGAAATTTAGAAGCAAATGAAAAAATCCAGAGAAACATATTTAATAAGAAAAGAAAACCAGCAGAAACATTCGTGGTAGGAGATTTGGTTCTAGTAAGAATTTCAAGTGTTCCTTCTAACAATAGTCAAAGCAAGAAATTGTTAGAGAAGTACAAAGGGCCATTTAAAATTATAGAGGTTCTGCCTAATGACCGATATAAAGTTAAAGAAGATATCCATGCGAAGAGATCAAAAAATAATATAGCTTATGAAGGAGTATATTGTGTAGAAGACATTAAGATATTTAACCTTCGAAAATAAGAACAAGGTAAATATACAATTATTATGCTTTTGGTATAAAGGCCTCTAGCAACTTAAAATGTAGTAAAAGTTAAGATACACAAAAAGGGGCTGTAGGTATAAAGGCCTATAGCCATAGCAATTTAGAAACTGCAGGTATAAAGGCCTACAGTGATTTCAAGTTAGAAACTGCAGGTATAAAGGCCTACAGTGATTTCAAGTTAGAAACTGCAGGTATAAAGGCCTACGGTGATTTCAAGTTAGAAACTGCAGGTATAAAGGCCTACAGTGGTTTCAAAGTTATTTCAATTAGTGCTGCAGGTATTAAGGCCTCAGTGAATAACAGATTTCAAGTATCATTGCTTGGACTACTATGTTCGTATATTAGAAACCCTTAAACATCACCCATTTTATTTGTTTTAGATAGTACATATGTTCGAGGACGAACAAACCGTAGGATGGCCGTGTTAGCAACCCCGTAAGAGACGCCGCTGGAATATCTAGTACTATGACTCATTAGGCGATAAGTCGAAATCACCAGAAATTATATAAGCGTTTTATTTAGATATAGGGCATTATTGTGCGAATCATTATACAGTTTAGTCGAATATAATAAATAGTGAAGTTAAATAGTCGAGTTTAGTGTTACAACCCTCTCCTAATACGTATATGAGGTCAGAAATGAATATGTAGCTGTCACAAAAAAACTGGACGTGATTGAAACAAAATTATTATATTATATTGTTAATGAGGGTACAACAAGATGAACAAAAATCATCACAAAATTCGTATGACAAAAACAGTGTTTACCAGTGGGGTCGATTCTCGAGTTGTAGGAATCTTTAACATTTTCCTATGTATAGGAAATTTATAACATTTTCTTATACACTTAAAAATGTCAAAAAGTTCTATAGGAATAAGTTTCCTGTCACACCATTTACTTATCCATGAAAAAATCCCTTGCGAGTATAAGGAAATCATAAATACGTGAAGAAGAAAATGATTATACTTCAAACTATTATTTCAAGCCTTACCTTATACTTCTACCTTACCCTCAAAAGGATATCCTTCAGTTTTATGAATACGACCCAGTATCATCGATGTTGTACAACTTTTTTAAGTGTGTTTTTAGTTTTGCTTATATTGTTTTTCTTTGGTTTTGTAATGCTGATCAGGGAGTAAAAAAATTGTTACAACATCCATTGCATGGTGTATATACAAAGAAATGTTTTTTTTTCTACGACTGCTACACAAAATTGTATATTTCTCATAGCTTACTTACGTTGACAGTTATTAATGTTTTTAATGTGAGTTTTCAATTTCTTGGTCGTTTTAACGATCAACATTTTTTTACTCACTTTTAAAATATAAATATGTGCAGACATGCTGCATTATTTTCTAACTGCTGCCAATTTTTATACCGCTACACGGACAGTTTAAAGTTATGTATCATATGTGATTCATATCGAAGATGACGTGTTTTAGATGATTCTTTTTATACAATAGTGATCTAAGACGTATGACTAATAACCAGTAAAATTGATGTCAACATTAATCACTAAATCAAATCAATAATAGTAAAAAATACTTTCAACTTCATTTTGCATTATTTCAATACAACTTGCCAATATTATGTTAGCAGAGCATTGTTTCTATTCCTGTCCACGATTTATAAATAATTTTCAGGTTAAATTTCAAATTAGTGCCGACAAGTGATATAAATAAAAAAAAAACTCTACACGAGTTTATTTTTAACGGTCTTTTAATATCCATCAACGTATATTAACTTTACAGCATTTTTTATTGGAAAAAAAAAATGTGAAGTTACAAATATGTATAATGATTATAATCATAATAATGGAATTTACAATTTTTATAACCCTTTACCCTATTTTTACACTGTCTATACATTGCTTCATAAAAATATTAACATCACATAAAGTATAATAAAGTACATGTATTTAAGTTCATTGGCGTCGAATATAGTGGGACTTACGACAAAACTAAATCTTTATAGGTATTCGTACCAAGGTAAATGGATATGAATAAAAATATTTATGTTTTTGGTTCCATAAAAAATGGTACATATACCCATAAACAAACACTCACAGAGACGTAACTACATATTTATCTAATTTATAAAATTAACTAATTTTTTCACTTTATTGCATTTATTTGGTTTTAAAATTTTTGTACCTAGGAACTAGCTTAAAATTACTTGAACTTGAGCTAATTTCTTTAATTTTATCTGTTATTCCATCATACAAGGTGTGTTTAAACAGCAATGACATTGCCATATCACTGAACTGCATTAGAAGTACCTCTCATGTTCTCCGTCCTCCATACAAGCCTGATTTGAGCTCATGTGATTTTTTAAATGGAAAATTCTACCTCGAAGATTAATATTTTGTTAATCTAAATAATATTTAGAAAGTCTTGACAGCTGATAGATCAGCTGAAGTTATCTCCAATACTGGAAATATCTACGTACTGGAAACAAGAGAACTTTTCTGAAGAGGGTAGAATTATTTGTACAACTTTATAGATTTATTTGGATATATGAGCGGGTAAAATTTTTCTGTAATATAGCAATATAGAAAATACGAGGTTTGACAATTAAGTAATGAGACCGATTTTATTGCCGCGCTTGTGGTAAACCTGCGACCTTGAAATTTCCTTTCCCCTTTTCCGACATCCTTTCCCTTTCTCCTGATATTGTTACCATCTCTCTAGTTTGTTTAGTTGGGCTATGTCGTGTTTATTAGACGGGTGTTGGTGGTGCTCGTCACGAAAGTGGAAAAGCTAAATCTAAAGCAACGCGTCGCGATAACATTTTGCGTCAGATTGGGCGAAACAGCTTCGGAAACGTACGCTAAAATCGTAAACGTCTATGTACTCTCAGTCGTGCCCAGGTGATTCGATGGCATAAAGAGTTTAACGAGGAGCGTAAAAGCGTTGAAGACCAGGCGCAGAGCGGGAGACCAGTCGAAGTGTGGACTGACCCGAATGTGCAGCGAGTGCAAGCCCTAATCCGTGAAGATCAGCATCTAACAGTTCGAATGTTGGTCTCTGAACTGGGTATGAACCGTGAAACAGTCAGATAAATTTTAACCGATGATTTATGGATGAAAAAGTTGTGAGCGAAGATGGTTCCGAAGAACCTTTCTGAGGAGCAAAAGTGGCATCGCATGACCGTCGTGGAAGACTATTTGGAGCAAGTAAGAAAACGATCCCACGCTGCTTGATCGAGTTATTACAGGCGATGAGAGCTGGTTTTTCCAATACGACTCGGAAACCAAACGCCACAATGGTTGTCTGCGCACTCCCCCCGTCCGAAAAAAGCTCGCATGAGCAAGTCGAAGGTAAAAACGATGATCATTACCTGTTTGATAGCCGTGGAATTGTTCATAAAGAATTTGTTCCAACGGGGCAAACCGTAAATCAAATCTACTACCGCGAAGTACTTGAAAGATTGCGAAAACGAGCCAACAGGGTGCGCCCAGACATCGAAATCAACTGGATCCTTCATCACGACAACACGCCGTGCCACACCGTCTTCAGCGTGTGCCAATATTTGGCCTCTAAAGGGATCACCATGTTTCCACAGCCGCCTTATTCGCCTGATATGTGACCCTGTGACTTTTTTCTGTTCTTTAGAGCAAAATCGATGGTCAAACGAACCCATTTTGAGTCGGTTACGGACATCCAAAAGACCGTGACGAGGATACTCGCAGACATCCCAGTCGAAGCGTTCCAGAAATGTTACGAAGCGTGAAAAACGCGTTGGAATCGTTGTATAGCTGCACAAGGGGACTACTTTGAAGGGGATGGCAGAGTTGTAGAATAATTTTTAAATATAAGGATTTTATGAAATCAGTCTCATTACTTAATTGTCACACCTCGTATATCCTTTATGAAGTGTTACAAGTTCCACCCTACCTTTGTTTACACACTTGGTACATTTGAATTAAAAATACTTAAAAAATATCTAAGCTACTTCATAGGGCTCGAATTCCATTTCTTCAATTTTCCTAGATTTATCTTTAATCTTATCGTACTCGAAGAAATTGTAAATTTTTTGATTGCTTCTGTCACTCATATCCTTCCACTGTGTCACCCTGCTTTCGGGCAGCTTCATTTCCTCACCAATTATCTTCGGATGACTGCTGTTCTCCATGTTCTTCTTGATACTTTCGTTTATTTCGTTTTTTTCATTGTACTTTTCTTTAACACATTCCTCATTGATGCTATCCTTATTATTAATATTCCTCGTGTTGTTTTGCTTCGCAATGTTCTTATAATTGGATATAAATTTATTTTTACTATCTTTGACATCAGTTCCGACCAATTCCAACCTGCTGGAACAACTGTTCGATTTTAAAATCTTGAATTTAACACCCATGTATGTGTCTTTATCTTCTTCTGATTTTTTTCTGCAATTCGAACATTCCATGCATCTTTTTTCGTTAAATTTAATTTCATCCATTATGTTTTTAGTCAATACTGATTGCCCGGTATTTCTGTTTACTACTCTACCTCCGTAATATGTCACCGTAGTACCTCTTTCTCTAATTTTCTTCATGATGTCCTCGCTTACGTATTCGCAGTAAATTTCGTTGTCTATGGAATCGTATAAATTCTCTTGGCTGCCAAAATCTGATATGTTGGAGGGATTTGAATTTGAATCTGTCGCTGAACATCTATCTTTATCTGGATCGATACTGGTAACATCATTTTCTTTGGTACAACTGGTTGCTTTGTCAGATTTACCTTCAAATAGCTGTCTGACTTGCCTGACGGTATCAGGACTAGGTAACTCATCTTCGTTGACTTCCTTGTTGACCCGTATGGGATGGTAGAAAAATCTTCTGTTTAAACTGGACTTGTTGTTGCCGTTATTGATTTGGTTGTTCCTTAAAGTTGCAGACATATTTTTCATCGATTTTACGCATGCTGATGGTTCGTACGGTACTTTAGATCTAATTGGTTCTATTATTACGATGTTGTTATCGACCAAAAGCTCTTGGAAGCTGTAATCTTGGAGATACTGTATCAAATCGTCGAACTGACACTCTTGTTCGCAGTTTGATGCGAATATTTTTTTCTGAAATAGATCTGATTTCACTAGTTTGTATCGCACATGATCAAAATCTGGTTGCGTATTGACGCTGTCAGATTGTGCTAAAGATTTGTGCGATCTTTCGTTGCTGTCTACCGTGTCGATTGCGTTGTTTGCATCAACGATTTCCACAGCATTAGGGCATAAACTTTGAAATTTATCATTGTTGTAGTAAACTGGTTTCTTATTTTCGAAATACGAGCAGGATTCTTTGATGTTGGGGGATATTTTGCCAGATTTTTCGTTGGTTTTTTGTTCGAATAGTTGTTTGGTAATTTGAACTTTGTTTGGTGTTGAATTATCTTCTATTGTCGGTTCAAATTTCTTTTTGACCTCGTCTACTTTGGTTGTGACGTCGACTATTCTGCATTTATCGTCTTGTTCGTTGTCCGCGAAATCTTTGCTCATTACTTTGTTCCAGTAGTTTTTCATGGTGCCGATTTTCTCTTGGAATTCTTTGTTGCATTCCTCTTGGCAGTACATCATCGCCATGTTGTTCCTTTCTTCGTTGTTAATTTGGTTTTCGTTTAAAGAATCTTTTAGTTTTTTCACGGCTTGCAGGAATTGTTCTTCGGCGTCTTTGTTTGATTGTTTTTTCAACTTTTTGGGCACCTTTGCGATTTTCAATTCGAAATCCACCGGTGCTTTGTCGTCTGTGGTCAGATCGAAGTGTCTTCCGATGTTTATTATGAATCTATTTTCTTTGGACGTATCGTTCAGTTGGTTTTTGTTAGTGCATTTACGCAATTTCCTATCGATTTTTTCGCACTTTCGTAAATTTTTACTGATACTTATGTCTGGAAGAGAATGGAATTGATTTTCGGCCAAGTTTGAGTTGTTTTTGGAATTCTTCCTAGATAGGTTCGATAGTTTTTTGGCTATAAAGTTCTGTAAAGGTTTTTTAGATCCTTTTTGTGTTTCTAAGAACTCTCTTAAGTAATTGTGGCTGTGTGTTTTATTTTCTTTGCAAGTTTGAGGTATGTCAGCAGGTGATTCTACTGATACGACTGTTTTGTATTGGTCTGCGTCTACTTCACTTCCTGGTACTTCTAAGAGCGTTTTTATTAAGTTATTTGGTGGATCTTTTACCTCTACAGGTGACTCTTGGACTTCTAATTCAGGTGTTTTTGATATATTTTCGATTTTTAGGTTTATTTCGTCTAAATTGGAGTCAGTTTCTTCGATAGATTTGTCGGGTGTTGGGATATGTTCGCAAGTTTTTGTGTTGGGGTTGATTTTGCCGTAATTTTCGTTGTATGGTGTTGGATTTCTGATCGTTCTAGGTTTACTTTCTTCGTATAAACTTTTATTGGTACTTAAAACTATGTTTTCGTCGTATGGGATACTATCGTACTCAGTCCGTTCCCATTTGACTTTACTCAAATTATCTAGAGATAGAGAGGAGATATTATCAGTGAGAGATATATTATCGGTATTATCAGTGTCGTATCTAGCGTCTGGGTAATAATTCGGTAAACTTAATTCAGGCAGATCTTCGTAAGACACTCTATAGATATTTCCTATCGAAGATTTGTTATTATAATTGGAATCTAGACTATCGTGTTGGGTAGAGTTCTCGTGGATGTTCTGTAGGGATATGTATGAGTATAGGGGTTCGTTTTTGCGGTGTTGCCGTTTGTCGAAATACAGTGTTTCTTGATAGGAAGTGAAATCTTGTAATGTTTGGGCTGAATTTCGTCGGGATTGACTGCGATCTGGTTTGTCGGGACTGTTGAGGTTGTCGGCGCTGAGACCTTTGTACCTAGAACATAAAAAAGTGTTTTTTATTAAACAATTAATAATAATAATAATAGATATTTTCCAATATTCTCCCAACTTTTTTAACAAAAAAATAAATAAAATTCATTCATTAATTTTATAGAAACATTGTGAATTTCTATATACTTCTATAATATCAAACAATAAATACGTCAAATCCTTTATGTTTTATTATTGTTTTTTTTTTTCGACATTTCAAAACGTTCTGTCTTCTATAAATCTCCAGAATGAAGTGGCGAAAGATAACGGAAAAGAAAAGGTCTCACTCAACTCCATTTTGAGATAGGAACTTCTTGAAATTACTCTTCTTTGTCACTTTTATTTTTAATAGTCAGACTTCGTTTATTCCCTTGTGCAATATTGAGTTAGTTTTATAGTCTGAAACGCTTTCATAATTAACTATGGTATTATTAATATTTGAATTCAAGAAAGAACTATTTTAGGAGAAATATTTTATTTAATTTATTTCCAGTTAAAGGCTAATTAGATGTGTATAAAAAGTGACAGGACAGAAGCATTAAAATAAATGGGAAAGTTTTTGAAAATATAAATAATTTTTATTCTATAGAGATTGGCTCTCCTCCTACAAAGGTAAACTCCCATTTAAAAACAAAAGATAACGTTGTTTAAATTGAGAAGGGTTACGAGTAAAAATCCGCTAGGTTCGCTGATGTATTTTACGACACAGTGTTGCCAACAGCGAGGAATTAACCTAATTTTCAGGTATTTTTTCCTCACTTATGAACAGGCATTATAGTTTATTCATCAAAAATTATAACATTTTCATTCCTTCATTATACTCTATTTCAACATTTTCTTTAAGGACTACCTATGAAGACTAGTCTTCATAGATCTAACTCGAATCTGACTTACTTGAGTTTCATTTACGACTTTTAAATGAACTGCCTATAAGCCAACTTCGATACTGACCTTTTATTGTCCCTGATGGTCCTGTCTATGAGCTTAGCTCTCGGAATCAGCTGTGACCTTCTCCTGCCGCCCTGTCCCTCGGGATGATCCAATCGAGCGAACAGATCCTCTCTAGAGATGGCCAAGCTCCTGCTCCTCCGCAAACTCGAATGCCCTTCGAAAAAGTTTCGGTGGTCCTGCCCGCCCCACGGGTCCGTCGACACGTTATCGAGACTGGCCCTTTTGGAGAACTTTGAGAGTTTGTCTTGTTGCGGTTTGCGTTTGGGATTGGAGGCGGCGTTGGTCGACGTGTACGGGTTGGAGCGCCGTGAATGATTGGTGCTGGTCGCGTAATCTTTGGTGCAGTTCAGGCTGAGCTTGACGTTGTTGATGCAGGAATCGCTGCTCCTGCTAAGGAGAATCATAGATATAATTACGAGTATAATGTGCTTTAATATTATGTATTATAAATTATATTATTAAGAAAGAAAGTGTTTCATAAAACAGGGTTTTATAAGTAACTTTATGAGACTCACTCTACTAGTGAGCTGAACTTTGGTCAAATTAGGTTATAATAAATTTACTCATTAATAAAATTGTTATATTAATAAATGCCCCTTATGGATGGTGTGCTTTTTCCAAAAACAAAACAAAACTTTATAATAATCGCACAAGATCGTAATAAGGATTTTCGTGTTTTTTCAAATCTTTTTAAGGTAGATTGCGCGCGTATTCAAAAATGTCCTCAGCGTTTCGGAAAATTTACTATTTATCATTTTTAGAAGTCGAACATTCTCGGCACGCCCGCCATAATTTTCAAGCCTACCAAGTTATTCGATTCTGGACCTCCGCCAAATTCTATAAATTCAATTTCTCGACTTGAATGTCTGAATGCAGCGTCAGCAAGCTAATTGATTTTCTGCAATGCCAATGACATTGAAAATCATAATCCCTTTTAGAGCTTTTATGCGAACTGACTTTTCAATCGTGCTTTATTTCCTAAACGTATTATGCCGTGTCGATTTTTTAAAATGCATGTGAAGGATATATTATTTAAAAATTATATGTAAACCACTAAATTAACAAATTCACAAGTCAAAAAATTATAGACTAGACTGGGTCGAGGTATTATTTGAATAATAGTGCGACGTTTGTTTATTTTAAACATCAGTTTATTTGTTAATAATTTATTTTAAAACAAACTATTCTAATTTATATTTTTCGAATGTCTTTAAATTGTTCACTATTTATCTTTACAACTGTTTGTATACGACTAACTGACTCCGTGTTCCGCCACCAATATTTATATACATATTGAAAATTCTGGAGGATTCCAGAATGCTCCCCGCCAAAACTAGAAACATTATCACGTCATATTTGGAATGTACTCGAAAGCGCCTTCGCCATAGTCGTCACATATGTTTGGTCTTAAGGGGTTTAATTATTATTATTGTTATTTAATTGGTTTTACTTTATTATATTCTATTTTAGTGTGTATATGTCTATGTATATGTTTATAATTATTGTACTTATAATCTCCTACTTTTAGAGTGTAAAATATAGTAAATTTTGCTTGATAGTTCTAGTAAAATAAGTTGTGACTATTTTAGTCACAAACTAATTATTTTAATAACTTTTATTTTCTTTTGAAACAAGTGATTTATCACTTATCGAGTAGCTTATTCATACCAAACTTATTAGTTTTTATTGTATTTTAATTTTGTTTTAACTGTAATGTATATTTTGGATGAATAAATTATTATAATTATGTATGATAATCGATTGAGCCTCAAAGGCCAAATAATACAAAGAGGGACTTGGAGGAATGGAGCATTACTGAATAATGAAATGGCTCGCATTACAATAGGAAACAGAAGGTTAGTATATAATTTTGTTCTGGAAAATATAGAGGATGTCCTAAAAACAAACCGACAAATTCTAAGGGGTTATAAGGGACATCAGAACAAAGACATATATGTACACAAATGAACTGTTTAAGCCGTAGAGCAATAAAATGTTTTAAATCATTTCAAGTAACTAAATTAATTCTTCATTTAGTTAAACATCATTGTCTTTTGTTTGATATTTTCTGTTTCAACTATATTTGAGGAGCAAAAATATTTCTTTATCACAATAAACATTCCAAAGTTGCCAATTTTAAGACCGTTTTGTTTATTTAAAATTTGTGTTGAAAATGGACGATGATTTTTTATTTCAAGAACTTACTGATATGAGAGAAGCTACACTCTTGTATAAACAAAGATACCTGGAACGCTTGCAATCTCATTATACAACATTTGCTTCCATCCATCGTCGTCTTAGAGAAAGGGGGAACCTAAAGCGTTCTGGTGGTGGTGGTGGTCGTCCAAGAACAGCTTTTACAGAGTTATACACCGTTTGACGAAACATCAATCCACAAGTGTTCGAGCAGTTGCACACTATATGGGATCTTCCAAGAGTTCCAAGTCGGCAGTACAGCGTGTCATGCATGAACAACTCCTTCACCCCTACCATTTACAACGCGTAGAAACTTTAGAAACTGAATATTATCCACATAAATTAGCTTTTTGCCAATGGCTTTTGTATTGTTTACTAATGAGGCAAATTTCACGCGCAATCGTTATTTTAATAGTAGAAACAGCCACATTTGGCATAATGAAAATACTCATATGAAAATAATGAGAGCCCCCCTGGAGGCCCCTGGAGCAGCTTGATTGGTAAGGTGCATTGTGAGTGTTTTAAAAATTGGAGTGTACTGTACAAAAATTTTGCTTGAGATTAACCCCTCGCAATTTTCCAATATTTTTCTGGTTTGTTTTCACCCTTAGCATTTTTATTAGTAAATATGTTTCTTGAATTTATTAAATTTTTAAAACTGCCTGCATACTTGCTGGCTTATTAAATTTTTTCTTTTAAAATATTTTTGGTGATGTTGATTTTATTTGTAATTTAAATGTATACAGGGTGTTAGTATATTCGACTAACAACGCTCTACCGACAAAGTTCTCGTTAATAAATTTTGATATACTAACGTGGATCCTTAAAGGGCTCATTTACCGAGATACAGGGTGTTAAAACTTTCAAATCAAAATCCAAAATTTGCCATAAATCAAAAAGCCTTTATATTTTTTTTTTTTGGTGACCAATATGCTCTTTAAGAAAATGATATTTTGACATAAGCTAACTTTTAAAAACATTTATCAGTAGTGCGCTATCAAGGTTAGTGGCAATTTTTTCCTCCTATTTTTTAGACCACTGGAACAAATATTTTTTTTTTATTCCCTGTTAATTTTTAGTTAAAAAAATAAGAATCTCTTTTTAGATAATTTGTAACGAATCAGTATTGCTAAATTCTAATCTAGTAACCATGTGTCAAGTTTTAAGACCTTCCAGACTACATAAAATCATAAGTGTTACATATGGTTGAACTCGTATTGAATAGGTGATTCCAATAATGACTGAATATACAGGGTGATGAATTTGAAAAACCAAAGTGACCAATAATATAAGATCTGGCAACATTGCAAATATTAAATCTGGAATCTCCGTATCCCAAAATAGGTGTACCCCAAATTTTGTACAATTAGGACTAGCAATTTACGAGATAATTGGCCGTTTCCCGACTTTTGGGCCACTCTGTATACTGGAATTTGATCAATTGCAATATTTGAGAAAATTCCAATTCACGATTTTCTGATTGTTGTCCCCTGTTAATTAAAGGTAAATCTATCATACAACTGACTCCTTAGTTGCTTCCAATGATTCCTAATTTCTGAGAAAATAAAATCGTCATTGATATCGTATTGTTTATAACGTTTGTGGTATTTTTTTTTTATAAATAAAATGTTTAAGATCTGAATTGAATCATACAGGAAGCGTTGAGGTTTTGAATCTATTTTATAAGGAATTAATGCATTAATTATATCCTATAATACATTATAGAAAACTGTTACTAATTCGTTGAAGTTTTTATTTAGAGAAAAGAACATCCAAGTTAACACTGTAGTATTATTAAAAAAATTAAATCAATAAAAGCATACTATTTAGAATATGATTGTCTTGATATATTTTAAAGCATCAAAAGAGCTGGGGAATTAAGAGGACAATCCATTGCTATTGGCAAAAGCAACAACATATCAAAACTTCCGAATTTTCAGCAAAGGACCAAATATTTACATTTAAAATGAGCCGTGTCCCCTTGTGTAATTTTGCGAACAATTTGACGCGACTCTCACTCGCATTTGGGCAGTACGTGATCCATTATTTTTCCGTCGTTTTTTGTCCGACAACATCATTATTCTAATTTGTCATCTTTCGTGACATGAATAGAAAAACGCGAAATCTCACTTCAATTAATAATAACGTGAAGCAAAGGAAAAAAGAACGTGCATATAAGAGCGAGTCCAAGCTCATTGTGTAAAAGATGTGTTTTAATTACCGACCACGTCGTACCGTGAATACTAATTCTACATAGTTTCGTCCATTTCGACAGCGCGATTAATAGAGCAACGAAATTAATGACTGTAATGGCAAAATCGGAGAAAGAATATACCTACATACTAACAATGGAGGTTATAGTAGTATTCCGAATGGCAGTCATAAATATTTTATTTCCATTAAAATTGGATGCGTGATGACAAGGCATTATTTTGATTGCCAGTTTGAAATTTTACTAATTATTATACTTATTGTGGGAAAAT
Source organism: Psylliodes chrysocephalus (assembly GCA_927349885.1). Taxonomy (NCBI): domain Eukaryota; kingdom Metazoa; phylum Arthropoda; class Insecta; order Coleoptera; family Chrysomelidae; genus Psylliodes; species Psylliodes chrysocephalus. Next base: position 3,476,242 of record OV651823.1, on the reverse strand, counting down.
ATATTCAGCCAAGTGGATTATACTTTCTAAATTTTACTAAATTTTTATTGACTACGTTTAATAATTTCCTATACTTTTAGTTCATTAATAATATAATCAAAAATCATACATTATATACTTGACTAATAGCTGATAATCATAGTTGGTACATTTGGATGGTAAGTTTTTAGTTTAGTATGATCTTTTTTACGACATTAGTGTTCTCTTTGTGCACACTTTTTCCGACACACTGTATATTACTATTTCATTCAACGATTGGACCCTTATGTAAACTAACTGTGGACAATAAAGAACCTGTCGATTGACCGTGTTTCCAAAAAGAAACGGCTTTATGAAGTGGAAACAGTTGATATTCGCGGGCGGCTCTTTATCTCCCTGGATAAGTGATTTTTATCAAATCGCATTTTTAAGATCAAAGTTGGACAAATATTCTCGTTAGAATATTCAGTTCTAAGTGGTGTCCCTTAAGGCTTTGTCATAGGGCCATTACTATTCAATATATACCCTATAAACCTAGGCAAAGACTTAAATTCCCATATCTTATGTTGCGCTAATGACACGAAGCTATAGTCTAATCCTGTGACAGACTCTGCCCAGCTATAAAAAATATTGAAGCTATTTCAAACTAGTGTGATACCAGGCTGCTTCTAATAAACACGGAAAATGTGTCGTAACATAAATAAATCATATAATTAACGTAAAAATATTCAATTGAAATAGTTTTATTATTTTCGTGCGTTACTGTGCTGTGGCTGTTCGGTGTAATATACGATTTTAACTCGAAAGGTTTCCGCGAATGCCTGTGGTTAGAAAGAGAAGCGAATAGATAGGTGAAACAAAAAAGTGCGTCCGTTGGAAACTACGCTATTTTTAGCACTATTTTGTGCATCGCACGTAGAATACAATATTTAACTTTATGTGCTCGTTTAAGAAATGAATTGCATCTCTCGGATATTAGCAATATTGATATTCGTCAGTTATTAGATTTTGGCTATCGAAAAGCAATAAAAGACTTTAATGACCAAGCAAAAAAAAATTGTTACATTTTGTCCCGTCTTATTGATTGTGTAAAATTTTGTGGTGAATTTGAAATAGCATTGCGAGGACATGACGAGTCATCGGAGAGTTTAAATCCATGAATATACAGAGGGCTTATTGATTTGTATAAGAAATCGATATGGCTATGAAAACAACATTTGCAAGGAACTTATTTATGGCAGAAAAGATTTACATCGTGCGGGAAGTGCCTTAGCAATTTTACAATTTCTATTCGATAGGAACTTGACTGAATGCTTTAGTGAAACTGTAATGTTATTAAAATTAATCTGCACGATTCCGATGACCAGTGTCGAAAGTGAACGTTGTTTTTCTACATTGAAAAGAATGAAATCTTTACTGACAAATGTTAAGTATTAAAAAAGAGATGATTCCCTCAATACTCGTGTTATAGATGTTTTCGCAAAAACAAAAATCATAATAGATTTTTTGTATAAATAAACTACAGAATTACCTGATGAATAGAACAAAAACCACACACTGATATATTAGGTAAACGTATTTTTCCATTATTTATATAAATTAAATTTGACGTTTCTTTCTTGCACTGTACTAATCGAGGTATTAATTTTGTATACGACATTGTTTAAAATATTTTTTCTTCTAAAGAGCAACACACTAAAATTTGAACACCCATTTTAACTTATCTAGAGCCGCCACTGACCCAAACTCTGCCTGGTTCCATACCCATGCAGTCCTATTCCAACTCATACGTGTACTACTTAATGGCATTAAATATTTTCTTTAGGCAGATTTTATAGCAAAAATATTACCGATAGTCACCCTTAATGAATCACCATGTATTTTACATAGGTAAACATTCGTGTATAAAAATAACTCACCTAGAATTGTTTAAAAAAGCACATTTCTATTTGATTGTTAACAATTAATCATGTGTATCAGAGAGAGCCGCATTTTCAACTGAATCTGAATTCCAACAAAAATATTTTCGATGCGTATTACATGATGATGTTCTCATTACCATAAAGTTATTAGTATGGATGTTCTATTTATTTTTAACTATTTGCTAATAATTTAGATACACATTTTGGTTTTCACTTTCAATATTCACGTGTCTATGTGTATTGGATATTATTTTAAAATATATATTTTTTAAAATAAGATTCATAATTATGGCTAGATCACTAAATGCTAACAGAAATCAAGTCATACGATTTATTAGAGCTATGAAGTTGAGTACCATATCTTGTTTAGCAATGAAGACCTTATTTCTTATTTTGCAAAGTGTTTTCAGCATTAAGCCATCATCTGTGTTGTCAATAAAATTATAAGGTTACAGATTAAAAAACAATTAGTGTAAGTTAATAGATAATAAAAAAAAAATTGCAAAATTCGAAATTTGAGAAGCTCTTGCTCAATCAAAATTGACATAAAAGAATAAGTCAAAAAGTGGCAGACATTTGTCATTCAGCCAACTTCTTTGATTGATTATGAATACATTTTGTAAAAAATTAAATTGAATATGAAAAATATTCATAGGTACTTTTAAAAAATGTTACCTAAAAATAATGTAAATGTATTTAAAACATACATACTCGTATTATCTAAGATCCTAAAACCAAGATTAAGCAGCATAATATACGAAAGCAGAAGCAAACATACTCTTTCTCTTTACTTATCCTAGCGTAATGAACAGAAATAAAGAAAGGAAGCACCAAGGGATTTGTAGAAGGACGCTTTCTTGTCTAGGGACTTTTTATTAAAACACACCAAAATTAGGCCTGAGTTAAATAGGTATCCAAACATATACAATACGAAAATAGGGAAAGGCAAGATTATTCAATCCTAAACTGTGATGATTGTCTCTGACAAAAATTGTATTAGGCAGTTGCATATATGTTTATTATTCTTAACTAAGATTGGATTACAAAACAATAATAAAATTTAATAAATAGCAAAAAACAACCGCAAAAATAATGGGTATAAAAAGATTTAACTTTTGTCCAAAAATTCAAATCAATAAACCCAAAAAAAATTCGCCAATAGATAGCACGGTAAGTCGTTAGCATGGTACCAATCGAAGGACAATATGAGCAAAATATTAAGTAAAATATTGCATAACCTGTAAAATATTAATATCTATTGTTTTACAATTCAACACTATACCATAATAAAAAATTTTAAATCAATATGTGCACATTTGCACCTATTTATAAACAAAAACGTTTAATGTTGAAACACAATATACTATTAGGCTTTCAAATTGGAAGAGGTTACTAACACAATCTGTGTGAAAAAGTAGTAGTAGAGAGAAGGTAAGTCGAATTTAAAATCTAGTGTTTTGAGCTGCCAAATATGCATGTTAAGACCACAAACGCACTACATTAAAATATATGCCAGCGTTCAGCGTAATATGAAATTATTTAAATTTTCTTTTTCAACTGTCAACATAATAATAATAATAATAATAATAATAATAATAATAATAATAATAATAATAATAATAATAATAATAATAATAATAATAATAATAATAATAATAATAATAATAATAATAATAATAATAATAATAATAATAATAATAATAATAATAATAATAATAATAATAATAATAATAATAATAATAATAATAATAATAATAATAATAATAATAATAATAATAATAATAATAATAATAATAATAATAATAATAATAATAATAATAATAATAATAATAATAATAATAATAATAATAATAATAATAATAATAATAATAATAATAATAATAATAATAATAATAATAATAATAATAATAATAATAATAATAATAATAATAATAATAATAATAATAATAATAATAATAATAATAATAATAATAATAATAATAATAATAATAATAATAATAATAATAATAATAATAATAATAATAATAATAATAATAATAATAATAATAATAATAATAATAATAATAATAATAATAATAATAATAATAATAATAATAATAATAATAATAATAATAATAATAATAATAATAATAATAATAATAATAATAATAATAATAATAATAATAATAATAATAATAATAATAATAATAATAATAATAATAATAATAATAATAATAATAATAATAATAATAATAATAATAATAATAATAATAATAATAATAATAATAATAATAATAATAATAATAATAATAATAATAATAATAATAATAATAATAATAATAATAATAATAATAATAATAATAATAATAATAATAATAATAATAATAATAATAATAATAATAATAATAATAATAATAATAATAATAATAATAATAATAATAATAATAATAATAATAATAATAATAATAATAATAATAATAATAATAATAATAATAATAATAATAATAATAATAATAATAATAATAATAATAATAATAATAATAATAATAATAATAATAATAATAATAATAATAATAATAATAATAATAATAATAATAATAATAATAATAATAATAATAATAATAATAATAATAATAATAATAATAATAATAATAATAATAATAATAATAATAATAATAATAATAATAATAATAATAATAATAATAATAATAATAATAATAATAATAATAATAATAATAATAATAATAATAATAATAATAATAATAATAATAATAATAATAATAATAATAATAATAATAATAATAATAATAATAATAATAATAATAATAATAATAATAATAATAATAATAATAATAATAATAATAATAATAATAATAATAATAATAATAATAATAATAATAATAATAATAATAATAATAATAATAATAATAATAATAATAATAATAATAATAATAATAATAATAATAATAATAATAATAATAATAATAATAATAATAATAATAATAATAATAATAATAATAATAATAATAATAATAATAATAATAATAATAATAATAATAATAATAATAATAATAATAATAATAATAATAATAATAATAATAATAATAATAATAATAATAATAATAATAATAATAATAATAATAATAATAATAATAATAATAATAATAATAATAATAATAATAATAATAATAATAATAATAATAATAATAATAATAATAATAATAATAATAATAATAATAATAATAATAATAATAATAATAATAATAATAATAATAATAATAATAATAATAATAATAATAATAATAATAATAATAATAATAATAATAATAATAATAATAATAATAATAATAATAATAATGTATGGACCGCTTTAGTATCCTCCATGTATACATGAAAATCCATCGTTTATATCTACATCAACGTGATATAGACATTCCGAAGTCACATTCAGAATAGAGACAGATCCTTCAGAACTATTTGTAATATCGAGATCCTGCGAGAAAATCCCTAGTCGCACCTATCCTGGTCTATATATTGATTTAGAGGCCATGATATTCTGGAAGCGTTCCAATTTTAAATAACAATTCCTTTCGCTGTATACAGGCGTCTGATCTCGATCTCGTCGATGTCTAGATATTGGAAATATATTTCCAAGGTGTTGGAGAGAAACTTTAATATAAAGGAATTAAGTTTTAAGTTAATGCACCTACGGGAATATTAGGAATATTTATTTTTGTTACGGAAAAACGGAAAATACAGGGATCGGCATATGCTGTTCGCTAACATGGAAAAGGCATACGACCAGGGGTGGTTTCTCCATTGGTTCATTTGTGCTGTAAACACCCAGTTTTCATACGTGTTAATTTATATTTTTTGGTACACCATTGTCCTCTGGCTGATTGCGTCCTGTGGCACAGTATACCTAAGTATACTGTGTCTGTGGCGCATTATGATGAGTGAGCCTTACACGAGTGAGACGACATGGTGAATGCATATAGCTAAAAAGAGAAGACAACACGCCAACAGATCCTTCAAACTGTCAAATAATACATTAATTGGCGCGCCGCTCACAAACAAGGTTGCCAAACCAGTGTTGCCAGTCTAGTACAATTCACAATTCACAAATAGCTATGTTCGTTTGATCTGTCTACAGGCACAGCATAATTTTGTAAATAACCATAGGAATAGAGTAAGGGTTATATTTTAATATTTTATCATTCCATTTCTTTTATTTTGCATAATAATTATTTTTCTTTAATTATATTTGACCATAAATATGAGACACGAGAAACTGGCTGAACACTAGTTCTTTTTGGTATTAATAGGTTGGCAACATTTTTCGTTAGAAATTTGTCAGTTCTATGATCAAACTGTCACTTTTTTTAAATATAACTTGTTTTTTTCGATTTGATTTTTGGAAGAAGATGGCTGTTGGGATTTAGCTCCGCATTGTGTTAAATAGTGTTGAGTAATAATTCGTTTCAGAGCTTTCTGTTTTGTCCAAGGGCCCCCGTGCCAATGTTTATGTTACTTTTATTTTGGATGAACCTGGTTTTTGATCAAAATCTGAGGCAAGTGAGACGCTGAGAGATACTTTCTTCCACGTGTTGCTGGATCCCGGTAGCAGAGAAATGAGAAATGATATGAACAAAGTCTATTGATTTTTAACAAATCTGATTAAAAATAGGGGGTTAAGATGGGTTGAAATTAAAAAAAAAATCCTAAATTAAAAACGAAAAGCAATATCAATATGAAATTTTTAGTAAAAATCAAGGTCTATAAGGAGATGAGGCCTATATTGATTGTGAAAACAATCTGCTTAAAAATGGGGGTTAAGGGGGTCTGTTAAACTGCGAAGAGTATCATTTAAAATGGCAGGCATTATATATCTTATTCTAGTTTGTGTCTGTGTAATATTATGTATTGTAATGGGACTGATCTCATAAAATAAATTTAAAACATTTTAGTTCTTATTTTATTTGCCAATAAAAGGTATTTAAAAAATATATTTTTTATTTGACATCTGTGACAAATTATGAAAATGATTAAACTTACAATAAAAACTAAAAAATGGTAGGTAAAGTTTCATATAAAATTTTTTATACAAAAATCAATGTCAAGCTTTCTACATAACTTGATATATATTTAAAAATAATCTCAAATTATGAAGAAAACTCAGTTTACTAACTAATAATGTTTATAAATGGTTTTCAACGTATTGAAAACAAAACAAATATCACACTAACTAAAATATTCATTTATTAATACAAACTCAATAAAAAAAACAGCGATATTGACATAAAATTATTGGAAAAAGTGAACACCCATTTTAAATTACCACAAGCCGCCACTGTCGGATTATATAGCTTGCTTGACCCTTCTCAAACCTTCTCGAACTCCCTAGATTTTTCTTTACAAGTAATTACGCTTCCAGACATTTCTAGACTATTCTATCTTCTTTTACTCATACCTTTACTTATGATGCAGCACAATGTAGTGTGATTGGTGACATTGCACTTCTTTTTGTATTTGTACGTGTCCTGTAACGGCCGCAGTCTACTGCAGGGTGTAGAGTAACAATATTTTATTTAACAAGGTCGTAGAGTACTTAATTAGAGTTATATCAAATACTTTATGTACAAGTTATTACGTACATGTTTCCACTTTTATTGCATGATGTAAAACATTAACAATGTTAATAACAATCCCTCAGATCAAAGTTCACATAAATTTCATACTCCTCTTCTAAATTTTTCTGATACAACTTTTACAGAAACTGAAATTGACTTCCTTAACAAGGGTATAAAATTTAATCCAACTAGATCAAATGCCATTTCACTTAATAAAAACTTAGAACTACTAGCAGTAGAAGCAGAGTCCATTTTACAAAACTTTGAAAAAGAAAAAGAAACGTTATTAAATAACCTCTCTTCAAGAGGCACTTTTAATGATAATTTAATTAAAAACATTAATAAAAAGATTAAAAATAATGATCTAATATTGACAAAAGCAGATAAAGGCAATTGTCTATTAATTCTGAACAAATTTGATTACTTGTCTAAAGTTTACAACTTTTTGAACACTAACAGTTTCGTTATAATCACTAACCCCTTAAATAAGTATAATACCAAATTTAAAACTACCCTTAAAAATTGTACACATTTGACCAATGATTCCTTGTTTAATAAATTCAAACCAGATCACAAATTAATACCTAGGCTATATGGCCTTCTCAAAATCCACAAATCTGACAATTTTGATGACATACCAATCCGTCCTGTCGTGTCATATATAAATTCACCAACATATTATACATCAAAGTGGTTGAATGACATACTCAAAATCCATTATAAAGATCACTTTACACATACAGTCAAAAATAGTGTACAACTTGTAAACAACATCAAAAATGTTCACATAAATGATACAGATTCTTTGATCTCTTTAGATGTATCAAACTTATTCACAAATATTCCTATACCAGAGGTTCTAGGTTTTGTTGAATCACATTTGTCAAGTTCGAATATGTCTGATATTGAACTAGTAGAATTTTTGAACCTTCTCAAGGTTTGTTTAGAACAAAACTTTTTTTCATTCAACAATGAAATTTTTTCACAAACAAATGGACTTTCTATGGGATCTCCACTTAGCCCAATATTAGCAGACATATTTATACACAATTTTGAAAAAGAAAAAATCCTTAAAAACAACCTTTTCCACTCAAATGTGAAATTCTATTATAGATATGTTGATGATATTTTGATTTTGTGGTCAGGTAACTTAGACTCATTAAATGACTTCTTGACTTATATCAATGACTTACATTCTAATATTAAATTCACATTAGAAATTGAAATAAACAAATCTATTAACTTCTTAGATCTTAAAATCTCACACAATAATAACAAGTTCAACGTTCCTCTGTCTACGAAAAACTTTAATAAGGAACTAAATATAATTAAAACTATTGCTATTCGCTCCGTGCGCGACAGCAGCGCCAATTTGTTTTGGTATTAAAGGAGTATTTCTGCCTATACTGACAAATACAATTTTTAATAGAATTCGTAAATAAAAAGTATATATGTTAGTTTTAATAAAAGTATATGGATTTATAAAACAATTAAAACATTAATTTATTATTATTATATATTTTTCACGCTTAAATTGAAGAAAATTATGTATAATCATTAAAAATCAATAATAAAATATAGGCAGGCAACAGTATTTACTGGAAAATGTATGAGAAGTTGCCTAAGTCTAATAAGTTGTCATTGAAGAAACCATTTATAATAGCGTGAAGTTAAAATGTATAAAAAGGATCGCTACTTATATTTTCATTTTTGTTCTAAAGAAAACATAGAATGAATGATTAAAACTGGTTTCCGATCAGTAAGTCACAAAATTGCATACCAGCCAAATATTATAATCAACGGCAGAAAATCTTGAAATCTAGTCCTTGCTGAATGAACATTTAAGAATAAAGGGATATTAAAGAACATCGTAAAATGATAATTTATTGTTTATTTAAAAACTTTCTAGTTTCTGATGTCTACTATTTCCAGCATTACTGTTATTATCACAAAAATAAAGGTAATTTTTCTTCTTATTGTACACCTATCCATTTATTTCTTTGATTTAATTTCCACTTTGTTAGTGAAATTTGTTATATAAGTTTCACTGTTTTTTTTTGCTAGTATTTGTACAATTTTCAACACAGCAACTCCGGTTGCTTATTGTGTTGTTTTTACCTACTTTTTTGAAAAAAAAGTAAAATGTATACGTGTATTTGATATGCCAAAATTACAAAATATCCCCCTAAAATGCACGAATTATCCGCAGCTAGCGCTAGTATCGCTTTTGCTTCCCTTTCCATGACTTCGCACGGAGCGAATAGATCACAACTTTGAACTAGATATTATTGATAAAATGCTAACACATAAACAAAATAAAATTCAACAAAACTTAGTTTATATTAACAATCCTAATATGGTACATGACTAACCACCAGTAAGAAATACATTTCTCTTACCTTTATTGGAAAAGCATCCTATAAAGTGGCAAGCTTACTTAAAGACCACTTTAAAGTATCTTTCAAAACCCCCTCCTCATTACATAAGTTATTTGTTCATAATAAAGATAAATTAGATCCCTTTGACTTATCTGGAATTTATAAATTAACTTGTAAATCTTGCCATTCTTTCTATGTGGGACGCACATTTCGAAATTTCAAGATCCGTTTAAAAGAACATTTGCGTTGTCTTAACCAAAATACAACAGGTTTTTCACATTTTGCCAACCACCTACTGGACTCAAATCACGACTTCGATTCAACTGAAGGTTTCGAAATCCTACATAGTTCTTACCATAGATTTACTCTTAATAGCTTCGAAAGCCTCGAGATATTGAGAAATTTAAAATTAAATCCTGTTGGTTGCTTAAATGCCCAGATAATGTCATAAACTCCTCCTGTTTTCTCAACACTAATCTAAATTTATCGTTCTAACTTCCTTTTTAACCTCCCCCTTTATTTCTATTCACATATTTTCTTGCAAGGGGTACATTTCAGTAAGTAATTTTTTTCCCACAAGAAACCAACGAGCACGTTTAAAGATTAGGTTAGATTGTGTGATATTCACATCCGTCATTTTCTTCTTTTCTTCTTTTATTCTTCAGTTGCTTCACAACAGTTAACCCAGTCATTTCTTCTTCTTTCTTCTTCCTACAACATCACATACACTTGGTGATTGGTTCATGGCCCAAATCTTATATAATAAATAATAAATTATTTCTTCACTCATGGTTTACATCTTATTACCTATACCCTGTCATGGGTTTACCCAAGAATTTTTTTGTTAATACTTGCCACCACCTGTAGAGGCCTTAACTTGACAGGTCTCTTTTCAAAAATGTTAGTTTTTGAAAAAACAACAAGGTTGTTTAAAATAAGCCTTATCTTTTAATCTGTTTAATGTATGTGATTTGTTTTGTATGGTCTTGAATATTTTAAATTTTTACTATTTCAATTGACTAATATTTGTTTTTTCAAATATTTTTAACTTTTTATTACTTGTAAACTTTGTTCATTTTACAATTTATTTCACCCCACATTTGATGAAACTTGTTTTGTAGTATTCCCTAGTGGATGGAGAGTATGGTGAGTTTCCTCTTTTTTACTATTTTATATATCGTTTGCTCCAAGTTAACACACCTTACACCACATATTCTCCTTTCCACTAGGCGAGCCTGAAGATGAAGTGATGACACTTCGAAACCGGTCGCACTCAATGTTTTGTTAAATAATTAAACATTGACTTTCCTTGTGAGATATAAAGGACTTTTTCTCTCCCTTCACCTTAAAATTACCTCAACTCACACATGGCTACCCCCCTTGTCAATGATGTATAACTTATTTGGTAAAATCTGGTACATTTTATGAACTAATGTAGCGAAATATTGCAGCAGTTTCTAAAGAAAGAAAACTGATGGAGAAGTTAGGCAGTTAATAAAGCGAATTGATGCGCCTTGCATCAAAAATGCGGCAGGATAAAAGGAGCAAACCATTTTCCGATAAGGACTGATCTCGTCCGTCCGTTCTATTACATTGTTAAACCCCTCGAGCACATTTACATAATTTTCAATTTTTTATTTCGTTTCTAAACTTCATTAAAAACATTCGCATTCAAATCGAAACTTTTTGCAGCACAAATTAAATGAAATTGGCAATTTTCGAATCATAATTTTATTATTTCTATTTTAATTTAGTTAATGTAGGGTTTTTATTGTAACGATAAATGTGTTGATTTAATTTTGTGACTATTTTTTTTAAATACATGAACAAATTGCGTCAGTAAAACTGGAGGTCAATTTATTGGCCGTGAAAAAAGTAAGCTGAATATTGAATGTAATCAAGTTTTTACTATGTATCATCAGAAAAACCGTAAAAAGGTCATCAAAATTCCGAGAGATAAATTTAATGGGATGAAATAATAATTTGCTTGAGCTTTCGTGATGTATATTTAGGTCCTAGATCCTTTAAAAATACTAAACGACTTTTCAAAAAATAAAATTCTTCAAAGTTTTATTTCACATTAAAGCATGGGGCGATTCGTTTAGGATTTTGACGGCAATCATAACTTAAAAAGATTAGAGCAGATGATCCTAGAAGACTGTAGAGACAAAAACAAACAAAACGGGATCGATTACAGGACCTGCGACTTTGCGAGTGAAGTTTTAAAATCCAATTCACTTGATTTGATTCCGGAAAAAATATGGTAAAGGGATTTACGTTTTTATGTTCCGATGTCCATGAAAGGAAATCGAATTTTTTTTGGGTGCCAATCTGAAACCAACCCAAATCGACTTTCATATTTTTTGTTATAAAACTGAGAGTGTAGGTTAAAAGTTTTTATAAAGGATCTATTCTGTAGCGATTGATTTATATTTTAATAGCCATTAAAATATTGACGAATTTAAAAATATATTCAAATTCATTAACTTACTTCTGTCAATATTTAAACTAATTTTAAACGGATTCCTTTAAAACATGGTTCGAAAATATAATAATGTTTTTTGCACAATAGTTATTTTCCTAACAAGTGCGGAAAGTGTTACTTTCCCGCACGCGACTGCAGTTGGCCCGAACGACGCGAAGCAGAGTTCGGGCTAGCGGCCAAGTGCGGGAAAGACACTTTACGCATGAGTTAGGAACATTATTTTTTCTACGACCGTATACAGGGTGTTATTGAAATACACGTACATATTAAAATGGGGAATAGTATGTAATGACCAAAAACGATTGGCACCAATTTTAACTTCAAATTCTAAAATTTAAATATTGGGGAAGAGTCCCCTTTTCCGACCTACTAGTTTCCATATTTAAAGAAGTAAAATAAATCGAAATTGAACTTACCCATAGAAATTGCACTGTTGCCGTAGCAAAACCAATTAATTCAAAATAAAGTTTATTACAGTAATTGTTCAAAATGCCGTCCATTATTATTTACACACACTTGCAATCGTCTTTCCAAAGAACTTTGAACATTAGAAATTTGTCTTGGATTTTGTCGTAGTTCCTCGGCTACCGCATTAACTTTATTGGTTAATTGTTCAACACTATTAATAGGTTCATTATAAACCAGTTGTTTCATGTGACCCCACAAAAAGAAATCGCATGGATTTAAGTCCGGAGATCTCGGAGGCCACTTAGTAGGTCCATTTCTGCCTATCCACTTTTGAGGAAATCTAATGTTCAAAAACTGCCGTACGTTTAAATCAAAGTGAGGAGGAGCGCCATCTAGTAGGTACCACATCCGTTGCCTTAATTGTAACGGTATCTCTTCTAGGAGTACTGGCAAAATATCTTCTAAAAAGTGGAGATATCCTGGCCCATTTAATCTGTTCGGGAGAACATAAGGCCCGATTAAATACTGATCTATTATGCCAGCCCAAACATTTATTGAAAATTTTCTTTGATGCCCAGTTTCCCTAATGGCGTGAGGATTTTCATCACTCCAAATATGCGTATTGTGCATATTGAACACGCCATCACGAGTGAATGAAGCCTCGTCAGTATACAATAATATTTTTAGAAAATCAGGAATATCAACACATTTTTGAATCATCCATTCACAAAACTCCACTCTCTTTTCTTCATCACCTGGATATAAGGCCTGGACTTTTTGGATGTGATAAGGATGTAAACCTTGTTCTTTAAGTGTCCGCCACACAACAAATGAGGACACTCCAATTTCAAGACCTAGTCTTCTACAACTTAATTGAGGCCGGTTTTCAACAGCTTCCAATATTTCTTCTTCGGCCGCCAATGTTCTTTGTGTTCTTGTTCTCCCTCGATCTGCATTGACACTCTCAAATTTTCCATGGTCTCTTAGATGCTGAACAGTTGAAATAAACGTACGACAGTCCGGAATTCTCCGATTTGGAAACCGTTCGCGATACAGGATTTGTGCTTGCCGAGAATTTTCTCCAGCTGCCCCATAAACCAGCACTATATCCGTTAGTTCAATATTCGTAAATAGTGGCATCGTAAAAAAATATTTAAAAGTAATCGTAACAACACTTTTTACCAACTTGGAAATGACGCGCTCGTGTTAGCCAGATTCGTAAATCAACTAAAATTTTAATAATCTATAGTTTCAAAAATGTATAGTTTAAAAACAATCATTTATCAAATATTCTAGTTTTTTGATAACGAGGGTAGTAAAAACCAGTCTTCGGAAATAGAAATTAATTCGAAAATCTTGGCAACATGGTTATTTCTTACAAGACTAGTTTTCTTATCATCTGACAAAAACTTGCATATTAATTACTGTTGATGTTTAAAATAGGTAAATAAACCTAATTTATATAGGTCATCCTCAACATATCAGTGAAGTACGTTTGTTTCAGAATTAATTTTCAAAAATTAATAACTCCCTTAATAAGGGGTATTTTAAAAAAATAATATTTTTCTACATTCAGTGGGGATCTGCGCAATACCCAGTTTTAATATGTACGTGTATTTCAATAACACCCTGTATACAAAAAAGTAGGAAACATTATTTTTGGAAAATTATTTTATTTCAACATATACAAATCTTTAAATAAAAACAACTAATTATGGATATTAATGTTAAATACACAATTTGTAGCATTTTGTAAATTATGTAAAATTGCCGGTACAGAGGAATTAGTTGGTGTTAATTGGCTATTAATAGTCGTAACGCTCGTAGATTGAAAAGATGACGTGGACGGGAGTGACATCGGTTGCAGGTCGCATGAAGGTGAAAATGACGGTGGCAGCAAAGGTTGCAAGTCATTTCTATTTGAAAGAATTTTATTCGAAATGTTTTTCTTCTGTGTTTCGGAGTCCTCCAAATAGCCTTCAGCGATAGTAGTGGACTTCCAGCCACCGACACGTTGTATATTGGTTATCGCTTCACCTGAGTCTGCAAGAATGTTGCTGAAGAACGTCTAAAACTGTGTCCTGTATATCGTTCAGGATTAGGTAGACGCAAATATGCAGCAATCTCTGTTGGCATCTTACCAAAGGTGTTTACGCCAACGCACTGAATTGAGCATTTTCCCTTCTTATAATTAATAAAAAAGCGGCGATGCGGAGTGGTAGGTGGTCGTAAACCTGCGTACTTTCTGTACAGCTTCAGAAAGTTTCCATTATTTATTTCTTCACATAAAACAAATGATCTTGAAGAATGATTTTTAGAATCGGAAATTTTCACAACTATCAGATTGCCTTTATCTTGTATATCATCGAGAGTGATATTTACAAGCTCCGCTCTGCGGAGAGCACCAGCTAAAGCAAAAATGGTACTCACTTTAATCATAAGGTATACCTCATCAGGGGCTAACATAAACCTGGATATATCTTCTTTGGTAAAAACCTGCGCCTTCTGTGCTCGAAAACCAACATTTTTTTGTTTTAGAAATGACGTTAACTTATGGAACTGGCTTATATCCAAATTTTGTTTTATTTTTACTAAACTTTTCACCATCGAATAGCGAGACCATAAAGTATTAGATTTCAAAAACTTACTTAGGTGCGAAAAATACGCCAGAAACACCTCTTCTTTGTAGGTTTTTACCCCTTCCTGTTTACACCATGTGACAAAATGGTCGTATTGTTTTTCATATCTTCCTCGTGATTTGGCAGGTAACACCTCCAAATGTGCTTCATTTGCAGCTTTTAAAATGGCTTCGGGCAGCTCTTCATCCGATGAATCCATTATTTCTTTAATTTATTTTAATTCACTTGACGCTTCAACAAACAACTTTGACGTTTTTGTAACAATAACACGCCTTGGTTACCATATAGCAACCATATCAAAGCCATACATGTCACAGCCTAGTCTGACTTTTAAAAATATACAGAAGGTATATAAAAATATCTCTATTATTCAAGTTTTCCAAAAAATTAAAATTATAACAAAAAGCAAGAAAAAAAGTAAATTTTATTAAATGGAATAGTTGGAAAATACTAAATTACCTATTGTAACAATAGTTATAACATCCGAGGTAAAAAAACTATACAATAGGTAAGGCCAAATATTCATAATTTTCTTTCCCGCACTAGTGCGGGAAAGTGACACTTTCAAAACTAAAATGCGTGCGGGAAAGTGGGTAAAAATACACGGTCGTAAAAAAACTATATTTTAAATTTTACCATAAATACAAAAACCTATATTCTAAACAACAAATTAAAAAGAAAAAACAAAAATAATTAATAAAATAAACAGATTTTAACATTATTTTATTAACATTCATATTTTAATAGAAACACATAATTAAAAACCTATATTCTAAATTCTAAACAACAAAACCTTTTATTATAGCATTTATAACTGTAATTAAAAAGAAAAAAGTTGAAAGCAAACAGATTTTAACAATATTTTGTTAACACTGATATTGGTATATCCTCATCTGATGAGTTATTAATATCAATATACGGGGCTGAGAAATAATCGGCCTCGACAAGAGTTGGCGGCGCTAGGAACAAATGCAATTGTTTTTCGTAAAAACTATCTTTCAAGTGACTTCTGTCAAATTTTCAGCGAGCCGCGTCACTTAGTTTGTACTTGACAGTGATTGAATTCAAAAGATTTTGCATTTTTACAAAAATGAATAAAATCAAATATTGCGCAGTGATTAGATTCTTGTTTTTAAAAAAGAAAACGAACGATGAGATCAAAATCGAACTGGATGATGTGTATGGGGACTCCGCACCTTCGTTATCAACAATAAAATATTGGACTGCCGAATTTAAACGCGGTCGTACGATAATTTTTGATGATGAGCGTCCAGGCCGTCTAAGAGAGGTCACCACACCAGAAGTGGTCGATAAAATCCCATAATTGACGATTGACTGGTAAGAGTGTGTGAGATTGCTGAGGCTGTGGGCATCTCACGTGAACGAGTGGAGAATATACTGTACGAATATTTGGGAATGACGAAGCTCGCTGCCAGATGGGTGCCACGTTTGCTCAATGCCGACAACAAGCGAAACCGTGTGACAACTTCAAAGGAGTGTTTGGCAATATTTAACCACACTAAGAAGGACTTTTTGCGCCGTTTTGTAACCATGGATGGAACATGGATTCAACACAATACGCCAGAGACGAAGGAACAGTCAAAGTAGTGAGTCTCTCAGGGCGAGTCAAAACCAAAGAAAGCCAAAGTGGGTCTGTCTACCAACAAGGTCATGGCCACAGTTTTTTGGAATGCGCACGGTATAATTCATATCGATTACCTTGAAAAGGGCAAAACCATCACCGGCGATTATTATTCAAAGCTGTTGGACCGATTCGACGACGATTTGAAGCAAAAACGACCGCATTTAGCGAAGAAGAAAGTGCTGTTCCACCAGGACAACACACCAGCGCACAAATGTGCAGTCGCAATGGCAAAACTGTATGAATCGCGTTACGAATTGGTTCCTCATCAGCCATACTCCCCAGATTTGGCGCCCAGCGACTATTATCTGTTTCCAAACTTGAAAAAATGGCTCGGTGGTAAGATATTTGAGTCGAATGGGGAGATCATCGCTGCGACAGAGGGCTATTTTAAGGACTTCGAGAAGTCGTATTATTCGAAGGGCATCGAAAAATTGGAGAATCGTTGGACAAAGTGTATAAAGCTTAAAGCGGACTATGTTGAGAAATAAATTGAGTTTTGCCAAAAAAAGTTGTACTTTCTTGCCTAGGCCGATTATTTTTCAGCCCAGCCTCGTACCATCTCGATCGGGTTAAGCTCGAAATGATATGGTGGTAAGCATAAAACAGTTACCATTTATTTTGCAACCATTTCCTCAATCTTATATTTGTCGTATTGGTCTCTGTATGCATTGGAAACTTCAAGCAGCTCAAATAAACAAAATATGAACCGTGATTGGTGGATTTCATATTTGTGCAGTGTTTTTACTAGGTAGAATGGATATGAAATATATTCGTTCAGTTAAACGCAATGGCATACTTGTTCACATGTACTTATATTCACAAATAATATAATCATTTGTGTACATTTTTTGTTTGCTTAGAATTAGTCACATTACCTTTAAATTTATTTATTATTATGTTTTGTTAAAAAATACCGTCATGTCAGCGTCGCTTCTAGCAAAAGCCGTGTGTGAGAGCTCCTTTCTTGTCCAAGGTGTGTAAAGCTGGCTCTGAAACGATCAAAATGGCAACTGTTTCTCTTTTTCTGACCGACAAATCATATTTTCTAGTGGTGACATTACTTGTCTCGTGGAACACTTTTATTGGCTACGAAGTGACGCTTATATATCACAAGAGGGTGACGTAATCGTTTTGTCGATTTCAGCGTTGCAGAGTAATGATGCAGGTGCGACGCAAGATGCAATGCTGCAGGAGTGGCGCTAGATACAATGTTGAGGGTATCTCAACAGAGTCAAATGAGTAATTTTATTCAAACGTACATTCGTACTGCGTCGGCAGTTGGACCAAGAACGTATTGGGGAACGTATGTCTTTGGAACCGCCACTTCTGCAACCCCGACACTGTTAAAAATTGTACGTCTGTCAATAGTTGGAAAGCAGTCCAGCGATGGATAGTAGTGTGACCGAAATATCATATGTACGTTCAGAGCGGACGGACTTAAGTGAACGCAGTGAAACGTATGACCGACGTATAAAACCGGCCTTAGGAGCATAATCTAAACAAGCTGATTTAAGGCAACCGGACGACTATCATTACTCAAATCTTAAAAAAAACCGACAAATTATATAACTAGTTTATTAGATTTAAACGCCATTGTAACGAAATCGTTGAAGCATGTCAGTTAATGGAACCTTTCCGCATCTTGACTCGGCGTTTCTATAACCTTTGCACTTACTTTATATCTCGACTCGTCAAACCGCAAATAATTGTTTAAAAAATCGAAGCCGTGACATAAATATACATGACGGTGTTAATTGTTGTTTTTTTCTTTTTAATTTTATGGTTTAGCGCAAAAATCGAAAGTGTAAATATGTAAAGGGAAGGCCTTGATCGGGTGGTTTTTTATTTCTGCGGTTGCGAGATTTATTAAAAGTATTGTGGTTTTATTATAGATGTGGTTTCTTATATAAAGATCGTTCAGTCGTTAAAAAAAATAAAAAAAAACTAATTTAAAAATTTATAAATGTAAAAAAATAATAAAAAATGGAAAAATTCAAGATTTAAAAATTAAAAAACATTGAAATCTAACAAAACGGTACGTTATTTCAAACTTAAGGTGCTTATAATTTTCAGACAAGGATATTTCAGAAAATGATTTTGTTAATAAATTTAAATTTTGGCAAAATAAATAAGGTAATATTATTTAGACACGCATATATTTTAAAGTATTAATTCCTTCCAGTCTCCGTAAAAAAAAGCTTTAAAATTTTAAATATCATAATTAAAATAAATGCATTCCTCAACAGCACTATTTCTAATATAGTCCCCAAATTTAAGCTCTTAATGTCTTATTAATTAATATTTAAAATTTTCTACGGATTCTGTTAAACTAAGATAGCTTATTTGGCACCCTCTATGCGATACACCAAAAATTAGAGTTTATTCGAGTTACTCACATCAAAAACTTATTTATACGGACTTTTATGTTTATATGTGACAAAATAAATGAGAGAACATTATTGAATTATTTTAATAACTTTAACACACTATATTTCACCAAATATTAATATTAGACCCCTAGTTATTAAGCAAAATATTCATATTTTCCGCTATAGAATCTGCAAGTAAAATGTTACCCGTATCTTATGAATCATTAAGGAAATTAAAAAATAAATCTGCATAAATCTTTTTCTGTATAAAATCCATTATTCAAATGTAAAAATTAAAACATTTCAACATCATTTCTAAATCTTAATAATTTGCAGACAGAATTTGGAATTTTTCCCAATTCCATTTCCCAGATTTTCCAGAACACCTCAAGTTTATAAATAGGTTGCTAAGCATCTCCTCTCTGCCGAATTAAGTCTTTTAAATTTTCCAATTTCCTCGAAGTTTTATCTCGACTTCACTTTAAGCCCAGGAGGTATATTTTCCGCAAAGTCATTCAGGAATGAACAGAACAAAAAGGTATAGAAATAGGTGATGTTGCATTTTAAAAAAAGCAAGCTTCCATTAAATAATGACTTCATAGTCTAACAATAAAATAATTACCAATAATTAAATGATTACTTTCGCTGGACGACCTCTAAGCAATCTTGTTAATGTATGTCTTTTTTGCAGACATTTCAATAATTTCACGAACACGTAATAACATATTAATCAAATTTGCCTGCTGAATGCACGTGATCACGAGCAACGTTACGACTTACGTCATGCGATGTTCGACCATCAACGACAATAATAGGATGTTAATTTTTCTCATTTTTTTTTTATTCTTTACCTCATCGTATAGCGTCACTCGTAATTATTGTATACAGGAAAAGACGAACCATATAAATCAAAGAATATTTTTAATCTTATCTGAATCATAGGAAATCGATTGCTGAATGAGATATTTCAATATTTCGCCTATATAATATAATTTTTTTATTAAAAGGTCTTCCTTTCTTGGAAAAAATGGTGATGCAGACAGTATTAATTAAAAAAACCCAGAGTTGGCACATCAATAAACCTAAGCACTTTTGCTACGGTCTTCTAAGCAGCAATGATTGGCGTAGAATTGTTAGCGAGAGAGTTGATCAATCTTTCTTTTTATAACAAATTTTTAAAGAAGTTTTTCCTTAAAGACCTGAGCTCTAACCAAGTTAACTCAAGGCTAGTTTGGAACTGTATACATACCTTCGAATTAGTTTGATCTAAGTTTCAGGACACGCGGTCGCTAAAGGAGGAACATGCTTAAAGAATTATCTTCTAAGGGTAAAACACTCATGTACTGAAGAGATACCACAGGATGAACTCATTCGAAGACGTTAATATCCACCTCTTCTATGAACGTCTTTGTTCAGAGTTAAAAATGGAGTTGAAACACATTTTAACAGAACTGATGAAAGATAACCAATATAAGAAAGATAGGTCTGTATCAAACATTAGACTGTCGATTGTGCAGCGTAGAGACGAATCTGCAGAACTCATTTTATGTAGCTGCTTCTGCTTGGAAAGAACTAGGTTCCAGATCATTGGCTTCACTCGACTGGAGCCTAACCGATTTTAAAACCATTAAAACCATGGTCTACATCAGAAGACGGTGAACAATATGTCCATCTTTGTCGAAGAGGAAGGTTATATGATCATTCCTCTCGTTTTTACCTAATCTAATATCTTGAATGCTACTAGAAGAATGTGAAACATAAGAATTGCAAGTAGAATTAACTACAGATAATGGTGGGTGGGGTTTTCCTCACCTGTAAGTCAAATAGAACCATAAATCATGTGTAAGTCGCATCGAGCAACAATGCAAATAATAATAAACGACCCTACCTCACTCAAGCTCTGCTCCTGCGGTTAAAATTTACTCTTAAGGGGATGAATTACAGTAAGAGTATTATTATAGAAATGAGCTCCTAAGGAAAATAGAGGCGAAAACAAGACAAGACCGAATAAGCAATTAAACTTACCGAGAACAACTTAAAATAAAAGCAATGAATAAAATAAACCAGCACATGAAAGAACATTTTTTGTCCTTTTTTGAATAGAAGTTTTCTCCTAACTTTCTGAGTACCAACAATAAAAAATGTAAAAGTAAATTAAACTTATAGAGAACAACTCAAAATAAAAACGATTAATAAAAGAATGCAGCATATAAAACCATATTTCTCGTTCTTTTTTGAATAATTTTTCTCCAAACTTTCTGATTACCGATATTAAATCGTAGTTTATCCTTCTGTTTACGGTGCTTAAGCCGTTGAGATTTGGGAAAACCAGATGATACCGAATAAGAAATTAAACTTACTGGGAACAACTCAAAATAAAAGCAATAAATAAAAGAATCCAGCACATTTCTCGCTTCTTTTTCGAATAGTAATTTTTCTCCTAACTTTCTGATTACCAATATTAAATCGTTCTTTATCCTTGTTTTACGGGTCTCAAGGCGTTTAGATTTTATTTCGATGCTAATCCATTGTAGGGTGAATGAATTAAGACAGGTATCCCAGAAAAAAGTTTATGGAATATTTTAGTTATTTTATGAATTATACCTTAAATATCTCCAAATACTTCGGCAAAAAAAATGTACGTAATTATAGATTTATTATCGACGTTTCGGACAAAACATTTTATTCACCATCAGGTTACTGTTACTGTTATACAAAAAAGCCGAAATTCTGGTTTTCGGCAAACTTCCTACCTTTATTTCACAGCCTTAATATCAATTTTAAAACTCCTCTTTA
The DNA here is from genome assembly GCA_927349885.1 of Psylliodes chrysocephalus. Taxonomy (NCBI): domain Eukaryota; kingdom Metazoa; phylum Arthropoda; class Insecta; order Coleoptera; family Chrysomelidae; genus Psylliodes; species Psylliodes chrysocephalus. The sequence goes on along the minus strand of OV651823.1, from coordinate 3,454,012 downwards.
TCCAGAAATCCATTCAAAAAGCAACACTTCTTCCTCGATGATAATATCCTTCCTACTTATTTGTAAACACACTAGAGAAACAAACACCTATTGACGAAAGCTTTTAGCGAAACAAGTCACTTTTAATCTAAAAACTTCGAGAAAAGAATATCGAGAGAAAAGTGGGGTGTACGTTTCCCGGGATTTTTCGCCCGATAATTTTTGCCGCCTGTGTTTCTTTTATCGTCCGATGCAGCGCGACAGGTGCACTACAGTGTTTTGTTTACTGTTTATCGTGGCCTACTGCCTACTACATAACTACTGATGTTTGATGTTGATGTAAATGCCGTAAAAAGAAATAAACAGAGATGGCCTTGGACCGAGGCGGACGAGTCACATCGGCGTTCGTTAATTGGGTAATTTTGTTTTTGTTTTACGAATTGCCGCTCCGGTGTGTTGAATATGTTCGAAGCGGGGTCAAGGGTTGAGCGCGATTGTAATTTTTTTTGTGCGGATGATACGGTCTAATGGCCGCCCCTCTCGGCATTTGTAACTAGACGTTAACAAAAGCGTATTAAATAATGTCGAGCACTATAAATAACGTAAAAAAACCATTCCCAATTTGCTGTAATTTGTACTTGTAATTTTTTTGCTACTGGCAAATTTATACATTTTATTAATCAATGTCCGCAATTAGGGATACCAGGGGTAGTATTCTCGAGTCACGAATATAGATTCGCATGCGAGATTTATGATTTGTCTCACTTGGTTTTCGTTCAACAAAGTGAGACACATTATAAAACACGTATGCGAATGTCGGTATTCGTGATTCGAGAATACTACCCCCGGACCAACAGTAGAAAAGTCGGATTCTGCATTGTATTTTTAGTCTCTGTCACTGCGGGAACCGACTATTCTCGAAAATGAATAGAGTGCCGTTCATTGTGGGAAATTATATTCGAACTTCTTGTTTGGGGCATTTGCAGCGGGAATCGATTATTTATAGGTACGTGTGTATGAGGGTGGGAATTGGTGGTGATTATGTTACATTTATATTGGTAGACTTAAAATCCAAAGTTAGATCCAAATTATCTTTTATTAGAGAAGTCTTCAAGGCAATTTTTGTGAGTATTTTTACATTCCTCAACTTCTTCTTGAATTCTTGAATTTTTAAATTCCTCGATTTTCACATTATATTTTTTCTAGCTTCATTGTTCAGAAGATAGAATGTTTTAAATATGTCTTGAGCTTCTTCTTCTCCTGCGAAATTTAAGAAAATGGCGACTTTTCTTTCATCTTTGGTAGCCAGGTTGCAGGACGTACACTCAAATATTTTTTTTTTTTAATTAATTTTATTTAAAAAAACTACAAACTAATTCTTTCAAGTGAATATTATAAAATATAGCAGCAGACCGAACTAAAAATGTAACGAAATACAACTAACAATATAATGTGCATAATAAGATAAAATAAATAGATCGTAAAGAATAACGAGTTTTAAAATTCAGTATTCTTCTTTTTAGGGTTTATGTTACATAGGAGTAGACATAATTAGTGTTAGAAATAATTAGTAAAATCCTTATTTCGTTTAAATGTGCAGTAGGGAATTCTAGTTAAGGATTAACATGTAAGCACGATCAAAAAAAGGATTTAATATAATATTTCAGGATTAAATTATAATATAAAAATATTTAATGATATAGAAATTAATAATGTCATCAAAATTACACTCACTATGTTGCGGTGGCGAAGTTTCAGAAATTTAAAATTTTAAAAATCGAGATGTCTGTTTCTTTTTGAGTGGAGTTTTGAGGTTTGTCAAGAAATTGAAAAATTGTTTTTTTAATAGTCAGTTAAAAAATAATTAGTTGGAAAAGATTTGGAGTGTTAAAAGTTAAAAATAATTGAATAGGTCAAAAAAGTTTTTTTAATTAAAAGTTAGGTAAAAAAGAGATAGATACCAGAGGAACTAGGAGGGCAAAGTACTGAGGACAGAAAGCGGAACAGAGCCGATAGATCAGATAGATCAGGTAGGTACCAGTTAGATTCCAAAGAGAGATAGAGCAGAGGTAAGCAGATGAAAACAGGAAGGAACCAAGTCGCAAGAGAGAAAAGTTACAAAAGAATATATTTGTGATCATTATTTATTTTTATTATTTTTCAGTATTTTTGTAAATGTTATAAAACGAATCACCCCTGTAAGAGTATTAGACAAGGGATTGAACATTTATTAAATTACAGGTTTCAATATCAATAAATTATAAACCAACAACTATTGTAGAAAGGTAAGTTTCTTTATTATAGAAAAAATAAGTGTTTTAAGTGATTGTATTTGTCCTACAAGTCATTCTAAAAAAGATTTATTTCCATGTGCTTTCTCATATGTCAATTTTAAAACAAAATGTGAGATCGTACGAGCTTGTTCACTCAAAATGCGTTTTTTTTATTTCACTTATATTTGACAATATCTCAAAATACACAACTTCGAGTGTAATGTATTAAGATATAAGTGATCAGCTTAAAATCCAGAACTAACTGAGCTCAGTTTTTTATTCATTGCGCATTTGACCTTGGCGGCTTGTACTGTAAAAGGAGCAGATGTGATGGCATGAATTCTTAAGACTATTATTGGGGGACAACAATTGAAACAACGTTTGGCAACATAAAAAGGTTAAAGAAGCAAGAGAATTTTAATTTCTTGTCATAACAGCTAACGTAAGAATATTACATATCACATTGTATATTTTTTTATTATCTATTTCAAAAATTTTTTACATATTTCTTTTATTGAATTATATTTATCATTTCCGTCTTTTTTCTGCTTTCTGAACCCAAGTCACATGTTTTTTTTTTTTGTATTAAAATTGCTAGATATATTTTTCCTGCTTCATGCAACGAATATTTTAACTTTTTTTTTAATAAACAAACGACTCGCTCTAGTTTCTCACGCGAGCGATATCGAATATATTTATGACGATAAGCTTTTTTAATCGACATCTACTAGAATTCTTTGTATGTAAGACCCAAATGCGGTGTTTAGAATTATGTGCGTTTTTTACTGAACCGATTTTATCTCTTCCAGTGTATGCATGCAAATTGCAAACTGTCATACGACATTTTTGATCTATTATATGTTTACTTTTTATTTAACAACCAGTTGACGAATTTAAAACCTGTTTAATTTTAAATAAAAACTTGATGGCTTACGGCGTGGAAAAGTTTGGAAGGTGTACATTTAAAACCTAATTATACCTAAAAATACAGGGTATTCCGTTTAAAAAAAAGTTATAAATTGAAAATTTTGGATATTTATTGGTTTACTAAAAATACTCTGTATATAGTCGAAAAAAAAAAAAAAAAAAAAATCAAAATTTAAAAAATTTTAAAATTCAAAAAACAAATTTAATAATTAAATGTTTTTCGCACAATTCTTGAAACATATCAATTTTTATTTTCAAACTGGTTCGTTTATTTTTTTATTTATCTGGGCCCAATTTTTTTATTAAATGGAACGGTAGATTTTTCAATTGCAAATACAATAACTTATTTTTTATTGCTTTTTATGCTATTAAACCTAACGATATCACCGAGGCTTTTATTATCGATTGTGGACACTTTGAACATTTTTTTGCATTAAAGTAGTTCCAGTAAACATTTCCTTCTTTTTTTTCCCGAAACATTGCTAATAAAACGCAATTGTATTTGCACCTGAAAAAGCTTTAAAATAAAAAATTAATCGACCTAACCTTCCATTAAAAAATGAAGTTATGGATTGCTACAACATCCCAGATAATTAAAAAAAAACAAAGGTCTTTATAATATACCCCATTAAAAATAAAATTGACATGTTTCAGGAATTTTGCGAAAAACCTTCATTTATTAAGTTACAGAATTTGTTCCAATTAAACTTTCCACTCTGAATAACATTTAATTAAAATTAATTATATAGGTGATCCAATTATAAAAATGATCTTGATACAGTTTCTGTTATTATTATTTTCTTAATCTCGGCTTTTACCGGTGGCTGGTACACGGAAAAAAAATTGTAGAAGAAATTTCTACAATTATAGATTTTTTCTCTACAATAAATAGTACATATAGGGACAGGGACAATTTGTAGTAAAAATTTCCAAATATTTGTGGAGAATGTATTGTAGAGTTATTATCTACAATATTTAGTAAAAATATCCAAATGCATCATAAGAATTGTTCTACAAATTGTTATAATTTTTGCTATTCATCGTATGAATTTATATTAAAAATGTATTGCGTATTATGAAAATAAATACGAAAATTTTACACAATAAATAGTAAAAATTCATACAAATTGTAGTATTTTTTAATAAAACTTGTAGTAGTATTCCATAATTATTATAATTATAACCTAGAAAAAAATGTTCCTTAATAAAATATTCAATTTATTGTTTTAATATAAAAGATACAAAGTCTTAATTACATTATGTAATAAATAACAGTAATAATAGCACCCTCAGTCTCAGTTGGCTTTTCTGCACCTGAAAAATATGAAATAAAAATTAATAACAATTGAACTGTTCATACCCTTAAAACAGGGATATTTATCACCTTTACACTGATTTGGATATTAAATGACTAAGTCAGATAACTAACAAAAATGAGAAAGTAGGTATGTCACAAATAAGACAAAAAAAATCATTGAATTTGGCACAAAATTCGATCTTGGGCACAACATTCGATCGTTGGCCACAACTATTTTTTTTAAAATAATCTACTAAGGTTATTTAAATTAGTTATCTAAAGGTAAATTATTCAAAAACAATAAATGTACTTACCACCAATAGAATTTATTATTAAAATTTTCTCAAACGCATCGGTGCTTATAATATAATAATGTGTTATAGGTACTCGTATATGTACCATGCTTTGTTATGTGAACATGGCGAACGGCTACTGCTGTCTGGCCATTTATGATCGACGTCAGAAAACGTTGGCCAATAGCAGAATTCTGTTTTGTTCACATGACTTAGAATTTCTACAATATTATAGAATATTTTTGAACAAAATTGAATATTTTTCATAAGAAGGAATGTAAATTAATACTATTTTTTGTAGAGAAAATTACTATTTTTTGTAGAGATAATTATTAATATTTGTACAAATTTTTTCAGAAGTTAGTAGTAGTAATTACGATAATTGTAATAAATTTCTACTTCTACAAACAATAGTAAAATATACTAAACATTGTGGAATTCTTTCCTATTGTTGTAGCATTTTATTCGACAATTCAATTGCTACAATAATTAATAGTTTTTAACTATAAATTGTAGTAAAATTTTCTACAAATTGTTAAGTATTTTTCTACAAGTCTACTACTACAACATTGTAGTAAAATTTTCTAGTCACATTTTTTTCCGTGTAGTTGTCTGCGGGTTGATACCTAAGCAGACAGAGCTAATAAGTCGAAAGTATGTTAATGAAATGGTTATTGAATATTTAGGAATTTTCTTGTCATATTACATGTGGATAATATGACAGCCTTTTGGATGGGACGAATCATTTCTGGCATTGATAATGCATTCTGACCTTATAGTCTGCTTGTACTATTGATTGACACCCCGTTGTTATATGGTGGATAGTTTCTTTTGCACGTTTACATCTTCTACAAAGATCATCAGGAACCGTTCGATCTTTTAGGATGTGTTTCGCATAATACCGTGTTCTGATGACTTGATCTTGAATTGTGATCATAAAACCTTCCATCTCTGGGTACAGATTTCCACAGCATAACCAATCGTACGACGCTTTTTTGTCGACATTCCGATCAGTAAGGTTTGTTGGAAATCTTCCATGTAGCCGTTTTTCTTTCCAGTCATTGATGAAGTCTTCCTGCGGTTGCATGTATGTAACGCCTTCTGTTAAAGTGTTTGGCATTTTTTCGGGGTGTTCTAGAAAATAATTAATGAACCAGGATATTCTTTCATGGGTTCCTGTTAATTTTTTGTAAAAGAAATTGTGTATTTTATCAATACCTGGTGCTTTCCAATTTTTAGTGTTTTGGAGAACTACCTTTACATCATTTACACTGATTTCGCTTTGTTCCATTAGCTCCATATTTCTGAATTTTCGAGTTTCTTCATCTATCCATTATTATTGTTTTACGATACTACATTGGAACTTTTTCTAAATCTTCCAGTTTGAACAATAAGCTCCGAGCGGAAATAATTGACCGACTCTGAATTTTCTAATAATAAGCATCACTTGAACCCTATTATGCTTTCCCTGACTTTTAATCGTTTGTTTAATGACTTCTGTTAGGTTCCGTAATATTTCACGGTAACGTTCTCGTGCCCCGTTAGTTAACCCTTCGATCAATAATAAATATGGCCGCATGCACTTTTCACGAAAAATATGTTCGGTAGAAAAGCAAGTAGCGATAAAACGTTGGGGAATAGGCATTTTTCGTGTATTTTTCATTTCACGAATTCTCCACTATGGAGGCGAATGCCATATAAGCGAGACAGGAATTCGGCTTGCTTCTAAAATGTTCCATATTCTAGGAATATCTGAACTTGAATTGGATGACCTCTCATTCTTTTGCCATAAGAAATGCATTGCATGGAGTGGATTGCGATGGTTTTTATCTTTAGAGCGGAAAGTCGATCTGTTTTTGAATTAAAATTGTTTTATTTATTATTAAGTACTACCGTGTATATTTGTGCACACTGAAATCACGGAAGAATTTTATTAGCAAAGAAAGAATTTTGTTAAAGATCTCTGCAATCGTTTTAGCTATGAATAGGAAGTTGTTTAAATATCAACAATTTCTTCCAACAATAATTCCGAACAATTCGTAACTCAGTAGTGGACAATGTTTCTGAGCAAATAGTACAAATCCAACCAAAACTACACTAGTAGCCTCAATCTCAAAACCGTCAAATTAGACGAGATAGATATAGAATGGAGAAAAGATGTCATAAATCTAGGCCTACCCCTGGACAGCAAACTTCTCTGTAACTAACATGAGAAGAAGCAATAAATAAGACCACAAAAACTCTAATGGTATGCAGAAACATTGCAGGAAAAAGATGGGAATGTAACCCGAATACTCTGTGAGGGATATATGCAGCAATACTGAGATCAATGAACACTTATAATGGACACTCAAATAAATTCAACCTTATTAACTGTATGGATTAGATCAAAAATAAGATGGAGAAAATACAGATCCCTAATTAAATTATGAACTTCCAAAATATTTATTAAATCTCATTCTAAGTATATGTAGAATTAATTCATTGCAACTTGATTATTGTTCTTCTTTAATCTTGTGAACTCAAAATAATTGAATTTGCACTATGCATCATTATTTCTAATACTTATGTAGAGATAATCTAAGGTTCAAAATAACGAGCGTCAATTTCATTATTATGTAATTTATATCCAATAATCCTTCCGCAGGAAGTCTTCAACTTCATAGCCGGATTTCATTTGCGCCAATATTTTACGTGATTTTACTTCAGCTTCATTAGATGGAAGGCGAACAAATTTAATCATAAAAGCATATCAACATATACGGAGTGGCCCAAAAGTCTGGAAACGGCCAATTATCTCGTAAATTGCTAATCCTAATTGTACAAAATTTGGGGTACACCTATTTTGGGATACGGAGATTTCAGATTTAATATTTACAATGTTCCCAGATTTGCCGTTTCTCTTATATTATTAGTCACTTTGGTTTTTCAAATTCATCACCCTGTATATTTAGTCATTATTGGAATCTCCTATTTAATACGAGTTCAACCATACTTTCATCAAAGAAACCAAATAGTGCAAATAGATAATATTTTTTCTTCTTCGATGAAGGTCACTTCTGGAGTACCTCAGGGAAGTATATTAGGCCCATTGTGTTTTAGTCTATATACCTCACAATTTCCTACTGTTTTGAAATACTGTAATAGTCATTTATACGCGGACGATACACAATTATATTACTCTTTTAAACATTCTACACTAAATGATTCCATCTTAAGAATTAATTCAGATTTGACTAATATATTTAATATATCTGAAAGGCATTCATTAAAAATAAATTCAAGTAAATCAAAAGCTGTGATATTCTGTAATGAATTAATTAGACAAGAAGTTACATCTGCAGCATCAATAAAAATAAATAATATGAATATTCCTATCGTTAGCGAATGTAAAAATTTGGGTCTCATTTTAGATTCTAAGTTAAAATTTCAAAAACACATTACTGTTAAATTAAAGACATCTTACGCAAGTTTGAAACTAATATATGGACAAAGATATTTTTTGTCTCAAGAGGTGAAAAAGCTGTTGTGCGATTCATTGGTATTATCAAATTTCAACCACTGCGATATTGTGTACGGCCCTTGTTTAAATAGTTTTGAGTCTAGAAGAATTCAAAAATTACAAAACTGTTGTATAAGATTAATATATGGAATTCGGAAATATGATCATATTTCAACTAGTTTTAAGCAATCAAATTGGTTAAATATGTATAATAGATGACTTCTACATCTTGCCTGTGTATGTCATAAGCTTTTCAATACAAATATGCCTGCATATCTGCACGATAAACTAACTTACAGAACAGATATACATAATCTTAATATTAGACTCAAAAGTATCCTTAGGTTACCAAGATTTTATAAAGCTGGTTTCAAAAATTCATTTACCTATAACGCAACAATCTGCATCAATGATTTATACAGAAATAATCAGTTATTATTACGACTTAAAGCAAACACTTTTAAAAAACAATACAAGACTATTCTGTTACACCAACAATAATAAATAAATTCTCGCTTCCAAAATGTTCCTTCCTCCTTCCTTTTTCCTCTTTTCTTTTCTTCCTTTTTCTTTCTCCTGTTCTGTCGGTCATCTTAATGTAAATTATTTTTATCACTCTGGCACTGGTGGAAGATCAGGAGTGAAGCGATTCACAACTGAACCGGTTGTAGCCATTTGTCCTCTTAGGTGTACTAAATATTGTAAATATTTTACAAATTATGTAACTGCTCTCTTTGTGTAAACTTTAAAGTTGGACAATAAATGTATTATTATTATTATTATTATTATATGTAACACTTATGATTTTATGTAGTATGGAAATTTAAATATTGGTATCAGGTCGATGAGGCCCCATTCATTTAACAAATGTTTTATTTCAATTTAATTTATTCATACACTTATTAATTGAATCACAAAGAATTTCTAACAAAAAGTAAAACGCAACCCTAACGATACGATGCAAACATGTTAGAAAATGAACAATAGGATGAACCTAATGCCAATTTGCCAAATTCTCTATAAATGCGTTGTGTCTCTGACTTCCGAATAATAAGTATCACATCTCAACATGTGCCAGTCATATATCTACCGTATCAGTGCAGTGGTTGCATTTTAAAATAAGTTTCAGCTGGCAACACCGTACAGTGAATTTGTACTAGCTAATCTTTTGTGAAGTACATAGGTTTTGATTCGAATTATTTAATTCTTCTTCTGAAATTTAAATGCTTTGAATCGAATCCTCTTATAACATTGAATCAAGTACGAAATAGTCGGTTTTAAGAGCATAAATATCATACTTATAATAAACGTAAGAGCTTTGATGGATTAATTCACAATTCTATACTCGAATGAAATAATTTATTCTCAGATTAATTATTAAAACTCTTAAGATACAAGATTATGCCTATACTTCACTCAGCATTTATTTTCTGTATCGAGAAATATTATTTGAAGCAAACTCTGCTTTATTTCAAACAAATGTAATCTTCCAAGTCTAAAGCTTTTCTTGAATCTAGATGATAATTTTTTTCTGTGTATGAGACCGTCTGAGATAGGGTTCAATGAATTGAACAAGGCAACTATCGACTATCCATTTTTAAAGTTCCATATCCGAAGGGTAACCAACAAGATCCTATTGCTAAGCCTCCGCTGTCCGTCCGTCCGTCTGTCTGTTGCCTCCATAACGTCAAGTAATAAAAGTAAAAATAAATTAAAAATTAAAGGGGGCTCCCCTACTAGAAACGTGGATTTTTGGCTTTTTTGCTCGATATTAATAAAGTATTTAAAAAGTACCTACATATTATTAAATCTTATATGATGGTGCGGAACCCTTCATGTCCGAGTTCGACGCGCACTTGGCCGTTTTTTCTTTATATATAGCTTAATTTGTTTTTTTTTTTTGGCTTTTAATAAGCATAATTTGAAATTAACATTTTAAAATTGTAGAGATAACTACTGGGTTGTTTGTTTGGTGCAAATTTTAAACCATTGCATTATATACATATCTGGAAATGCCCTTTAATAAATGGAACAAATCTTCAAATCGATTTTCGTTTAATAAAAAAGGACAATTTTATCCCACAATAGATAAGAGGGCACTTAATCAGTAAGCTCATTCCAAGGAGACCAAACCAACACATTACTACTGAGGCACAACAAGTCGCAAAGCCTTAACAGATATCCACCATTGTGGAATTACGAACGGGGCACTGCTTACTGAAACACCTACATGTGGTGGGATTACACAATGATCCCATTGCGTGTAGACTCCGCAGGAGGAAGAAACCTCATACCAAGAGATATTCCAAAGCGAAGCTCTTACTAGGCGGCGTCTCATCCTTTTCGGCCTAGAAACAGGAAGAACGCCCCAAGAACACTTAAAAGGAAACTTATTAAAACTAACCAAAGGCACAGGACTATCCCAAAGATAGTACCTGAATACGGGGAAAGTAAGGTAATACAATAGACTGCTTATAAAGATAAAGATATCCGATAATTGTCTCCTTTGGAGATTTATTTCCCTTTGAATTTCAAGCTTTTCCTCCTTTTCCAACAATATTACATTCAAACATCAATTTTTAAAACTATAATTTGATCACTCACGTCCCTCATCTTTATAAAGTAAAAAAAAAAATGTAACTGCCCGAATACCGAAACACAAAATATAACCTTAAATATTTAATAACTACAAAACATTTACTTTACCTGTATCATAAAAGAATAAAAAATGTATCCAACGTGTAAACTATCTAGTAATTATTAAATATTTCCGAGTAATCTAGATCTCCTTTCGATATCTACACGAAGTGTCTGATAGTAGACCTATATAAATCAAGTGTCGAAAACCGAACGGGCTAGCTCTGCGATAACGCACCTGCCTCGCATTCGGAAGGTCGTGCGATCGAGCCCCACTTGTCGCCCGATCTGCTTTGACTTTTTTTAGAGGTTCTCTCATAGCAAAAAGCAAATGCTGGGTCAGAAACATCCTTCCACCCACCTCATTCCTTCAGAACCGATCCCTGATCCCTCTAGTGCGGCTCACTCCCAACAGGAAGAATAAAATACACATTCGTTACGTCTTTTACTACCCATAGAATACGATCGTCGATATCTTACCTACATAATATAATCCTACTACGTTTGAAACAACAACGTTCCTACTATGTATATGTTAAAATTTTGAATTTTGCCTCAAATTGAATCCAAAATAAAATTAATACAGAAGACGCACTTGTCGACTTCTGGCAACAAAATGATTTCTTTGGGGATTAATTAATTGAAATTGAATAAATTTAAGCTCGCAACTTGTTAACATGTTGTGAATTTGATTAGTTGGAACAACAACAACAACAACAACAACGTCCTTACTATATTTCAAATTTTGTATTCCATTTCAAATTAAATCTAAAATTAATACAAAAGACGCACTTGTCGACTTCTGGAAGCAAAATGATTTCTTAGGGGATTAAATATTTGAAATGGAATAAATTAGAGCTCGTAACTTGTTAACATGATATGAATTTAAATAACAGAAAATAAGTATGTGACCTGCATTATGATTTATGATGATTTCATGGAATGAAATTTACGCAAACATAAAATTACTTGTAATGTAAAATGTTGTTAACTACATCTACAAAATCATTTCGATAATAAAAAAATATATATGACTGAATTTCACATTTTTCAGCCTTGACATGTACCTAAATTAAAAAGAAAATGTAAACATGTTAAATATGCATCTGTTGTTTGCCAAAAAAATATGAATTTAAATGATTAATAAATTTGTAATAAGATATTTTTGTGCATAACATTAATGGCTAATTTATATCTTGTCTACACTGCGAGTATTACGTGATATAATAATGCAAAATGAATATAATGAAGAAATGATTAGGTTTAGATATTTCTAACCTATACTTATACGTTTGATTTAATTTTAACCTTCTTTTATTGCATCATTATCTCGACCTTTTCTGCTTCTGCCTTACTTTTAGCGACTGGTTTTGTACCAGCTTTTTTACACCCTATATACTTCTAGCCATTTATCTTTTCCATCCATATTCTTTCCATCAACAAAAAAGAATTAAATTACGACGTAAGCCCCTCGGAAGGATAAACGGTTTGACAAAACGTTTTTATTATCTAAAATCCTGCGTCGTCAGGTGTATCAAAGCGATCTTTTTCATTTTTATTTCCCTCCAGAGATTTTCAGATTTCTCTACGAGGTTCGAACGGTTAAAATAATTAATCACTTATTTAGGTTTTCATTAAATATTGTTGGGTATCCATACAAAAGGAGATACGATCTGACAGGAATCAGTAGGCATATTTAGTAGAATTGCTATGTAATCTTGGGACGTGGTGGATGTTAATGAGCGTCTAGCATACACTATTTTTTATACGGTCAGCCATAATAATAAAAACAAACAATTTAAACTAATTAGCTCTTATTTATTACACATTCAAATTCAGTATTAAAATATTATATTTAATTTAAATTCACATGCAGTAGAACTCCCCCTAAAAGCTGCCCTTCCTAAGTTCTGAGTTCTTCCACAAACAAGTTGGCCCTTAATTATCACTTATTCGATTTCAATATTAAAATATTATATTTAATTTAAATTAATATACACTAAAATTACCCTAAAACAACCCTTTAATCATCACGCATTCGACATTCGATCTCAGTATTAAAATATATTCATACTTGCAAACGTGGGATAGCCATGTGCGAGTTGATTTATTATATGAAGGGTAGGAAATAAAAAGTCCTTTATATTTTACAAAGAATACAGCAGAGCACCTAGGCATTTTTGAGTTGAAACCTGTGCTATATTTTTAGGCTATTTTAAGAATATTATACCCTATTCAAAAATGTTATGCTACACATTTTTTCCAAAAAAAAAAAAAAAAAACGACACCACATTTTTAGGCCCTTTAAATGTTATAAAACTTTAGCTTCTTTCTAAAAAACAACCACATGAATTTTTAGGCTATTTTTAAGCTGAAACTTTACTAAAAAAAATACTATTTATAAATAATACAGAGTGCTTTGTTGGACCAAAGTCAGAAGAGCCTCTCGGCTTTTTAAACCTTTTTTTTTTTTAAAAACTACACTGCATTTTTAGCAAAAATTTTGTATTTTTTAAAAAATACAGGGTTCTTTGTTAGCTTCGAACGAATCCAGCAGAGCACCTCGGTTTTTCAAAGCTTTTTCTCTATAAACAACCGCACCAAATTTTTAGGCTCTTGAAATATTATAAAACTTAAAAAAATTGTTATTTTTAAATAATACTTTGTTTGAACAAAGTCAGCAGAGCACATCGGTTTATTTTTTTTTTCTGAAAACTACAGCTTATGCTATATTTTTAAGCTATTTTGAATCTCTTAAAATACTATAATATTAGTATTTTTGAAAAATTCAGGGTACTTTTTCGAATGAATCCCAAAGCACCTCAGTTTTTAAAGTTTTTTTATAAAAACAATCACACCAAGTTTTTAGGCTATTTTTAGGCTCTTGTAATATTATAAAACTTTTCGAAAAAAAAATAGTATTTTTTTAAAAATTCAGCTTCAGACGAATCCAACAGGGCACCTCGTTTTTTAAGGCTTTTTCTCTAAAAACTACACCACAGTTTTAGGCTATTTTTAAACTCTTGAAATATTATAAAACTTTACTAAAAATGCTATTATTAAATAATACAGGCACCTCGGTTTAACTATTTTTTTTCTGAAAACAACTACTTATGTTACATTTTTAGGCTATTTTTAAGCTCTTGAAATATTATAAAACTTTTTCGAAAAGTTTTACAATATTTCAAGAGCCTAAAAATGCGGTGTGGTTGTTTTTAGAAAAAGGCTATAAAAGCTGAGGTGCTCTGCTGACTTTGTTTCAACAAATCAGTCTGTATTATTTATAAATAGCAATCTTTAGTAAAGTTTTATAATATTTGAAGAGCCTAAAAATAGCCTAAAAATAGCCTAAAATAGCATAAAAAACAGCCTAAAAATGCGATGTGGTTGTTTTTAGAAAAAAGCTTTAAAAAACCGAGGAGCTCTGCTGGCTTCGTTCTAAGCTAGCAAAGCCCCCTATATTTAAAAAAAAAATTTTTTTTCGAAAAGTTTTTTATTTTAAGAGTCTAAAAATAGCCAGAAATATAGTGTCGTTGTTTTTGGTATGTCATACAAATAATTCATGGAAATTAAAATCTGTTAGTTATGGTTAATAAATTTTTATTAATTTTGGTAACTAATTTTTAATGGATGTATTTTCCCAGACTGCTCTTTTTGTTTTAAAATTTTTATACGGTCTAATGGTGTCCCTGTAAAAGTTAACTCATGTACTAACACGAATATTTTTTTAAGAAATAAAATAAACTCTATCTTACTACATTTTGTATATAATTAGCCATTCATTACACTTTGTTATATAATGGCTATGGTTTTTACTTATTGAATTTTAAGTAAAGTAATAAACTTTTATATTACCCACAAATTTTTATAAATAAACTTGAACTTTAATTTTAAGTTACATGCATACATTATTTAATTCTATTTATGTTTTAATTCACCTTCCTTTACAAGGTCTAACTATTTATTATGTCTGTTGTTATGTGATTTAGTTTTAATAACAAAAACTATAAAATTATTTATTGTCATTATTTTTTACTTATATATACATTTTATAATAGAACACCATTATGGAAATCTAGTAAACTATCACTACGTTTTCCTCTATTTTTTTTTTAATAATCTCCCCTTTTGTGTTTTTCGACGTTGCTTTACAGTTTTGTTTCAGAGTAGTTTGAACAAGATTAAGGGGTCTATTCTGTAACAATTCCTTTATATTTAAAGGCCTTTAAAAATATGTTCTTCTTTACTTCTGTCATTATTTAAACGGATCTTTAAAATATATTAGAGGACTATCTTAAAGAAATCTGTTTAAATAATGACAGAAGTAAATTAACGAATACAAACATATATTTAAAGGTAGCCAATATTTTTAAAGGCCGTTAAATATAAAGGAATTATTACAGAATAGACCCCTAAGTCGGTGTCTGAATAATAAACCAACCAGCGAGAATTTGTGACGAACTGTAAATACGCTGCCATTTGTTATAATGTCCCTTGGCAACACCATAGTATTTTCCTAATAAATATTTCTTTGATATAAATAAATTGACAAGGGGGGTAGCCATAAAGATAAATTAGATTCCTTTGACTTATCTGGAATTTATAAATTAACTTGTAAATCTTGCAATTCTTTCTATATGGGACGCACATTTCGAAATTTCAAGATCCGTTTAAAAGAACATTTGCGTTGTCTTAACCAAAATACAACAGGTTTTTCACATTTTGCCAACCACCTACTGGACTCAAATCACGACTTCGATTCAACTGAAGGTTTCGAAATCCTACATAGTTCCTACCATAGATTTACTCTTAATAGCTTCGAAAGCCTCGAGATATTGAGAAATTTAAAATTAAATCCTGTTGGTTGCTTAAATGCCCAGATAATGTCAGAAACTCCTCCTGTTTTCTCAACACTAATCTAAATTTATCGTTCTAACTTCCTTTTTAACCTCCCCCTTTATTTCTATTCACATATTTTCTTGCAAGGGGTACATTTCAGTAAGTAATTTTTTTTCCACAAGAAACCAACGAGCACGTTTAAAGATTAGGTTAGATTGTGTGATATTCACATCCGTCATTTTCTTCTTTTCTTCTTTTATTCTTCAGTTGCTTCACAACAGTTAACCCAGTCATTTCTTCTTCTTTCTTCTTCCTACAACATCACATACACTTGGTGATTGGTTCATGGCCCAAATCTTATATAATAAATAATAAATATTTCTTCACTCATGGTTTACATCTTATTACCTATACCCTGTCATGGGTTTACCCAAGAATTTTTTTTTTTTTTGTTAATACTTGCCACCACCTGTAGAGGCCTTAACTTGACAGGTCTCCTTTCAAAAATGTTAGTTTTTAGAAAAAACAACAAGGTTGTTTAAAATAAGCCTTATCGTTTAATCTGTTTAATGTATTTGATTGGTTTTGTATGGTCTTGAATATTTTAAATTTTTACTATTTTAATTGACTAATATTTGTTTTTTCAAATATTTTTAACTTTTTATTACTTGTAAACTTTGTTCATTTTACAATTTATTTCACCCCACATTTGATGAAACTTGTTTTGTAGTATTCCCTAGTGGATGGAGAGTATGGTGAATTTTCTCTTTTTTAATATTTTATATATCGTTTGCTCCAAGTTAACACACCTTACACCACATATTCTCCTTTCCACTAGGCGAGCCTGAAGATGAAGTGATGACACTTCGAAACCGGTCGCACTCAATGTTTTGTTAAATAATTAAACATTGACTTTCCTTGTGAGATATAAAGGAATTTTTCTCCCCCTTCACCTTAAAAAAAAAAAAAAATTATATAAATAAATGCAATGCTTGTTTCAAAACAATCTAGGATCAAATTTTATCATTTTGTCTATTCAAATAAATGATTTTACATTCTTCATTCTAATAAATAATAAATTTTTCCGTAACTTCACAACTTTCACATATTAAAAGTTTAAAAGAAAGAACCATCTTTTCAATCATCTTGTACATCTCTGTTGGGTAACTTAACTAGAGCAACCTTAACGTGCCTACGGAAAGAAAATTCCTCAACAATAAACACAAAACTTTTACTCGTTGAAAACAGGCATTACAGCATTGCACAATGCTTTATTGTAGAAACAAAGCCGAAAAAACAGTTTAAAATTACATAAATCCTTTTCGTGCATAGAGAACTCCGGCATAATAATTCTCTCCAGAGTTTGGTGGCGTTTCAGAGTATTTGTAAGCACACATAAGGTTAAGCAGGCGTATTGTTACGTATATGAAGCTCACTACCAAACAGAAATTAAAGCAACAAAGACAAAGTTGTGGAATTAGCGGTTTAGGTATACATTTTTTCACCGTAGATTAATATGCTTCATATTGAATGATTGGAGTGTAGCGTTTGTTTATTTTAAACAGTTTATTTGTTAATAATTTATTTGAACACTTATTTATTTTAAGACAATACTATTCTAATTTATATATATTTCGAATGTCTCTAAATTGTTCACTATTTATCCTCACAACTCTTTGAATACGACTGACTGCGCCATGTTTCTCCACCTATATTTATATACACATTGAAAATTCTGGTGGTGCCCTAGAATGTTCTCGCCAAAACTAGAAATATTATCACGTTCGTTCTGGAAAATAATCGAAAGCGCTTTCGCCATAGTCATCACATATGTTTGGTCTTAAGGGGTTTAATTATGTATAATAATCGGACAAGTTGAACCTCGAAGGCCAAATAAGACAGAGGGACTTGGAGAATTAGAACATGACTGAATAATAAAATGGCTCGCATTACAATAGCTTGATCATGAGATATAAAATCTAATATTAAATATACCTTTAAAGTAGACTTCATTCTACACAAAACAAATCTGTTGAATATTAGATTAATTTATATTTTTTCCACGTACGAAAATGAATTTAAATAGTACAATTAATTTATTAAAAATAACTGTCACTTAGTATTTACTCTCTTATGGCTATAAATTATTTAATATATCTACTATATAGGGTCTTTCAAAATGTAATGTACATCCGTTATTAATAATATCAACAACTACTCGGTATAAAAAATTAAAATTTGACAGGTAGACTCATCTCAATATAATAAAAATAATGCCATTAAAATAATAGTTAGAATCCAGGTCCGGCTTAACAAAATTTGACCATTTCTTTCCCCTTCAAAAACAACACCGTTTTTAACCAAATTTAGCATATCTGATTAAATATCTCAATGAGCGAAAAAAAATAATTTAGGTAGGTGTCTTTTAAAGTTTGCGTCATTTTACATGCACTAATTTTTTTATCAAAAATATATGTATTTTTAAAAATGTTTTACCTTCAGAATTTAAAAATGATTTTTTGATAATAAAACACGCAAAATAATACTATTTCATGTAAGTACCTTTTAAATATATCAATTTTACACTAAACAACCATTTGATTGGGCTGCATGTGCTTCGTAATCGACTAACAGGTGAAACATACTTAGATTTTATTCAAAATAATTTGCCCGTACTGCTAGAAAATTATAATATTGGGGGCATGTATTTCCAGCATGATTGTGCTGCGCCACATTTTAGAATACTCGTAAGATATTTTCTGAATGAGAATTTTCCTAATATGTGGATAGGTCGGAGTGGACCTTATCACTGGCCGACAAGATTACCAGATTTTAATCCCCTTCGGGGATATTTGAAATCATTAGTTTATAGTGACGAAATGAATATATCCAATGAACTTCTTCAGAGAGTAAACAATGCGTGCGAAGAAATACGAAATAAACC
The DNA here is from genome assembly GCA_927349885.1 of Psylliodes chrysocephalus. Classification (NCBI taxonomy): domain Eukaryota; kingdom Metazoa; phylum Arthropoda; class Insecta; order Coleoptera; family Chrysomelidae; genus Psylliodes; species Psylliodes chrysocephalus. The sequence goes on along the minus strand of OV651823.1, from coordinate 3,435,321 downwards.
TGAAACAATTCGAGCGGCAATCCAAGAAATTGTCAAAAAGGCAACAATATGTATTTAGCAGAATGGTTTTCATTTTGAACAATTATTAGGTTAGAATAGGTTATTTTATTAATTAGGTTCTAATTGTTTCAGTTTATTGGTGAAATAAGCACATGAAAGAAATAAAACTATAAAACAGACAAAATAGTAGTAAAAAATTATGTACTTGGTCATCATGATATATTTCTAATAGTCTCATGATACTTCTTTCCAAACGACAGTCTCCTCCTGCTATACTATCATTATTTCTCTGCAAATTACTCATAATGTGTACATTGAACTTAACTATCTTTGAATACCATTCACAGTACAGGAAAATATTGCCCTGCCATTTTATGAGACGTTACGTTTAATTTTATCGTGTATAGGAATAAAAGTTAATTTAAATTAATGATGTTCTTAAATAGTTTTTAAACCTTCAACAACAACGACAAGCAAAAAAGAAAAAGATAATTTTATTAACTCGTCTCGAAATATTTTGAAACAAAATGTTATTCTCTGGCATAATATTGTTTGTGACGTTTTAATTAAAATAAGCTCTATTATATTATCATATAAATTTCCTTGCATGCGTTTTATTTTTTTTTTGGGTTGCATGACACCGCACCGTAACTTTTTGAATAATTTATCATGTAGATTCGGACGGAATGTTGTTGGTTTTGCCATTTTCTACCTATTCGGTGATATTTATTTTACTTATTTTTGGGAACGGCATATATTTCGAAGTTGGGATACAGCGTATTACTCTCCTGTCCGAATTCAAATTAAATACATATATTTATTTAGTTCAAAGAAAACACTTTTTGTGTTTGGCGCCCAACGTGGGCTTTTTTAGGTATTTAGGGTCCGATTACAATTAGAAGAACACCGCTACGTCATAACCATTACTTTGAATTTTGAATAAATATTATCTATAACTATTAATAAATAAAAAATAAGTAATTTGTAAGGTATATAATAATATTTCCTATCACAGAAAAAAAGGTGTACCTACTATATTCAAGATGAATGGTCTTATTTTATAACAACATAATAATATGTTGTAATTTATTTTTAATACCAATTATTATTCTTGTGCGTGTCGCTGTTTGAAAATTGAACAAAGGTAGGTACATTGCGTGATCTGGAATATTAACTTTTTGTTATCAAAATTGATTTTAAAATTTTTAAAATCCTTAGAGAAGAAAAAATAATCTTGATGGAACTTCCTCAACAAGTTCATATATTATCCTTATACAAAGTGCAGGACTTAAGCAGTATCGTTGTTATATATTTTTACATTTTTTATACATGCTTTTTATCGCTGTTCTTATCTTTTGATCCTTTTTAACGTGATCTACGCTTTAGATCTCATATCCAGTCGAAAGCTCTCTACTATATATCTACAAATTTTTCTTTGAGCTATATTTTAAGATTTATATGATCGGGAGTTTCTAAATCCGCTTTGAGAAAATTTCTTTTATTTTTAAACTTTTCTTTGCTATTGAATAGTAAAAACTTGTTATGATTTTATTTTTATTTTCCAAATATACCGTGTATTTCAGATAACTCATCGATAGTGTTCATCACTTCAAACTAAATATGAGACAAATCACTATCAAATTATACAGGGTTGGCCACCAAACCTCTGTCGTAGTTCTATAACTCCTATTATGCAAATCTTAACGATTTATTCGAAGTATACCTGTCAATGGTGGTTAAAACCAAATATCCCAAAATTATTTTCTTGTGTACAGGGTGGCCCAATAGTAAATTAGGCAAATCACTTATTTTTTTTTTAAATGGAATGACCCAACTTTTTTTCCAATTTTAGGTACTCTATGGTCACTAGTGCACACCCACAAATATTGTTTCTAACATCCTACCCCTTTCGCAGAAAAAGAAGAAATACCAAAAAATATTACATTTTCAGACGCCTATTAAAATATGCAGTGCTCTCTCGAATTTGACGTTAGAATTTAAAAAACTACAAATGTATAAAGCCAATAGAACAAAGATTTTTTTAGACCAAGTTTTAATTTTTTATTTTGTACAGGGTGGTCACAAATTAATTTCAATTTCCAAAAATTTCTAGGACATTTTTTTCAAATTTTTCAAATAGAACACCCTGTATTACTATTCATCGATGAAACGAGAATTTTATACCCTTCGACTTCCCCATGTACTTTCCTATACCTATCTGTCGTCGTTTAAAAGTAAATTCCAAAAAGACATTGATCTATCAAAAATCCAATTTCTACCAGTGGTTTTATTGAAAGTGAACATTCAATCAAATAGGCTGGGTCTTAATAAAGTGTCAGATTATTTATTAATGAAGTGTCAAGTTATTTTTACTGATCGCGATAATTCTTCTATTAATAATGAATTTTACGAAAAACGAATTAATTGACATGGTCTATGTTTTGGGAGAATCCGACAGAAATTGTTTATTGGCAAAAAGAATTTATCATCAACGATATCCCGATAGACGCATCCCTGATCAAAAAAGTTTTGAAAAGTTACATCAAAGATTTACCGAAACAGGAAATGTTGCTTATAAAAAACCAATAATTGACAAACGTTATACTGATAATGATAACCAATTATCTGTAATTTTGACAGCGATAGAAGATCCTCATGTAAGTCAAAAAAAGATTGCCGAAGTAGTAGGTATAAGTAGAACATCCGTTAGAAGGATTTTAAAACAGCATCAATATCATCCTTATAAAATACAATTGCATCAAGAGCTGAAAGACACCGATTTTGATAATAGAATGGTGTTTTGTAACTGGGCACAAACTAAACTGCAACAAAATCCACTTTTTTTTTGATAGAGTGCTGTTTTCTGATGAATCTACATTCCACAAGAACGGATTCGTTAATAGACATAATTTCCACTATTATTCCACGGAAAATCCTAACATCATCAGAACACATAGCCAAGAAAGATGGAGTGTAAATGTTTGGGGTGGTATAATTGGGGATCATGTTATTGGGCCGTATTTTTTTGAAGGCAACTTAAATGATCTGATGTATTTAGATTTTTTAGCAAATCATCTTCCTACTTTACTTGAAAACATTTCCCTTGCTGTAAGACTAACAATGTGGTACCAACATGATGGGGCAGCAGCGCATTTTTTACGCGAAGTGGCAGATGAATTAGATGAAAAGTTTCCAAATAGATGGATTGGTAGAAATGGTCCAAAAAAATGGCCAGCTCGATCACCTGACTTAACAAAACCCGATTATTTTTTGTGGGGTTATATTAAAAATCTAGTCTATCTTACGCCACCTACAACACCTGAAAATATGAAAGAAAGGATAGTGCAAGCTTTCCATTCCATTACACCTGATATGCTTAAAAACGTTTCTCGATCATTCGCCCAACGAATAAATGTATGCATTAGAGAAAATGGCATACATTTTGAGCATCTTCTATAAAATGTAAATTTATGTTTTAGGATAAATTTCAACTAAATTTTATTATCGTAATTTTCTTCCTTTTGAATTTATTTTATAACGGCGACAGATAGGTATAGGAAAGTACATAGGGAAGTGGAAGGGTATGAAATTCTCCTTCAGTTGATGAATAGAAATACAGGGTAATACATTTGAAAAATTTTAAAAAATTTCCCTCGAAATTTTTGGAAAGTGAAATTAATTTGTGACCACCCTGTACAAAATAAAAAATTCAAACTTAGTCCAAAAAAATTTTTGGTCTATTGGCTTTATACAATCGTAGTTTTTTAAATTCTAACATCAAATTCGAGAGAGCACTGCATATTTTAATAGGCGTCTGAAAATGTAATATTTTTTGGTAATTTTTTTTTCTGCGAAAGGGGTGGGATGTTAGAAACAATATTTTGTGGGTATGTACTAGTGACCATAGAGTACCTAAAATTGTAAAAAAGTTGGGTCATTCCATTTAAAAAAAATTAAGTGATTTGCCTAATTTACTATTGGTACACAAGAAAATAATTTTGGGATATTTGGTATTGGCCACCATTGACAGGTATACATCAAATAAATCGTTAAGATTTGCATAGTAGGAGTTATAGAACTACGACAGAGGTTTGGCCAACCCTGTATATCAGAAACTTTTGCAAAACAAACGAGATATTTTTCCTCTCACTTTATACTTATATTTTCTGTTGTTTCTTATTTTTAAAATTCTGACATCCATATTCATAAAGCTTTTTTACATACATGTAAATTTTTAAAAAGAAATGTCAACGCCAATTCAAAGGAAATGAGGTTATGTTTCTTCAAATCATTAACAAATTAAATATTCGTTAGTTTTTTTGTGGAAAACATTTATGAAATCGTGAAATATTACCCAACTCTATTGGACATTCATTATTTATCTATGTGGATTTACCTGTAGGTAAAATTTAAAGATGCTTTAATTAGGCCATTAGTATCGTTTATTTAAATTCACAAATAATCAGGAATCAACCATTGAAATTCCGGTACAGCAGCGACTGGCGATCTAATCTTCAATCTCTTGCAGCGGTTTATTGTTCCCGGTATCCGGTAGTGACACATCGACAGAGAACGCAGCTGGACTATATTTTAGAATCACTGATGCATGCATCTACCTAAGAGGATAACCCTGGAAAATTCCGTGAAAGGGTATTTACGAGACCCGTCCCTTCACGTTTCAGTGGGTCCACTAAAGTACTTAGAGAGCTACAACGTAAAATACTACAGGGACTTTTGAATTTAATTGAATAAAATAAATACATAAATATACATGAAAATTAACATATAAACCCAAAAGACAGAGGGTATAATTCTTAAATAAAAAAAACATAGCAAATTAATTTATCTATAGTATTTTTAATACAAATCCCGATGCACGTCAGAGATCATTTATGACGTCACGGCCTTGCAGTGTTGCCTAATCGTCAGAATAGTTGAGGAATTTAGAATTTTTTAAAATTGTAAGGTTATGTTACTATATAGTAGGAACAATTAGTTTTAAATGTATATAACTAACGGAAAATATTGAATTCCTTTATGAATAATAAACATCTGAACAAAAAAGCTTTAAACATTTTATGCAAGTCATGGAAAATAAAACTGTAAGGTAGTATATTGCAGATGGATCAAAATTGGTTTAGAATTAGCACAGAAAATATCTAAAACTAATTTAATTTCACCAAGAAAGTTATTTAACAGAACTACATTTAAGTTATAAACCACAACACCCCATAAAATTAAAGAGGTCATTGAAAAAATTAAAACTACAAAGGCATGTGGAGGATTCATAATATCAGTAGATACCTATACTTAAAAAATTAAAGTTTGAAAATGCTAAAATATTTGAATACAAGAAGGAAATTGTTAAAATATTTGAGTAGGTGCTTTAGTAAATCTCACTTTCAGTAACGGTTCTGTAGCTCAAGTATTCAAGATAGCCAGAAATGCTTCAAAAATAAACAGATATCGCTACTTCTTTTCAACTCTAAAGTTATCGAAACATGTATGAACAATAGATTCATCACTCAAACATCAAGATTCTCCATTTTATCAGCTTCAAAAGACATTTGAAAAATGTTATTCTCAGTCAAATATTTTTTTTATATCTTGGAATAAATTAAATAAAAATACAGATATATAAGAAATATATCAAACTGTTTATTGTTTTAAAAATTAGACAATGTTTTTTTTTAATTACACTATTTTCTCATAAAAAAACAATTATTTATCTACTAATCTTCATTATTTCTATAAAATTCTTTTATTTCTCCTAATCCAGATCGCAAGTATTTGAATCGCAGTCATCGATATCGTTATTAGGGTTAATTATAATAAAAATAATTTCCAATCTATTAAAAACTCCCTCTCTGCCAATATGTTTATTATAATATTGCTTAGAAAGGTCACAAATAAGTTCAATGGAGTTAAAAATACAATGGCAGGGAAGATTACGTAATACTTTGTCTATATTGTTCTGCTTAGGTAATTATCTACCATATATTTCTTTGGCGGTTCGCACCTGAAAAAAGAATGTTTTATTTATTTCTATTTAGTTGCCATTTCGTATAACGTGTGTCAATATCGCTATATTCTAAATTGTAATATCGAAACAACACATTATATCAATGATTTAATGTTAGGTACACCGTTATATCAAATCTTGTAACTTCATTTTTAATTTTTTGATATTGTTTTAAAGTTTATTTCTGAAAAAGAAAAAAAGGCATTTTTGGGTTTCACTGTACATCTCGAAAATATGTAAAACATGTAGATGTTTATTGACCACTGTAATCAAATTTTTCCAATTAAATTGTATTTATATGATTGCTAGAATAGCGTATCTACCATTAAATCTTCAATATGATGTGTCATTTCAATATTAATATTTTTTTTTTACTTGATTTACACAATTACTGATACCTTAATTTACTTTAAATTTGGTTTTATCTCTTGCCATCGATTTTTGTAGGTCTAACACCCTTTGTCATTATTTTCCCAGGAGCTGTTTAATGTTTCATTTTGAATGATACATTTTTCATCAATGACAACGAAATGCTTCTGTTGTAATTCTATAATTTCTTAAAAACTGACCTATTTACAGTTCACGTCTTGGTTATCTTTTTTCCTTCATTCTTTTAATACAGTTGACAATGATGCAATATAGCCATTAAACATTTGTCGCTCAATCAACTTTTCTCTTAAAGGTTCCAAAGTTATATGTTGACCTGCAAATAAGTATGTATTTATATTACTGTATACAAATTAAAACTTTTATAGGTAATATAAATAAATTATGATTGAATAAATAGATTTGTCTTTATACTTACTTGTTTCATACATATTATAAATACCACTTCGGATTCCACTTGTATCCAGTGTTATTGTATTAGTAGGTAATCCTTTGTTTATATGAATGCTTTTTAATTAGCGATTTTAATCATTCATTATTCTTGACTGCTTGCCAAATACTACTGACAGTAGAAATATTTTTATTTAGAGATGCTGCAACACACTAAAAAAGTCAAGAAAATAATTTCATATTTCTATTAAATTTTATAACTTGTTACCTCTCTTACAGCAGTTAAAGGTAAACGTGGTCCATCATTATCACGCTCTCATTCAAAATAATGGAATAAAGAAGCTATCAACTCCTTACAAGGACTATTTAGTTTTTTATGCATTTTGTATATAAAAATTAAACGACAAATAATCAGCTTATTCACTCTATGGTTGTTTTGAAAAATAGTTTTTTATAAGTATAACTGGCAAAGCTTAAAAATACAGGCAAAAGGATTTTAAATTACAGAAAACAAAATGCACAATCAATAATTAACTCAACATCGGGATTTGTATTAAAAATACTATATTAATGATTCTTGTAATGTAATATTAATTATTTTTATGGGCGATTTTAATACAGATTTATGGAATGCCGTAGCTTCTAGTGACTTGTGAATAATAATGTACCTAACTTCTACTACTTCAACTCTAATTGATTTTATTCTTATTCCAGACTTAGAAAACTTCTTAATTTCACATCACGAGTTGGTTATGTGCGAATTAGATTTAAAACTTAGTTGTAAAACTTCGACATTTATTTAAAAAATAAGAGATTACTTAAATTAAAATGATTTTTATTACGATTTAGAAAACCTTCTGTTAAATAATGTATAAAATATAATAGTTATCAATATAATATCTAAATAACTCTTTACTATAATTTTATTTGATAGACATGCATCGATTAAAAGATTTCGAATAACTAAAAAGTATGCTCCTTGGCTAACAAATAATTTATAACTTTTAAGCTTATAAAGATTGGAAAAACACCATAATTGCTTTCAAATTACATCACTCTGACTTATAAAACTGAAAAGAAAGCCTATTTGTAACCAATTCAGACTAAATAGCAATGCCGTTCAAAACACAAACACAAATACCAAAAAATAGTGGGAAGTTTGAGGATGTTTTTCATTAACCATTGTATCAATATTAAAATTAATATTATTATTGTTGACAAACGAAGCAACTGATTAATTGACGTATCAGTGACGAAACACTTATATTTTGACTATATACATTTCATGTTGGAAAAGCTTTTGTAAAATACGTGCTTGCCAGCATTGAGCCCATTATAAGGCCTAAGCTTTGCAAATTGGGGTAACGGTCTCTTGGGAGTAACTTAAAAAAGTCCAATCCTATTTCGGTTCTTCCCTGGTAAAAAGGATCTGACTGCAAATCACATAATTCCAGTTAAAGGTCGGCTTTGCTTACGTTCTCAACAGAAATAGTAAATGGGTAAAAACTGACATTTTGCTGCTTTACTTGTAGCTTAAAATTTAATTCGTTAAGGTGAGATGTCAGGTCTGTTAAATAAGTGTGAGAGAAATTTTGCATGTACTATTTGACTTTTCGGTTCCGTAGTGTCGGACTATACTTAATTTTTAAGGAAAATGGAAATCTCCTTGCCTAGAGCGAAAAAACGTTGCAAATAGTTACCGGCTATCAACGAATATCGGTGTGAAATAATAAGTACCCATATGTAGCATCTATTTTGGTCAAAAAAATCACGAAACTTTCTGTTAGTCAAAGCACGATTTGGCCTCTCTTTTAAGGCATTCATTTTTTAATGACTTTCTACATAGGACCTCTTGGTGAAAAATGCAATATCTTACGGGATAGTTACTATTGTTTTGTTTTAAGAGTCTTGCTAATCCAGTTCCAGTGACATAAAGACTTTCTACATGCCTTTTTATATAACATTGATATGTATGTAATTGTGAAATATTGTAAATATACTTTGATTTTTATGATGTGAAAATAAACACTTTATTTTAATTGTCAAAACTTAATTTGAAAAACAAAACACTGAAAATGGGAACAACCTCCAGTACCAGCTGTCATACTATATACTACCTTTCATCTTGCACGTGTCATTCTTCTGCACATCTATTACCTTCATTTCTGTGGCAGCCTTGGCGGAAGATGAATATTAAGCTCACTTCACTTTATGACAAATTTGGTTGCTGGGAGATGAGATATATCTTACATAAATAAAATTGTCATTATGCTTTTTTATTTTTCCCTATCATCTACAATAATTATATTTTTACATCTTTTGATCCTTGTTATTTTTATTTGATGGGATTTGTAAATTAATTAGGACCCCTTACAAACTCTTTCTGTTTCAAAGATAAAATAAAACTTTAAAATTAAAAATTTTCACTTTAGGGTGTAAACAATAAGAAAACAATGGCTGTAACTGTAACAAGTTATTTTCTTGCCAGAAAAGCGGTGTCTTTGTTTCATTTTGGATTTCTTGGCACGTATTATTTTTGACCTGTTCTAAAATCACCGGCTGATATTTCGTAAACAAAGCGAGATCGTTTTTCGTTTTTCCCATTTATCAGACTCTGAGCCGGGAATATTGAATTCTGGAAAAGAAGCGAATTCTGTATGGCTTTATGTATTCAACATGTTGTTGAAACACGGATTTTTTTAAAATAAATAAATCATTTTAGGTTCAGATCCTGTCAGCAACTGTATAACCTTTGAAATATTATTTCAAGAATATATAAGTAGCATGCAAATATGTGGTTTGTTACAGACTTGTAACTGTCTGCGGTCAGTATACTACAAAAATATATAAATAGAGACTGCATAAATTCGAGACTAGAGACATTTCAGGGACACTAACACATTAAAAGGAATCTAAAAACAATATTAACTCCATAAGGATCACATTCCCTAATTATTATTTCGAAACCAAAACAACAAAAAAAATATTCGCAAAATTAGTGAAAAAGTTTTAGTAAAAAAAATGAAGATAGTTACTATAGTTATAATTCTAATATTTTATAAATAAGTTAAAGTTTGACCAGTGGCGTGTCAACAAATTAAGATGAACGACAGTCTGTTGTGCCTTGTGCCTCTATGAAAAGCATAGACAAAGTACTTAACCTTGTCTGGAAGAAATTATTACGTAAATAATTTCTAAGATATTTTTAATTTTGAAAAAGATATTTTTTGGAATGCAAAATTGACAGAAAGCGTTAAAATTAGTAATAAAAAAAAATAATTAAAAATTGAGTATAGTTAAGAAATTTTCTTTAAATAATAGACAAAAAGCAAATATTCCTAAAGAAAAAGCCATGTAAAGATGGTTGAAATAGATTTGCTGTAAGATTTCTGTCGATTTAAATAATTCCTCTTCGGATAAAGTTATCATGACTTGAGGGGATAGGAATATAAGTTTATTTATAAACAATTTCTCCTTCAAAACGGTTAACTATTTGATTAATTACAATGTCAAATATTTTGTAATATGTATTTGCCGTAATCTCGACTAAAAAATACGTAATTTGTATTAGATTCATCATTTTGCTGGAATTTTTTCTCTATGCGGTTCGACGCATGGAGAAAGATATCAAGATTCTTCTACACAGGATTTGGCTCTTCCTAGACTGTTAAAATTTTATATATAAGTGAATTCTTTCGCCGTTTAGTTTAAGTTTCAATTTAAATATTGTCGAATAAATATAAATTGTAAATATAAATTAGAAGTGTGAATTATAATAGTGCTTGAGTATTATAAATTAATTAATTAGTAGCAGTGTAAATAAATAAACTGTTTGAAATAAATAAACTATTTTTAAATTAAATAATCATAATATTGGTGTCATAAGTGAAACTTTAAATAAATAGTGGACAAAAATGGCTAAAAAACTGTGTGATTTAAAAATGGCTGATTTGCGACGAGAATTAGAGGATCGTGATCTGGAGACGACAGAGAAGAAAGCAGATCTGGCAGAATGGCCTAAAAAAGCAATGGAAAGCGAAGGTTTGGATCCCAAAACGTTTCTATTTTCAGATGATACGTTTTCTATAATTTTTTCATTAGAAAGTCAAATGTCATATGTCATGGAATAATTCTGATAGATTATTGGGAAGAGGATAAAACTATCACAGGAACATATTATACGAGGCTACTATTTAGATTGGACGAAAAAAATGTAAAAAAGCGCCAAGGAAAACTTGTCAAAGACAATGTTTCTTCGTTGATTACAATTCAAATATTTTTGAGATTGGTTTCGAATGATTTGATTATCCTCCCTATTCTCCGGACTTAGCACTATTGGATTATTGTTTCCAAAACTCAAGAAACATTGGAATAAAAATTATTTTCGACAAAAGATGAAGTCTTATGTGCCATCATGGAATAGTTAGTAGACCAAAAACAAAGAATTTTTTTGGAAGTCTTAAAGAAGGCAGGTCAAATATTTATTAATACCACCTCGTATTTTCATCACTTTAATATTCCTATCTGAAAATGAAATTTTGCTCGTCGAGGCGAATTGTATAGAGGTGACATCAAAATAAAACCGCAAGGAGTACCTCTGGATCCTTGTGTATCCTGCATTTTAAATAGAGGTCCTTTATTAAATCGCGGATCGGTGATTATAAAGCGGACTGTTGTGGGTTCGCTTTCCTTTGAGTTTCAAAAACCTTTTCAGTTAGGTTACAAGATAAAATTCTCCTCTTATAAAATTAAAAAAGCAAGGGTTGTTTGTGGACCTAAGTTTGTATTACACCACAAAATAACATAAATATTTAAAACAGATATCGTAATAGCTATAGAAATCTTGAATAAATGAATTTACCATAACGTGGAATAATTACATTACAGTTTTCTTTTCTTTATGATTACGGGATCTAGTCCATTCCACTTACTTTTATGTAACTATTTAACAGTCTTCAGTATTTCCAGCATGTATAGAATAATCAATTGGATAATATTTACGAAGTTTATTTGAGACCATCTATATTATTATTAAAAGTTTATATAAATGTTGAATACAGTTACACTTAGAAGGAAGTAATTATCGTTTGTGCTAATTTTTTACAATTCAAAAACCAATTTAAACCTTTTGTTCATCTAGTAATGATCAGAAGGCCTGTTATTTTTCTCCTTACTTTTATTTACAATTACACGAAGCCTTCCCTTGAAGTTTCCACGCCACTAATCTTGATAACGACTTTCATAAATCAGCGTAAACACATATTTATCAACATTAAACGAAACGTTCCCAATTGAGCGTTTAGTTCTGTTGGAAAGAGTAATTTTCGGATATTTTCGTCATTGTAAATAATTGGAAGTCGTTGTAGCATTTTAATTTTGTAAAATTAACTCCTATATAAAATGTGTCATATACAGTAAGGATATTTTCAGTATCAAGACAGTTATGAGAGAAATAACTGATTTATGTTATGATATATTAAAAAATAAGACTTAAAAGTGATAGTCTATCAAGACTGAAATTCATTATACTTGGCGAAGACTAGCTAGGTACAGGGGGGCTACTTCCCATTTATGGAGTCTGTACTAAAAAAAACTATACTAGTAGCTGGTTGTAAAAACGTTAATTAAAATATATGAGCCTGATAAGCTTTGTGAACTTTAAAACCCTCTCCCAGGTGGACTATGTGCTGTACACGGACGGCTCCAAAATTAAAAAAGAAATAAGGGGGAAGTTTTCAACCAAGAGCCATATCAGTATCATATCAATAAACTTGGGCACTCTGACTACGATTTTCCATGACGAAATGATTGCTTTAGAATTGCGAGCGAGATAGTTGATTACTTTTCTACACGCTAACGAGACTATACAGATATTTTCGCATAGCCAGGCAGCCCTAAGGGCCCTGAACTCCAACTGAGTTGACTCAAAACTGTTTTGGAACTGTATAAATTCCCTTGAATTCCTCGGTGCCCGGAACACAGCGTTGTGGAGGAAAATCAAAAATCCGAACGTTTGCTAAAAAAGGAATCGAATCTGAGTTCATAGGACCAGAACCATTCCTGGGCATTGAAAAGACCACTGGCAAAGAAATTATATCCAAATGGATAGAGGGCAAACTCATTTGAAGGTGTTTGTACCAAATTCTTTCATAAACGTCTCTACTCAGACCGGGAAGGCGATGAAATCATCCCACTAATTTTCACCGTAACTTAAGTATTTCAAAGTTTTTATGGCTTACATAGATTTGAACCATCAACCATGGAGGTATAATACTATGGAGATAGAGTATGCTGTGGAAGTGCCACAAAACAGTTATTTCTCATAATATACGTGTTTATAAAAATGAAAATATCACGTATCACCCAAGACTAATACTTCCTCTATCCAATCGTCATCGTGTCCTTAGGTTGGAATGATGCAATGCACTGGCAAATTGTGGCGAAGAATAGAATAGAGTGTGTTTCCAGATGAATCCTAATTATGCTTGTGGGTTCACAATTGTCGTAGAAGAGTCAGGCATCGAAGAGATGAAAGTTTTGGAGTTTGTCGTGGAATGTGAGGATTGATGGTTTAGGGTCTAATCAGCATAGGTAGTCGAACTCCTCTAGTATATTTTAAGACCATTTGAATGTCCAAAGATTCAATGATGAAGTTTTGGAACCGTTTGTTATACCATACATTCGAGGGCTAAATAATATCACATTCCAACACGACAACGTCCGCCCTAATATTGCAGTAAGAGACCAATATCAATACTCCCTCATGGCCTACACATTGGTGCGACCTTTTACTCATTCAACATGTCTTGTATACGATGGGTAGAAGAGTGGGGCAGCTTCCTAATCCTCCAATTGACTTACGAGAGCTGCTTGATGCCCTACAAGTTGTTTGGCATGACTTGCTTCAGGATAGCATATATCATATTCGTTTAAATGCAGTAATGTTAGCGTTCTAGGGAAATTTTTTGAAGAAACTGGTGTTTTTAATCTTAATAACAAAGCTAGTAGTGTATAGCGACAGTATGATCACTACATAATCTTTTTTTTTTGTTTTGACTTTCATCATTTTTTTTAATATGTTTCTATATCGAGTTTAGTTTAAGGTTAGTCGTTACGTGTCAATGTCATAGATCATTTACTACGTTACACCTTTAGAGAGATATGCTTTATTGTCGTAAAAAAATTTACAAAAATTTTATAGACAAAGCGTGTAACTTAAATACTAAACATATTATAAAAATAACTAAACAGCAGAAAAAACAAACAGAAACAAACAGAAACAAACAGACAAAATAGGAATAACAATTGCAATGGATATGCAATATCCGTCATTATAATTATTCTAATTTAATTTTTAAATTTAAATTTAAACTTTAATATTTAATTATTTAATTAATGCCATTGTATGTGGAACTCAAATGTCTAAGGTACGTTATAAAATTCTGCTACTGTGTAATATGGTCTTTCTAGAAGAAAAGCTTTAGCCAGTCTTCGGAACTTATCGTATGTATTTATAGATTTTAATTGCATCGGAAGGTTATTATACAATTTTTTGGCATTGTAGGTAATGGAATGTTTTAATAGGTCAGAAGTGGGCATTGTTAAATAAATATCAGTCTCTAAATTTCTTGTAGGATATCTACGAGTCGGTCTTTCGGATAAATTTTGAATGTGCTTGCGAACTAAGCAGACGGATTCGAAAATAAATAGAGCAGGAAGGGTTAGAATTTTAAAATTTTGAAGTAATTTTCGCAATGTGTCCTACTACTTAAACCAAATACAGGTAGATCGTATCCCAATCCTCACGGTTGAGAAAAACACACATAAATAATCAGAACGAGATAGGCAGAAGAAATGACAATATCACATGTATTTATACGAATAATACCATCTGTATCTGTAACGTGTGGAGAGTGGGTTACCCCCACGGCACTTAGGCCTCATTAGGCACATTGTGCATCCTCCAGAGAAGATAGGCACCTCCTAGCTCGTGAGCCAGCCTACAGATTTAATGTAGTTGACAACGTCACCAAGAGGTGCTTCTCTTATATCGGCCGGTGTTAGCCGATACTCGCCGAACACAAATATTCTAATAAATGAGAGCGTCGAGCAATCGTAAAGGATATGCTCGATGGTCTCATCTTCTTGTTCGCGTCCTCTGCAGAGTGCGGATTCTGACAGCCCCATGATATGGAGATGCTTTCGTACTTGGCAATGACCAGTCAGAATGCCTGTGGCTAGGCGCAGATTCTGTCTAGTCATAGTCAAGTATTTGTTTGCTGCAGTGTTGTCAGGATAACTTAAAAGCTCCCTGGCAACTCTGCAGTTTCTTGTTTCATCCCATCTTTCCTTGAATTTCACAAGGGAATGGTCTTTGATTAGGTCTGTCACTGCCGATTTTGTCAGGCCAATAGAAGGGCCAGGTCCAAAAAGGATTTGGTTGGCTGCTTTTTTGGCTAGTGAATCAGCAAGACGGTTACCTTTCGATGTGGCGTGTCACCTCAAGGGTGTTGATGGATACTTCGGCCAAAGCTTCGTGACATTCTAGTACTAACCCTGAATAAATTCGTGGTCTGTTCAGGGTAAGTAGTGCTTGTTTGCTATCTGTATAGATGCGCATGTTCCTTCCAGTGATATTGTTTCTGGTTATTTCTTTTGCTGCTATGAGAATCCTCGTTAGCTCTGTTTGAACTACACTAGCACTATTGCTCACAGCCCATTTTTTCTGGTTTTTAATTTTGTAGCTTGCAGAATTAAGTTTAACACATAATCATCTTTTTTTCGCAGAACAATAATTTTAGAAATACTTATTTGGGCACAATTAACGCCAAAATATTTAAATTTGCAAAAATTTTGATAGCTTCTTGACAGCTATGGTATGGCTTCTGAGGAAAGGGAGAATGTGGCTTTTTTAGTGGCATGTCATCTCTATATTGTCCAACTTCATTGATCTAAAGAGGATGAATTAGGGCTACAGTTTAAATCAAAATAAATCTAATCTGAGGAACATTTGTGTTGTCCCTCACAACGGATTGAATAGTATTTGGTATATTCTTGATTCTAAATATTTGCTTTATTTTGCATTTCTGTCACTATTCTATTAGTTTTCCCTCGTAGACTCTCGAAGTTCAATTGAAAATCCTGAACGGGAAATATAAGCAGCAATAATATTGTGAAAACCGTATATTTCCGATAAAAGGCGCAAATGCAAAACAGAAAAGTTGCCAAGTACGTGTTTATTTGTTCACATGTCTCACGTTTGGATGCCATTATTTTCGATTTTTCTGTTGTCCTCTTCCTACTGAACGGAAATTTATGTATACGGAAACAAAGCTATTCAAGCAATCAATCAATGAAGTTTATAACCATTAATTTCGTTTGATTGTGTAGTTCTCGATTTACAATATAAGTGGATATGCTCATAATAATTACTAATGGTTCGAGTGCATGGAAATTGAAAACATTTAAATTTATTTTGATTTGTTTGTTTACAGCGTTGATTTAATTATTCTGTCAGCAGCATGATTAATATAATTTTGTATAAATTTTTTATATTCCGATACAAAAATATTTTTTACTATGTAATTACTAACGTTAAATTATGAGTTGGTGCAATAAGAATGGCCATTGATCAACAGTACATTTTTATTCCATAGGGAGTGTAATTTTGGTCCTTAAAGTGCATAAAATAAATTTTACTCGATCTGTGTTATATTTAATTGTAATATTTTAGTGCTAAAAAGAGACTTGCAACTTCTGGACATCTAAAATTTTCTCTTTTCGTCCGGTGGTGTTTTATATCAGTATCAAAGTTGAAAATACAATACAAACTTTAATAGTCATATAATCTCAAATCTTATAATAACATTTTAAACCTAGATATTATCGACTACGGTAGCGTAGGAGTATTATATGAATAAATAAATAAAATAACATTATTTCTAGTTTCTTTTATAGAAAGAATTTGCCCGTGGGGGTCTCAGTATCGCCTAGGCGACAACCACCAATTTAGCGTCTTTCAAATTTACTTTGTTTTCTAGCTAAAGAAATGCATTTCTTTCAGTTGTTACTAATATTTCATTATTTCCCTTTTTAGAGCACGATTTTCATAGCTATTAAATCATAATAATTCGACTAGACGAGACTCGCTGAAATCTGGTTCACGTAACTTCATTGTAATTGTCTGCGGATTTAAATCTGCGTATTGCTCGTTAACAAAATGAAACAGTAATTCGGGGCAAATGCAATTCCGTTCATTAAAATTTCATCGAATTATTCGCGGGTAACCAAACCGAGCGTCTCTATGGTGTTAATCGAATCAGTAATTGTTTAATTAAGAATTTGTTTTTGTGTATTCGATTGTTTTATTTATTAATAATTGTAGATACCTATCTATTTAGCTTAATTATAATATAATAATAATAATGTTTATTAATTTTTAACCACATAATATAATACAGTATGTTTTTATCTTAATTAATAAACACAGTAAGCCACTGAAATAACTTTTAGTTATTTGTGTGTGGTAAAATTAAAATTAACAGGAAAAAAAATATTAATCAAAGTTTAAATATGATAAATTACTTATTTCTAACTACATACTATAAATTTATATTGTATAAAAAATGTTTTAAATTACTAAACGCGCCGATCAGGTAAGTATACTCACATCTTTAACATTCCCCTATTTTAGTAATTTAACATAAATATTATATATATTTTTTTATAAGGTACTTTAAAATTAGATTATATATTTACAATAGTTTACATTTCTATGTATTTATGTATTTCTGTTCTAGGTATAGTGTCCATGAAAATTTTTAATCTGTGTTTAAATGAAGACAGTGTTGAAGCCTTTTTCACAATTTCCGGCAGTGAGTTGAATGTTTTAGGTCCTAAATATTCAAAGTTTCTTTGACCAACTTTTTTATTTTTATATGGTAGTATAAATTGATTTTTTTGTCTGGTTGGGTATGGATGTAATGCTATTTTTAAATCAAATCTGTATCATATAGTTTTGTGTCAGAAAATAGTTTACAACTCGAATATCTCGGATGTACATTTAATATCAACTTTAAGAATTTTTTTTGTGACACTTCTAGCATATTGCGATATGTTGTTGATAAGCCACCCCAGCCTATGATGCCATAATTTAGATGAGATTCTATTAAACTCTGATACATAATTTTTTTTTGTTTGAAATCAAAGAAAGTGGTAACTTGCTTGAATCTAAAGAGCAAGAATCCCAATTTTTTTAAAAGATAGTAGATATGCTCATCCCATCTTAAGTGAGGATCTATTACAATACCGAGGTATTTAACTTTTTTTGCAGGTTTTATGATAATATTATCATTAATCTTTAGATCAAACTCTGGAAGAGATGATGCCAAACTACTGAATGGTAAGTATTCTGTTTTATTTATGTTTAGTGATAAAGCTCTGTGGTCAAACCATTTTTTAAGTCTTATTAAGTCTGCTTCTACTTGTTCTTTTAACGAAAACCAATCAGAATTTTTGTAGAAAACTACAGTGTCATCTGCACAACTAATGATTTGGCCTTCTCGTTCTAGAAGAAATATATTATTTAGATATATCGTAAATAGTATTGGACCCAAAACTGTACCTTGAGGTACACCACATTTTATTTTTTGTTCTTTACTAATTTGATTGTTTATTCTAGTATGCTGTCGTCGGTTTGTTAAATAACTTTCAAAATACCTAAGTGCTGTGCCTCTTATACCTAAATCTTCGAGTTTTTCCAATAACATGTTATGATCTACGGTATCAAAAGCTTTACGAAGATCTATAAAAACTGCTAAAGATGGTATGCTATTATCCAAACAATTATAAATCTTTTTTGTCAAATTTAGTATGGCATCTTGTGTACTTTTCTTATCGCGAAACCCATATTGAGCAGAGGATAACAAATTAAATTTATCTAGAAATTGACTTGATCTATTTTTAACTACTTTCTCAAATATCTTAGCCAATGAACTTATTAACGAAATGGGCCTGAAGTTTTCTGGTTCTGTAATATCACCGCTTTTGTAAATTGGTGTAACTATGGACAATTTAAGAGCATCGGGGAAAATTCCTTGTTCAAATGATTTATTAATTAAGTATTCAATTGGTTCTACTATATAAGGTAAAATTATTTTAAGTGTTTCTGCTTTTAAATTATCATAACCTGGAGCCTTTTTGTTTTTTAGTTTAAGTATAATATTTTTTATTTCATCTGAATTTGTTGGAATTAAAAACATTGAATTTGTATTTGTTTTAACCTTTTCAATATATGTAGGATCTGCTTTAACACTTTTAGCTAAATTGACACCAATATTTACAAAAAAGTCATTAAAAATTTCACATATTTCTGATGGATCTGTTGTTAACTCGCCTACACTATTTTTTATATTTGTAATTTTTTTCGAATCTGGAATTTTTAGTATTTCATTAACCGTTATCCACATATTTTTCGAATTGTTTTGATCTTTGTTTATTTGCCCTTTGTAATAATTGATTTTTGCTTGCTTGATTTTTTTTTCTAATTCTTTCTTGTAATTTAGATAAGTTTGTTTTAAAGCTAAGTTATTTTGTTGTTGCTTATATTTGATATACAGATAATTTTTTTGGTTTACAGAGTTAACTAGAGATCTTGTCATCCATTTTTTTCTTTTTCTCTTATTGTTTTTAATCCTAATATTTTTTGTAGAATTTTGTACACTCTGCTGAACAGCATCAATAAATTCTTTAGTTTCAGTTTCCAGATTACTGTTATTATTTAAAATTTTTTCCCATGAAATACTTTTTATTTGTTGGATAAGCGTTTTATCATCAATAATTTGATAGTAGCGACATTCATTACGTATATTAATGCTTCTTCCAGGAAGAACTAATTGTAATAGAACTGTGTGATGATCTGTTAATGATGTTGGTATTGTTATTGGAATAAGTGTATCAAAATTATAATTTTTTGTTTTAATAAAAATATGGTCCAAGCAGGTCTTAGAATTATTTTGTATCCTAGTAGGTGTATTAATTGTTGAAAAATACCCATGTTCATTCATAATGCTTTGGTATGTATTTTTATTCTCAGAATCAACCAATAAATCAATATTTATGTCACCTATAAAAAAATTGTAATCGGAGTTTTCATTTTCATCCTGTAAAATTCCATCTAATTGATCTAGGAAACTTTGCATATCACTAGCGGGAGATCTATAAAATGAATATATGAAAAATATTTTATTTTCGTAATTTATTTTTAATTTTAGTAACTTTGAACCATTTAGATCAATTGTTGTATGGAAATTATATATATATATATATATATATATATATATATATATATATATATATATATATATATATATATATATATATATATATATATATATATATACATCTTTAAACATTATTGCGTCCGTACGAAAAACGACCTTGTTGCGTCACCAAGAAAACAAAGAGTTATTTATGATTTGAATGCGTATACTGGTTTATCAATGAATTTAATAGATGGGGCTATACGCGGATTTTTAATATCTTCAAATTTTAAATATACAGATTTTCGTATAATTTGAAACATTGTGGCTTCCTTATAAAAAGCAACCTTATCAGCTCCATATATTAGTTACACCATATATTGTTGCGTCCATGCGGTGTTGCCAAACTTGTAGGACGCAATAATGTAACGCAACTACATATATACCTAACAATAACTGAATATCGGATTATTTGGATTTACTTAAAAGAAGTAATGAGCTGATTTGGTCAATTTCTACTACTGATACATCAGGGGTTAAATTTCCTCGTGATACCCATACATATATTGCTTTACTTGTTTTTCTATGTTATGCCTATGCACTAGTGCATAATTAGAAATTAGCAGGCATTTGTTATTATATGTCTGGTAAAAAAAATTGGGAAACATGTGGGGATTAGAGGAGTCAGTCAAGTTTTCCCCCCATAATATTTTTAGCATAAAACTAGCTTGACTGCCCAGAAAAGGAGCTTTAATATGTTTTTTAATGTTCATGATATGTATGTGATAGGATTATACATTAGAGTTGTAGGGTAATCTAATATTTAGGTATTGTAATCTAATTAAGATTGTCTTTGCATAACACATTTCTGGTATGGCTTTCATCTGCTAATATCACCAGATTACTTACAGAATTGAATCACTAAAAGGCCACATAAAACTCCGTGAGAAAGGGAGCCCTTAGGCTGTCAAGAATCGGGACATCGAGATATGTTGTTTTTATCAATTCACTTATATCATAACAGTGTGCAAGAAGTTTAACTTATTTGTTGTTAATTATTTATTTCATTTTTATTGATTTTTATTGATTTTTACTAATTTTTTTTGATTTTTATTGACTTTTAATAATTTTTATTGATTTTTAATAATTTTTATTGATTTTTATTGATTTTTATTGACTTTTAATAATTTTTATTGATTTTTATTAATTTTTATTGATTTTTATTGATTTTTTATTGGTTTTTGATTTTTATTGATTTTTATTGATTTTTATTGATTTGATTTTTATTGATTTTTATTGATTTTTATTGATTTTTATTAATTTTTATTGATTTTTATTGATTTTTATTGATTTTTATTGATTTTTATTGATTTTTATTGATTTTTATTGATTTTTATTGATTTTTATTGATTTTTATTGATTTTTATTGATTTTTATTGATTTTTATTGATTTTTATTGATTTTTATTAATTTTTATTGATTTTTATTGATTTTTATTGATTTTTATTGATTTTTTTTTATTTTTATTGATTTTTATTGATTTTTATTGATTTTTATTGACTTTTAATAATTTTTATTGACTTTTAATAATTTTTATTGACTTTTAATAATTTTTATTGATTTTTATTAATTTTTATTGATTTTTATTGATTTTTATTGATTTTTATTGATTTTTATTGATTTTTATTGATTTTTATTGATTTTTATTAATTTTTATTGATTTTTATTGATTTTTATTTATTTTTATTTACTTTTATTTATTTTTATTTATTTTTATTTATTTTTATTTATTTTTATTTATTTTTATTTATTTTTATTTATTTTTATTTATTTTTATTTATTTTTATTTATTTTTATTTATTTTTATTTATTTTTATTTATTTTTATTTATTTTTATTTATTTTTATTTATTTTTATTTATTTTTATTTATTTTTATTTATTTTTATTTATTTTTATTTATTTTTATTTATTTTTATTTATTTTTATTTATTTTTATTTATTTTTATTTATTTTTATTTATTTTTATTTATTTTTATTTATTTTTATTTATTTTTATTTATTTTTATTTATTTTTATTTATTTTTATTTATTTTTATTTATTTTTATTTATTTTTATTTATTTTTATTTATTTTTATTTATTTTTATTTATTTTTATTTATTTTTATTTATTTTTATTTATTTTTATTTATTTTTATTTATTTTTATTTATTTTTATTTATTTTTATTTATTTTTATTTATTTTTATTTATTTTTATTTATTTTTATTTATTTTTATTTATTTTTATTTATTTATTTTTATTTATTTTTATTTTTTCCCCTTAAAATGTGAAAATCCAAAAACTATGAAACAAATCATTATTTATTTTTGATCAGCAGCTGTATTTTAAATTTTCGTGTTTTTAACTTTAAGGAACAAAAAATATATATACATAGTTTTAAACAAATTTTCACCCCCCGTTTCTCCCCTTAAAATGTGAAAATGCAAAAACCCTAAAAGGCTTCATTATAAACTTTCACTTCCCCGTTTTCTAAATGTAAAAATCCAAAAACCCTGAAACACTTCATTATTTTTTTATGCTTAGTAGCTGTAATTTAAATTTTCATGTTTCTAACTTTAAAGAACAAAGAGTTTCATGAAAAGCTCCCTATCCCCATTTCCTCCCATTTCCCTTTTTTAAAGTTTAAATTTCCAAAAATCCTGAAATATATAATTATTTATTTATAAAAAGTCACTATAATTCCAATTTTCAAGTTTCTACCTTTAAAAACCCGACACTCCCACAAAGTTACACCCCCGTTACCCCTCTATTAAATGTGAAAATACAAAATCCCTGAAACATGTCATTATTTATTTTCGATACAATTTCAATTTTCAATTTCCTACCTCGGTACTCCCATACAAACGTTTACTCCCCCCCTCCTTTAATTATGATGCCTCTGGTAAGATGCACTAAACAACTTATGCAGCTCTGAAAATATACATTTTTTATGACAGCTAGAAACGCGAACATAATCCAAGTCTAAAAATAGATTACAATGTTGCCACGTTTGGGACGCAATAATATACTTCGTTTGTAAAATGTATATTTGAGTATGTATACTATCTTCGCACCTCTACCGGAGAATCGTTGAACTAATAATATACATTTTCATCTATAACACTAATATTATTGCGTCCACCACCAACTTGAAAAACCTGTAAAATCATAAGGACCATACTAGATACAGCCTAGTTTTATGAACGTATGGAAACCTATAAAGTTCTGTCAGCTGTTCGCGCTAAAATTTTGTTTAAAAATTGGCGGGAATTGGCGGAAACCCGCTAATACATGGGATGACATTATTGCGTCCGATATACGGACGCAATAATTCAAAGGAAGCAATAAGATATTTGATTAGGATGTTGATGGACGCAATAATGATAGAATGATGTATATATATATATATATATATATATATATATATATATATATATATATATATATATATATATATATATATATATATATATATCAGTTCTAACAAACACAAGTATGCCATCATTTTGATTGTATTTTCCAAAGTTATATAAAGTTTTGTAGCCTGAAATGTTGAAAACTAGTGGGTCCGGAATTTGCCAAGTCTCTGATAATACAATACAATCGAACGGAGCATCTAGGGTTTCCATAAAAATTATAAATTCATCAAAATGTTTTCCAACACTGCAAATATTTTGATGTAAAACTTTAAAATTCCCATTGTCTTTGTTTATTCTTAAAACCTCAGATGCTTCCGCCGCTGATTGTAAGGAGTGTGTTATTATTTTTTCTACTTGAAAATCTCTTATGTAGGGATCCATTTAAGATTTGTTATTTGTAAAATCTTCCAGAAAGAAAATGTAAAAAATGTGTTATACTACTTACGTGACCTTAAAATATTCCCAAAACACTATTATTAAAACTGTACACAACACCTACACATTAAATAATATTAAAATAATAAATGTGAAATAAAATATTGAGTGTCTCTTAATATCAAATGTTAATACCGGGAGTATATAATATTTATTTAGTCTGTTATTATTTGCCAGCGATTTAGATTACTGATTTCTGAGCTAGCCTTTCACTTTTCTTTATTTGTTCCTTGCCTTTTTTCTTCTCCTGGGGTCCTTTTACAGTTCCCTCTTTTTGAGTATTCTTCAGTTTGTCTCCTTGATTTGGGTTTGTTTGTGTTGTACTTTTAATTTGGTTCTTGTTATTATTTGGACGATGAACCTCAATTTCAATAATATTTTCAATAATATTTTCAGTTTCTGTTTCTTTTGGTGTGGGTGTTGCAGGTTCACTTGCTACTGGTGAGGCAAATACTGACGATGTATTTGATTCGCTAGTATTCCCATCTAATATTTCCTGAGCTGAGTAAGCACTTCCTTCGATTATTACCTTGCTTCCCCTAATAATTGCACTTTTATTTTGTGCCCTTGCCTCTTTTAAGGCACCAACTAGGATTTTTCTTTTTTCTTTATCTTCATCTATAAGGTCGTCGCAGATAGATATTCCTGAATTTTTTAAATGTTTTCCATTTCTCATAACTTCATGCTTTTTTATAGCCGTTGTAAAGGAAAGGAAAATGGGACGCACGGTATCTCTATTTCTTCCAATTCTGTATGCGTTGTTAATTTCAAATGGTGCAATTTTTACTTGAAGGACTATATTTATTAAATGTAATATTATTTCTAATGTTTTTTCTTGATTCTCTTCTGCTTCTTCCTTAATCCCATATATTATAGTATTATTGTATTTGTTTTTTCTTTCAATATATTTAAGTTTTTCTTTTAGTCTTGTGTTTTGATCCTCCAGATTTGCTACTTTTTCTTTTAAATTCTTATTTTCTTCAGTGACAGCTAGTTTAAGAGTTTTTATTTCTTCTTGTACCTCATCTATTTTTTTAACCAATTTGTCATCTATATTTTTTAATAAATTAAAAATATCTTGGGTTGTTACATTTTGTCCATTGGTAATGCTCATAATTATTGCTTTTACCTCGTATTTTATCGTTAGTATATGTATATCAGGTATATCTTATCAGTACGAACTAGTTTTTATTCTAATAATTGAAATATTTGTCTAAAGACTTACAATTTTCACACTTTTTCGGATTTCCTTAGGATTTGAACTAAACTTGCACAACATTAATATAAAGCTTGTATTTTTCTGCATTTGCTCATATAACTTTTGAACCTAACTTTTGATTTACTACCACAATTATCACAGGAAATGAAGAGCTTTCATATCTACATATCGTCGGCTGTATATTAGTCTACTTTTATTCATATGTTACTGGATATGTACGAACGGAGGATGATAAATTTGCAAATATTTACGATTTGTTGATTGTTGATTACGATAATTAAATTTCATTATAATTTATGTAAATTATTTCAATCATTGTATGTGTATTATCCCTATATACAGTTTGTTTCAGAGTTTAATGTATATACATACAATAGGTGTGGCACACATTCGAAATTACCCATTAACTGGTTACAGGGTGTTTTATAGATTTCTTATGAATTTTTATTACACCAATTTCTGCTGACACACATTATCAAACGCCTCAGTAATAATTATGTCAACTTGGTAACCAGCTTCAACGGAAGAGGTAATAAACTCCTGATAAATAGCTAGATTAGTAGTTGTTGATCGACCTCTGTAGAAGCCATGTAATTCTTAAACGTGTAGAATAATTTATCTGTTAGGATTGATTCCAACAGCTTAGGAATTGTTGATAGCATAGAAATGCCGCGATAATTTTTTATGTCAGATTTATCCCCGGATTTTAAAATTGGGACCAAGTTAGAATATTTCCATTTGGACGGGACATATTCTCTGTCGAATGATCTCTGGAAAATTGTGCACAGAGGTGCATATAAAGCAGGGCATTTCTTGAGAAGGATAGGTGGTATTCCATCTGGACCAGAACCTTTGGAAGGATCAAGGTCCAACATTTTCTTCTTTATTTCATCTTCTTTAAAGATATGAAATGACAGGTGGGAACCAAATTTAACGGCTTTCAGGTGGTTTAAGTCAACAGTGTTGTAGTTACTGTAGCAAGACTTAACATGTTGTGCAAAAGCATCAGCAATAGATAAAGGTGTCGTTAAAATATCATTGTTGTATTTCATGATAGAAGGCATATGTTCTGTATGTTTTAGACTATTAATAAATGTCCAAAAATATTTCACATTTTCCGGAATAACATGTATTGCTAACAAAGGCAGGGTAGCATAGGTCAATGCGATATTTTACCTCACGGAATATGTTTTGTAGTCTGAAGCATAGCCAGTCCTTTTAAATTTATTATATGTTGTTTTTTCCAGATCTTAATCTTCTCAGAGGGCCGTCATACCATTTTGGATATTTTTGGTTTTTATTTTTCTTTTAGGAACATATAAGTCAATGGCCTTAAACAGGCATTTATAAAACATATCCACCACTATATCGAGATCGACAGCACCATATAAAAAAACCAATTAGTTTGTTTCAAATATAAGTTAAGTTTAATAAAATATGCCTTTGGATACTGGTATACTAATAGCTCATTGTTATTCCTCAATGGGCCATCGAAACTGAAACTTAAAATTGTTTCTAAACCAGGGTGATAGTAGGAATCTGAAGGTAATAAAGGCATTTGAGATTCTGTTACGGAAATGTTATTAAAATCGTCTGCGAAAATTAAGTCCAGGAATCTTCCGCGGCTGTTACGGATGAGATTCAATTGCTGAAACTCCAGAAAAAGGGACTCCAAATTAAAGATCCGTATTCTAATTTAGATCTAATTGGCTATCAAAAATAATTCCAAGATCCTTGATATTTTCAGTACGTTCCAGTGTTACATTGTTAATCGAATATGGGTAATGTATAGTATTGGATTTACGTGAAAAAGTTATTACTTTACATTTATTAATATTCAAATATAATCTATTTTTGAGGCACCAATTTACTAAATAAATCAGCTGATTCTATAATATCACACAATCATATAAAGTAGAAATAAAAGCGTATAATTTGAAGTCATCAGCGAATATTATCACACACAGGTCATTAATAAATAATAGAAAAGCAAGGGACCTAAATTAGATCCCTGAGGAACTAGCTGCTATATAGATACTTGAGCAGAATCTGTTTAAGTTAACAAATTGCTTTCTTTGGTATAGATAAGATCTAAATAATAA
This sequence comes from Psylliodes chrysocephalus, assembly GCA_927349885.1. Lineage (NCBI taxonomy): Eukaryota > Metazoa > Arthropoda > Insecta > Coleoptera > Chrysomelidae > Psylliodes > Psylliodes chrysocephalus. Next base: position 3,408,048 of record OV651823.1, on the reverse strand, counting down.
AAGGTACATATCATTGAAGCCTAAGCATTGTAGCTTTTTTAAGAAGTATTACATGACTGATTTTGTCGAAAGCCTTGGAGAAATCAGTATACACCGCATCAACCTGACCTCTTCTATCTAATGATTCACATAAGTATTGACATGTGTTTTTAACATCGCTCTTTTAAAATATTTTATCACATAGGTAAAATTTTATTTTTGGGGCGAAAAGAAATGGCCCTATTTATTAAGCTATACCTGGATATAAATTGTGATTTCTATGATTGGTAAATTGAGAGAAAATATACCAAATTAAAATATTTTGACCAAATAAAAACACCCTGTGTATACGTGTTTAAATACGATACGCCCATTAATTAATAATGAGTGATTTCAGTGTCCCACACCTTCGATTAGCGTATGTAAACACCCTGTATAGTTATAAATTGCAAGGATTGAGAGTTGATCCTCTTGTGCCAATCCTGTCATCTTTGATATTTAATTCTATATCTATGGGTTCATTTTGAGGATATTAAGCAATCAGGAACTTACATTTAATTTATAAAATGTATCGTGTATTTTTAGTAATTTAAAACAAAAAAAAAAAAACGCGGTACTCAACCTTATAAAAGTATATAATGGGAAAATAAATAAAGATTTACATGACTTGAAGGTCGTATCAATAAAAATAAACAACATTATAATTCATAATTCGCAAACTTAATTATCTACTATAAAACAATGCAATTTTTTTTACTTCCTTTATGAGATAATTATAAATCATCTATTTATTGTTTTTTTTTGTTACAGGTGAGTTTTGAGATTGAAGTTCATTGTCAAGTGTTTCGTGTGTGAGTATTATTACCTGTATTATTCAATTTAAACAACGTTACTGGTATTAATGTGATAAAATATGTATAGGAAGCCATCAATATAACTGTCTATTATACCTAGTTATATTGAAGTTTCTGTTCTGTTAGTGGATCTTATCTATTTCATTGCAGTTATTATTCAGAAACAGGTGTTTTGTAGTTATTATGCCGAAGCATGTATCCTATTTTAGTTACCTACTGCAGTCTTTTATTTTGATTCTGTTATTTTGTTCCTGTTATAGAGGATGTATTAAATACATAATATTTCGTAGGAATTGTTAAGGATGGCGTGTCCATTGAATTTGCCGATGATTATATCTATTGAATAAAGAAATATTTAGTGCCAAAAGATGTATAAATCTTTATTTGTAACTTCCGAAGCAATTAAGGCATTTAGTGTAAGAGCTGGTGACACAAAAGTACTGGATAAAGTCAAAATTTTGTTATTTACAGTTTCGATTGTTACCAACATAGCGAGAGGCGGGCAGTAAGAAGTCACCCTGGAAGTATAAAGTAAGGGTAGGGGGTTAAACATGCAAGGTAAGTGATAAGGTACAGCTCTGAAAATTTGCAGTATTATCGGAGATAGTATAAGAAGGTAGGGAAAAAATTGTCAGAAGTCAGGTGAAAGAGAAAAAGTCGTCAGAAGGCGCTCATATTGCGAAAAATTTAGCAACAATGATTTGTATTCTTATTCTGTAATTCAAAATAAAATTACTTGAAAATCGTCATAAGGCTAGGTAGAAGAATAACGGAGATATATATATATATATTTTCCTAAAAATCTACATGTGTGTTGGTATAGATTTTTCTAAATTTCAGGTGAACCTGAAGATAATAATTAAATTTTAATAGTTTTTCTTGCTATAGATACATTATAAATTTATAATTAATTTTTAAAATTATGGAGCTGTCCAACTAGCTCACGGTAAAAGTGAAATAAATGACTATCGTCAAATGCAACGTGCAGACGACTAGCTTAAAGAGTAATAAAATGAAAACACCATTTAAACACTTTTGTTCATTTTAACATGCATTTGCGTGATATAATAAAACTACCACTACCATTTAAAAAGCATTGGCCTTAGGTGCACTATTTAAAATTAGCTTATTTTTACGTTCCAGAATAAGTGTAAATGTGCTAAATTTTTAAGGATGTGAGTAGATAAACAATTAATTACAACAATAAATAACTTTAAAAAAAAATAAAACTATAACAGCACTAAACAATAAGTTTTGAAAGAGTAAAACCAAATTTGGTAGATTTTCACACTTTTATTTTAAAAATAAAAATTTTTAAAAAAACACTAACATGACATATGTTTCGAAGTACAACTTCTTTTTCAAATGTGACTATTTACAATTCGGTATCCAATATATATACGAAATAATTTAACAAAACAAAGTACTTAAGAAATCATCAATAACATTACAAAATAAACTAACTATTTAAAGTAAATAAGGGTACTTAGGTAATTATAATATCCATCAAATAACAATAAGATAGCCCATTACCGGGATTATCTCACAGAAAACTGGGAAAGAGATTTAATAAGGGTGAATTATTATTATCTAATTGATCATTTAGTAAGTTATCTGAATTTTTAAATCTATTTATTTCAAGTGTTTCTAAATGGTTTAATTTAAGGCTCTTATTTTCTACATGTAAAATTTCAAAGTTGTCTGTAAAAGAATGATTTTCAGTTAAAATATGATTTGAGTAAGTAGAATTATTTTTGTTTTTTGTATAGCTATTATAATGTTCGGAATAGCGTTTTTTGAAAGTACGGCCTGTTTGACCAATATACAATTTTGGACAACTACCACAATTTAATTTATATACCCCCGATTTATTATTAGGATTAATTTTACCCTTATTGTTTTTAATATACTTCCCAAGCGTATTATTGGTTTTAAAAGATACTTTAATATTTTGGTTTTTTAAATATGATGATACCTTTTCACTAGGAGCTCCTATATATGTAAGACTCTTATATCTGCAATTTGGATCTTTAATTATGGGATAAACTTGTTGAATAGCCTGTTTAAAAAGTTTTTTCTCTAAAATGTTGTCTACTAACTTTGAATTAAAATTATTATTTACTGCGATTTGTTTAATGATATTTAATTCTTTTGTGAAGTTCTCTTTGGTAAGGGGAATATTAACTAATCTATGGATCATACTGTTGTATGCTGCCAGCTTTTGTTTGTATGGATGAGATGAACTATTATTTATTGTAATATCCGTATGTGATGGCTTATGAAATATCCCAAAACTATGGCCTTTATTATTTTTAATAATATTTAAGTCTAAAAAATTAATTGAATTATCCTTCTCTGTTTCCATAGTAAATTTAATATTAGGGTGTATAGTATTGATAAAAACTAATAAAGAATTGAACTGTCTACTAGTACCAGTAAAAGCAGTCAATATATCATCAACATATCTATGCCAATACAGACAATGTTTACTTAAATTATTGCTATGAATTTTATTTTCTATATTATCCATAAATATTTCTGCAAGCAACGGGCTTAATGGGTTCCCCATAATAAGACCTTCATTTGCTGAGTAGATGTTATTTTGAAATTGAAAATAATTTTGTTTTAGGCAAATGTTTAACAAATTTAGGATTTCGTCTTTGATTATAATATTTACTTGATTACGATCTAATAAGTTTTCTACTATCTTAACTGTTTCTTTAGGAGGTATACTAGGAAATAAGTTTGTTACATCGAACGATACCTAGTAACACAAAATTAGTATCGTTCGATGTAACAAACTTATTTCCTAGTATACCTCCTAAAGAAACAGTTAGGCTAGTAGAAAACTTATTAGATCGTAATCAAGTAAATATTATAATCAAAGACGAAATCCTAAATTTGTTAAACATTTGCCTAAAACAAAATTATTTTCAATTTCAAAATAACATCTACTCAGCAAATGAAGGTCTTATTATGGGGAACCCATTAAGCCCGTAAAATTAATCCTAATAATAAATCGGGGGTATATAAATTAAATTGTGGTAGTTGTCCAAAATTGTATATTGGTCAAACAGGCCGTACTTTCAAAAAACGCTATTCCGAACATTATAATAGCTATACAAAAAACAAAAATAATTCTACTTACTCAAATCATATTTTAACTGAAAATCATTCTTTTACAGACAACTTTGAAATTTTACATGTAGAAAATAAGAGCCTTAAATTAAACCATTTAGAAACACTTGAAATAAATAGATTTAAAAATTCAGATAACTTACTAAATGATCAATTAGATATTAATAATTCACCCTTATTAAATCTCTTTCCCAGTTTTCTGTGAGATAATCCCGGTAATGGGCTATCTTATTGTTATTTGATGGATATTATAATTACCTAAGTACCCTTATTTACTTTAAATAGTTAGTTTATTTTGTAATGTTATTGATGATTTCTTAAGTACTTTGTTTTGTTAAATTATTTCGTATATATATTGGATACCGAATTGTAAATAGTCACATTTGAAAAAGAAGTTGTACTTCGAAACATATGTCATGTTAGTGTTTTTTTTTTAAATTTTTATTTTTAAAATAAAAGTGTGAAAATCTACCAAATTTGGTTTTACTCTTTCAAAATTAAATGGATTTTCATCAAGTAAAGGCCGAAACAATAAATAATCTAAACAATAAGGTCAATTCGCACTGTAGGGAACGCCAACATCACGTAATGTCTTAGTGCCGTCACGTCAATTGTACTGTCTATTCGCACTATAGGAAAATACAGTATCTCACGTAAATTTAAATTTGAATTACGTCTATCAGTTTGTAGAAACTCCTCTGATTGTTGCTACTATCAAGTGCGATTTGTATCAAACAGAAATTTATTTTTCGGAATCAACACTGGGCTAAATGGAATCGGCATCCTATCAATTTTATATTTGGCCATATAGTTTTAAGGCTTTTATGAATACCTATTTTAAAATCTAATACACCAAATTTTGGGTTCAAAATGCAATTATTATCGAGGCATAACTGTTTTAATACATTTAACATCTTTGACGTGATTATGTGTTAATTCGCTTCTAGACATTACCTTTTCTTCACCCAAAGTCCATACTTTGGCTTTACAACTTCTTACAGAACATCGCCAAAACATCTCTCCATTTTTTTAAAATTTTGCAAAAACTAAATTTTGCTTAGTCTAACACAATAACTTTTTTCCGCGTTCACTTAAATGAAACTCTGCTTCCATGTTGTAAAACACAAATTTAAAGGTAGGCATTAACAAATTATTTTGCAAGCACTTACTAACCAAGAAAATATAATAAGAATTAATTTTTGATTTTAAGGTTTCATTACTTATTATACAAATTCGATTGTGTTTTAAACATTAGAACGATTATTTAGGAATAGGGATAATCCCATGAGCAGTGCGCAATTCGTGAAAAATTTCGCAGGTAACTGAGACAACCCTTGCAATATGATAAACTATTTAAAAATTCGGGGTTTCCCACAATCCCGAATAAAGTTACTTTCCTACTGTATATTTCGTGAGCACAAAATGCTTATTTATTACAGAATTATGAACTAACCCAGAAAAGAGAGAAAGCATCCAATGACGATCCTCTTATCTATACCATGTCCTAGGGCTGTTAGCTATAGAATAATCCTCGTCGTATATCTACTGCATCAGATCTGTTTGCCATTGTCGTTGTAATCTTCTTGTGACATTTGAAAGGATGTTCAATTCCGCTATATATTGATTTTCGTTGTCTTGTAGTCTGTTGTGATAATATAGTCTTGAGAATCTCTTTATTTTATCTGTAAGGAATGAGATTTGTAAGACATTGCTGAATTTGAAATTTCTCACCTACCATTGGTTATTGAATTCAATACTTTAGACTTTAGCCTTCGAACAATTTTTTGTAGTGGATGATTTGGTATATCCCCACAAATCGGCTTCAAGTTACATGTATTAAGCAGTACATAATTTGTTGTCAAGAGATAACTTGGATTTACGTCCTAGGAGCCAGGACATTTCTCTTACTTTTAAATGTAGTTGTTGCCTCTTTGTTTGAACATGTTTTGTCCATAGTCCATAGTTTAGAATTTGACTCCATTTAGCTCAAAGTTACTATCTCGCATATCCTCCTAAATAGATGGTTGGAGTCCTCCGCAAGGCCGCACATTCTGCAAGAATGTGGATGGAACTTTAGTCAAATAAAGATAGAGATAAGGTAAAATATTTCAAATCACAAGTCTCGTTGCCATTCATGGCTGGGAAATTTAAATAAGTGACTATTTCACCTGCATTCAGATCTTGTCTTGTGACAAACGTTTCTAGTAATTTTATTACTCTATGCGTATGTATCTAAAAAAAGGAAATGCCCGTATTTTTGTATATAGAAATAATTTTTAAATTCCAAACGTGACAAATTTAAAAAAAAACAACTAATTTATGTAATGAAATACGGAAATTTGAAAATACCCTGATCTATCAATGTTTTCCACTTTGAAGGAAGTGAGGGGGTGTCTGTTGGTTCAACGTTTCCTCTTTTTCAAGAAATACTTGTTGCTTGATTTGTAGTCTTGAGTTGAAACTCTTTGATTTTCATAAAAGTTTCTCGATACATGAAATTCGTTTTTCACCGATATGTTTTACAAGTGTCTTTTGTTTACAGTTTGTTATGATTCTCCCGCTGCGCCGAACATTCCGCAAGAATGTGGATGGAACTTTAGTCAAATAAAGATACGCTGAAATATTTTAATGTACGAGTCTCGTTTACATTCATGGCTGCATTTAAGGTGTTCTAGAAAATACCTAACAAAGATAAAGGAGTAAAATGTTAGTGGAAGTGATTTTTTTTCACTATAGAAATTTTCTCCGCCTCTGGTTGATGGTAACGACGATCGTGGGGTACACATGGTGGAGGGCCAGTACGTCAAACTTCGATGGCGTGCACTTTAATTTAGTTTTAACAGCACGTTCGTTTCAGCCCTTTGGCATTTTAGAGAAATGAAGTTTTCTCCAGACCTCATAATCGAATTAAAAATACAAACTTGTTGTCTTTCGATCTGTTGGCGATCTTTCAAAGAATTAGGTTTCTATTACAAGATTTATTGTACTCGTATTTACAAATGTTTGCCAGATTGTCTGGTCTCATCCTATATACGTAGACGTTCCGGTATCTATTTTAAAGTCATTTTTCATTTAATTACAGGTTGTTTTGAATTTTTTTTCTGTAAATTTTCACTCCTGAAATAGGAAATTAGAATTTATAGTCTAAAAGGAACCAAGCGCAATTTTACTACTTTTGAGATATGAGCAAATATGAGTACCTGGCGCTTTGGTATCCTGAAAAAAACATTTAGTTTCTCAAAAAAGTACATTTAGCCTATAACGGCCATCTATTCGTAGATGGACCAAGCGCCAATTAAAAAATGCAGGTGTCACTTTTCATCGAGCAATATAAGAGGTCTAATCTTCTTGTTCGCACTCTCTGCAGAGTGCAGATTCTGATAATCCCAAGCTATGGAGATGCTTCCGTACTTTGCAATGATCATTCGGAATATCAATGATCAGACACATATTTTGAGAACATGTTATACTAACCATCTGTGGAACATTCCTATTAGATAGTGAATGTATTATACCAGCACCTTTAGTCAAACATGCTTGCACAGCATCCTTTTATATTTTTGGTTTGGATGTAATGTTTGTGACTCCCTTCAACAATTTCAGTTTTGATACTTTCTTTTATGGTTTTAAAAAGTTTGTACAACGATAAAAATGGGCACAAAGAAGGACAAAATTATTTTGATGACTTTAAAAATGACAAATATGGATTTAAATGATGCTAAATCTTTTTGCCAGAGTTTATCATCATCTAGTTTTGTAGACGATCTTGATGGTTTTAACGAAGACATTGATTTTGATATTGAAGTAAAAGAATTTTATAAATGTTTTTATTATATTTTTATTTTTTAAAATGAATAATAAAACTAGTTTTTAGCTAAGTAGATCGAATACAGTTAGTAAAATGAGATAGATGAGAAAGCTCTAAACAGACATATAGACGGACGGACATACTGAATATATTTTTAAAGGTTCATTTTTAGTCCATATAATCCTAAAACCGGATATTATTAATGTTCACTTAAAATATCTATTTATCAACCGCTACAATTAAAAATAAAAATGTAGAAAAATTGGAGAATTATAAATATCACTGTTACAATTTGAAAACTGTTTGAAATTTCGTGCTATAAATACTTATACGTTCCTAAAAATCCCTGGATCAATCAGTTTGGGAAATAAGCTGGATTAATGGAAGCTCTCCTGTAAGTAATCCGCTTGACGCTAGAAGAAATTGTGGTAAGTGATTTGATCTCATTCGATTCAGAACGTTTTTTACATTTTTTTAACTTTAACTATATTGTTAAGAAAATCTGTTTTTCTGTACCTGGTTAAGGGATCCTTCTTCCAAGAAAGTACATCGTAATAACCATAAATTTAGTTCCCATGTATTCAAAATTTGTTTCGTACCATTATCATTCCTTATATGTATATACTCGTCCAAATTACCAAGTAAACTTTCATAACAAATATAAATATTCCCTTTACTCATTACTTTAGTGAACGCAAACAAAAACAAACGTCCCAAACAAATTTAATTAAATGAAATAAACAGAACCCGAAATGTACAATGAATGGATGGTTGGCTCCATTTCATCCACTTTCTTTTCCAACTCGAGGTTGGAGGCAGAATTGCAAACGAGGCGAAATAGGCTTGTAGAGGGTAATACCGAGGAAGAGATAGCGCGTAAAATATTTCCCGGAAAATTAAATTGCGCGGTATTTCAATCAAAATCGCATCGAAATTTCGCATCGCGTGGTTACTGTGTGCGGTATTATTGCAATGCCATGCGACACGCCAATCCTATGAGCGTCGTTAGCGGTGCGTCAAGGGGGTATATCGTTCACCACCGAGGAGCGAAAATGTATCAATTTATCGGGCCAATTATACACTGAGCTCCCTTCTTCAGATGATAAGTAAACGTAGAACTCATCTATAACAGAATATTTAGACACGTTCATCCAATTTTTAGTTCTCTGGTAGAAGAACCAGAGATAGTATTTATTTATCAACAGAAGGTTGTAGGTACGTTAAAAATAAATGAATTGTTATAGATTACAAAACAACGGACGATGGTAAACTGTACATACTTCTTCTTTCTGATCACATTACTTTACATGTGATTCCAGATAGTGCCATAACTCAGTGAAAATTTTATTTAAAACCCAGTGCGAGTTTATAATAAATCCAGTACGGATTAAATAGACTCATTGCGAGTCTAGGACCCAGTACGAGTCCCAGCTTCAGTGCCAGCCTGTTAAATCATAAAGGCAAAGAAGATGCTGGTTGTTTGATGGCATCAAACATCAAGCAAAATTTTATATGAAGGATCATAATGGCAAACTGGACATAATTACTTTTTCTTTCGGTTCACATTACTTTACATGTGACCCCAGATAGTGCCATAACTCAGTGCGAGTTTTATCTAAAACCCAGTGTGGATTTATAACAAATCAACAGCGGATTAAATAGACCGAGTGCGAGTCTAGGACCCAGTGCGGGTTCCAGGTTCAGTGTAGACTTGTTAAATTACTAATACAAAAAGATACTGGTTTTTTGATAGTGTTGAAAAACATCTAGAAAAATTTTATATTGCGGATGCTGGTAAATTGGACATACTTTTTTCTTTTGAGTCGATTTAATTTACACATGATTCCAGAAAGTAACCATAACTCATTGCGAGTTTTACCATGAACCCAGTGTGAGTTAAATATAGTGAGACTATAGCACCTGGTGGGTGTCTCACATTTAGTGTGGACATGCTAAAATCATTAAGGTTTTTAGATAGTGTTGTCAAATATATAGAAACATTTTATATAAGGGCTAATAGTTTTGTTCAGGTAATATTGGGAGATATTGGTATGTTCAGTTACTTACATTCAACCATTTGTGAATTGCAATTATTTGCATTTTGTGGTTCTACTTTGAGTTTTCTTTTAAGACTTGAATCAAAAAGAAGACGACCCTCTTAATGAAACTGAAGAGCCATTGCTAAATGAAAATATCCTTAAAATTTTGGGCAATAGACTCAATATGGAGGAGTACTGATGGAGTTATTCAAAAAGAGGTAGTTGCCGCATATTTACAAATCATGGCTTGTTTCCATATACGAGGGACACTGACAAAGTTCGCGGAAAATGTAAAGCAAAACACAAATTACGTTATGTAAATCGCTTTATTGCTTTTCAAAATATTCTCCTTTAAAATCTATGCACTTTTGCATCCGATGAAACCAATCTTCAAAACAAATTTGCCAAGTGATTTAAATGCTTCAACAGCCTCTTCAGGCGATGAAAAACGCTCGCCACGCATTTTATTTTTGATATGTCGAAATAGGAAGAAGTCATTGGGCGATAAATCAGGCGAATATGGGCAATGAGTCATTAATTGGATGTTGTTACTGGTCAAAAACTATACAGTTCATCGTGCTGTGTGAGCGCTTGCATTGTCATGATGAAGAATGATTCGCCGGTTTATGTTGTTCCTTCTGATTTCAGCGATAAGTTCCGGAAAACAAATTGAAGTATACCAGTCAGAACTAACTGACCTTCGATCCTCTAATGCAACAGTTGCAACATGACTCGTTTTTCCGAAGAAACAAGCAATCATTCTTTTCGAAACGCTTCGTGAACGCACCACTTTTGTGGGTTTAGGTTCATTTTGGAATACCCATACAGTCGATTTCTGTTTAGTTTCAGGCTCATATGAATATATCCAAGATTCGTCACCTGTTACGATGTTTGAACGACCCCCTTCGAATTGGTTTAGCATTTCCTTGCACCACTTGACACGTGCCTGTTTTCGTTCTTCTTTCAAATTGTGTGGGACCCAACGACTGTAAAGCTTCCTGACATGCAAATGATCGTGCAAAATCGTATGTATTTGTTTCGCTGCAATGCCTAAGGATGCCTCTATCTCACGATAGGTCACATGCCGATCTGACAAAATCATTTCACGCACAGCATCAATATTTTTCGCGCCAACAGAGGTACATGGACGACCTTCGCGAAGATCGTCATCAAACATTGGTCTTCCACGCTTGAATTCTGCGAACCAGTTGTAAACCATAGTTTTGGATGGCGCTTCATCCCCAAATAATGAACTAAGTTTTTCCACACATTGCTGCGGTGTTAAACCGTATCGAAAATCATAAAAAATCATCACTCGGAAGTCACGATTCGAAATTTCCATTTTTCACACAGATATTACTCTCGTTAAATTTTGTTGAAACGAAACCGAGCAGTTTGAAATCGAACTGTCAACTGAATGATAGGTGAAAAACGTAAAATTTTACGAATATGACAATCGCAGAACGCTGGCAATACAAGGAGTACTTGATTCCGCGAACTTTAGCAGTGGCCCTCGTATCCTTAAATTGTCTTTTGATCGTGCGACCCAAAGTCAACTCAGAGACTAAGGCAGACAATAACAATACATCTTTTAAATGAGATTAAAGTCTTTACAGACCAAGTTAGGGTCTAGTCTGTCCTTACTTGGTAAGACAATCATCTTAATTCTTGGTTGAGAACTACTAAGTGATGTTGCCCGTCTTATTGGCAGCACTAGAAGAAATCTTCTCACATTAGAATTTAAAAGTGGGAAGTAATAGCAAAGCTAAGCTAAGAAGCTTTTAGGTGAAGATTTGATGCAGATTCCTAAGTTAATGGTACCACGTTAAACTGTAAAATTCAAAAGTTCCCCTGGACAACAGAAGTACTCATATCCAGGCGTAACCAAGATAAACCTTGGAAAAGGCCCTAAAGACTTCAACATCAATCCAAACAGAGCCATCCATACAACAGAGCTATCCATACAACAGAGCTCGACTTCTTAAGTGCGAGCAATTGTACTAGCAGGAAATCTTAAGTAAACCCTACAGATTCTGTTTGTAAGGTCTTATATCTTAAAAGAATCTTACTTTATAATAATTAATATCAAGATCTCAAGCAAAAGTATTTAAGATTCTTTTTCAATGATATTTTTGGCAAAATTGTGAAGCCTGTGAGATAATGGGTTGTTATCTGTAGTATGTACCTAGATGATTCTATACTAGTGGAAAAAATACAATTGTGAATTGTACTAGACTGGCAACACTGGTTTGGCAACCTTGTTTGTGAGCGGCGCGCCAATTAATGTGATCTTTGACGTTTGAAGGATATGTTGGCGTGTTGTCTTCTCTTTCTAACTATATGCATTCACCAAATCGTCTCACTCGTGTTAGGCTCACTCATCATAATGCGCCACAGACACAGTATACTTAGGTATTCTGTGCCACAGAAACGCGATCAGCCAAAGGGCAATGATGTACCGTATGAAAATAAAAATATTAAATTTATATTTTTATGTTATTTATGTAATTTTAAAATAATGTGTTCTTATGAAATTTAACTGGGTGTCCACTGCACAAATGAACCAATGGAGAAACAGCCCCTGGTGGATACGTATGTAATTAGTTCAATGGGAGTATCGTAAATATTAGGTTACTATTCGTGTATTTTAGATCAAACCAAATGTAATTTAACAAACCTAATTTATTCACAGAAATGGCGTTTTCCGGAAATAGATTCCAGATAGGTAGCACAAACGATATCAAATCCCCAAAGACGTCGTCAAGACGCTGTTACGTATCACACAGTGGTGGCAGCACTTGTATTAAACTGCTTCTTGCCCGTGTATTGTGTGTCTCGTATCTGATGTATTAATAACGGAGATTATTACTTAATAATTAAACTAAGTTAGAAGGAGCTTGGGGAATTTATATGAAGAGGTTTTGGAGTATTAATTTTGAATTATCTGTGTATGAGGTATAAAGTTTTCCTCTAGCTTTTGTTGTCATTTGCGGTAGTTTTATTTAGTGTTTACGCTAGTTAAATTAGTTCGCATAGTTTAAGTTCTATTGAATATTAAACATTGAAAAGAGACAGATGGAATAATGATTTAAAATGGAGTGGACTGTATTTTGTATTTTTGGAAAAACTAATTCATGTAGCGTTTAATTAATTCGTTTTAAATTGCATATATCATATATAGCGGAGATCGCAATGGAAATAAAACTCCCTGAAACTAGTTTTTATAGCGAAAGGTTCTAAAATTGTAATCTCTTTTCATTTCACGTGTAGTATCTGTAAGCATTACTCGTACTAAAACCAGAGGCGGACCATAAGGTTGAGAAATAGGTTCAATAAATATTTATATAAAACAAATTAAAAATAAATTTGACGCTAGCAATCTATTTGTATGTAATTTATAATCTTATATAAGAATAAAATGAAGAAAAGAAAATTTAAATGTTATATAGGATCGTGAAATTCTTTACTGTGTAGATATGGCCACAGAAGGGGCTAAAATTAAAAGAATTAAATGAAATTTTTGTGGTTTGCTACAGTTATTATACAATTCGAAAACCAAAGAACATTAGTTTTACACAGACATCAGAATAGGAAGAAGTTTCTGTTTTACATTTTTGGAATGAGTGCAAACAAAGAAAACCGTAGTTATTGTTAAATGGGAGACTGTCAGTTTTCATTTGACACCAAAACGCGCGATTATTTAACTATTTAACAGTAATTGGTGTTGCTTTTGTTTATATATTCCAAAAATGTTACACCGAAGTTTGTTGTTATTTTGACGTAGGTTTGTCTCGTGTTTAGCAATCAATAATCTGTAATTTTGACAAATAGGCTTCGTACTGTCAAAAAACTGCATAAAAGACCACAGAAAAACAAATTTTGTACTTACCAGCTGTGAGTTTGCACATATTTTTTTACTTTTAAAACAAAAGGAAATTACAACATTTTACATTTCCAGCAAGAATGTTTCCAGGAATTACATTAAACCTGTTTTCAAATCGTAGCAAATTAAAGTTTATTTGTAAAAGCACAAAACACAATTCTTTCACTTGATTCAAATTGCAATAAATGTTCATGAACTTACAACGTATCGCAACCTATAAAGTATAACTTTTAGAGATCTTGTTTTTTTATTTATTTATGCTTCTTCCACAAAGTCTTCGATCGAACGACCAATGAGTTAGTAATATCGCATGGCGGTATAGTAATAAAGAACAACTTTGTTCGAATATCCGTTTCGTTTAGAAATGGACACAATCAAAAGTTTTTCTTGAGACACAAAGCAAGTTGGTTACACTCGTATATAATAAAAGTTGTAGCGGAAATAATAAAAGTTGAGGCGGGCTCATTTTTATTAAATGTTATTTTCAATAAGGCTAAGTTGGCTGAGCGTATCGGGACAGCTTAACACGTTTAAATAATCTTTTACAGTACTCGGATCCTTTCTAGAAAATAAACGTAATAAAATATTTTACTTTCTAATTTTAACCCATCTTTATAGCTATAGCTATAAAACTATATCAAGAATAAGTAAATTATATTTTTCCTTCTGCCATTTTCATATATAAACGGAAATATTTTAATGTTACGTAGAGGTCATCAAATTGGAACAAATTTAAATAACTACATGTTTCAACATTACAGGGCCCATGAAAACAACACCGGCCAGAGCCATGGCAGTCATTCTTTGTTTCACTTTTCTTGATACTCATCAATCCATAAAACATATCATTAAACATGCTTGAAAGTGCAATGAAAATAATTGTGGCCATTTTGAACTATTTTTGTAAATATATTAGTAAATTTTGTTACCAATAAAGTTTTTCTTGTAGTCTTAGCTTTTACCGAAATATTTATGGTATCTGAAACCAAACCACCATCATCTTTGAGTTTGTATCGTTTCTAGCAAAACAAAAAATTAAAAGGAAATGGTAATTCGATTTCAAACGACTTACGTCTCAAAAACCAATAATATCAAAAATGTTGTCCACCATCTTAAAAAGGCCAAACAGGAAAATTTAAAGGCATATATAAAAAAAATATATATCAACGTTGAAGAAGATACAGCAGAAGACTTAAAGAAAAATAGCGAATTTAATATTTTACAAGAAACTAAGGCAAACAGTGCTCCACTAATCCCAACCACCATTAGGGAAAATCCAAATCCATTCACAAATCTAAGCCCTGATTGCTCAGAAATCCAGGCAAAGAAGAATACATCTGAAGTTCCAGTAAAAAGCACTAGCCGTAATCCGCTCAACATGCTAAAATCAGGAAGACAACAAATAGATAAAAATATAAAAGATTACTTAGAAATAAAACCAATAAAATGTAGAGAATCCTCATTTTTATTAATTAAATGTCATTAATTATTTATTTTTCTTAATTAGATAGGCGGATATAATTTATACATTATTTCCTGGACTATAATGCACATTTAAATATTTTATTAAATTTTATCTTTCATTTAGTATTTAATGAGTACAGTTTTAAATTATCATTTATTTATGTGAAGCACAATTAAAATTTTAATTATTTTAGGTATGGATAACTATTTTCAAGGGTTTGAGGCGATAAAGGTTCAAGTTCAGAATGCGTTTCTATTAAATACTTTTCAAAGTTTAACATTAAATATTCATAATATTCCATTTTTAATACACCAATAACGCAAAATTTTCACTTTAAATTTAAAATTTCAGTAGATAGCAACAGGGCCGCCGAGAGCCAGGTCGGGCCTCGGGACGATTTTCCAGGTCGGGCTCCGCGTCAATTTTATAAAAAAATTAGGCCTTCCCAATATCACATTTCTAAACAAAAAAAGATCTTCAAGTAAAAACTTCTCGTCCTTTTTAGTCCTCCTTCTTGTGCAACGGTACAAACGTCCTCACACCAGAGCTGCCGAGTCTCCCTTATACCGCTGCCGGGTCCCCTTATGCTGCTGCCGGGCTGGCACTTGAGCCCGAGCCCCGGGAATTAGTTCCGACTACCCCCCCTCCTCTTGTCGGCCCTGGTAGTAAAATTATAGGCGATCTACTAAAAAAAACCTCCATTTATCTCTATCATTAAATTATTTACTTTTAACTATAGTATATTCCATGAAAATCAAACTATCCAAACTTTACAAACTCATTTAATTAACGTAGGTAATAAAACCACCTCCAATCACAACAATAACTAACAGCAACAAGTACTATTACCAAACTTTGTACTTCACAAGCAGATAATTCAGAATTAATTATAGGACAAAAGTGTTTAGGACGGACGAGCAAAAAAACAAATCGACTTACAATTTTCCAGCAGTTATTTCATCGCAAAGGAATCTCCATAGATTTGTTACTATCTTTTTATTTCCAAATTAGTCTCGTTAAAATTTTGTTCGCTATCCAAGGAATTTTATTTAAAACGATTATGTCATCGATAAATCTAGCAGTGTCGTTACTGGTCTGATTTATTGTTAAATTTTCGTCCTTTTGGATACGTCTTGCCGTGTCGCTACTGGCTCTTATAGGATCCGCTCATTGTAACCTTACGATGCGATGTTTCAATGAGATTTTGATTGAAATACCGCGTAATTTAATTTCCTAGGACTTATTTTACGCAGTATATCTTCCTGTTACTCTCTAGAAACCGTTTAGAATTCTGGCTCTAAATACCATAAGCTAGCAAACAATACGGATGGAGTGGTAGTTATAGAACACGCGAAGTCATTGTACCTCTATATTTCTGTTTATTTCATTTAATTCATTTCATCTGGATGTCTGGAGCATGTTTGTTTATTTTGTAATAAGTAAAATCAATATTTATATTTGTTATAAAAGTTTTCTTGGTGATTCGGATGAGTAAATATAGAAGGAATGATACGAAATAAAATATTAATATAAGTTTTGTAAATTCAGAAATAAATTCGAGGGACGCTAAATTGTATTTATTATATTTGTGCTTATAAAGGGTGCTCACTTAAACAGTATTTACGATCCAAGGTAATATAAACAAATTAATATGGCGTGGATCCACAAAAAAATGTTTTTAAAGTAGGCAATGAAAGAAACACACATGTCTGAGCGTACAATTCTTCTTCTTTTTAAATGTAAATTTGTATTTGTGGGAGCAGTAAATAAAGGCAATGTATAAAGTTGTTTTTTATTTATTTATTTGACATTGACACATCATATTACCAACTTATGTATATAAAGCATTACTAGATTTACCATTGTATTTCTACAGTATTTAATTCAGAGGCACGCGTAATTATCACAGGCATAAGTTTCGTATCTCTGTCTTTGTCAGTCATGGCCTATTTTCGAACCATTTTCAGAGGATCTTGTTATATAGTTATTCGAATTCATATCCGTTAAAATCTTTTCTGTGTTGTATTTTTTCCAGTTGTTATTGATGTTCTTCTCCTATTTATGACAGCTAGCGTTGTAATTACTTAACGGTGTCCCTATATCAGAAGATAAAGGACATTTATAAAAATATGTAGATTCCGAAGACCCATATCCTTTATACACCTGTGTGCATATTAATAAAATCGGTAACTTTGTTTGTCAATGAAACCGTTTTAGTGCCATAAAACAGGGACAGCGTCATATGGTCATTAACCAATGTAAATAACAGTTGCTGTTTCGGTGTTTCGTAACCCACTACTGGTGTGGCAGCGCAAATCACAATTAGCCGAGCATTTTATCGTGTACTTATACTTATTCACACTTTACCGAGGTTACCGGGAGATTATTATGTGCAAACGTTTACATAACAGTTTTTCTACACCCGTATTATAAAAATGCACTTATATGCCCATAATCCGTTTCATAATGATACCCATTATGATACAGATTTTTCATTACGAAACAGATTTTTCATTACGATACAGATTTTTCATTACGATACAGATTTTTCATTACGATACAGATTTTTAATCAATAGAAACCTACAATTTTTCAATCAAGCATGCTGTTTGAGGTTTGTCCTAGGTTCCTATGTATTTGTTTTAGTTGTCAAAACGTATTAAATTTTGGTAGATAACTAAACTTCGTTAATTATAATATTAAAATGTCTGATATCAGCGATATAGAAGACTCCTCCACACATATCGGAGAAAGCAGAAAATACAGTACAAAATATTTTGCCGCAAAAATCTAGGGAAATACCAATACCCGAAGTAATACCATTAATTACAATTTTGTAGAATTTTTTATAGAAATACACGAGTAATTATTGTTATTGTGTTCAATACCAATATGAATATAATATTTATAGTTCTTGATTATTTATCGGGTGTAGAAAAAATAGCGTATGCAACTCTCATGTAATGGTTATTAATACACTCGCATAAACCATACGAAACTCGCCTTTGGCTCGTTTCGTATCCCGGTTAATGCTCGTGTATTAATAACCATCATTACATGATCGTTGCATAATATACTATTTATTAACCATTAAGACAAATTAAAAGTAAAAACAGTCGGTTATTACATTTTCTGTAAACCACCGCGAGTACGAATTAATTCAAGACGCATGCTATGGTATTTAAAAGTTTGATTTGATTATATTAGTAATTTGTTTAAAGTTGGGAAAATATTTAAAAACAGTTGTTTTCAAATGTTGTTTATTTATCAAAAATTAAGGTACTTTTTGTAGCTTAATGATATAAAAATCAGATAAAGTTCAAGTCAAAAGTATGGAATAAATTCAACATAGATTCTTGGAAAAAAACAGGTCAATTTTTTTTTAATTGTGCTAAAGTATTAGATAAAAGTTTTTTCTTTCTGAGATATTAACCTTCACCTGGCCTCGTGGGGTACGCACATACCCCACGTTCTTTCTCGTCGATTTTCGATATTTAAATCTTCGAAATCGAAAATCTATCGGTAGTCAAGGTGTATATACTTTTATACCTGGACCAGTGGGATAGCGCTCTCAAAATAAATACCTTTTTTTTAAAGACTTATGAAAACTATTATTATTTTTTTATAGTGATGTAACAAAAGAAAATTTCAGTCCTTTTTACCTACTTTTCTCTTCGTGTCAACTAAATTCCCATTTTGTGTATTATATTATATTAAATTCTAAAAGAAACGCACAGAAATTCATGAATGTTTTATAATTAAATTTTGGTAAAAATCCGTCAATTAGTATTTTTTAATTACCGGTTTTTTTCTTGTCGTATTTCACTGACCTATGATCTCCTAAATATTTTTTAATGTGACACCCAGTTTTTATAGTAAAAACGTTGTGCCTTAAAATACTAATCTAGTAATTAATAATAGTTTTAATGTTTCTCGAATAGTTTTTAAGAGCAAACTGAACGCTTTATTGTTGAACAGATTTAAGTCTCTCAATATTCTCGAGACACATAACATCACGAAGTATTCACAGAGACGCGGCTATAAATACAATTTTATATTAGAAAATCCTCACAACATTTTTGCTTTTCGCAGAAGGCCCTGTTTGCTTTTAAGCCAATTAAAGAATGAAATGATGTCAAAACTCCGTGAAATAAGTTAAGGAAAAACCAAAAAACAAAGAGAACGCAGTTAAACCTGTCACTGGCTTATCCGTTACTGGTTTAACTGTAACCATCACCAGCTTAATCGTGGCATATTTTGCATATTTTGGATAACTGTGATGTAAATTTATTAAAAAATAATAATTTTCTTACTTTTGCTTTGTTTTATTATTACATTTGGAATGTTTATATTTGTTTATTTTTTTATAAAAGTCTCATTTTGTTTTACTTATTTTTAAATGTATAAGTTTTTTCACTTCGGTCATTTTAATGCCATCGATACTTTTTGGTATATCATTCGATGTCAGTATCGACGTTTTAAGAAATATGCGCATCCCTACTAAGAGCTCAAACTATACTTTCTCGTTTACTTTCACGGTCTCGCTAAAACTCGTTTAGGGTACGGTTAAACCAGTTACGGCTCAACAAGTGACATGTTTAACCGGTTTGATAAGAGTACACCGGTTGCGGTTAAACGGGTTACGGTTAAACCAGTTATAAACCGGTTCCGGTTAAACCGGTTACAGTTAAACCAGTTATAAACCGGTTCCGGTTAAACTGGTTCCGAGTTAACCGCTTCCGGTTAAACCAGTTACTTTCTATAACGGTTTTTGATCCTACGGAACCGGTTAACCGATCACGGTTACCAGCCTTAATAAGAACATTAAACTGATTCATACTAAATAAATTTAAAACGAAATTTTTGACAGTTATAAGAATATATACCTACTGTAATATTTATTTATTTAATTTATTTACACTAAGACACTAAATTTATTTATTAACTTTGTTTATTCTCAGATACACGACTTATATTTATTGAACGATCTCTTAACTTGAACTCATCTCAAATGGCAAACAGACTTATTTATATACAAACGTGGCCATTTTAGAATGTTCTACACATATTTTAAAAGAATTGGCGGCACCGCTTTAAATATACATCAATGGCTTCACCATTTTGTAGGCTCGTGTATCCACAAAAATCGATGTATCTAGAAAAAAGCTTCTCGTCTTTGCAGAACAGACTTGTTTCATTGAATAGTCTTAGTAACGGGAAAACTTGAGTTCATTAAAGGCCCAAATAAGGCAGATATAGACCTAAAGGTTTTAAGGTATGAATGGACTGGTTGAAAATGGCTCATATTGCATTGCCTATTCCTTAAGAGATAGTTCCTTCTGGAACTTTTATAGAACTGTAACTGAATGGTTGTAACTGCAATTGGATCCTCTTTTAAAGTTTCCAGTTTCATGGAAATAACAGGAATCGTCTTCGCTGTAACCTGAATACTAGGCGAATGGCTGCAGATCAGTATTTTGGATCTAGTATATTGAAATATTACTTCCACTAAGTTTAGAATGTTTATTCAATTCAGCTGGTTGCATTATATCTTCGGCACGTATAGTTTCTGTACATTGGACTTCAGTACGTGCTCCCTCAAACTAAGTTAAGCTTCTCATAAACTAGAATAAGTAGATCGATCATGGAAAGTATTTACCCGATAGAAAAAGTAATGTGATCCATCTTGAAGTTTCCAGGATAACTAATCTTGAGTTCTGATAATCGACCAAACTTCTTCCGGAAAACAGATACCGATTGTTGTGCGTCATTGATACTGGCGGGAATGCTATGGATCAGCGAGTAGTTTTTTGGCGTTGGTTTACTTCTTCTTTTTGGTCACGCTAAAATTACTCCATCTGATTTTGACGTACTATCTTCGATTTTCCGTTTGTAACCTTTCCTGATGAGGTCCATTATTTTAGCACAGGTATTAAGTACATTTCTTGTACGAACTGTTCATCCAATAAAACCTTTCACAAATTTTCTAAAGATATCCTCCTGGTGAACTGTCGTGTAACTGAAGAAATACTTCGGCTACTCTAGTCTTCGGAATGACCAACTATCTTCTGTGTTCCGAACCATCATTTTCGAGTTTCCTGTTTTAATAATTTTTTTGATAATAAAAGAGTCCCACTTAATTATTGGAGACGGTTTTGATACTTCTTGTCGAGTAGGTCGGCTATTTTCTCTTTTCCATTGTCGCATATTTTTGAAAATGTTTATTATTAATTTTGGTAGGGGCCCCACTCATCGTTAACTACCGTTGTTCTTTAGCAGACGTGACCAACTCCACAGTTCTTTGCAGCAGCGCTACTCTAATAGTTTTTACCAGGTACCACCGTACCTTCCTGTATAGCTGCATGCACGGTTTTTAGATTTGCAGTGATGCTAGGGCGTTTGCGTAAATTGCTTACACCTGCTCGTCAATAACGCTGTTCCTCTTCTTCCTCTTTAACAGTCCTTACCTTGATCAGAAAAAGTTACTGAGTGGTCAAACGCATGCAGCTTGAAACTAAACTTTTCGAATTTTCGGGGCCAGCTTCACACGGCTTTGTTAGCAAAAGCCGTAAGCGCTTCTACAATAAATTTTATTAAAACCATTACACAAAGTTCAAACCATTGTGTTTCTACCTTTATGAAAAATTTTGACGTACGTAGAAATTTTGTTAGACTTTCCTAATTTGCTCCCTTTCCGTTTCATGCCAAAATTTTAAACTTTAAGCTTTAATTTTCAATATGTGTGCTTACGTTGATTAATCCAATCTAACTTTCGGTGGATGACGGCTACTTCTCCACAGGACTCGAGCAAGCAAAACTATCCGACAACAAATTTGCAACGCTTAAGGAAGACAGGCGGGGCGCGGTTTCGTTTTGGGTGAATCTTAATACAGAGAACCGCTGTTCATATTTCACGATCAACAAAGATGCCACACGAGCTTCTTTACAGGCCTCCACCGCCGCCGTCGTCGGATCGATTAACCAAACTACAAAACTGGGATACGAGATTTCCTATCCCAAGGAATACAAATATGTTATCTTTGGTCCTTGAAGTTGTTCCATTAAGAATAGGAATCGCGTTTCGAAATAACATCAGTGGCGTAACGATTTTTTCTTTATTAATATTTTATTATATCTATATGATTTATAAAGTGTCAAATTTTGTTATACTATTTACTAGAAATGGGAGTTTTCATGAAAAGTAATTTTTAGACTAGTCCGACGGACATGTCCAGAAAAGTAGTGAAAGTAATGAAAGTCACACTGAAAAGTAGTCGACCTTGAGCATAGAAGACCCACAGTTAAATCTCCATCCTAGATGTTTTTTCAAAAACACTTTGGGAACAATATTTGCATTTTTATTTTCGTTTTTTTAGGTAAATTATTTGTGAAATACTGCCAACCTTTGGATTATTTGGTAATTTTTCACGAGTAGGTAAAGTTGAGAAAATGTTCGGATACAACCATATTTTGTTACAAAAATTGACAATATAAATGACATGACGTTTATTTCCATAGCATGCTAAAAAAAGCGACATATTTTTTGAAATATTGTATAATATGTTGCCGCCATTTAGGGGCATCACTCTTTTAATCCAAAATATATCTCGCTAATGCTAAAAGTTTTTATGTTTTTTAAATGACTAAATTTATCTAAATAGACCAAAAATTTGATTTCAATTTGATTAAACCAAGAAATTTAAATTTTCTTATCAAAACGCACGTGTATGTTATGAGATCTCATTACGTGCATGTTATTGTTAAATGTCATTTACAAGGAATGTTGATAGTGCGATTTTTAACGCTTACTGACATGGGCGTAGAAAAATATATTTGATTTAAATAAGAAGTTCCTTGGTAGTTTCGATCAAATAGTTTTTATTTTTTATAATTTAAGCACTACTTATATATGTTTCAAAAAAAAACATTTTTCCATCTTCTGGTGCAGTCAATATTTATAAAATTATGACGGACGGATACAAACAGTTTAAAATTATTTAAAATAATAGAAACATCATCTTTCTATTTCACAGCCTGTGCAGGTGTTTTCCGGAATAAACTTTTACACGCTGTGAAATAAAAAGAATGGGGTTTCTATTATTTAAAAAAAAAATTAAACTGTTTGTATTCGTCCCCCATAATTTTATAAATATTTTCCGAAACATACATAAGTAGTGCTTAAATTATAAAAAAAAACAAAAACTATTTGACCGAAGAAAACCAATGAATTTTTTATTTGCATAAAATTCTACTACGGTCAGGAAATTATCCTTATTCAAATTAAATATATTTTGTATATACATAAAATTGAAGAATCTAAAAATCTCTTTTGTATCTTTTGTGTATCCAGTATTAATTCAAAATGCCACTAATCAATGAACTAACGAAAAATTACATAAATAATTTTTTTTTACAATATACAAAACCAAAAATTTTAAATTTAACAGGGGTCTGACAGTTTTATACAAAACTATTATTTACATTACATTACATTTTTACAAATTGAAAGACAAAGGGTAATAAAAAATTAATCTGGAATACTATGGGCGTCGTTACATAATTTACTAAATTTATACCTGTATAAAATCAAGAAAAAACATACAAGTTTTCGTACCAAACCAAAAATAGAAATTTTTTTCAGAACCTTTTTTTTTTCTGGGTATATTAAACACTAAAATCTGGATTTAGGGGGAGGTACTTACCCCTTCTCGCTTCTAATAAACCATGTATAAACAAATTAAATAAAGGAGCATGATGTGTACTTACCTTTTTTTTCTTTGACCCTGACTTTTGGATAGCCCCTCATCGGTAATCCCAAGTGCTTTTTGCGCCTCCCGTATAAATTCTTCATGGTTCAAGCTGCTCGGTCCCGCGCCTATCCTTCGTCCTTTAATACTTCCTCACAAAAAAATTCACAAAAAAAAGTGTAAATCACGATTTTCGATTAACAGTTCACTTTTTAAAAAAAATGTGACCGAAAAAACACCGGTATCCGAAAATTAATATCGTAAGTATCCAAAACTCGGTCGACGATGGTTCTCGATGGGTTCGATGGGTCTGTACCGGTGAGGAACTCGAGTGTGGGTTCTACGGCTTCCTCTTCTTCAGCTACCTCGTTATTCTATTCGATGAATGTAATGTTTTCTTTTAGAGCTTTCGTGTATTATAGTGCAGTAAAATCTGCTAGATCAATATATAAAATTATGTTTGCCCTCTAATTGCCAGTTGAAATAGCAAATATGTTGTAGCTACAATAGGACCTAACAAACGTGTAGGTATCTTATAATATTTTATTTCATAATGTCTAGTAGAGATAGGGATGAAAGTGCTAATTCCCTACGGTAACAATACACATCAGTAGATATAGGTCCAATTAAAATAAAAAGTTACTTACGTTAGCGTCAATTTTTCAATGGTTTACCTGAATTTAGATCAAATATAGTCACAAGATCAACACGAATAGCGTTTTTCAATCATGTCAGTATCACAATTCGGGTGATCTAATTTTAATTTATATTGATAATTCTGAATCGAGGTACTTCTGTTAAAACCGAATGTTCTAAGTCAATTTGGGTGCCATCAAAAGCTCCAATACAACAGGTAAGTATACAATATTACAGAAGCTAGGATGCACACTTCTAATTTCTCTAACATTTATGTCATTTTAACATATTGATGACGTAATGCAGCTAATGCTACACACAATTTTAATAATTTCACATGCACTCGAATTGTATTTACGAAAAAAAGGATTTAAGAAGTACAAAAAACAAACCATCTTAATTCTTTCAGTCTTAACGAACCTTGGTTTAAACAGATTCAAGTCAAAGCTGATCTGGAAAAGCCTTCGAATACTGGTAACTCGCAATGCGATAAAGATAGCGTGGTTACCAGGCTGTTGAAATCGTCAAAGAAGGATAAGAACTACCATTCACAGGACCCGAACCTGTATTTGGGATAATCAAAGCCTCTGTCCAACAGGCAGTGAACAGATGGATAACAACTAAACACCAAAATTACTGGCAACAGTCAAAATAACACAGAATCAGTGAGATCATGCTGAGAGCAAACTCACGCATGGTTGCTAAAGAACTTCTGCTTGCAAGGTACCTGATATCCACCATTCTAGGATTACTATGGAAACCTTCATATGATGGGATTATACAAAGATCTCACTACGTGTAAACTCAACATGGAAGAAGAAGAAGAAACGTCATTTGAAGCGCTAACTAGGAGCGCCTCAGAAACACTTAGTAGGGAAACTAGTAAAACTAACCATATGCCCATGACTGTTCTGAGTTAGTACCTGAATACGGGGATCTATCCTTTCCAACTTATAACCGATAAAAATAGGTAGAAGGGATCGTCCTATCATGGTCAAGAACTTGATTGTTTTAAATCCAGATACTCCTGGGACAATCTGAGAATCTCGATTTTTGAATATAGGTTCCTTACTGCACGTTGTAAACGCTTATTTTCGTACAGGAAGTTACAATTTGTATAAAAAGATATTTCGCGATTTGAAACCATTTTTCCTGTACTATAAAATTTTCTTTCTGCATCGCAAAGCAAATGGACTAACTGTATGGCTCTTATTCACAGCCAACTGAGTCTCGCTTGTCTGTGTGTATGTATTGTTACTTTTAATTGGTTATGCTGCCTCATAATAACGACATGATCATTGCTAATTTACTAATTACTTTGTCGCCGAAGTACCGCTAATACCCGACGGATCTAGATCTAATATATCGTTCCTTTAGGGCCGCAGAAAGATATAAATTACTTGGGAATATGCTAATGATGCAATTAAACGTCGCGAAAAGTGGGTAAATGGAGGATTAATTACCTGTATCTATTAATGGGGATTTAAACGTCTTGAATTAGATGATTTTAACCAAACATTAAAAACTGAAGTTGTAACTGTGTATTACAAATTATATTATGTCAATTTAGCATATTACGTTAGTAGCAGTGCCGGATTTATATTTTTAGTTTATGCCACTTTATTTCTACCGCCCCATGTACATTTCAAAAATAATAATTTTCCATTTGTAGTAGGCACTAAAGTTAAATAAACGAATGAATTAGTTATTAAGAAAGAGCGTGAAAAAGAAACAAGAATTACAATTTTTTATGGGACTTTTTAACAGAAAAATCATCTATATTATCATCATAGTTTATGGTGTTCATGATCTCTGCTTCTATGCAGAGATGAGCTAAAGAATTCATTTTTTTTTTCAGACATTGATAATTTGATAATTTTTATCGCGTTTTAAATAGGAAAAACCACAAAGCACGTATCTTCTAGAGACCCCACGCCAATGGTAGACTTTTAAACCAAATTAGCGCCACCTTGAGTTTGGAGCAGGAACTAAAATGACAATTGACAGATGGCGGTAAATTCAAATTATAATTTTTAGTAGTAGGTAATAGTTCTAAATTTTAAATGATTTCCACATAAATTATTTTATAAAATAAAGTATGGAACTAGTAAGTTCGAAACTTTTATTTTACAAAATAATTTAGGTCAATATGCCAAATTTAAGGAATTAATTTGTTATAATGGGTCTAATTTGGAGAGTTGGTTCTGCATATTATTATTAAATAAAATATAAGATATATCAATAAATAATAAATAGAACATTCTTAAAATATGTTTATTAATAACTTAAATAAATATTATTAGAACAAAATAAATACAAATAATAATACATATTTATCGAATACTTACTTGGAGTAAATAGGTATACAATCTCAAATCTTTACAATACAATAGGTATATTGAAATGTGAAGTAGAAACTAGGATATAACATTTTATTAACACTAAAGTTATATTTTATAAATGTCTTTTTACCTGAAGGATAAATGTAATATAGGTATTGGGTTAAAAGGTGAATCCTCTCTCTGTAACGTGTGGAGGGTGGGTTACCCCCACAGCATTTGTGTCTCATTAGGCCCATTGTGCATCCCCGAAGATGATAGGCACATCCTAGCTCGTGAGCCAGGAAGGTGAATCCTTTTAACTATTCACTGATAAATATTTTCCTTCCAAATACAAATGGTATACTCTTCTTATGTGAAAAATGATTTCGGAATCTAGTCCAGTGATAAATTGATTACCCGTTTTTTATGATGCATGGTAAATCAATGAAGTTTTTCTAGAAGTTTTTAACGTAGCACCAAAATTATTGCAAAACACGTAGGAAATAGAAAAGCAAAACATCACAATTTTGCAAATAACTAAGACGAAACTAAAGCCAACAAAAAATCACTAAAATCAGACGGAAAAATGCGACTAACCAAAAGCATAAATAAATACACGTCACATCTTTGGAGTTTTTGGTTGTTTTTCTCCCATAAAGCTTAAAAATGGAGTAAGAAATCATAATTTCACCAGTAGCCCCATCTAGAATTTGGAGCAAATAGCATAACAAATGTCAGTTGTCGGTTTTGACCTTGGTCATTCACGTGGAACCTCTATGTGCTTTGTGGGAAAAACTCCTTTCCCAAGAACAATTTGTAGCTGGAGTGGAAAGTGTGATGCGGAGAGCTATATACAAGTTAGGGTAAACATTAGACAGAGATTGATTCCTTAAAAACGTTGAGAGACTGAGTAGTGAATTTGATCCACGCTTCACTGCACACTCTGTAGTTTTATTTGAAGAAATGTGACGGTAAAAACGCACACATTTTTGAACCAAATCGTCGTAATATAGATAAAATAGGTACAATACCAGTAGGTACCTAGGATTGATAATTTTCGATAGGAATGAGTTTCTATAGGTATTTAACATATTAGTATAAAAAACCATGAAAAAACCATGAAAAAACCATGAAAAAAACAGTGAACTTGTGTCCTAATTAGGGTATTCATATCATATAAAAGCACACCCGGATAAGTTTTCCAGTCGGAATTCCATTCGTCCCAGGAGCTATGCCACTTTTCATGTTGCGTATTCGTGCAGTTCTTCTTGGGTAAATAGGTCCCCAGAATAAATATCAAGCAATTTCCCCTTTCGCTAAGTCCACTGGTGTACTAATAGTAAATAATATATTCCATTTCTCCATATTATGTCGTTTATTAGTTCTTTACATGCATTCTTTCCGTGCTTTCGCTTTGTTTCCTTCATTAGTTTCCTCAAACTTTTCCTATTATCCTTTTATTTTTCTTTTGTCTCTTATTTCATCTGATATGCACCAGTTATCATTCCTGGCACCTTTCGTCTATGTTTGGTACAGCCCAATATTTCCTACTGTATTTCTGTAGTCCACTAATAGAACGTTGTTCTCCTGTTTTCATTGTCATTTGTTATTATGCTACTCTCAATTGAATTTTCTTTTAAAACTGTTCTGAATCATTCAAAGGTTCCAAAAGTGCTTGCTTCTTCTACTTTCTGTTCCAATCCTGTTTTAACAGGTTCCAGAATGGCTCCCCAAAGAGGCTTGAGTTTCAGCCTGTCTTCTCTACTTTGAGGTTTGCATGGTGATACTGTAGCCTTACGGTCTTATTATATTATATTAACATTTGGATGCTCTTCTCTCTGAGTTCGGTTATCCATCCAGACCATGGTTGGTCATACATGGCTTGGCTGTGATTGGTGTTTTAAATACCTTTCACAGTCTGCCCGTAACCCTACTCAATATAGTACTCAAGAGAGTACCAACAACTCCTGGGTGAAAATCTATTTAATAACATTTAACATTAATTCATCTAGAAATTCAGAGGACGTAAATTTGACAGACAAATTCTATAAAACGGCTGTAAATATGTATATGGATTTGAAAACATTGTGAATGTATTAAATTCTGGTCTTGTATTTAGATTTTCTGGATACCTAGTTAGAGTCCTAGATAATTAAGTATCTAAAAATTTAAAGATTATATGTTTAGTGGCTTAAACGATATGATTTTTTAAAAATTGAACTGCATACTGTAATCAATCCTTTTGTGAGACGTAAAATGGTATCCACAATCTTTTGCGATTTTTCTAAAACGTTTGATTGTGGGCATGACTCAATATCAATAATACTATTGCATTAATGGCAATTAATTGATTGATTGTGACGGATGAAATCAAATGTACCGAAAAGACTCATCCTCGGACTCACACTTTTTGTACTATATATGGTATTTATAATGCAAAAACTAGCTATGAGGGCAAAAGCCAAGATATTAGTATGAAACTTAAAAATTACACATTCTATCATGTTTAAAGTGGTTTGTTAATGAAAATATCAGATAAAAATTTGTTTAATAATAATTTATTTAAAAAAATATACATATAAAAAAAAACAAAAGTCGAAGGGAATAAATTTTTTCTTCGTACTAATTCGGTCTATAATGATATTATATCCGAGAGAAAAGATATGGAATTGCGTGGTGTGTAGCTTATTAATTTTAACACAGATGTTATGGTCTGATTAGCGATTTAACATAACATTTAAACTCAGCGTGGTCTATTCTCTAATAATAATTTAATGCATTCCTTATTATTAACTAATTATAATTAATTTAATTAATTTTCGCACGTGAATGCTTCTTAGAAGACTATGAACGCGGTTTCTAAAATATTTGTTGGAAATTTCTATTTCTACTGCTTTATGATTATTGTTTATTAGTAATAGGATGTGTTTCATTTTCGATTTCCTACTTTGTCCTCATCCGCTTCTATATTTTTCCATTTTCTTTATATAATATACAGTATGTTCGAATGGGAGAATGTTTTAGAGAATTTGAGCTGATCTCAGATCCCTTTTTAAAATTAATAAAAGTTGTAAGGTTTTTGAATTATTTTAAAAACTAACAATTGCAGTTAAAAACTAATATATTCCTTAATTTGGCAACACCGAATTCATATAAAATGGCATGTGCTTTATTTTTTTTTAAATACATATCTTGGCTTACCATGTAAAAATGACTCATGACTACCATGTGAAGACATTAATTCTTTCGATAATATAATAGGAGGATAATAACAAACCATTTTTAATAATAGTTATGTCAAAAAAATCAATTTTTCTGGGTTCTAAATCGGAAAAATGTATTATTTTGAGTCAAAAATCAGAAAAATCTATTTTGGTGAGTCACAAGTCAGAAAAATCGGTTTTGTTCGACATATTTTGTTTTTAAATTCTGGACCAACAAGAGCCTTTGAGGCTCCTTCTCGGGCTGGTAAATCAGCTCTTCATTGCCCTTACGTCCTCTGTGGCCTGGTACTCAGGCTAATGTTAGTCTATTTTGACTACCCAGCTCTGTTAGGGCTTCCAAACAGTCAGACACAAAATTTGAGTGTACCTGCATAGAACTGAGTGCTTTTAACGTCGCTTGACTGTCTGAATATAGGACAATGGTTTTTTCATTTACCTTATGTCTTAATACCTATTCTGCTGCTCTTTCTGCCTGGAATACTGTTGCATGTTTACCTAAGTTCAGTGAGATTTTTGTCTTTAGCCGGTTCGACATAACATGCTTCTGCGACCGAAAACTATGCAAATTTTTCTAAGGTAGAACTCAAAAAAAGCAATTTTTGTGAATATTAAGTGAGATAATTTTTTTTTTGAGTTACAAGCCAGGAAACAAATTTTTGTTATTTATCTTTTTGTGAATTACAAACCCTTATGGATTTCTTCTTATCTTTCTTTTTACGAGCTATATTCACCAGGCAATTCACCCAGGACTCTTCTGAATTTACTTTTACTGCATTTTTTAATACGATGACGAGTGGATGATTAAACTGACGTTGCAATTATCATCGGAACGAATTGGATAATGCATTCAAATTAAAAATATATATCATCTAACAATGGCATTAGCATTACTTGTGGCTAATGGAACAATGCTTTCACCTATAAACGTAACGAAGCGCGTGAATTTAATAAAATTTGTGCTGGTGCTTCTATGTAAATTTTGGAATAGCGTGCGATTCGACTGGGTAAATGTACAGGTGCGAAATAAATTAATTTCATAAATATAAAATATAAAAATAGACGTTGACTTAGACGAAACGCAATTTGATTTCTAAAAAATACGCTGACGGGCATGCTTTTAAAAATCTACAGTAAACTCATTTCCAACTTATTAAGTGAAAGGTAGGTACGAATTGCTCATATACAGGGTAAATCCTAACTTTTTTTTATTTCAAGTTCATCGACATCAACTACTATCAGCTTTGTGTTCTGTGTAGGTTTTGTTACTATTTCACAGCGCTACTTTAGGAATAATATTGTTAATTAGAACTCAAAGTGATTAGTTTTTTAACTTTGTATAGAAGTCATTAAAATAAACAACTTTTTACAAAAAATAACTCAAGAATAAGAAACTTACAATGATTTATTCCAAAATGTATCCAATCTGGTCCTGTCCGTATGAACCATTCACAAAAGTGAACTTTGCGAGAGAAATCTTTAAGTTGTCCTCACTTTTCAAGGGAAAGCGTTCACTGTACACCACCCTAAATTTAGCTTGTTTTTAAACAAAAACGCTATTTTTTGGGTGACTGTAATTTATTCAAATATTAAAAATAAGTATAGTTTTTGCGAACAAGTTAAACATTTTAAAAATATATAGGAACATAATATCAACGAACAAAAAAAAACAATTAACGAAAATCTAAATTAATTTTATGCGCAGAGGGGAAGAATTATTGCTCTCATTGAACAAGGAATGTCCCAATGAGATATAGCAGAGGTAGTAGGCTATACCCAGGGTGTTGTATCGAAAACGAATGCCAAATTGCTAGAAGAAATCCCAGTGTTTCTCATCCAGAGCTATACAACTTCTAGAAGCTACAGGTGTGAATGTTTCAGTTGAAACCCTAAGAAAAAGACTTCACGCTCGAGGGTTGTCCAGTAGGAGAGAGTTACGGGTCCCACCGTTATCTAGATATAATAAAATCGTACGTTTGATGGAGGCAAAAAATTTGGCGCTGGTGTACAAAATACACCAGCGCGAGTAATTAAGGGTTAAGCAACATATCCACAAAGTTAATTGTTTATAAAAAACAAAAACAGATTTATTATTTAACTAAATTTAGATTTTTAAATTCGGTATCTGTATTTGAAAAAGTTGTTTATTTTAACGACTTCTATGCACAGTTAAAAATAAGTATCAATTTAATGTGTCTTTGATATTATCGTAAGCTACTCCTAAGTCTTTGGTTTCAGTTTAAAGATCTAAGTTTTAAACAAACTTCACTGAATCTTTTAATCAATTGCATTAATACATTATTTGTTTATGTTGAAGAACAACTTATCAACATATTTTTGCAAAGCTATACAGTCTCTGACTATACATAGTCTCTAACTGTAAATAATCCCTATTAAAAAAAACCATTGACAATAATAATGTTGTATTGCATCTAATAAGTAATTAAAAAATCTGGTAAATAACAGAAGTACTAAACTTAATCCTTGTGACACTCCCGTATTGGCATGATATTTTCCAGTATTAACCTTATACCCAACAAAAATTAACTATTTTTTAAATAGTTTTTTACTTCTAATTCTAACACGTTTTACTCAATTTTATTATAATTTATATTCAAACATTTTATTTCAAATAAGTTTGAGTTTATTGATTTCTTATTCACAAAACCATGCTGTGACAGATTATATTTTTCAACATATTGATATAATTTGTTATGAATGATTTGTTCAAATAACTTAGCAGGAAAACGCATAATTGAGATGGATCTGTAATTTTCTACTTCAACTTTATTTTTAGCTTAAATATTGGATTGCAAATTGTTGTTTTCCAAACCGTAGGAAAATATCATGTTGTTACAGTGAGGTTAAAATATGTAAAAAATGCAATTTAAATCATTCGCTGCATTTCTTTAAAATACCCACAACCAAACTTATATGAAATCACTGTGTATTTATGAATAAATTTTTTGTTTAGAAAAAATTTGGTATCCAACTTTAAGGTAAGGCTTTTTGTTCAAAACAAACATGATAATAAATAAGAAACGACTGCTGCGATTCATTATCTTGTGAATTTTGTATTTAGAAGTAAAAGCACGATCCTCCGGAAATTTTATTTCGGTCCAACGCCAAAAAAAAAATAACTTACATATTTTATATTTTCCTCAATGGCTATTATTATTTTATCTAATACTCAGCACAAACTGCGTTGGCACGACACTGGATGACCGGGCGTTGAGCGACGTTTCGATAATTCCGAAATTAAGTGGAATATGGGCACAGTAAATGTGTGCCTCTGTTGTTTTCTCTCTCATTATGATGCGTAAAACAAGGACAACATTAGGCTTCCTTTTCGGCCATGATATTCTGCCCATAATAGTCCAAATTCATCTATCATTATACTAACACCCACCTCACGACTCCAGTTAACTCTGGGGGACGTGGTTGATTTAAATTTTTAAACAGTGTTTCAATTTGTCCTATAGAACTCCTGGAATATCCGCAGCTCGGCCACATTGTTTTACAGAGAGACTTCTACCTCTTTTTGCACTCTATTTTATCTCCGATCGTATAAATTAATAGATATATTCTCTGATTTCCAATCAATTGGAATATTTTTACTCTTTTTGCTTAACATCCTGTTTTAGACAGTATTATAGTTGGTTTATTGCATTCGCCTGGATGTAATTTGTTCCCTCCAGGGATTCAACTTCTGGAAAGCATTTTTCTAAACTTAATGATCGCACGATGACGTTTTAGCCAATAAAAGTAGCTCGTTCGGACCTGTTGGTCTGCGTGATAATGTCGGTTGTGGGTCAACTTATCAATTTATTATAGCCGCCGGCTGCTGTTGACCCCATTTTGTTCGTTCTATATCTTTTTGCGAACTATTAATTATTCAAATTGCGATACGATACTAAAAATTGGAACGTTTGTTTAATAAAATCGATTAACTATAAATGGGAGTTTATAATGTGCCCAATTTAGGTTTTGTTGACGATAATGAACCGGAATTGGCGATGTGTGTTATAAATACTATTAACAGGAGTAATTTGTATTTGTATTTAAAATTGGTCACAAATAATTTTATAATTGATACAATAGGTATAATTAATTAGATTTGGCTGCAGTAAATCAGAGGCGGACTTAAATAAATTTGTATTATACTCGTATTTGTGATAACTCATTATTTTTGTGAGGTTAATTTTGGTGTTTTGAATAAATACTATTAATATTACTAGGAAAAACAATACAAACCAAGTTAGATTTTCACAAAAATAATCATTTTAATCTATACCTAAATCAAATAATTTTTGTAAAAATCTACCACGGTTTGGTTTTTGTAGTATTAATTATGGATTTTTATCAAGTAATCAAGAATATTATTAACATTTAACTTGTATTACTTTGGCAGAAATCAATTAGCCAATGTCTCATTTATAAGTAGTATAATTTTATGTAAATTGGTATTTTGCACCAACTTTCCTAATCTTTTTACTGATAATAAAGATCAGAAAAAAAAATAGTTTATATTTCCCTTACATAAGTTTCTATAAATCATATTTAATTAAACATTTAATTACCTTTTAAAATTTCCTAAATCCCACTTCCAAAAATGCCTAAATTGAAAGAAAACGATTAAAAATCAATAACTGTATAGTAAAAACTTCTAAGTGCAGTTTTCTTAATAGGAAGTATGACTATGTCTTATCTTTGTCTTGAAACATACGTCTATAGTTTGGTTTTGTGGTTGATTAATGCAAAATACTTCTGGGAATTTACTCTCTCTTGTAGCCTAAGTCACAAATAGTTCGGGAGGCAGGGATTTTTTTGACCTATCATTTTATGCCGATTGGGCTATAACATGGAGTAACAGAACTAGTTTGGTTAGTACGAGACCTAATATTTCAAAAGTACAAGGACTAGCCTGTGTGTGCTCCACCAACGAGAACGTGTCCTACGGCCGCAATATAAGCGATCTTAAACTTCACTCCTCTACATTTAATGATAGAGAATGTGGTAAAAAGGACACGATTTATAATGATCAGAACCGAAGAAAATCAGAAAGAAGAAATATTATAGATTAAAAAAGAATTGGGCAAAAGAAAAACCGATAATTGAAACAATCTATTAGGGCTAAGACAGGCTAAGATTCTGGGTGAATATAACCAGAAAAAGATCGGAAGCCTGTATCTGCCTGAGAAAGAACAGGATACACATTGTAACAGGGATCCTTGCTGGGCATTGCCTACTCAAAGGACACCTTAGTAATAATAATCAGGTACATTTCTTTTCTAGAGCTATTACAGATATCAACTTTTTAGCTTTCAACTTGTTTTATCGATGGACTGTCATTGGTTTTACAATCTTATCTCTATAAACAAGTTTTCTACCCATTTATAAAAGTTTTACTCGAAATAAAGATGACTATGCTTTTATTCAACACTTTTATTCAACCACAATACGAATATATAAATAAAAATCTTGTCCCTTCTTGTTGCTGCGTGTCCCGTCATAATCTATTATCTACCCGCCCTTTTCCATTTAACTAGCATTACCTAACATTCTACTCTTCTTCTTTAATTAAATGGCCTTTTACGCTTCGGTCACTAAAGTGACCTCCTACAATTACTACTCCATTTTAATTTGTCCTGTCTTGATTTTATAAAAAAAACTAAAATGTTTGTTCTTAACTTTGTATTATTTTTTTTTAATTCAATTAGTGATTTTGGATTTACCAACCTAAATGAAGCACCTTTAGTGTGTTTTGGTTTTTTTAAAACCTTTTAAAATAAAAACGCATTTTACATAAAGTGACTATTAACCCTTTATGTGTTAAAATACGTAGCTTATCTATAATTGATATGTCATGGCCAGTAAAATTATTATTAACTTCCCCATTTGACCTTTGTTTTAATTTTTGGTTACTTTTATTTATTTTTATTAAATATTATCCAATTTTAAATACATTGACTCCATGTCTCTCCATTTACGTGGGCCGATGATGAAGAAGTCACTTCGAAACCGGTCAATTCAGTATTGACTTTGTGGGAAATGAAGAACTTTTTCTTTACACCTTCGTACTCAATCCCAACTTCTCACATATGGCATATGGCTAACATCACCCCTAATTATTTAAAAATATTTTGTAAATATGGAATATAAATGTTCAATCAAATTTTCTTTGGTTCATACTATTTATGTAGTTATTAATAAAATTGGTACAATTATTTTCCAGAAAACGCGTTCTTGAAACACGCTTTTTCTATCGAGATATCAGCAATAAAACAACGTCAAAGTACAAACATTGATATTCAAGACATAATAATTAACTTATTTTCTAGTTAATATTCCTAAAATTACAATTCGTATGACGTTTTTTTTTACCTAATTACCCAATTAATTAGCTTAGGATAGCAAATGTGTTTTTATATTGATTATAGTACAACAATGACTCCATTAATCGTACAAATCTTTTTCGTGCTGCAACTTACTGTAGTTTTTTTATTTTTTTACTATCAAGCATGTTTACTTGCAAGTTGTATAGTTATTCTAATTTTCAATTGTTAAATGTCCTCGGTAGGGGTGTTGGTGTTGGTTTCGGTTATTCTAGAGACGATGATGAGGATAAAATCGAACAGATTGATTCGAGATTGGGTAAGAATTTATTATAAGGACAATTTTTTTAATTACGTTAATAATTTTTTTCTTTTCTCGCAGATGATTAATGTATAATTTTATTCTAAAATCAAAGGGGTAATTAATATAGGCTAAATTGAAATAAAATATGTTATTAATTCTTAAATGTGACCAGGAAGGAAATGAAAAAATAATCTTTTTGGTAAATTGACTAATAATTTGTTTGCTATATACTTTTAAAAACAGTAAGAGCTCTTTGGCTGATAAAAATTATATTAGAAATGATGAAGTTCGAAGATAAAGCTTTGACAAAATATAAAAGAACAAGATCTGAAATATATTTTTAATTTCATAAAAATATGAGAAAATATACAAATTAAGCTGGAACCAGAGAAAAAAAAAGGACTGAAATGTTGTTTAAATTTAATAAAAAACACTCTAGCCACTTTTGGAAAATTTTGAACCTACTAAAAATAATTTGAAATAAAATTTTTGTTTTATCTAATTATTTAAGAAATCCTACAGATATAAATATGTCGATTTCGTTTCAATAAAAAAATGTATTTGTATTTTACAATAAAAATAAAATAATCCATTCTGACTTTAAATTACATGACATTAATGATCTATTTGTTGCAGAAATATCATCAAACATAAAAACAAATGATGTAGATCAGGATGGCCTAAATATCAATCTTCTAAAACTTTGTTGTTCTGCATATCATTTACTAAATGTCTACTCGCTGAATAAATTATTTCCAGATGTATGGAAAAAGACCGTTGTTAAAGCTTACCTAAAAAACGAATGATACGGAGTTCAAAACACTTTCAAAACTTTTAGACAAAGTGATTGAATTTAAATAAAAAAAATGATATTATTAAAGCCCAAGATTTGGGTCAATGTACAATTTTAGTTCGGCTTGATTTCGACACTGTCAATTACAAACTTTTGTTGGCGATTCTTGATTATGTAGACCCAACAACAGATGCAGTTGATCTAATTAGCGCCTATTTACATGGTAGTCAATAATATGGTTGTAATTGATAATTATGCGAGTCTCACATCCGCTGTACCTCAAGGTTCATTCTGGGTCCATTTCTTTTTGCTATTTACATTTCTTGCCTAGCGGAAATTGTGAAGTTTTGTAATAAGTAATCATTTATGTCTTAAACTACTGTTAAATTCGACGAACGTTAGAAAACAATATATTACATTAAAAAAATTAAGAGCGATATCCATGGTTAGAAACAGGCTTAAAACGACTTCAAGGTTCTCTTTCTCAGTTTTAAATATTTTTTTATAAAATTTGGTATACCTACTAAGCAAATGATAGAGAACTCCGCTGTAGAGCCCGAATTCAGAAAAACTAATTTTTTAATTATTTCTATACAAATTATGAAAATTATTGCAAAAAGGAGTCTTTACCGGGAATTGTTATATAAAAATCAGCTAATTCTTTCCAATACACTTTTTTGTCCAAAGCGTATATTTTTTGAAAACCTTGAATTCGGAAATCTGAGAAAATCTGTCAAGATTCCAATCCATATTAATTGATTTGGCAACAAGGCGGCGGACGTTGGCGGTGCATGCAGTACCGGAAAATTGGGATAAAAATAAAATAATAAAAAACTTTATTCTTTTTAGTTCAAGTGTAGATGTTTTTGTTTCGTATTTAGTCAATGTGTTTATATGAACTTTTATGTGTAAGCTGAGTTATAATAATTTGTGATAAAAATGGGAAAACTTTCGGAAATGCCGAAAATTATATTTCCGTTTCGACGGAAATCTATAAAATATCGTGCTAGATTACTTAGAAAAAGACAAACATTAGCACCCCTTCTAAGCATTAAAGTTAAAATATATGGGAAATTAATATACTAAGTATTGAATAAAAAAAAAACCTTTAGCTTTAAAGCAATATTTACAAATTTAAAGCGGTTATCCAATAAATGTGGTTTATTTGTGGATTCTGAATATGGTTTTTAGGTTCCGACGGTTTATTAGGAACAGACAGTATTATCGAAATTAAATATCCTGCCACTGCTTCAAAACTGACTCCGAAAAAAGCAATGGTTGACAACATAATAAAATTTGCAATTATTAATGATAATGCGAAAATGCAATAATTGTTCAGGGGCAACTTAACGTAACTAAACGAAATATTTTTTTTTTTTAATTATTTTAATACCTTTAAGTATGTTAGTAGAAAAAATAAAAAAGATGATAGATTTTGGTGTATATGGAAAACAAACTAAAGCAATTTTATTTAGATTGTATACTACCCGAGATCTTAGATCCACGTTTCACTAGAGGTTTAGATATTAGAAATTTGAGTAGAAATCCGAGTAGAAATCCGACCAATAGTCAATAAAAATGATTATTTTTATTCCTTCTTTTACTAATAATAAATCATTTTACTCAATGTTATTTTTAAATATTTTTAGTACTAGAAAACAATTTTTTCTACACCCAAATGGATAGCGTATCTACGTACAGACTACAAAACGAAAAAATATGCTATTGCGTAAAATGAGTTATACTTGTGTAGAATCGATAAATAATAGCATTTCTAGTTTTATTTGATCTATATTTAGAAATAAATAATTATAAATTTTAATTAAACTATATGAAATCAATTTAATTTATATTCACTCATGTTACACAAACTACTATTTTCTACATCCACATGGATATGCTTTTTTCTATACCCACATGAATATTAGCTAATCTACGCACATACTACAAAACAAAAATGTATTCCATTGCGTTCAACTGAACGAATATATTTCATATTCATTCTACCTAGTAAGAACACTGCAAAACAGTTAAATCCACCAATCAGATTATATATTGGTCACCCGGCTACTATTATTTTTTAAATTTTATGTAGTCAAACTAACTGTCAGTATATTTTTGAATTATTGAGATTAAATATACGTAAAAATTAATATTTCTTATGTATAATCGATAAGTAATAGAATTTCTATTTTTATTTCGTCCAAATTTATAAACAAATCTTAAATTTTAATCAAACCATATAAAACTAATTTAATTACAAGTATTAGAACTATAATGGCAAGTGTGGCGACGGCACGGAGTTTGTCTCCAAGCGAGAGACCCGAGTTCCAATCATGGCTGGGGACTAATTAAATTAAATTTTTTTGTATGTTTATTTTATTTTATAAATTATTAAAAGTCATACATTATTTTAAAATTATTTATTTTGTCTTAATAAATTACTTTTTTAAATTGGTAGAATTTCGTTAGGGTGTCGTAGAAAAAATATACTGTACAACTCGAGTGGATTGTCTGTATCGCACTCAGACGATTAAGCACTCCGTCTACGGCGTCGTTCTGAAACTTCGTCTTCGTGCGATATGGCCATCATATCCAATTTTGTTGCACAAACTACTATTCACGCACAGACTACAAAACGAAAAAATATACTATTGCGTTCAACTCAACGAATATATTTCATATCCATTCTGGGTAGTGAGAACACTGCAAAAAAATGAAATCCACCAATCACAGTTTATATATTGGACACCCAACAACTATTATTTTTAAAATTTGAAATAAGTGACAATTCTGTCAAACTAATTGTCAGTATATTTTTTAGGAATTGAGATTAAATATACATTAAAATGAGTTATTTTTGCGTAGGATTCATAAATAATTTTAATTTAGACCACAATTTAAAAAATCCTAAATTTGAATTAAACTACCTATATGAAATTAATTTAATTACTACTTTTAGAACTAAAATTTTAAATGTGGAGGTGAAAATGATGATACGGCATCTGTCTTTCACGCGAGAGGCCCGAGTTCAAATCTGGGCTGGGGACTAATTAAATGAAATATTTTTTCATGTTTATTTTATTTCACAAATTAGTAAAGTCATAAATTATTTTAAAATTAATTATTTTGTCTTTTCCTAAAATAATACTTTAAATTTGTAGATTTTCGTTAGTGGGTCGTAGAAAAATACATACTGTACAACTCCAGTGGATTGTCCACTGTTGTTGCACAAACTAGTATGGGTTATTATTTAAAAAACGTATTTTTATACAGGGTATTTGTAAATAAGTACGAACGATTTTTGCAAATTGTTATCAAAGTTATTTTGTTAAAAAAAGTTCCTATAAAAGTAGGTCGAAATATGCTTCGTTTCCGAGATACAGAATGTTTAAATTTTAATTTATTAAATTTTATTAATTATTTTTAATAGTTTTAAAGATATTTACTCTAAATTTGCAAAAAAACTTTGAAGAGGCAAATGTGTATTTTTTGGGGTGTTTCAAATATTTCTACTTGTACCAGTGGCGTTTGTGCGAGAATGCCACTTTTTTAATAAAAAAGTACTGCGCCACTGACTTTTTCGATCTATGTTTTTTTAATAAAATAACTTCGGCAAACATTCCCTAAAATCATTCACACTTACCAACAAACACCCTGTATATAAGAAAATGTAGAAATAGGTACATATGTATATTTAAAAATATATTTCGTAAATAAATAAATTAGTTATAAAAAAAATTTTTCGAAAATGTTACACCAGGTTATACCTTTAAAAAATATTTTAAACGAGAAAACAAAACAGAAATAATCTTTGTTAGACCGGACCTGCGATTTATCGGCATTTTTAATATTTTAAATCATCTATAGTTTATAAGTAATAAATTGAAGGGAGCGTAAGCCTGGGAATAGAGCAACGTTGCCAAAGTGGGTTCAGATGCACTGAAAGTTGTCAGTGTGTTCTAAATCTGAATTTGCTGTTAGGTGTTGCATGGATATCGCTCTTAATTCAACATACGACTATGGATAACCATACTAATATTAACACAAATAAAAGTAGTACTATATTTTATCTCCTTTTAATATATATCGACGCCTCATAGGCCAAATGGCGTAACCCTCAAAATATAAATTTTACAGGAGAGTGAAAAACCTAATTTAATTTAAACTAAAAACATCTTGCAGGTGTTATGTTATTTTTTATCATGATTATTTTGAGGCAATAAATTTAGGTTGCTGGTTACATCCTTTGGTCTACTAATGATTTTGATCCTGTGCATACGAAATGAAGATTAAACCTATTTTCATAATTTTAAGGGCTACGCTATTTGGCGTGTTGATATATTTCCAATCATATGCACAGCAAGCGAGAAATAATTTTAACGTTTTTGTTCGGGAATATGCACTTAGCGAATCGCAAAGCACCTTACCAATCAAATTTAAATTAACCCTCTTTTTCAAGACTGTTGAAAGTCAAGCGTCCTCGTATAAAATATAAATAACTCCAGCATAAGCAAGCATTCTATTGTTTTAACTTTCTGATGCACTTGTTGCATAAAACGATTAATTATTTCATTCGTTTCAAGACATTTATTTACTGTCTCATGAGATTTGTTCGCGGAGCCTGTCGCCGACAAGAACACGACTTGTAAATAATCAAAATTTATGCGCAATTGTGATTTGTAACAAATCCCTGACAAAACATTACCGCGAACCACTCATCCAACGACTAGTGTATATAAATGACTATCATAAAGTGCGACAAAAAACTGTCCTGCATTAAATCAGTAAAATCGCATTTAACTCGGGTTGTTGGAGACCAACTCTTAAGAGCGATATCCATGCGACACCTAACAGCAAATTCAGGTTTAGAACACACTGACAACTTTCAGTGCATCTGAACGCACTTTGGCAACGTTGCTCTAACTATTCCCAGACTTACGCTCCCTTCAATTTATTACTTATAAACTATAGATGATTTAAAATATAAAAAAGGTCCGGTCTAACAAAGAGTATTTCTGTTTTGTTTTCTCATTTAAAATATTTTTTTAAAGGTATAACCTGGTGTAACATTTTCGAAACTCTTTTTTCTAACTAATAATTTAATAATTAATAATTTATTTACGAAATATATTTTTAAATATACATATGTATTTCTTATGATTATTTCGAAAACATATCTAAAAAGTACCTATTTCTACATTTTCTTATATACAGGGTGTTTGTTGGTAAGTGTGAATGATTTTAGGGAATGCTTGCAGAAGTTATTATATAAAAAAACATAGATCAAAAAAGTCAGTGGCGCAGAATTTTTTTATTTAAAAAAGTGGCATTCTCGCACAAACGCCACTGCTGCAAGTAGAAATATTTGGAACATCCCAAAAAATACACATTTGTCCCTTCAAAGTTTTTTTGCAAATTTAGAGTAAATATCTTTAAAACTATTTGAAATAATTAATAAAATTTAATAAATTAAAATTTAAACATTCTGTATCCCGGAAACGAAGCATATTTCGACCTACTTTTATAGGAACTTTAATAACAATTTGCAAAAATCTTTCGTACTTATTTACAAATAACCTGTATAAAAATACGTTTTTTAAATAATAATCCATTTAATACTAGTTTGTGCAACAACAGTGGACAATCCACTGGAGTTGTACAGTATGTTTTTTTCTACGACCCACTAACGAAAATCTACAAATTTAAAGTATTATTTTAGGAAAAGACAAAATAACTAATTTTAAAATAATTTATGACTTTACTAATTTGTGAAATAAAATAAACTTGAAGCCCAGATTTGAACTAGGGCCTCTCGCGTGAAAGACAGATGCCGTATCCTCATTTTCACTTCTACATTTGGAATTTTAGTTCTAATAGTAATTAAATTAGTTTCATATAAGTAGTTTGATTCAAATTTAAGATTTTTTAAAATGTGGTCCAAATAAAAATAAATTAAAATTATTTATGGATTCTACTCAAAAATAACTCATTTTAAATATTTTAATGTGTATTTAATCTCAATACCTAAAAAATATACTGACAATTAGTTTGACAGAATTGCCACTTATTTAAAATGTTTAAAATAATAGTAGTGGGTGTCCAATATATAAACTGTGATTGGTGGATTTCATTTTTTTTGCAGTGTTCTCACTACCTAAAATGGATATGAAATATATTCGTCGAGTTGAACGCAATAGTATATTTTTTCATTTTGTAGTCTGTGCGTGAATAGTAGTTTGTGCAACAAAATTGGATATG
Source organism: Psylliodes chrysocephalus (assembly GCA_927349885.1). Taxonomy (NCBI): domain Eukaryota; kingdom Metazoa; phylum Arthropoda; class Insecta; order Coleoptera; family Chrysomelidae; genus Psylliodes; species Psylliodes chrysocephalus. The sequence goes on along the minus strand of OV651823.1, from coordinate 3,364,264 downwards.
ATGGTTATATCGCACGAAGACGAAGTTTGAGAACGACGTCGTAGACGGAGTGGTTAATCGTCTGAGTGCAATACGGACAATCCACTCGAGTTATACAGTATATTTTTTCTACGACACACTAACGAAATTCTACAAATTTAAAAAAGTATGTTATTAAGACAAAATAAATAATTTTAAAATAATGTATGACTTTTACTAATTTATAAAATAAAATAAATAATTTAATTAGTCCCCAGCCCTGATTTAAACTCAGGCCTCTTGCTTGGAGACAAACTCATCCGTGCCTTCACGCCATCGCCACAATTGCCATTTTAGTTCTAATACTTGTAATTAAATTAGTTTTATATGGTTTAATTAAAATGTAAGATTTGTTTGTAAATTTGGACGAAATAAAAATAGAAATGCTATTACTTATCGATTATACATAAGAAATATTCATTTTTACGTATTGTAACCATAGTCTAATTTATTTTATAGGTTATTTATTTAAAACACACTATTTACAATTTATTTCAGACGTACTAATTAATTTATATAATACTTAGACTCTGACTAACAATTCTAAATTATTTATTACAATTTAACTTTTCATTCCAATACTCTGTACTAAACTAAACAGCCCGACGATGAGTCGGGCTATTTATATTAAGTCCAACTCTGCTACTAGAAGTCTCTAGACGGTCCAGAAAATTTCATCTCTGACTCAACGGCACACTCTACCAGGTTTCTCTAGCCTCAGTGGCATTCCCAGAACATTCCGTCGCCTCGAGCATGAGTCGGAGCCAGCTGAAGGTCGCGCTTGCTTTAGACACAGGGTCGGATTAGGAATTTCATGACAGTATATTGAATCTCAATAATTCAAAAATATACTGACAGTTTGACAGAATTGTTACTTACATAAAATTTAAAAAATAATAGTAACCGGGTGACCAAAATATAAGCTGAATGGTGAATTTAACTGTTTTGCAGTGTTCTTACTAGGTAGAATATGAAATATTCAGTTGAACGCAATGGAATACTTTTCTGTTTTGTAGTATGTGCGTAGATTAGCTAATAACCATGTGGGTATAGGAAAAATCATATCCATGTGGGTGTAGAAAATAGTAGTTTGAGTAACAAGAGTGAATTTAAATTAAATGGATTTCATATAGTTTTATTAAAATTTATAATTATTTATTTCTAAATATAGATCAAATAAACATAGAAATGCTATTATTTATCGATTCTACACAAGTATAACTCATTTTACGCAATAGCATATTTTTCGTTTTGTATTCTGTACGTAGATAAGCTAATATCCATTTGGGTGTAGAAAAAATTGTTTTCCAGTACTAAAAATATATAAAAATAACATTGAGTAAAATGATTTATTATTAGTAAAAGAAGAAATAAAAATAATCATCTTTATTGACTATTGGTCGGATTTCTACTCGGATTTCTACTAGGTTTTCTACTCGGTTTTCTACTCGGATTTCTACTGGGATTTCTAAAATCTAAACCTCTAGCGAAACGTGGATCTAAGATCTCGGGTACTATGCAATCTAAATAAAATTGCTATAGTTTGCTTTCCATATACACCAAAATCTATCATCTTTTTTTATTTTTTCTACAAACATACCTAAAGGTATCAAAATAATAAAAAAACAAATACTTCGTTTAGTTACGTGAAGTTGCCCCTGAACCTGGTAATAATAACAATTATGATTTCGATTTAATTGCATTTTGCCATCATTAATAATTGCAAATTTTATTATGTTGCAAATCCTTGATTTTTTCGTAGTCAGTTTTGAAGCAAGATATTTAATTTCGATGATACTATCGGTTCCTAATAAACCGTCGGGACCTAAAAACCAAATTCAGAATCCTCAAATAAACCACAATTATTGGACATCTGCTTTAAATTTGTGAATATTGCTTTAAAGCTAAAGGTTCTTTTTCTGTTCCATACTTAGTATATTAATTTCCCATATATTTTGACTTTTATGCTTAAAAGGGCAGGAACTGAACTGGACTGGAATAAGAGGTGATAGTGTGTGTCTTTTTCTAAGTAATCTTGCACGATATTTTATAGATTTTCGTCAAAATGGAAATATCATTTTCGGCATTTCCGAAAGTTTTCCGATTTTTACGACAAACTATTATAACTCAGCTTACACACAAAAGTTCATATAAACACATTAACTAAATACGAAACGAAAACACCTACACTAAAAAGAGTAAAGTTTTTTTAATAATTTCATCCTAAGCGACTTAAATGACTACCTAAATACTTTTATCCTAATTTTCCGGTACTGCATGCACCGCCAACGTCCGCCGCCTTGTTGCCAAATCAATTAATATGGATTTGAATCTTGACAGATTTTCTCAGATTTCGTAATTCAAGGTTTTCAAAAAAATATACGCGTTAGACAAAAACGTGTATTGGAAAAAATTAGCTGATTTTTATATAACAATTCCCGGTAAAGACTCCTTTTTGCAATAATTTTCATAATTTGTATAGAAAAAATTAAAAAATAAGTATTTCTGAATTCGGGCTCTACAGCGGGATTCTCTATCATTTGCTTAGTAGGTATACCAAATTTTATAAAAAAATATTTAAAACTGAGAAAGAGAACCTTGAAGTCGTTTTAAGCCAGTTTCTAACCATGGATATCGCTCTTAACGCATGAAGAATTTTATACTATACTAAACTTATCGAATCTATTTTAAATTCGCGTTCTCTCACGCGTTAAGACATAAATGCCTTAACCGCTCACGTCTATTCCGGTCCCGGACTTGAGGTCCCTTCCGTTGAAGCATTTGTCTTGTTGGCAACTTTTGAAAAGATGTCACTAATAATTTTGGAAGCGTTGGAAACGTATTTGCATAGGTTACAGGAACAGTCTAAATGTTTAGACAAATATTTATCCGATGATAATATTGCTGAAACTCTCGTTCTTATTAAAGATGAGTAAACTCCTCCATGTCGTTGTACTGTGGCTTCGTATTAGAGACCTGAACTATAAAATTGTTCGTGTTTTGTGATTATATGAACCGCGACTGGACCATTTAGATGCCCATTAGCATTCACGCAAAACTTTAGAGATCCAGGACCACCTTTTTTAATTTTTTGGGTTAAAATGTTGCCTTCTAAGATACTTTTCATAAAAATTAAACAAAACTTTATCAGTCCCATTGAAAATGCATGTTAAAGTCTGCGATTTCAAACAAAACTAGATTAGTCTCAGTATCCAAATCTAATGATTTTTTGAAGATGTTCGTGATTCCATGGTCTAATGTTTTTCTATAAAGCCAATCTAATGTGTCAAAATTAATGTCCTCTATAATGGATTTTATGACTTTTTCAGTTTCAAAATATTGCTTTATTTCTGATCAACAAACGCAACAATATCAAACGCCACTTTATTAATCAAAATTACAAAAATGTTTTAATAAAACACTATGAAATAGATTATACAATACAAATACACGAAAAATCGTTGAAATTGGAAATTTGTTATTCAACGTTCGTTTGTTTTATCACAGCTTTGATGCGTGAAACAAATCCGCAAAAATACATTTGCAATGTGAAAATTCAGTTTGCGGCTTACAAAACATCATTGAACAATATTGAATACGTGTGGGGTGGTGTGGGTTTCATTTTTTTAGTGCCGCATGGAAATTGATTGGTTAGAAATTTGTTTAGACGTTCCACAAGAATGCCGTTCGATATTATTCAAATTCGAAATAAAAAAAAATGAGCAAAGTTCAATCGAATTTTGGGTGTGATCCACTGAAAATCCAAGCCACAATTATGTATTTAAGTTTTACAAAACAGACCGCATATGCCTCATGAGAAACTTGAAAAACCAAATCTTGGTATCAGAGATAACAGGACATATAGCTATTCATTGATTAAATATATTATTCATGTTGCCATCATCGATTACATACTCGATACCGTCCAGTTGTAGATAAGGAGTGAAGAGATATGTGGTGTTGTAACAACCAACTTGCCTAAAGACCATTTGTAACTACTGATAGGTCTTTAGCTACTGTTGTTAATATACTATTAAGGGATTAGGGCAACGCCGTCACCAGCCAAAGGGTCCTGGAGTCCTGAAGGAACATCCATTCAACAGTGGCAAATAAGAATAATAAAAAAATTAAATTTAAAGAATAAAAAAATCATCCCTTAATAGCATAGTCGATCGGTTCTTGGCAACTAGTTTTAGACCCTTTTAGTCCTAAGGGAATAGAAACGCCGAGGCTTCTCAAATGCTCGGAGTATTTTTGCTGGTATTAGCTACTGTTGTTAATATACTATTAAGGGATTAGGGCAGCGCCGTCACCAGCCAAAGGGTCCTGGAGTCCTGAAGGAACATCCATTCAACAGTGGCAAATAAGAATAATAAAAAAATTAAATTTAAAGAATAAAAAAATCATCCCTTAATAGCATAGTCGATCGGTTCTTGGCAACTAGTTTTAGACCCTTTTAGTCCTAAGGGAATAGAAACGCCGAGGCTTCTCAAATGCTCGGAGTGTTTTTGCTGGTATTAGCTACTGTTGTTAATATACTATTAAGGGATTAGGGCAGCGCCGTCACCAGCCAAAGGGTCCTGGAGTCCTGAAGGAACATCCATTCAACAGTGGCAAATAAGAATAATAAAAAAATTAAATTTAAAGAATAAAAAAATCATCCCTTAATAGCATAGTCGATCGGTTCTTGGCAACTAGTTTTAGACCCTTTTAGTCCTAAGGGAATAGAAACGCCGAGGCTTCTCAAATGCTCGGAGTATTTTTGCTGGTTTGGAAAGGGAGGAGAGATTAATAATAAGTATTAAAACATTAACAAATGTATATTAACAATAAATATAAAATTTGACAAATAGTCTTAAGAAAAAAAATGAATAAAATTCCATTTAGGGAATAAAGCACTATAACTACATAGTAATATAAAGACATGCATAAGATAAATATAATTCGGGACGAAAATGTAAAATTAAATTAAAATTATTATTAAACAAAACACTTTAAAATTAAGTTAAAATATTTACCCATAATTCACATCGTACACAAAACTTTACCTTAGTCCGAACTCGACTGAGAGTTTACCCCAAGCGATCCTTTCTTTTGTCTCCTCTCTATATAAACCAAAATTTACGTGATGGTTGGTTGTATTTAAAAATGTCACGTTCAATGTAGATTAATAACCTGAAGGTTTGTTTCATTTTCATACGTGTTTTTTTAATTATTTAATTTAAACATTAAATACTTATTTAGAATTTTTGGTAAATTCTTTAGATTTTTTTCAAATAATAATAATAATGCTAATTATTACAGTGAGAAGGGATAAACAGAAGGATTCTGCATTTTTTTTATCAATGTGTAAGCGCTTGTAGGCTTATAATAAACATTGTAGAAAGTACCAACCCGTGCAAGCTCTTTTGCCATATCAAGTACCAAATACTTGATATCCAACTTAACATTAACCGCCTAATGAAGTTTTATTATACAGATCAATTTCTTTACTGCCTGTAATATCGAAACGATATGAAAAATTACTCCTTGAGAGTGGAAAAACTTAATTCCTTTTGATCAATTCGGTTTCAAAGAAAGCCATTCTACAAGCCATTTTTAGTACCATTCGTTTTTTGACATCATACACTCTTAACACTTTCAATATGTAGGTACATGTATTTGACTAACATTCTCTATACTAAACACTTAGATTATACAAACCTTAGATGGAACATAAGACACTGCGCATAATCCCATTTCGAAATTATTCACACCTACCAATCACAGTTGAGAACATCACATGTCAGAGCGTTGTCCATCCAAATTTAATGTGTCAACGAGAATTAATTTGGTATTTTAGTGACTTAAATTTTGGAAATTAACGTTTAAAATGCCAAGATGTGTTGTAGAAAGCTTTGTTTATAATAAAAGTGCGAAATGTGACGGAGATAAAAGAAACTTACATTTATTTCGGTGAGATATTTAATTTTTAAAGATTCTGTCGACGTCCATATTTGTTGATTTGAAAATACACAGAATCGGACTTGGTCATTGGTACATGTTATAAGTAGCAAATAAAGGTTATTTTTATAAACTGTTTACTATTTCTTGTTTCATGGTGAATCTGTTTTTAGGAAGTGGAAAGAGAAACATACAATCAAATACAAAAATATCAATTTCATTGCCAATTTATTCGTTTCAAACTTCACAACTGGTTTCAATAGTTTTTTTCAAAACTATTTATTTAGTATTTCTTTATAACAGGGTTACTTAAAGTGTGCTCCGTGGAGTCCAAAATGGAGGGACCTGGCTTGAGGACCTTTTTTTTTGAGAAGTAATTTTTTTAAGTCACTAAGAGGAAGGAGGATATGATTTTGCTTTAGGACTTTTATTTTATTTTTATGGGTGAAATGGATTTGGGATAATTCTTGCAAGGAATCTTTGGAATTAATCAAAAATAAATTAACAACAAATTATGTTCTTATGCATTTTCAGCCTGAGTTGCCGATTAAATTAATCGTAGATGCATCAAATGTGGGAATAAGGGCCATATGTCATGTTTTTTAAAAAAATATTGAGAAATCTATAGCTTCTGCATCGCGTACCTCATCAAAGTCAGAACAAAAATATTCCCAAATTGAAAGAGAAGGCCTTCCAATAATTTTTGGCTTAAATAAATTTAATGAATATTCATATAGACATTTATTCATCCTAGTTACAGATTACTTACCTCTGGTAACTATTTTTAACCCAGCTAAAGGTATACCCCAATTTTCAGCCAACAGACTACGTAGATGGGCAGTAATATTGTCAAATTACAATTATAAAATTGAATAATATGTAAAATCGGAGCATAATATGAAGCCGATTTTTTATCACGTTTACCTTGAAAGTCAAAATGAGTCAAATTGAAGAAAAAAATTTGAAAAATATTTTTTAAATTATGTGTTTAATTTGTTGAGGGCCCCGTCAAATATTGCGCTTTTCAAAAAGGTTCCGTCCCCAAAAAAGTTTGAGAAACACTGCTCTATAATAATATGGGATCTATCCATTTAATTACATTTTATTTTCTCTAATTTTGATATATAAAGTAATATATTTTATAAAGTAGAACATTATGCAACTGAAAAGTTGATTATGTCACCAGTTACGAAATGAAAATAAATAAAACTGCCTCTTTTTTGGTTTTTAAGTCGAAAAATCGAGAAATAGAGTAATCGAAAAATCGAAAAATAAAAAATCGAAAAATCAAAAAAACCAAAAATCGAAAAAACCAAATATCGAAAAAAAGGCCGAACACCGTTATTGAAAACTGCCCAGAAATGTTGGGGGTAAAATTTTGACGTACTCCTTTAAGGATAATGGGTAAAAATGTTTTTTTTTTCAAATTTCTCGCGGGTAATATCAAAAATCAGATCGACAACACTGCACATGTTCCTTATTTTTATTATTATTGAAAAAAAAAAAAAACGTCGTAGGGCAATCAAATACAACAATTTTCTGAAATATTTGATTGGAAGTACCTACAAAAGAATGCTGGTGAATTATTTTTCAACACAATTTTATAAATAATCAAGACAAAATTAGAAAAAATCTTGTATGTAAGCACGTTATCAAATGCCGTTTTGTGTAACTCGTTCATTTTGCAGGACCTCGCTCCGCTCGTCCCGCAAATATTTACTCGTTACACAAAATAAGGCATTTCGTAACTGGTTACATAAATAGCTATTAATTGACTTCCTAATATTTTAAATCATTGAACGGTATTTTCCGTAAATAATTAAATCATAAATAATTACCGGTATATAAGTACCAAAACATTTTTTTTTCTTCGAAGAATAGGCTTATGTTAAATAAACTTAAAATATAACGAACGAAAAGGTAACCCATTTCTAATAAAATTTAATTATTTATTTTATTTTGGTGTGATCGTAGAAAAAATCTTGTGTGTATTCGGCAAAAAGTACTTTGGCTGTTTCGATAACTTTTTGTCTCAACAAGTATTTTGTTACAATAATTTTATAAACTTCTACTTAGGGTCAATTTCACGGTTTTGTTAAACGAAGTTTAAAATACTAAACGAAGATTAAAATTACATTTTTATATTAACAAAAATAAAGTTTAAATTACTAAATGGAGTTTAAAATGACATTTTTACATTAACAATGTCATTTTAATTTTCACTTAGTAATTTAAACTTCGTTTGACACAACGGTGGAATCGTCCCTTAGCTAGTTATATATTGATAAAGTGTTATTGCCCTCATCATAAATGAATCGTGCTGACAAATAAAGTCAAAAAAAACGTGTTATAATTTTTCATCTTTTAGTTACCTACCAAAATTAGGTACTACAATACAAATATTTAAGTCCGGCCCAGAACATCTCCCTACTCCTTCCACCCAGTTTTTCGGTTTTGGCAAAATTCGCGCAGTGACAAATGCTTCCTATGTTACCTCTACCCTTTCTAACCTCTTTGACTAAACATAACAAAAACCTAACCTAACCTAACTAGCATGATATCATCGGGAGGCAAGCCAACTTGGGATAACGCCAACTGTACAATAATCATGTGGCGTAAAATTTACATTAAAAAGCTTTGTTTTGACTTTGTCATAAATAAACTTGAAGCTGGCTATCTGTCTGCCTCTATCGCTGTTGCCAAAGTAAAATTAAATCAAATAAGATAGCGAAATGAGTATCTAAAATAATATATTACTGGTCATAACAAAGAAAATAAATTAGAGTGAGTTATTATTAATTACTTTATAAGTTTTGGACCGCTACTATCACAATACAATCAAAGACAGTAATTAATCCAGAACTATACCATTTTTCTTTAAACAATACGATATCAAAATCTTATAAACCGCTTTTAATCTACTCTCTATTTAACCCTTCCGAGCTCGAGATTAGATAATTTACCAAAGACTACGAGGGCACCCGACTGTGCACAATATGATAAAGGGAAGATGGAAAGGATGATCTTCTAAATAAAATATCTCTTGGAGTTCGTTACGACACAATAGCCGATGAATTATACTTTTCGGAATAAGCGAACTTTAGATGCGCCATTTTAATTTGGCGACATTTGTAGAACAGCGAAACAGAAGTAATCGTGAATAATTTGATAAATAATGACTGTGTTCCAATTAATTCAATTACTCGGAATTCAGACGTTGTTGGAAAAGGTTTTTGGTGGTTTTAGGTGGCGTGTTGTAAGTAAATTCGAGTTTTGTTGGACTATAGATGTAATTACTTTTTTTTAGACCAATGATGTATAATATAGTCTCCATTGTTATTTTTAAAAATTTAATATTGCTATTCTGGTCTAATTTTTACGAAATGACGCTAAATAGGTTTAAAATAACAGAAATTCATTATTAAATAGATGAAAAAGCTAGATATTCCTATTTCTGTTTCATCAACTTGTGCATAAGTATTCAGTTCCATATTTGACACTTACTATAAAGATTGATTAAAGAGATTATAAACATTTATAAAAATCTCTGTGTCTTCGTTAGAAACGGCCAAAGGCTCATTATTTGGAATAACGATTAACGTATGTTCGTTTCCCAATGTTACCTTATATAAATTCGATAAAAAGTATAAATGATATACCTACATAAAGTTACTTCTCTAAGAACATACTTATCTACTTTAAACGAAGTTCACATTATTAAGATCTTAAACATACCACTGATGTTTTGTTTATTGTTACAGATGTCACGGTGGAGTACCACAAGGGCCTTCCGCAGATCACAGTACCCTTGCCTAGTAGGAAGGAGCGATGCAAATTCACGCTCAAGCCCATAACGAACACGGTGGGGGACTTTTTAGAAATGTTAAAGAAAGAAGACAAAGGTATAGACAGGGTGATTTGTAAGACACGCGACGGCACTAGGATAGCGTCTTCCAATACGATAGAAACATTATTAGACGATGATTTTAAGTTACTTATTAACGATACTTCGTATAACGTTTGTTCGCCCAAGCACGAAAGGGTCACGGGAGAGGAAATACAAAGGTAAGTTGTACAGATACTTATAATCCATATAAATCACCTCGTATAAATTTTTTTTATAATATACATAAATCACCCCGTATAAATAAGACATAATTAACATAAGGACAATAATATATTTTTTCTACGAACTCTTACAAAAAGACATCTTTCGCCACAGGATATTTTCAGCGAAAACTTGATTTCCGTCACTAGTGAGAAAAAATCCCATAACGTTTACTTTCGTCTCTAGTGACGAAAGTAAGTTGTTACATATTTTCATATATCAGTCGCCTCGTATAATATTTTTGGCAGCTTATAATTATTAATAATGAAATAAAAAGATGATCATTAAATTCTATATGCGTTTTTACCTAAACTTTAATGAATTAAAGATAAAATAAAAATGTATAAAAATAGTGCAAATTAAACCAATCTACATCTAGTTTCCTGGTTTTCATTTGTTTATTTGAAGTTTTATCACTTTTGAGAACTGTCAGTTTCAGTTCGTCCTAAATTTAACACATTTTCATGATGTCTGAGTCAGAAAGCGATTGTACTCCCCCAGAAATAATTTTTAAAGCTGAAGAAACCTCTTCAGATTTATTACCGGCCAAATCAAAAAAGAGATATGAAGAAATTTATATCAAATTTTTGGACTGGAGAGAAAAAAATAAAGTGAAATCATTTTCGGAAACTGTACTACTAGCATACTTTGGAGAAATCAACAACTAGCTCAGTTTTATAGTAATAATAACGTGCAAAATGGCATTATGCATTTTTTATTCCATGAAGTAAATGAATTTCAGATTTCAAAAATTATTTTAAATATAAAAACACAAGCATGTGGTTCAGATGGAATTAATATAAAAACCTTACAATTAATGTGTCCCTTTCTAATTCCATACATAACACATATAATTAACCACTGTTTAATAAACTCAGTTTTTCCAGAATCATGGAAGGAAGGGTTAGTACTGCCAATCCCAAAAACGAAACCCTTAGAAAGTGTATCTGATTTACGTCCTATTACCATTTTACCAACCATTTCCAAAGTTTTAGAAAGAGTTGTCGAGCAACAAACACGTGATCATTTAAACAAATATGATATACTTCCACACACACAATCAGGATTCAGACCAGGATATAGTTGCGGTACAGCCTTATCTAATATCACAGATGATATCTTAAAACAACGAGATAAAGGTAAAATTGGAGTATTAGTTTTATTAGATTACAGCAAGGCATTCGACATGATCAATCATGACTTATTATTAACAATTTTAAATTTCATAGGATTTGAGAAACGAACTATACATTTTTTTAGAAATTATTTAACAGGAAGATGTCAAAGAGTAGTATTTAATGGAAGCAAATCAAATGCTGGCCCCGTAATGCGTGGAGTGGCAAAAGGATCTATTTTAGGCCCTTTACTTTACACCATTTATACTAATAATTTGGTATCAGCTATAAGTAGATGCAGCATCCATATGTATGCTGATGATACTCAACTATACTACTTCTTTGACCCGTCTGAAATTGCAGCCTCAGAAAAAATTATTAATGATGATGTCAATGCATTAGTAGAGTTCTCATCTTGTCACGACCTTGTAATTAACACGTCTAAATCAACTGTTCTAACATTCGGACCTAAGAGTAACCATGTTTGTAATATCAAAATTAAAAACAACTTATTGCCAGTATCTGACTTTGCTAAAAATTTAGGTGTAGTATTTGATAATAAACTTAAATTTGATCGTCACGTTTCTCATATTCTGCAAAAATCATATGGTAAGCTAAAACTCCTTTATACCAATAGACAAGTCTTAAATTCAAACTTAAAAAAAGGAACTCTGTGACTCTATGGTATTATCACTTGCAAACTACTGCGATTATGTTTACGGCCCCTGCCTTGACTGTGTACAAAGAAGGAGGCTCCAAAAATTGCAGAACTCATGTTTAAGGCTAACTTACGGCATCCGTAAATTTGATAGAATTTCCCACACCTTAAAATTAGCTAAATGGCTAAACATGGAAAATCGTAGAAAAGCGCATGCTTTGTGTTTTTTTCATAAAATATTATCTACACATTCTCCGACATACCTCTTTGACAAAATTAGATTTAGGTCCGACATTCACAACACTTGTATGAATATACGTAGAAAGGAACTCATAGATATCCCTAAACATAAAACATTTCAATTTCAAAATTCTTTCTCTTATCAGATTGCAAAACATTATAATGAAATTCCAAATGAATTTAAAAAAATGTCCTTGCCACGTTATAAAAAGCATATAACTAAGTTATTATTTGAAGAACAGCGCGTTATTTTTTCAAATCCTTCCAACTGTTAAATTAAACCCATAAATGTAAAAAATTGTAAACCATTATTAAGAAAACGTGATACAAAAAACTGTTAAAAAAATGTTAAAAAAAATGTATACAATGCAAAAAAATGTTGAAAAATATGTTAAAAAAATCCTGTCAAAAAAGTGTTTTGTTGTGTTTGTATATACATATATATATTTTTTGTTGTTCATCCGTGTTTTATAGTTATACGTATTTTAATATTTTTTTTTTTTACTTTCATGTAGGCTTTTGAGGAAGAACAGTTTTTAACTGATCATAAGTCCTTTTGACCGTTTGTATGTTTTATTTACTTTGTAAAGTTGTTTGTAAATGGTTAATATGAGGTCAATAAAATTTATTATTATTATTATTATTATTAAATATGTTCAAATTTTAAACCGTCGACGTTATGGTCCATTTATTCGATGCTAAGAACTACACTCTCTGTTAAAAATGATGTCGATATTAGTAAATATCCAAAGTTACGTTCGCTTTTGAAAAGAAAATCAGATGGTTTTAAAAGCCAAAAATCCAAAATTTTTTCGCCTGAAGACATAAAGACTTTCCTAAAGAATGCACCTGACTATAAATATTTAATAACAAAGGTAACGAAATTATTATTTTTATTTTAACAAATACTTAATACATAACTACTAATATTTGTAGGTAGCATTAGTTTTTGGATTATCTGGCGCTTGTCGTTGCCACGAACTAAAAGATTTAACAATAAGCGATGTAAAGGATACTGGAAGTATTCTGTTAGTTAAAATCCGTAATACAAAAACAAAAGTTCCGCGTTCTTTTCATATTTCTGGACCCTTTTATGATATTTCTAAAAAATATATGAGCCTACGTCCTGCCAACATGGATCAAATTAATTCAAGATTCTTTATTAACTATCAGAATGGAAAGTGTAGCAGATAGGTTGTTGGAATTAATAAAATCAGTAAATTTCCTAACGAAATTGCTCAGTTTTTAACGCTTCCGAATCCTCAAGATTACACTGGGCACTGTTTCCGCAGAACATCCGCAACGCTATTAGTGAATGCAGGAGGTGACTTGCTTCTGTTAAAAAAGCACGGTGGTTGGAAATCTAGTAGTGTTGCGGAAGGATATGTTGATGAATCCACGAACAGTAAAAACCAAATACAAACCAAAATTTTACAATCTGTACAAAATAAGGAAACTACTAGTTCATCCGATTATGGCGCATCATCATCTGAAATGACATTTAACAGTAGAACAAATATGTCGGCATCTACCTCAATAAATAAAAAGCTTGAATGTGATACCCCCATAATTTTGAACAATTGTTCAAATATAACAATAAATCAATATTTAAATAATAATATTTCTGAAATATTTAATTGTTGGTTAATTTGTTGTTATTCCTAACACAAAATAAAGCATTTGCTAACGTTTGTTTTTTTTTTCATTTTAGTAGGTACCTACATGACATAATAGAGTTCGTAGAAAAAGTATAGTGTTTTACTCATCGAAAATCATTTTTTGAAGCTCGCGAAACAATATACTATTATTTTTCATTCAGTACACTCTGGTTACCTTAGCAACAACAGCAAACATATTCTAACGGTTTTTGAATTTCTGGAAAAACACTTCAACACCTGCATTTATTTGCAAGCATCTCCCGCCAAATTATTGTCTATCTCTCCTAAGGGAAATTTACCAGAGAATTACATATGTATGCTAGCTTTATTGCACGTATAGCTTCATCTTACTTGCACTAACATAATAGTAAAAAAATCGACCGTTAAAAATACACACTCAAATGCAGGCAGCAATGTTTTTGTCCTTATCCTACAAAGAAAGTACACTAGCATGAATATATATCACCCGATCTCCCTCAGCCAATCACAGCGAACGCACACCTACTAGCACAGCAATCTCCCGTCGTAACACAACGTTAGTTTTAAAAAGTTTTTAAAAACCTACTTAATATTCTTAAAATGTAAAGTTTGAGTACTTGTATACAGTAATATGTAAACACCAAGAAGAATCTGGCAAACATCATTACTCACTAGTACATCCTGCTGAATGGAAAGAAACCCCTCTTTCTGGGACAGCAATTGGGAAGATATGTCATCGTCACCAGAGAACAGTAAAAATTAATCGAGCGAACTCATAGCAAAAAAGAAACGATTTTATTTTAAACGAAAGACAATATTAAGGCGTTGAATTTTCAGGCTTTACGTAGGCTAAACATCGTAGAATTTCTTCACATTCTTAGCCCTTGTTTTAAGAAGTATTCCATGTCGCATTTTTATTAGGGTTTGAAAATTGTTAGAACTTGAAATAATTTATACAAATATATTTGAATTCTTCACCCCTTAAGCATTTTCATGTTATATATTTGGTCCTTTTACTCCCTACGCCTTTTCATATTCTTATTTATATCTATGTAAAATTTATTGTACCCTTTATCCCTTAAACCTTCCAATGTAAAAATATTATGTGGGCCCTTTACCTTTTTGATCCGTAAATTCGTTAAACTCATGCAAAAATCATTGTTACTTCACCTTTCGGGTAAGATTCATTTGCAATAAATATCCACTCAAATAAAATCACTCAAAAGACGTTTAAAAAAAATTAATTAATATATTTGACTCATAAGAATGACGGCAATAAAGAAAAACATGTCTGTAGTTGCATGACAATCTAGTGAAATCGATCGCAGCTTTCGATCTATAGTCATGGTGTCGGCGCTACATCCATACGCATGCAGAGACGACCAGACGTGATTTTTGCGTTTTCGGAGTGGTTGGAAACGTGCTGCACGAACGTGATACTGAGTCTCCTTAGTTCAATATGAGTTTTGCCTTTTGGATTGAAGGAATTACAAGAACTTTGAGCGACAGAGCTATTAATGAGAGAGAATATAAAGACGGAAACAGCTGCGATCGCAATTCGTAATGCAGCATAGGCAGGCTACCATCAAAACTATTTCGACATGGCCCTAGTAAATAAAATTGTTCCCGCATTGTGTAAAATCTCATAAAAGATAGCATAATATATTAAATTCTGCTTGAAATGCTCCAAAAATTATTTCGAAATTAATCTAGTTTAGCGTACATTCCGAAATGCATTGTTATCCGAACCCCTGTCCTAATTTTCGAGCCTCGACTCTTTCTTTATAGGTCACTGGGGCTCCATTTTCCGGTTTATGACCTAGACATTGTGCCAAAAATGGAATTTTGCAGCATCTCAAGGCTATGCCAGTAGGAAGCGTGTTTTCCAGGGTGATAAATATTTTTTCTACATCCTCATGGATTTTATGTATTCTATGCACAGACTACAGAATGAAAAATTGGGCCATTATGTGTATCTATAAATAATCGCAAATTGATAAATAATATCGATAAATAACAGCATTCTACAAGATATTGAGTAATAGTATCATGCAAGATATTCGTCTATGCTTACAAATACATCGTAAATTTGAATAAAACCATATAAAACCAATCAAATTATCAGTATTGAATATTGTTTGTATCGTTAGAGTTCGCATGCGGAAGGTCCGTGGTTCAAATTTAAGATGAAAACTGATTAAAATCTTTTTTCTAAGTTATTTCATATTTTTTTTTATTGTTGTTGTCTTCGGCTTAGGCAACTTATGCCATTAGCCTCGTGTGTTCTGTGTAGGTTATGGCAGAGATAAATCTCTGGGTTATGGAATGATAACCACATACTTTGATTACTATACAGTGCAAGAGAGACGTCCGATACGTCCAAGATAGGGTGCTGCCATTTTGAATTAAATACTACTAGGTTAGGCAACACATATTTACCCAAAATGTTGAACTGGTAGTCTATATCCTGGCATTTTAAGATTTTAAATAAACGAAAAAAGTTTGTTTACTTATTTTTAATAAACTAAAAACTTCTTTAAATAAAAGTTATAATTAGTGCTTTTTGAAATTGAGGTGAGTGGCTTAATAGCTATTTATGTAACCAGTTACGAAATGCCTTATTCAAGATTTTGTCTAATTTTGACTTAGTTATTTATAAAATTGTGTTTGGTTAAAAAATTATTCACCATCATTCTTTTGTAGGCATTTTCAATCAAATATTTCAGAAAATTAATGTATTTGATTGCCCTACGTTTTTTTTAATAGTAATAAAAATAGGGGACATGTGCAGTGTTGCCGATCTGCGGGAAATTTGAAAAAAAAAAAAGAAAACACTCTTTTATCCTTAAAGGAGTACGTCAAAATATTACCTTCAACATTTCTAGGCAGTTTTAAATAACGGTGTTCAATTAAAAAATATTTTGTCCAGCAAAACGCCATTATTGTCCAGCAATGTAATACATCGTTTACTAAAACGTAAAAAAAGGGACAAAAAATAATGGGGAGTAAATAATATTGTAATTAGAAATGGTTAAAACGTTAGTAATAGAAGTATTTATACAATCGGTGTTAAATTTATTTGTAAAAAGTGAAAACAGTGTAGGACCGAGTTTAGTTTCTTGAGGTACACCCAAAGACACAGAAACTTCTAGGGATTGAGTTTCACAAATAATCTATTTCATAAATGTTATTTAATGCACGAGAGATAATTACTGTGGATTCCTAAAGAATATTTAGAAATTCTATGAAATTTTTAACTTGAATCTATTTAAATTGTACAAATTACCTACAGCCCCGCAAACCACAAAATTTACACGCCATATTCGATCTGTGATTTGTGATTATTATTCAGACACAAATTTCCATGGCGTAATTCTGGCTGTCCTATCAAAGGATGATGTAGTCCCGGCTGGGGTTCCATTAAATAGATGCAGTGCTTATGCCGGTGTTAAATTACAGCACTTAAATGTCAGGCGGGGCAATAAACGTGCAGTATCGTTAATAGAGAGAGAGGACAGCGATTCCTGTAACATCATACGCTCAATGATCAGATAAAAATCGCCATATAGCCTGACGTCGAAAGTTTTACGATTTTAAATAACAAGATAGGGCTTGTTTTTACGTCGAAGGGTCATTTGTATAAAAAGGGTGTTTTGAAGTGAGCACAAGGTTTGAATTTCGCGACATTTTCTTTTAATCACCCTGTTCATTTTCAGAATTTTCGATTTATCTTTAGTGCTTTGAATATCACTGTTTTTAAATAAGGTTCTTATAAGAGGCTATTTTATGCACAGCGGCACTGTCATTTTTACCGTAGACAGACATAAGTGGTAAAGGAAGCAAATATTTTGATATGAGTCCTCTTAAAGCAGGAGTTCCCAAAGTGTGGCCCGCAAACAATTGCTTGGTTAAATAAACGAAATAATTATATTGCTTAATTTAAACATGAAAAAGGAATCAACAGAATCAACCACAGAAACTTTATTAAGAATGAATAAAGACCAGTGAATTACCCAGACTATTTCACGCACTTATCAAATGAACCAATCAGGAGTTCTAGTCAAGTTCGGATTATCGATAACACCAAACTTGACTCTAACCTTAGATAATATAATAGCAGATAGGCCACCACTGCATAAAGTTATACAATATTAATGTCGCTATCATATAATCAGTATCTCTCTTTCTAAAGAAGGCTTTCTCACTCGTTTTAGAATTCTCAGCAGTAGCGTACCGTAAAACAATTTCGCTGGGTCATTTTAAATGCGAAAATGTTGACCAAGTAGAATATAAAATAAAATGTTTTAAAAGGTAGGTAGGTGCATTTTTAATGAAGTGAAAACAAAATATGACTTTTTTGTTATGAATATAATATTAATAACAATTACTTTTAACACCACAACACGAACAAATTTAAATTAAACACTGGAATAATTGTCTGAGAAAAGCTTTGTCAAACTGACAAGTACAAACAAAGATATGGAGATATTAATCTATTTCTCTCTAATTAGAATTCTCGACCATATTATGGCGACACAAACATTGTTTAATGTCCTCTCTTTACTACTTACTTACTCTGAGACTCTAACGCCCGTATGCACCGTACACGTTTAATCCAGATCAAGGGTTTAATCGCGTTTAGTACCATTTTTAGCTATGGTACTAAACGCGATTAAGCCCTTGATCTGGATTAAACGTGTACGGTGCATACGGGCGTTAATCCTGATTGGCCTGTCAAGTTCGGTGTTTTCAGATTGCACATACTTTGATTACTATACGGTGCAAGAGAGAGGTCCGACACGCCCAACATAGGGCGCGGCCATTTTTCCTATGCCACAGTTTATAGCTAAAGAATCAGATCGCTCACTCTGCGTCGTCACTTTTGATCTCAATGTTCCAGTTTATACACTGCGCAACTCGAATAATACAATATATGACAACCGCCTAACAGCAGTCTTCTGCGTATCCTGAATTTGTATCCCTGGAGTGGATGTTATTTTGGAACTTTTAATTGGTCCGAGTGAGCTAACTGATTCTTTAGCAATAAACTGTGACTCCAAAAATAATATTCACTGACGCTGACAGCAGCAAGCAAAATATCAGGTGCGTTTTAATCATACGCTTCTGCTTCCGGAATTGTCGGTTTTAGGTGAGTTCGGGCTGCGCACTCCAGAGTGGGGTGGAGTAAGTAGGCGTAAACGGAGTGCGCATATGGTTTTACCAATGAACTGGAGTAGGGTAGAATGCTTGTCAATAGGCTTGAGATGCGACTCTATGGGCGAAGACAGGTTATTTTTCATCTCACTCGGGAGTATTTATAACAACCATTTTCTATTTCACTTTGTTATTGTCTGATCCACCAGCTTGTGGATTGAACAATAACAATGTGAAACAGAAAATGGTTATTATAAATACTCTCGAGTGAGATGAGAAATAAAAATGGCTGCGCCCATAGAGTCGCATCTTGTTCTATTGATACAATATGCACATTGGCTTTCTACCCCACTCCAGTTCATTGGGTTTTACTCCTTTACTCTCAGAGTTCAATGTCAGTTGTCAATGTGACATACTAATACTTAAAACCTAATAGTACTTATCAGTAACAACCGTATATGTTTCTTCCATATTAATGGTATACACGGGAACCAAATAAAAAGCATTTTTTACTTAAGAATTAGTCACAATTATCTTATTATCGATTTAAATCACTTTATGCGCATGCCCGATCCACACTCCACTCCACGATCTTCGAACGGTCAAAAAGGAACTTTTATTTTAACTCCTTCCGTTCCCGAACGCATTAGATACTTTAGGAGTGAATATAGTGAAAAGAGTGCGTAGCCCGAACTCACCTTTTAGTCGTTTTAACCTGTTAGATTAAAACACTCTCGGAGATATAATTTTGAGTGTTGGCAATTAATATTTGGGATATCCTGCGTTCTAACATCACTTATAGGTCCTAAAAATTACAAATATAGTAAAATTTGTTTATTTTTATATAGAATACACGATGCAATTGATTTTTATTAATTTATTTACTTGTTACAAACTGAAACGTGATAAAAAATGTTGTAGGTTATGTTATTCTTCTATTAAGGTTCTAAATGTTTTTTGGCCCGAACACTGAGCATTAGTGCGCATTTGCTAGCGAATTATTAGATCGGCATCTGGGAAAAATTCATATAGATATGTATATAAACGTGTTTTTACATGTGTTTGGTGTTAATTTTTACCTGTAAACATTTAAAACATTCTTAGAATATGAGGTACATGCTGGGTATATGACCTTTAGTATCTTCTAAGAATGTTCTGTTATAATGCGTGCTTAGTATATAATATTTAGAGTATACTTTTAAGACACATAGTCAGAAAATACTTTTTGGAATATACTTTCAAAGTAGCATATTCATAGAACATTGATGTTATGTGGGTAGTGGTTTTGAATGATTCGCCTAGTTTAAAGAATGAGCTGTAGCCGAGTCCAGGATGTCTGCAAGGCCAGACAAAACAGTTTCCACTCATTACCGTGCAATATTTCTTTTTCGTCTTCTCTTTTTTATGTGGACTAAAAATTTACAGCATTTTTTTTTCCAGACTAAATGACGTGAAAACCATGGTATCTCAACTATACGAGGCGATGAATGTACAAGAACACCAACTTTCCAAAGAAAAAGAACTGACCACCCAATTGGAGACAATCAAGCAAGAGTTGTTGCCTTTAGAAGAGGTAATTTATTATTACAATATTACCCCTCTTGTAACATAATTTTAATATGTAATAATAATTGATATAGTTCTATAACCTTTATTACATTTATTCTCAGAGAAAGCAAGAAATTGAGCTAGTAGCCCACCGAAGAGGAAACTGGCTAGCGTGGGCCGGATTAGGTCTAATGTCTGTCCAATTTGGAATTTTGGCGAGGCTCACATGGTGGGAATACTCATGGGATATCATGGAACCCGTAACATACTTCGTCACCTACGGCACTGCAATGGCGTGCTACTCCTATTTCGTACTTACGAAAGAGGTAAATTTATGATTTTTACTATTAGTACCCAGTTTTTGAGAATATTTACGCAATTTGGCAACAGTGCTACTTGTTTATCTGAACTTTTAACGAGTACTTAATGTATAAATATCAAATTAAAAAATAATGTATTATATAGGTTTTTCATATGACTTATTTCGCGGATATTTTCTTAGAATAATAACGTAACATGGTTGCCAAATTACTCGCTTTTTCGGTAAATCCTAAGAATTATACGGTATTGTGTATCTTTTAGGAATACATTCTTCAAGACGTTACGAAAAGACAACAGCTGCTGGTTTTGCACAAAAAATCCAAAAAATTAGGCTTAGACATCAACCAGTACAACATGCTTAAGCAAGAAGCCGCTCGAATAGAGTATACGCTTAAAAAATTAAGGAACCCGCTGAAACTGAAGCTACCTCCGAAACCCGTTACGCAAACCATGGTTACTGATATTGCTGGGATGTCAAGCGCAACTCCGGTCACCGTAACTTTGGTGGATAATCCTCAAATACCTCCGAAAATCATCGTGGATCCCGCGGTGACGTCAGTGAAGACTAAAGTTGAAAGCGCACCTGTGGAAAGCAAACCCGTGGAAAGTAAACCCGTGGAAAGCAAAGAAATTAAATCGACGGAAACTAAAGAAGAAGCGAAAAAAGCCGAGCCCAAAAAATGATGAAAATTTGTTAACAAATTGTCTTCGTTCTTTGCTCTTAATTTGTTTTTATATTATTTATTGATCACTAGGTATATTTCTAGAAAAACCTCTATTAAATAAATAATGAATTTACTATCAAATAAAGATAGTGATTTATTTATTAGAGGTGAAAATCGATGACCATTGTTGTAATAGCAGCAGCACTGGATAGATATTATTTTAAAAAGAAGCTCAAATTTAGATAATTAATATTAAATAAACTATTGGAATTTCTAGAATATAAGCGATTATGAAATTTTTATTGTTTCGATATAATTAGATTATTTTTATTACAAAGAAAAACTGACCAACCTATAGATATCACGCTTTATATTCTAGGAAATCGAAATGTTCTCTCTCTTTTTCGAAGAGGTGTAAAATTAGGTAAGTATATAGTTAAATATTTAATATTTTTTAAATTTCATTCCTTTAAAAAGATTGTACTAATTTTGTTCGATTAACCATAACTTTTTTTTAATTTTAAACTTACCAAAGTCTATTTTATTGAAGTAATTTTGATACAATATGATCGTAAGAAAGTTCGGTATGATTACTTGGCTTATAATACTTTTAACTTTTTTTAACCGATTTTTACTGGTCTATAATCAAATGTGTACATTTATTAGTCCAATCAATTTTCTTATTTTTCCTTCTCTTAATACAGTAACTTGAATTTTAATTTGAAAATTTGTGTTCAGGCTTTATTTTATATTGCAAACAACTTTCTTTTTTAAATATTTTGTGTAAAATAACAACTAATGGAACTTATCTCATGTTTTAATATTTTATTTACATTTTATCTAAATTTTTTATATAATAATTTTATGTCCTCCAAAAAAGACTTTTCGTTGTAAAATTAATAACGATTTTTCTTATTTTTTGAATTTAATTCGCATATTTTTATTTATTGTCTTAAAAACCATTATAATCTTTTTTTTATGGACATTAAATTACCCACATTTTTTTTCTTATACTTTTTTCTACAAAAATAAGATTTTTTTTAAATGTTTTAACATTTTAGTAAAATTTTTCGCAGGTAAAAAAATAAACAAAAATATTGTTTGTATATGGTATTCAAATTGACTTATGCTGCCCAAAAATTCGGACATAGCTAGATTTTTATTTTTCAAATCCACGTTAGACATTCCAAATATGTGGTACAATGGATTTTGAGCTGTGCTAACAGGAAATTTTGGCCCAAAATTTAGAAACGACGCATATTACAGAAAATTTAACTCGTCTAAAATTAAAGAGCATTTAATTTCGAGTCGAATGACGTATGTTCGATCAACATCGGTTCAGTCGTTTAGTCGATCATCAGAAATCGGCATTATCATCAACATTTTAAGGGTACTGTTATTCTTGTACAATTATAACTATTTGATTACTTATCATATGCTTTTTTTTTAAAAAACATTACAAAAAAGTTATCTCCAGCTTCCATATTTTTCTTAACCCTCTACGTTCTTGGTCTTTCTTATGTTAGACCTCGATTATTTAATCTTAAAGCAACTAAAAAACCGTTTCTCAATACAGCATGCCTGAAAAGTGGGTTACGTTAATGTTGTAACGTTTGTATATTAAAAGGGACTACTCTGAATGAAACTTTCCACCAATCAAGTATTACCTACTAATTCAGATTTATTGCCGTTTGCAATTTAATGTATTGAAATCAATGTATTTAATTTTTGGATCTTCGTCGGCGTTTTGAAGATGATGGTTCTTAAAAGGAAATACTCAATTATTCTTTAAGGTTATTAGTTATTATCATCTTCTGGCAAGATATAAAGGTCATTATTTTCTTCGATGATGTCCATTTTAGTGTAAAATTCGGTTGAATCGATGCGAATGTCTTCTTCGGTGAGGCAGTCGAGGCTTTTCTGTAGAAACAGTTTCTGGGGCATCGATGGTTAAACAGTTGGAATAAGAATCAAACCGTTGTTGATAGTCTTCCATCCCCATCGTAGCGGGTTTAGTTCATTACCCCTTCATACATGAACCTGTAAATATACCCTCAGTGTTGGTAAGCATGCCAAATTAAAGTTGTTTTTTTGACAAGCCCCTCTGAAATAGTTTCAACCGTATTTCATTTAAAGGTTGCTCGTGTACAAGTTCACGATGTTTTCCTATGTCAAAAGAAGCGTTGGAATTTTTGAAAAATGAGGCAAAATTAGGAAAAATTTTTAGTATAGCATAGAGACCCAGATTACAATGAAGGTTTTAACTTCTTTTGACAAAATTTCACTATGCGCAAATATGAGAATGATCGGAAAAAGGTTTTATTATTTTTCAGAAAAAAGTGCCATAATTTTAACCACCTATTTAGCGCATCAAAACGAACAACTTTTGTCAAATAATTAAAATAAAATCTAACAAAGTTTTTAATACATGATTCACAATGTTATACATTTTTTTGCTACAGGTCAAATGACTGACACGCCCGACGATTATTTTTAATTTTAGTTGTGTGCGTGTCGATTAATAGCTTGCAGTTCAATTTATTGTGCTTTTTAAAGTGCCGATTTTTACCAATTGTGAATATACTGACATGGTATTAGTTTCTTGTGAAGCCCGTGGAAATTCTGTGCTTGCACGTAGGATTTATACAGAACGTTTTCCAAATCGAGCCAAGCCAAATAGATACACATTTCTTCGTGTTATTCAAGGCCTTCGGGATTACGGATCATTTTAAGGAGCAGTTCAGAACTGAGGCTTATTCGTGTTGCAAACGTAGAAAATGCAATTTTGGAAAATGTTGCCATTAATCCAGGGACAAGCACACGTGGATTGGCCTTACATTATAATGTATCTAAAACAACGGTATGGAGAATTTTAAAAGAACAACAGTTACATCTCTATCACGTACAAAAAAATCATTGTTTGCAGCCTCAAGACTATCAACGCAGACAAAAATTTTTGCGACTGGTTCGTAGAAAGAATAAGGCAAAACCCTAACTTTTTACGTTTCGTATTAAGCACAGGTGAAGCAGGATTTACCAGAGAAGGTGTATTAATAAGCACAAAACCTACGTCTGGTCGGATGAAAATCATCATGCACTAAGCCTCGAAATTTTCAGGAAAGGTTTTCTCTTAATGTGTAAGCTGGCATAGTAGACCGGAAGTTAATAATTTCAGTGACTTTTCAGATGCTAGGTACATGCTGTAGTCGAAATGCAGCGTTTATTATATTAGTGAGTTTAACTACAGCTTTTCTTGGCAATTGTTTTGGTATTTCACCAGTGATCAGATTATAACTGGGTGCTTTCTTGCAATTCAAATTTTCTTTGATTTCTTTAGCTCCTTTTTTGCGTGTTACCCTATGCATTTCCACTATGTTTCGTTATCTTCTTTTAATAAATATAGTCCTTGTTCTTTTTGGCTGATTTTTTTTTCGTGATTATCTGCAAAGCAGTCAGTTTTCTGTTTATCTGATCTTGCCCAGTTTTTCTTTGCTTCTCTTATTGGTGGCATGTGAACTATTGGACGTTTGTGTTTCCTAGTCGCTTTCCACAGAGAGTAATCAGTATTTTTGTGGTTCGTTAATTTTCTAAGATATGTGTCTATTGATTCATTTTTAATATTAATTATTTCTCGTTTTAGTTGTGTTAGTATGTTAAGAACTACTTTATCTTCGAGGAATCTGGTGATTTGCCAATGTTTTCTTGCCTTTTCCTCCTTATTTATTAGTCCTTTTATTTATCTACTCTAAGATATAAATAGAGGACTTATATACAAGAGAAGTGCCACCAACATAAAACTGAAAAGACCGTCATAATTTTTTTTAGCACTAAATAGTTTAGTAGTACTCAAAAACTGCTGCAAACTCATGTCGTCCTTATTTGGAATGTCTAAAGTGGATTATAAAAAGTTCCAGCTTTGTAAAAAAAAATTTGAAGAGTTCGGTCTTTTTTGGACCCAATTTTCCTAGCCTGATTCAACGTAATAAGGATAATAGTCCAGGCGCTAATAGAGTTACACTTTTTTAGCATATTAGATTTTTTTATAATAATTTTGGTATGAACTGATTGTTTGAATATAGTTTTGTTAATGGCAACATTCAAAATATTAAAAAAAAAAGAAAAACAAATGCATTACATTTTAAAATTCTAGCTGGGATAAGACCGTCAGCTGGAGGGCCATAGGTATTAAGCGCGCATGGACTATCAGTCTCTCATAAATTAATTGATTAACTGGCCATATTTCTCCCATTATATGGTCAGCTAATTAAATATTTAAATACTAAATATTTAATTATATGAAATTAAATAATCAAATATTAATTATAAAAATTTTAACTATTATAAAATCATTTGGACTAATACTACTCGATTTTAATCTTTTTTCATAACCTAATGAATTATACGTAAAATGATAATTCATCAATATTTACAAATTATGAAATGTAGCAAAATAAAATATTTGAATAACAATGTTTTCATTTCTAACTGGGGTCTGTCGTCGAGTCAGACTCATAATCGCTTTCTTTTGCTCTCATCAGAACTATCAATAGACATTTCTTCTCCATTTCATTTATGAATGAAAATTCATTTTTGTATATAATTTTTTTCTCCTACAAAAAACTAGATTTTTCTAAAAAAAAAACAATCAAAATATTGTTATAATAGTTTATATTCAATATTTTAAATAATTAACTATTTTCAAGAATTATTTCATACCAAAATTGTATTTGAAGAAATTAACCGAATAATTGCAAGCGAAAATCAGAAAAAATTTGTTTATTTCACTGACCTATAATAAATATTCTTTAAACCATTATAGTCCAGGAAATGTTAAAGAAAAATTATATATTTATTATTATTTTACAATAGATTATCAAAATTACTTCGGTAAATTTGTGTACCTAAAAAAGACAGATAGGGCTCCAATCCAATATATATTTATTATTCGTTAGAATCACCATTTTTTAAAAAATCCGTCCTCTAACTCTAATTGACAAACTCGAATACATTGTACGATTTCTGTACAAAAAATATTCAAAGATTTAAATATGAGACGAATTTAACATCGAATATATAAATAATTTAAAAAAAATGTACATACACGGTACCTAAGTACATTTTTTATTTCGTTGTTAATTTTTTTTAATAGTTTTTGTTATAAATCATTAAATATACAATAATTTTGGTGTAACAATAATTGAATAAAGATGAAAACTATTAGAAAGAAAAAAATAACAAAATGCCCTAACTTTACAAAAAAAAATCGAATTATTAACGTTAAAAACAGATACGTCTATAAAAATGAATAGAAAAATATTTTAATTATTACTGTATTTAGTTATTTTTTTTTTAATATTACTTTATGGTTTATACAGCTTATTTCATAGCTAAATTACAATTATCTATGAAACACACTGTATAATTATGTACATTTATAATAGAGTGGTGCTCTTGAAAACTCCTTTTAAGACAGTCCTAGTGAATCTCCTCTGCCTCTTGTTAGAGAAAAAGCTTTAAACTATTACAAATATATATTATAAAATATCAACGCACTTATAAAACGCACCTGTATAATTTTAAGCACTTTAGCTGTGATTTCCATTGTGAGATATACAATAAAAATGCATGTTTTCTTACGAGCTTCATAAAAGAAAAACATTTAGATCTTAACTTACAATCTAAAAATTAAGAAATGAGATAAATAAAGAGCCAAATTTCATTTTGGAAATTAGGTACTATTTAGAGCCCTTTTGGCTTGCAAATGCTGTTAAAAATAAATAGTATTCGTTTTACCTATCTTCCTTTTAATTTTTCCTTTTCTCTAGTAGAACCTAATTTTACAACTCTTAAATTTGCAACTATGTACGAGACGAACCTGCAAAGAAAATTGTTTAAGATTCTATGGGTATCAATTTAGACCTTTGTAAATCAACTACAATAACGGCTTGAAAACAAAAATGTTTTTCTGAACTTCAAGGGAATTTTTATTTTTTTTGTTTTTGTCAGTAAATTCCAGTTACTCAGGAATTTGAGGTAACTGGAACTAGGTAGTGTAATTCTGTATTTGTACAATGTAGAAAACTTTGAGGTAACTGGAACGTTTCGTAAAGCATCACAAATACTCGTTTAAAATTTCATTAATTTATCTTATAAAATGGCCGAGAAAATAAAGATGTTAAAAAGATTTGAAGAAAAAACGCTTTATTCAAAATAAATATTTAAACAACAAATGAAACAACTACACTAAAGTGGTGTATGAACTTATGTAAAGTACTTAAAGATATTTTTCATTTCAAGTACCATATATTATCCTCTATTATTATTTTGTTGGGGCCCATGGATAACTTTTACTATGTTTATTTCGTCATATGCTAAGATATCGGGCTTTTCAGGCCAACGCCAAGCAAACACCCCACTTTTTACCATGTAAGATATGATGATTTCTGTGTCTTTTACTTCCAACACTTTTCCAGGATACATTTCCATATTGTACATAACACGCACAAAATCACCCTCCACGACAGCCACTACATTTTCTGCATCCTCATCCGACATCTGTTCTATACAATCTTCTGAATCATCTTCACTACTTTCGGTCGCACTTTTCGTGTTCTTCGATTTTATATTTTTTTGATATTTATTTGGAGTTTTTTCTCTTTCGAAGGATCTATGTTTTGGATAGAGTTCACTTTTTGAGCTATTTTCTTTGTTTCTGCTCGGGCTTTCTTTTTCTCCTTTTCCAGTTTTTTATTTACCTCTTCTAGTTTATTTTTCTGTAAGTAGTCTGATGTTGTTATAATTTCTGCCCCATTGCAGATCTTTCTTCTCTTTTGTGGTGTCGGAGATTCCGATTTCTTTTTTTCATTTTTTAGTAGTTCAACCATCGGACGTTCATAGGGATTCAGATAAATATTGCTTCGGGTGTTTGAAGGTCCAGGTTTGTCTCCAGGCATCTACTCCTTTTTACCTTGTTGCTCGTTCACTATATTTGTTAACTAAATCTTCCATTTGATGAATTGTTCCATTTTCTTTGTTTTCAATAATTTCTTGCTCTTTCGTTCCAATAATCACCTCGTTTCGTTTACCGTGGTGGTTATATTTTACAAGATCTTGCTGTGAAAATATTGTTTCAGGAACTTTTCTTTGATCTGGTTTATCTGTATTTAAATTATAGATACCTACATATTGCTTGAAACCCATTTATAATGTTCTGTTTAGCCATTTCCAAAAATTCCTTGTCAAGAAGATGCGTAAATTCAGTTTTAGGAATTTTTCTTCTTGGGTTGAGCCTTTGCCATTTACAAAGATTTTTATCCCATATCGCTTTCATGCTCTTAAATACACCAACATCGAGTGGTTTTAATACGTCAGTGCCCAACGTTGTTATTCTTCTACCAAAAAATACTTTAACATAAATATTTTAGTTACGATACTCACAGCAAGAACTTAAATACTAGTTGTAACGGAATAATAAATAAAAAGAGAACACCATAGCCTCTGGATGGAACTTCCTGGACTTAGACAGTCCAAAAGATTCATAGAGGGGCCATCCACGAGCAGACAACATCAACTGCTAAACCTTAGCAGAAGCGAACTCAAGGCCGTAATAGGACTCCTTACGGGACACTGCGGCCTTAGAAGACACCTAAATCTCTTAGGGATATCTGATGACTCCCTATGTAGAATATGTGAAGAGGAGGACGAAACTCCTATTTACATTCTATGCCACTGTCGGAACCTTAAATGGGAACGGGAATGGTACTTCAGGGTACAATATCCGGAACCTGAAGAAATCGCGAAAGCGCCCATCAGACATATTCTTGAATTCATCAAGAAAATCAATCTGATGGGGTAGAAACTGTGAAGGTTACAATAAGCCTAGAGCTTCAGTACAAGTGGGCTTTGAACCACGCCCTAATTCAGATTAGATAGATAGATAGATGTAACGGAAACTTTGGGATGATAGCTGTCATGTTACAAAGCGTAGGACGTTTAAAATATTGGATTACCAATTTAGAAGTATAGGGCCCAGTTACCTCTATGTTCCAGTTAACCAACTTGACCTTATTCCTTTTATATATTCTTTTTTATTGCTCTTCTCTTATCATCATTTGTTTGCCAGTAGGTATCTTAACACAAATCTTTTAAAATTGTCCTGTCTAAAACATCCTACTCTAAGAGTATAATACACATTGTCTCCAACCATCCCTACCTCAATGGAATCTATACATTACCTTTTCTTTAGGAAAACGGATATTGTTTATTTTTCCACTAGATTCTTTATAATTAAAGCTTGAGTAGCTGAAGTTTCTTACACTACTATAACTATGCCGTTCGGTATAAGGCAATAGTGCCAAAAAAAAAACCATTTTAAAACTACTTTTATATACTTGCTAGTATTCTAGAAGTTTTTTATAAATTAATTGCGATATAAAATAAAATATAACCTTTTCTAAAATCAAATATTGCGTAAAAAAGGCCTTTTTAAAAAAATAAGTTGAATATAAAAAGAAGCAAAGTTATAAATATATTTTTTTTGCCTTAATTACAGACGGATATTTTTGGCAACTTCGCGCGTAACTACAAAAAATACGAAGAAATAAATACAGCGGTTGCGGGACTGTTATTTTACTCTATCTTGCATATTTATATTGGGGAATAAATTCTATTTTAAAGCGATAAGAAATAATTTTAGAATCAACATGAAAATTTTTAAAATTGTCCTGGACTATATGCGCAATGGTATAATGTTCAAAAAGCCAGTTACATTTCAATGTGTAACTTTTATTGAACCATTATTATTTTAATTGTGTAGTTCACAAATCTATAACATTTAACTGAACTATAACAATTAGATGTGAATTTTACGACCTTTTATAGACCAGGAAATTTATAAGAAAATTTTCTTCAAAACGAATTCACTGTTTTCTTATCAATGTAATAGAGAAATATTTGAATTTTTACGGTATAGGCAAACTATTTGATTATACGAGGGTGGGTCAATAAATCTGTCGATAAATTTCTTACATAGAAATTTTGTAGTAACATTTAATCAGCTTTTTTAAATCGGCTTAATAAAAAAAAATAAAACTAAAAGTGAAGAATTTACATAGATCTTTTTATAATATAATTATTAATTATTACGTATTGAAGAAATTAAATTTTGTTATCTCGAGAATCTTGTTAGATGTCTATTTTTATTATTCGACTTTTAAGCACATTCTATGTAAAATAAATATATTTTCTATTCTATTTCTTGTCCTGTTTGAAATTGTAAATATTTAAGAAGTGTTTTTTAAGTGTGTAAAAGCGCATCTTCGACAATTTTTAGTGGATTGTTAAATTTCGAAGATCTTGCTTACTGCCAATGTTTAGTGTTGTATTTGTTACGGTATGTTTGTTTTTTCACGGTGCATTTTTTTCATTAATATATTTTTTGACATAAAACATTGTGTAAATTGTTTGTAAATAATTATGCCACGTATTCCTATTGTAATATATACATTTGTTGCCAATGTAAGTGTTTTTATTTTTTCTTACAGTTGGGTATCTATGTGTCACGTAATACTTACACTCAAATTTAAATTTAACCTTGACAGATTTGACATTGGAAAGAAAAATTACATTCATCGTAAGGGTTAAATATTTATAGGCGATTTAAACGAAACCTCTTGGATAAGAAACTGTAAGAAAAAATAACCTTTTATCACTATTGTAGTAATCACAGATTTAAAAAAAGTAATTTTAATGAAAATGGGACAGTCGGTACATAAAAACATATTTCAAAACAATTTTATGCAAGCCACTACCCAGACAACACACATAGTCCAATGGACGTCCATTTTAGATTCATTTGAGGGCCAAAACCATATCCGTATTCGGATATCCAGTTTTTGGACGTAATTTTAAGTTTAGCAATAATTTGTCGTCCAGTGGACGTCCATCTTAGGTCATTATTTATTTAGCCTACCAGATAATACCCATCCATATATACTTTTATATTTTTAATAGAATGCCCAGAAAGACAATGGACGTGTCGAGTTCGAACTCTGCTCTGGTCAAGTGATTTTTAATAAAAACAAATTAATAAATGGTGTATAGCGGGTTGCCAAAATAATAAATAAATTATTAAATTATTAATGT
Source organism: Psylliodes chrysocephalus (assembly GCA_927349885.1). Lineage (NCBI taxonomy): Eukaryota > Metazoa > Arthropoda > Insecta > Coleoptera > Chrysomelidae > Psylliodes > Psylliodes chrysocephalus. The sequence continues at coordinate 3,332,714 of OV651823.1, read as the reverse complement.
AAAATAGTGTGTGATTAGTTGCGTCGGAAGTCCAGAAAAAACTCATCTTTGGACGTCCAGACATCCAAAATTGTATATCGAATGGACGTCCAATGGACCTATTTGTGCTGTCTGGGTAATACAACATAACATATTTGCTGATAAAGATACCAAATCAACTTAATAAAAAATCACAGAGCTCTTAGCTCAAAACTAGCTGACTCAGCTCTACCAACACTTAAATGTTAGAGCAATGTTCGTAAAAACTTGATTTTTTTGACACTGGAAAAAACCTAAGAAAGCTATAATGGAAAATTGGTCGAGGATGGAACCTCAACGGCGGACGCCATGGTTACGACAATAGTGAATATGAACGGTAAGGTACAAATTACACACTGCATATTATAGCTGGATTTGTATTATTTAAATGTTTATGTAGACGTGTATTCTTTAACTTTAGCGTTCAGAATACGTTCGGTATCGACTCTGAGAAAATAGCTAATATGATTGGTTACAAACTAACGAACATTTTGTTTTCTCTAGTTAACGGGCTTTAAACGTATGTGCGTTACTTCAAGTAGTGGCCTTTCGGTGGGGGTCTGCAATTGGTAAGTCGACTTTTTGGTAAAAGCCAGGGGTGTCACTTTACCAGCAATAAAATAGTGAAAGACTTGCACATGGCCAGCAGTTTCCCATAATATAACTACCATCAATAGACTTGCATAAGGCTCGTAACTTTACATATTGCCTGCGGGGTTGGCGTAGGTGCAGTTCGGGTCCTACTAGGGGTGTTTACAACTTAGGTCCCCAACTAGAAAAACTTTGTTTCCTTTTGACATTAGTGCATGCATATCTGCGTTGGGAATTCTTCTTGCCAGGGGGTTGTATACTCATATGATTATTAAGTTGCAGCATTTAATTTTCGCATGTTCTATATATGGTGATATAAGTATTTAAGTTTTGTAAGTGTGCAAATTCTAAATTATTTTTAACTAGAATAGCGACCCCTCTCGCTGTCATTTGTCGTACGTTAATGTCTGACCTGTCTTGATTTATCATGTCTTATAATATTATAGTCCCTAATTCTAATTTTGCCCATTTGCTCTAGATTTGTCTCTGTAAGTATTATGATCTCGAATTTCTGCTTAACATTGTAAAAACAGATTCTGAGTTTGTCTTTGTATGTAGGGTTGAATTTAATTTTTGAATTTGTATGAATTTAGATTTTTTACAAAATTATTGTATACTGTGAAAACGTCTCGTTCATCTCTATATTGTCTTAAGGAATTATTGAGCTCCCGAACGGCTCGGAAAAGTTCTGCTATAATGATTAGGCTATTTAGGGTGTTAAATTCGTTATTAAGGGTGATCATATCATAATCCATAGTCCCCTGGTCTATCGCGTTCGCGGTCTGCCTCCATGGTTGTTGTTTAGGTGGTTGTAGGTTGTTTTGTTTCATTCTTTTAGGAGGTAATGGCGGAAATTCCTCTTCTCAGGCGTCCCCTTCTGGAGTGGTGCCTGCACATATTTTCTCGGCCGTTGTATTGTCTTTCTCTCCTCCATCCTGGCTACTCTTTCTAGATAGGCGGAACATTGTGAATAATTAGTCGGATGATCCCATAGAAAGTTTATACAGCTTACGCGGGTGTCCCGGGTCTTTACACATGTCCTAGTGTGATGGTTCTGGGCGCATTTCAGGCATTTAGGGGCTCGTCCACAGTTGGCGTTTGCGTAACCCCCCTTCTTGCAATTATGGCACTGTATAATGCTTTTCGTGGACTTTCTGAGTTCCCACACTACTCTTATGTTTTCAACTACCCCTATGTTTTTATTTAAGAAGTCTAGCGTTATTGATAGGTTCGTAGTTACCAGGAAAAGTGGTCGGTTTTTAGTGGACATTTTATAGACTCTTCCTACTTTTATGTCGTAGGATGCCATTAAGTCTTCTTCTATTTGGTCTGTTGTTGTGTCTTTGGTTAACCCACGTAGTACGAAAGCATGGACTTCTTCGATCTACTTGTGGTATGAGATTTTGGATTATTTTCTGCTCTTTTGCCTCGGTAATTTTTGCTGCGGTACTGTTTTTAGACTTTCTAATTGTTGGGGGTGGTTTCTGCGCATTTGGCTCTTCTGAGTCTGATTCTGTGTCCATAAGTACTTGGTATTTATTTTATACCTTTATTGACCTGGCTGCCTTGTATTTTACTAGGTATATTGAGAAAGTTTGTAGAAAATTTTCTTGGTGTTTTAAATTCACCATCCCCTACATTTGTGTCCATATTTACTACTTCTATGGTTTCCTGGAGCTCAGTGGGCCTTTCTAGGGTTACCTTGCTTTTTGGCTTTGTTTCTTGGGTAACTTTCGGCTCTTTCTGCTGTTAGATTTATATTTCTCATCTTCGCTTTACGTAATCGCTTCCATATTAACGTTCAGCACTTTTATCGTGGCCGATTCAGACCCATTAAACTTGTATATGCTATTAAGATTAAGATTTGATGAATAAATTTTATAAAATCTACAACTTCCCTCCTTAAACACTATGTTTATGTGCGACGTACATGGTTAAACAGTGTGAAGTAGTCTATCTTGGATTATATGATATCTATGGTTTAAAACCTCACTTTAAAATGTAATCGAATCTGTCAGCATTTTTTTAGTGTCAGATCCATCAAAGACATGGAAATGGTAATTACCTCCCCCAAAAATGAAACCAGTAACCAGCAACGTAGTCCAAGCTTCCGGGAAGACTCCGTCGGCCCTTCAAATACTGATAATCCTCCGGGCTATGGAGATATAAATACTTTTCTTAGGATAGCTTTTGGCAAGTATTCTAAACTTAAAATTATAGCGGAAACGGTCACATAACTACGTTAAAACAGTAAACAGAAGTCACCGTGCTAATTCTTCTAAACACAACACCATACTCAATGACTCTTAGAGCATTTCTTTTATTAGATTATAACCCTAAATTTTTTACATTTTTCTCTGAAACGTTTAACATGTAGGTACAGTAGAAACATAATAATGTATATGCAAAAAAAAGTTATGTTTATTAGGATACTCTAAATTTATTTATTTTCTGAAAACCACTTAACTCTGTCGTAATGAAACAAGAGGCTCGGACAAAGAGGTCAATAATGGGGAATTAAAAAAATATGCCGACATGGCGAATACGAAAATGTAAAATGTAGGGGAGAAAGTAAGTATCTACCCTCTGGTAATAGCGAGAAATTATATTATACAATAGTATCCTAACACGCATAAAATTATAAACTAAAAATATTGAAAGGTAACCTAACAGTGTGTAAAAATTATTTTTAAATATGTATCTAGGTTAGGATGAGAGTATTTTATATAGGAATTCTTCAGTTACAATAATGGCAATTATTTATAAAACACCCTGTATATATTTTCCGTTACCTACTTATACGGGTACGGAATTTTCAACACGGATAGTATATTTTTTAATGAGGAACAAATTTTAATAGGAACATGAACATTACAGATTTATGCACGACGAGCGACAGCGGTTTCTATCTGATAAGTGCATGTTCCTATTATACATTGGTGCACTCCTTTTAAGGTATAGTTTTAGTCAAATACGTTGTCGCGTTTCTGCTATCCTCATACCAAAATTTTGTAGACAAAATTGGATCTTTTCGAACTCGGAACTTTGTATCAGGATAATAGAAACGCGAGGAGATATCGAAAATTTTTATTTTGGCAATAGCTTTTTTAATATTGCTGTTAGAAAAAAACTGAGTCAATTTCTAAGATCTACATGTGACCCTCTATACGTATGCAAATTTAAACAATTTTTATTTTTTCAAAAAAATCGAAAGTGTATAGCCTTCCAAATTTTTTGACAAAAAATGTTTTTGTCTCCGATCTTGATGAAAATTGGGGTACATATAAAGGAAAGCACGAGCAATTAAGGGGTGAACTCAGTTGCTCCCCAGCTATAAGGGTTAACTTTTTTTTCTTAATTCCTCAGTTAATAATGATCGAATTATTCCATAAATTCACACAAAGGTAGAGCCGGACGGATGGTTTAAAATGCTCTATGCCGCTTGTCTCTATTTTGAGCCGTTTACTAGTTATTCGCATTTAAAAATAAGTCAAATACCTTTTCGCGTTTCTGCTATCCTCATACCAAAATTTTGCAGACAAAATTGGATCTTTTCGAACTCGGAACTTTGTATCAGGATAATAGAAACGCGAGGAGATATCGAAAATTTTTATTTTGGCAATAGCTTTTTTAATATTGCTGTTAGAAAAAAACTGAGTCAATTTCTAAGATCTACATGTGACCCTCTATCCGTATGCAAATTTAAACAATTTTTATTTTTTCAAAAAAATCGAAAGGGTATAGCCTTCCAAATTTTTTGACAAAAAATGTTTTTGTGTCCGATCTTGATGAAAATTGGGGTACATATAAAGGAAAGCACGAGCAATTAAGGGGTGAACTCAGTTGCTCCCCAGCTATAAGGGTTAACTTTTTTTTCTTAATTCCTCAGTTAATAATGATCGAATTATTCCATAAATTCACACAAAGGTAGAGCCGGACGGATGGTTTAAAATGCTCTATGCCGCTTGTCCCTATCTTGAGCCGTTTACTAGTTATGCGCATTTAAAAATAAGTCAAATACCTTGTCGCGTTTCTGCTATCCTCATACCAAAATTTTGCAGACAAAATTGGATCTTTTCGAACTCGGAACTTTGTATCAGGATAATAGAAACGCGAGGAGATATCGAAAATTTTTATTTTGGCAATAGCTTTTTTAATATTGCTGTTAGAAAAAAACTGAGTCAATTTCTAAGATCTACATGTGACCCTCTATCCGTATGCAAATTTAAACAATTTTTATTTTTTCAAAAAAATCGAAAGGGTATAGCCTTCCAAATTTTTTGACAAAAAATGTTTTTGTCTCCGATCTTGATGAAAATTGGGGTACATATAAAGGAAAGCACGAGCAATTAAGGGGTGAACTCAGTTGCTCCCCAGCTATAAGGGTTAACTTTTTTTTCTTAATTCCTCAGTTAATAATGATCGAATTATTCCATAAATTCACACAAAGGTAGAGCCGGACGGATGGTTTAAAATGCTCTATGCCGCTTGTCTCTATTTTGAGCCGTTTACTAGTTATTCGCATTTAAAAATAAGTCAAATACCTTGTCGCGTTTCTGCTATCCTCATACCAAAATTTTGCAGACAAAATTGGATCTTTTCGAACTCGGAACTTTGTATCAGGATAATAGAAACGCGAGGAGATATCGAAAATTTTTATTTTGGCAATAGCTTTTTTAATATTGCTGTTAGAAAAAAACTGAGTCAATTTCTAAGATCTACATGTGACCCTCTATCCGTATGCAAATTTAAACAATTTTTATTTTTTCAAAAAAATCGAAAGGGTATAGCCTTCCAAATTTTTTGACAAAAAATGTTTTTGTGTCCGATCTTGATGAAAATTGGGGTACATATAAAAGAAAGCACGAGCAATTAAGGGGTGAACTCAGTTGCTCCCCAGCTATAAGGGTTAACTTTTTTTTCTTAATTCCTCAGTTAATAATGATCGAATTATTCCATAAATTCACACAAAGGTAGAGCCGGACGGATGGTTTAAAATGCTCTATGCCGCTTGTCCCTATCTTGAGCCGTTTACTAGTTATGCGCATTTAAAAATAAGTCAAATACCTTGTCGCGTTTCTGCTATCCTCATACCAAAATTTTGCAGACAAAATTGGATCTTTTCGAACTCGGAACTTTGTATCAGGATAATAGAAACGCGAGGAGATATCGAAAATTTTTATTTTGGCAATAGCTTTTTTAATATTGCTGTTAGAAAAAAACTGAGTCAATTTCTAAGATCTACATGTGACCCTCTATCCGTATGCAAATTTAAACAATTTTTATTTTTTCAAAAAAATCGAAAGGGTATAGCCTTCCAAATTTTTTGACAAAAAATGTTTTTGTGTCCGATCTTGATGAAAATTGGGGTACATATAAAGGAAAGCACGAGCAATTAAGGGGTGAACTCAGTTGCTCCCCAGCTATAAGGGTTAACTTTTTTTTCTTAATTCCTCAGTTAATAATGATCGAATTATTCCATAAATTCACACAAAGGTAGAGCCGGACGGATGGTTTAAAATGCTCTATGCCGCTTGTCCCTATCTTGAGCCGTTTACTAGTTATGCGCATTTAAAAATAAGTCAAATACCTTGTCGCGTTTCTGCTATCCTCATACCAAAATTTTGCAGACAAAATTGGATCTTTTCGAACTCGGAACTTTGTATCAGGATAATAGAAACGCGAGGAGATATCGAAAATTTTTATTTTGGCAATAGCTTTTTTAATATTGCTGTTAGAAAAAAACTGAGTCAATTTCTAAGATCTACATGTGACCCTCTATCCGTATGCAAATTTAAACAATTTTTATTTTTTCAAAAAAATCGAAAGGGTATAGCCTTCCAAATTTTTTGACAAAAAATGTTTTTGTCTCCGATCTTGATGAAAATTGGGGTACATATAAAGGAAAGCACGAGCAATTAAGGGGTGAACTCAGTTGCTCCCCAGCTATAAGGGTTAACTTTTTTTTCTTAATTCCTCAGTTAATAATGATCGAATTATTCCATAAATTCACACAAAGGTAGAGCCGGACGGATGGTTTAAAATGCTCTATGCCGCTTGTCTCTATTTTGAGCCGTTTACTAGTTATTCGCATTTAAAAATAAGTCAAATACCTTGTCGCGTTTCTGCTATCCTCATACCAAAATTTTGCAGACAAAATTGGATCTTTTCGAACTCGGAACTTTGTATCAGGATAATAGAAACGCGAGGAGATATCGAAAATTTTTATTTTGGCAATAGCTTTTTTAATATTGCTGTTAGAAAAAAACTGAGTCAATTTCTAAGATCTACATGTGACCCTCTATCCGTATGCAAATTTAAACAATTTTTATTTTTTCAAAAAAATCGAAAGGGTATAGCCTTCCAAATTTTTTGACAAAAAATGTTTTTGTGTCCGATCTTGATGAAAATTGGGGTACATATAAAAGAAAGCACGAGCAATTAAGGGGTGAACTCAGTTGCTCCCCAGCTATAAGGGTTAACTTTTTTTTCTTAATTCCTCAGTTAATAATGATCGAATTATTCCATAAATTCACACAAAGGTAGAGCCGGACGGATGGTTTAAAATGCTCTATGCCGCTTGTCCCTATCTTGAGCCGTTTACTAGTTATTCGCATTTAAAAATAAGTCAAATACCTTGTCGCGTTTCTGCTATCCTCATACCAAAATTTTGCAGACAAAATTGGATCTTTTCGAACTCGGAACTTTGTATCAGGATAATAGAAACGCGAGGAGATATCGAAAATTTTTATTTTGGCAATAGCTTTTTTAATATTGCTGTTAGAAAAAAACTGAGTCAATTTCTAAGATCTACATGTGACCCTCTATCCGTATGCAAATTTAAACAATTTTTATTTTTTCAAAAAAATCGAAAGGGTGCCTTCCAAATTTTTTGACAAAAAATGTTTTTGTGTCCGATCTTGATGAAAATTGGGGTACATATAAAAGAAAGCACGAGCAATTAAGGGGTGAACTCAGTTGCTCCCCAGCTATAAGGGTTAACTTTTTTTTCTTAATTCCTCAGTTAATAATGATCGAATTATTCCATAAATTCACACAAAGGTAGAGCCGGACGGATGGTTTAAAATGCTCTATGCCGCTTGTCCCTATCTTGAGCCGTTTACTAGTTATTCGCATTTAAAAATAAGTCAAATACCTTGTCGCGTTTCTGCTATCCTCATACCAAAATTTTGCAGACAAAATTGGATCTTTTCGAACTCGGAACTTTGTATCAGGATAATAGAAACGCGAGGAGATATCGAAAATTTTTATTTTGGCAATAGCTTTTTTAATATTGCTGTTAGAAAAAAACTGAGTCAATTTCTAAGATCTACATGTGACCCTCTATCCGTATGCAAATTTAAACAATTTTTATTTTTTCAAAAAAATCGAAAGGGTGCCTTCCAAATTTTTTGACAAAAAATGTTTTTGTGTCCGATCTTGATGAAAATTGGGGTACATATAAAGGAAAGCACGAGCAATTAAGGGGTAAACTCAGTTGCTCCCCAGCTATAAGGGTTAACTTTTTTTTCTTAATTCCTCAGTTAATAATGTTCGAATTATTCCATAAATTCACACAAAGGTAGAGCCGGACGGATGGTTTAAAATGCTCTATGCCGCTTGTCCCTATCTTGAGCCGTTTACTAGTTATGCGCATTTAAAAATAAGTCAAATACCTTGTCGCGTTTCTGCTATCCTCATACCAAAATTTTGCAGACAAAATTGGATCTTTTCGAACTCGGAACTTTGTATCAGGATAATAGAAACGCGAGGAGATATCGAAAATTTTTATTTTGGCAATAGCTTTTTTAATATTGCTGTTAGAAAAAAACTGAGTCAATTTCTAAGATCTACATGTGACCCTCTATCCGTATGCAAATTTAAACAATTTTTATTTTTTCAAAAAAATCGAAAGGGTATAGCCTTCCAAATTTTTTGACAAAAAATGTTTTTGTCTCCGATCTTGATGAAAATTGGGGTACATATAAAGGAAAGCACGAGCAATTAAGGGGTGAACTCAGTTGCTCCCCAGCTATAAGGGTTAACTTTTTTTTCTTAATTCCTCAGTTAATAATGATCGAATTATTCCATAAATTCACACAAAGGTAGAGCCGGACGGATGGTTTAAAATGCTCTATGCCGCTTGTCTCTATTTTGAGCCGTTTACTAGTTATTCGCATTTAAAAATAAGTCAAATACCTTGTCGCGTTTCTGCTATCCTCATACCAAAATTTTGCAGACAAAATTGGATCTTTTCGAACTCGGAACTTTGTATCAGGATAATAGAAACGCGAGGAGATATCGAAAATTTTTATTTTGGCAATAGCTTTTTTAATATTGCTGTTAGAAAAAAACTGAGTCAATTTCTAAGATCTACATGTGACCCTCTATCCGTATGCAAATTTAAACAATTTTTATTTTTTCAAAAAAATCGAAAGGGTGCCTTCCAAATTTTTTGACAAAAAATGTTTTTGTGTCCGATCTTGATGAAAATTGGGGTACATATAAAGGAAAGCACGAGCAATTAAGGGGTAAACTCAGTTGCTCCCCAGCTATAAGGGTTAACTTTTTTTTCTTAATTCCTCAGTTAATAATGTTCGAATTATTCCATAAATTCACACAAAGGTAGAGCCGGACGGATGGTTTAAAATGCTCTATGCCGCTTGTCCCTATCTTGAGCCGTTTACTAGTTATGCGCATTTAAAAATAAGTCAAATACCTTGTCGCGTTTCTGCTATCCTCATACCAAAATTTTGCAGACAAAATTGGATCTTTTCGAACTCGGAACTTTGTATCAGGATAATAGAAACGCGAGGAGATATCGAAAATTTTTATTTTGGCAATAGCTTTTTTAATATTGCTGTTAGAAAAAAACTGAGTCAATTTCTAAGATCTACATGTGACCCTCTATCCGTATGCAAATTTAAACAATTTTTATTTTTTCAAAAAATCGAAAGGGTATAGCCTTCCAAATTTTTTGACAAAAAATGTTTTTGTGTCCGATCTTGATGAAAATTGGGGTACATATAAAAGAAAGCACGAGCAATTAAGGGGTGAACTCAGTTGCTCCCCAGCTATAAGGGTTAACTTTTTTTCTTAATTCCTCAGTTAATAATGATCGAATTATTCCATAAATTCACACAAAGGTAGAGCCGGACGGATGGTTTAAAATGCTCTATGCCGCTTGTCCCTATCTTGAGCCGTTTACTAGTTATTCGCATTTAAAAATAAGTCAAATACCTTGTCGCGTTTCTGCTATCCTCATACCAAAATTTTGCAGACAAAATTGGATCTTTTCGAACTCGGAACTTTGTATCAGGATAATAGAAACGCGAGGAGATATCGAAAATTTTTATTTTGGCAATAGCTTTTTTAATATTGCTGTTAGAAAAAAACTGAGTCAATTTCTAAGATCTACATGTGACCCTCTATCCGTATGCAAATTTAAACAATTTTTATTTTTTCAAAAAAATCGAAAGGGTGCCTTCCAAATTTTTTGACAAAAAATGTTTTTGTGTCCGATCTTGATGAAAATTGGGGTACATATAAAAGAAAGCACGAGCAATTAAGGGGTGAACTCAGTTGCTCCCCAGCTATAAGGGTTAACTTTTTTTTCTTAATTCCTCAGTTAATAATGATCGAATTATTCCATAAATTCACACAAAGGTAGAGCCGGACGGATGGTTTAAAATGCTCTATGCCGCTTGTCCCTATCTTGAGCCGTTTACTAGTTATTCGCATTTAAAAATAAGTCAAATACCTTGTCGCGTTTCTGCTATCCTCATACCAAAATTTTGCAGACAAAATTGGATCTTTTCGAACTCGGAACTTTGTATCAGGATAATAGAAACGCGAGGAGATATCGAAAATTTTTATTTTGGCAATAGCTTTTTTAATATTGCTGTTAGAAAAAAACTGAGTCAATTTCTAAGATCTACATGTGACCCTCTATCCGTATGCAAATTTAAACAATTTTTATTTTTTCAAAAAAATCGAAAGGGTGCCTTCCAAATTTTTTGACAAAAAATGTTTTTGTGTCCGATCTTGATGAAAATTGGGGTACATATAAAGGAAAGCACGAGCAATTAAGGGGTAAACTCAGTTGCTCCCCAGCTATAAGGGTTAACTTTTTTTTCTTAATTCCTCAGTTAATAATGTTCGAATTATTCCATAAATTCACACAAAGGTAGAGCCGGACGGATGGTTTAAAATGCTCTATGCCGCTTGTCCCTATCTTGAGCCGTTTACTAGTTATGCGCATTTAAAAATAAGTCAAATACCTTGTCGCGTTTCTGCTATCCTCATACCAAAATTTTGCAGACAAAATTGGATCTTTTCGAACTCGGAACTTTGTATCAGGATAATAGAAACGCGAGGAGATATCGAAAATTTTTATTTTGGCAATAGCTTTTTTAATATTGCTGTTAGAAAAAAACTGAGTCAATTTCTAAGATCTACATGTGACCCTCTATCCGTATGCAAATTTAAACAATTTTTATTTTTTCAAAAAAATCGAAAGGGTGCCTTCCAAATTTTTTGACAAAAAATGTTTTTGTCTCCGATCTTGATGAAAATTGGGGTACATATAAAGGAAAGCACGAGCAATTAAGGGGTGAACTCAGTTGCTCCCCAGCTATAAGGGTTAACTTTTTTTTCTTAATTCCTCAGTTAATAATGATCGAATTATTCCATAAATTCACACAAAGGTAGAGCCGGACGGATGGTTTAAAATGCTCTATGCCGCTTGTCTCTATTTTGAGCCGTTTACTAGTTATTCGCATTTAAAAATAAGTCAAATACCTTGTCGCGTTTCTGCTATCCTCATACCAAAATTTTGCAGACAAAATTGGATCTTTTCGAACTCGGAACTTTGTATCAGGATAATAGAAACGCGAGGAGATATCGAAAATTTTTATTTTGGCAATAGCTTTTTTAATATTGCTGTTAGAAAAAAACTGAGTCAATTTCTAAGATCTACATGTGACCCTCTATCCGTATGCAAATTTAAACAATTTTTATTTTTTCAAAAAAATCGAAAGGGTATAGCCTTCCAAATTTTTTGACAAAAAATGTTTTTGTGTCCGATCTTGATGAAAATTGGGGTACATATAAAGGAAAGCACGAGCAATTAAGGGGTAAACTCAGTTGCTCCCCAGCTATAAGGGTTAACTTTTTTTTCTTAATTCCTCAGTTAATAATGTTCGAATTATTCCATAAATTCACACAAAGGTAGAGCCGGACGGATGGTTTAAAATGCTCTATGCCGCTTGTCCCTATCTTGAGCCGTTTACTAGTTATGCGCATTTAAAAATAAGTCAAATACCTTGTCGCGTTTCTGCTATCCTCATACCAAAATTTTGCAGACAAAATTGGATCTTTTCGAACTCGGAACTTTGTATCAGGATAATAGAAACGCGAGGAGATATCGAAAATTTTTATTTTGGCAATAGCTTTTTTAATATTGCTGTTAGAAAAAAACTGAGTCAATTTCTAAGATCTACATGTGACCCTCTATCCGTATGCAAATTTAAACAATTTTTATTTTTTCAAAAAAATCGAAAGGGTATAGCCTTCCAAATTTTTTGACAAAAAATGTTTTTGTGTCCGATCTTGATGAAAATTGGGGTACATATAAAAGAAAGCACGAGCAATTAAGGGGTGAACTCAGTTGCTCCCCAGCTATAAGGGTTAACTTTTTTTTCTTAATTCCTCAGTTAATAATGATCGAATTATTCCATAAATTCACACAAAGGTAGAGCCGGACGGATGGTTTAAAATGCTCTATGCCGCTTGTCCCTATCTTGAGCCGTTTACTAGTTATTCGCATTTAAAAATAAGTCAAATACCTTGTCGCGTTTCTGCTATCCTCATACCAAAATTTTGCAGACAAAATTGGATCTTTTCGAACTCGGAACTTTGTATCAGGATAATAGAAACGCGAGGAGATATCGAAAATTTTTATTTTGGCAATAGCTTTTTTAATATTGCTGTTAGAAAAAAACTGAGTCAATTTCTAAGATCTACATGTGACCCTCTATCCGTATGCAAATTTAAACAATTTTTATTTTTTCAAAAAAATCGAAAGGGTGCCTTCCAAATTTTTTGACAAAAAATGTTTTTGTGTCCGATCTTGATGAAAATTGGGGTACATATAAAGGAAAGCACGAGCAATTAAGGGGTAAACTCAGTTGCTCCCCAGCTATAAGGGTTAACTTTTTTTTCTTAATTCCTCAGTTAATAATGTTCGAATTATTCCATAAATTCACACAAAGGTAGAGCCGGACGGATGGTTTAAAATGCTCTATGCCGCTTGTCCCTATCTTGAGCCGTTTACTAGTTATGCGCATTTAAAAATAAGTCAAATACCTTGTCGCGTTTCTGCTATCCTCATACCAAAATTTTGCAGACAAAATTGGATCTTTTCGAACTCGGAACTTTGTATCAGGATAATAGAAACGCGAGGAGATATCGAAAATTTTTATTTTGGCAATAGCTTTTTTAATATTGCTGTTAGAAAAAAACTGAGTCAATTTCTAAGATCTACATGTGACCCTCTATCCGTATGCAAATTTAAACAATTTTTATTTTTTCAAAAAAATCGAAAGGGTATAGCCTTCCAAATTTTTTGACAAAAAATGTTTTTGTGTCCGATCTTGATGAAAATTGGGGTACATATAAAGGAAAGCACGAGCAATTAAGGGGTAAACTCAGTTGCTCCCCAGCTATAAGGGTTAACTTTTTTTCTTAATTCCTCAGTTAATAATGTTCGAATTATTCCATAAATTCACACAAAGGTAGAGCCGGACGGATGGTTTAAAATGCTCTATGCCGCTTGTCCCTATCTTGAGCCGTTTACTAGTTATGCGCATTTAAAAATAAGTCAAATACCTTGTCGCGTTTCTGCTATCCTCATACCAAAATTTTGCAGACAAAATTGGATCTTTTCGAACTCGGAACTTTGTATCAGGATAATAGAAACGCGAGGAGATATCGAAAATTTTTATTTTGGCAATAGCTTTTTTAATATTGCTGTTAGAAAAAAACTGAGTCAATTTCTAAGATCTACATGTGACCCTCTATCCGTATGCAAATTTAAACAATTTTTATTTTTTCAAAAAAATCGAAAGGGTATAGCCTTCCAAATTTTTTGACAAAAAATGTTTTTGTGTCCGATCTTGATGAAAATGGGGGTACATATAAAGGAAAGCACGAGCAATTAAGGGCTGAACTCAGTTGCTCCCCAGCTATAAGGGTTAACTTTTTTTTCTTAATTCCTCAGTTAATAATGATCGAATTATTCCATAAATTCACACAAAGGTAGAGCCGGACGGATGATTTAAAATGCTCTATGCCGCTTGTCCCTATCTTGAGCCGTTTACTAGTTATTCGCATTTAAAAATAAGTCAAATACCTTGTCGCGTTTCTGCTATCCTCATACCAAAATTTTGCAGACAAAATTGGATCTTTTCGAACTCGGAACTTTGTATCAGGATAATAGAAACGCGAGGAGATATCGAAAATTTTTATTTTGGCAATAGCTTTTTTAATATTGCTGTTAGAAAAAACTGAGTCTATTTCTAAGATCTACATGTGACCCTCTATCCGTATGCAAATTTAAACAATTTTTATTTTTTCAAAAAAATCGAAAGGGTATAGCCTTCCAAATTTTTTGACAAAAAATGTTTTTGTCTCCGATCTTGATGAAAATTGGGGTACATATAAAGGAAAGCACGAGCAATTAAGGGGTGAACTCAGTTGCTCCCCAGCTATAAGGGTTAACTTTTTTTTCCTAATTCCTCATTTAATAATGATCGAATTATTCCATAAAATCACACAAAGGTAGAGCCAGTTTTTCTATGGTTTTACGTGTATACGAATTTTTTCAAAATTTGGATTTCCAAAAATGACAATAAGGAGCACTTTATATAATACCTTTTTATTGTTTTTCTAGTTTTATTATCCAGAATGGGATTCCTTCTTATACAAATAGGGAGTATACCAGTGGAAAACGTTTACAGAATCATATTTTTCAATATTTTTGAAGTGGCTATTGCGATTATATCCTACATAGGTATTGGGTACATGCTTACTTTTGGTGATTCGACAGTGAAAGGCTTTTTGGGGTACTCCCAAACGTTTAATTTTACAAAAATGGATGATGGCATTATGGGTAAGCACAATAGATAGGTACCAAATATAAAAAAAAACTTTAAATGCCTTTTTTATTACTAAATAAAAACATCATATACAGATAAAGAGTTTCATTTCTTATTAAATACAAAGTGACACTAAACTCATGTGATTTTTCGAAAGCCTAACTTAGAAACATTTTTTGTCCTAATTCTAACGTAACAATTACTTATTATCTACCAAATATTACAACTGCAAATATCAAATTTAATGTGGTATATATAAAATTATAGACCAGTTAGTACAAGTAGTCATAAATGACGTCAATGCTCTATCTTGGTGTTTCATTTCAAGCGAAATAAATTTATACAGAGGACCTTATTTGATAGGATATCTGACAAATTTACTCTTTTTCGATGATTGTGTACTTTTTAAAATAAAAGAATTGTAAACAATTGTATAAAAAGGCCAACACATACTACTATTAAGTATTTTATGACACAAATTAAAAAGAAAAAAGAGGCCAAAGCTATTGTGACAACATTTTGAGGTTAACTGATAAAGAAAAACTATTTAGTTTGTTACAAGTTGGGCGCCAGATGACACATTTTAATTTACTTGCAGAACATAAATCAAGTTCAGTGCCAATTATTACTTAAAATTAAACTACAAAGTAAATTACAACAATTTACGATGTTCACAAGTCTCGACTGTCTTTAACAGCCGGTTTCGTTTTGAGTGGAGAAGACATGGTCCGTTTAGTATTAAATTTACCGTATTCAAACTAAAGCGTTAATCGATTATATATTTAAACACACTAATGGAGATTTTATGGCAACCATTTTAAAACAAAAATCTGCACTGATATTGCCCATCAATAACTTTTATTAAAACGTGAAAGATGGCTCTAACTGTATTACATTTTTGAACTGATCTGCTCTATCGTCATCTCCTGAACGTAGATCGAAACTTCGATTCTATTGCAACAATTTTAAAACAGAATTATGCCCTTATTTCACCGATCAATAACTATACTTGCATGTAATCTTTATAGATGGCTCTAGTTGTATTAAATTAAGTTTATTTCAGGCACTTTTGAATTTGTATGTAGATATTGGGTTTTTGTTCCTATTATGCTTCTATTTACTAGTCTCGTTTCCTCTGTAAAACAGATTTTGCACATGCAGCAAAGAACGATCAATTTTTCTAGGTATAAGACGATACCGATCTATAAATCGACAGTACATCCTTTCCTACACATGGGAATGCCATTTACTATTCATTCCAACATTAACAAAGCAGAACCAATTTTTTTACCTTGCCAGCAATATATATTTACTATTTGAACTATATATATTGGTTGCGCTTCTGGTTTTAATTTTTTAAATCAATTCTCATGCATATCTTGTCAGTATTTGGAGACCTTTTTGCTCTAAAATTATAAAGATATTAAAATATTTATATACACCATAATAATATAAAACACATACTCTCTATGTTGCATCATTTTCTAACATGGATATAATCCTCATTGTTTTCAAAAAAAAAAACGTACAAAATTGACTGAACTTTGTTGCAAGAAGGGCAGTGTCATTTTTGTTAATTTTTAGAACAATAGTATTGAGCTATTTTTTTATTTCCAGGAATGTCTGCTGTTCTTTTGGGTTCTGGTCAGATTTCTTGCTTTCTTGTAGGCAGATGTCACCTGGTCACTTCGTTGTTTACTAGTCTGCTGTATTGCGGGTTTTATCAACCCGTACTAGCGCACTGGATATGGAACGAGGAGGGATGGATGAAAAACTTCGACTTTATGGCCACCAAGGTGTCTGTTAAGGATTACGCCGGTGATTTGGTTATACATTTGTCTAGCAGTTTGACTGGAGCTATAGGTAAATCTTTAAAATATATCAGAAGGAATTCACAAATATTTCACACTTTTAGGCGCATCGTTTTTGGGTAGACGGCTTTTGAGGATAAAGGATTTGGACGAACGTTCTGTAGCACGTGAATACGCTGGACTTACGCAAGTTGGCTATGTACTAATAATTTTAGGTTATGCCGCCTACAACTTACCGTCACAAGGATACGAGGCTACTAAGATGCCAGACAACTACATAGCTCTTATTATCTTAAACATGGTTGCCGCTTTTAGTACAGGTAGTTTCAGGTATCTAAAGCACAAGCGGACTCAATATAAAATCGATGATAAATATTTTAGGTGTATTCATCACCAGTTTGTTAAACATGTGCATCTGCAGACGAATATACAACTACTGGTCGGTCATACGTTGTCTCCAAGGTGGTATAGCTGGACTTATATCTATAGCGGCTGGAGTAGATATATACGATTTCGTAGAATGTAGTGCCATAGCCGCGATTTGTTCAATCTTCTTCTTTTTCTTCTCGATACTGATTCACAACACATCTTTAGAAGACAACTGCAACTTTATAGCATCGCATTTCGTTAGTTCGATCTTTGGAACAGTAGCATGTCCTATAATAGCGAAAAAGGAGAATTTTGAAAGTAATAAGAAGACCGTACATATTCTGTGGCAATTTATATGTTTGCTGATCGTTATGATTGTCACAATTGCGTTTTCATGGTTTGTATTCTTAATGTTTGCTTGTTGTAAGTTATTAAGGAACAAAGAAGAGGTTATGAACCACAGAAGAGCACTTATTGTGGCTAAAAATTTGCCCAGGAAAGGATGTTTGCAAAGATTATTTATGATTGATAGTAAAACTGATCATATAACGCCTGGGGATAATGACAGGAGGAAGTATTTACAAGAGGAAAATAATAAGTGATGGATGGATCTGACGTACTATGTAACTATTTATTTTTTATGAAATTTTAATCCTTATAAGTCTAATTTTTGTATGTAATAAATTTTTATTTTTTAAAATTTGTTTTACTTGTTTAAATACTAATGATATTTTTCTCAAAACACAGCGGGGCGAAGGAAACGAAATTGCAGCTAGTCTAACGAGGAAAGGGAGTCAAACATCCTTCGTGGACTAGTAGAAGACAATTAGTACAGAGGAGGACGGAAGCTCCATTCATATTCGGACTGAATATGTGGAACTATATACAGAATCTAACAGCAGTATACTTGGGAACATAACCGATGGAAGAGGGCGATCTTCCAAGCTTCGAGCCACTCTAAATCCTTAACTTTGGAAAGGTATGATTGTATAGGTTGTTATAGATGCCGAGATTTTGACTCCATAGATATTGTAAGTCACAGTGTATCTGACAAGTGGCAAAAATTTGATCGAAAATACATTTTATCGAATGAAAATTGATTTAAAATATATTTTATTCAACGCCATTTTATCGAAATACCGACAAAAGCCACGGAAATTATTCTCAGTCTCACTTTCCTTGATATTTACATCAAGAAGGTTGCTCTGACGATAATGATACGCCTCCGCACGGTTGAAATAGAACCTGATGTAGGATTGGTGAGGCGAGACGTCGCTTTTGGCAGGAAGCGCTCGATACGCTCCCACTATTTTAAGCGAACATGGACTCCATCTCACCGAGATATATCTTCCATAAGTCATATAAAGTTGTAACAGAAAAAATAGAAGAGCCGGAAGTGGCAGGTACGATTCATATCTACTCCGACGGTTCTAAAACAAAACAAGGCATCCAAGGAGCTCTTAAATTATCCTAACAACACTGCAGCTAACAAATACTTGACTATGACTAGAGAGAATCTGCGCCTAGTCACAGGCCTTCTGACTGGTAATTGCCAAGTACGGAAGCATAGGGCTATCAGAATCCGCACTCTGCAGAGGTTGCGAACAAGAAGATGAGATGATTGAGCATATCCTTTACGATTGCTTGACGCTCTCATTTATTAAAAGATTTGTGTTGGGCGAGTATCGACTAACACTGGCCGATATAAGATAAGCACCTCTTGGCGACTTTGTCAATTACATTAAATCTGTAGGCTGGCTCACGAGCTAAGAGGTACCTATCATCTTAGGAGGATGCACAATGGGACTAGTGAGGCCTAATGCCGTAGGGGGTAACCCACTTTACAGATACAGATGAAATAGCGCTAAAACGAAAAGAGCGCCTGAATTAAATAGTCCATATCTAGATTAGATTAGGAGTTGGACGTTATTTGTCCTTGTCCACCGCGACCTTTTCAGATCTATTGTGGGACTCCGTATGTTTTAGAGTATGTCGTCTAGCCTGGTCTTTTTTATTAGACTTAGTAGCTTTGACAGTGGCTCCCGCATGTAGTTGCATGCAATTGGCTTTTCTTCGCCCAATGTTAGAAACCTCATTCCAGCCAAGCCTTCACATTGGCACAGGACGTGGAATGATGTTTCCTCTTCTTCTTCACAGAACCTGCACAAAGTTGCTTCTTCTGCTGGATTTATGACACTCATGTGCCTTTTGAGGCGACAGTGTCCAGTAAGAAGGCCTACTGTTATCCTAACGATTTGACGTTTTTGATCCAGTAGGTCTTTCGTAAACTTGGCCGATGGTTCCTTGATGAACTGTTTGGCCTGTCTCAGTCTTGGATAGTTGTTCCACCATTCCTGAGACTCTTTTTGCATCCATTGTTTAATGGATGCCTTGCACAATGCCTTAGCGACTCCACAAAAGGGTTCAGGGCCTGTCATGGCCTTATCTGAGCCTTCTCGGGCTAATTCGTCGGCCTTTTCGTTGCCCTGATATCCCTCATGGCCTGGAACCCAGGCTAAGGTCACCTTATTTTGACTACTTAGCTCTGTCAGGTCTTCTAGACAGTCTTTCACCAGTCGTGATTTGATTTCTGGTGAGAGAATTGCCTTTAGAGCTGCTTGGCTATCAGAGTATATGACAATAGTTTTGCCTGATACTTGCTGATTTAATATTTCTCTTGCACAGTGTTGTATGGCTATTAGCTCAGCCTGGAACACTGTTGCATATTTTCCTAAGCTTAGTGAAATCGTTGATTTCGACTTAGGTCCATAGATTCCAGCACCGGCTCCTTCCTTGGTTTTTGAACCGTCTGTGTACCCAAAAATTACTTAAAGATAAGAAAACTACGCTTTTGTTGAAAAATAATTGATATTTATTGTGAAATTGATATATTTTCGTAATAATTTGGTTGAAATAATGATAGACATTGAGAGATTTGTGACGAATAATGTTTAATAATGATCGAAAAAGTGAATTTCTTCCGTTAAGTGAAAAAAATTGAGTTAAGAACGGAAAATTTAAAATTTCAATTTTTTCTTCGGTTTCAATCGTGAATAACTTTTGAAAAATTGCATTTAGGCAAAAATGTTAAGAGACCTTTTTTGTAGAACATGAAATTCCCTTGAAGAATCCGACATGAGCTTTTTTAAATATTCATTGGTTCATTAGTTACAGAATTTCAAAATAAAAAGGGCAAATCGAAAAAATACATCGATTTATTAAGCTCAATTACTCGGAAACGGCTCGTCTGACAAAAATTTTCAATCAAACCTTTTTTGTAGAGAATTTAATTTTGTATCAAAATAAGTGATAAAGAATTTTTGCATTCTAATTTTTTGACAGTTCTAACGTAAAACATCAAATTATGACTAAAAATAAAAAATAGCGACGATAGACCTCTTAAAATTAATATTAAGGGCTTAAATTTTCACGAAATTTTTTTTTGTCATTCTGAATGACATTCTCGATATATTTAAAAAAAAAAAATAGTCAATTTTTTTGGCCCAGTCTAGTGGTCATTGTATTACATAACAACGTACAATCGACATGTTTAGGTGTTGCGCAGTAGAAAACTCTGCGCGTTTCCGTCAATTTTCACAGAGGAAAAGTGTAGAAGACTTGTAATAAAGCCATTCACGAAGTTGTTTTAAATATGTGGTAATAAATCAAATCAGTGGTAGACTATGAAAACAGCTAGACACTAATAAAAAAATTAACCCTATCGTCGGTTATATTGGATTTTTTGTCAAGACACTGAATAGTTTGAAATAAAAAAATATTCAAATTTTTCAATGTGTTTATTTGGGCTACGTCATATTTTGTACACTGAAGTTTAATTATTACAAAACAAATATCGCTCCACATTTAAAATCGTAACAACAGTAAGTGTTGAAAACAAACAACTGCCTCGATTTACATTATTTTTTTTTTATTTTGTAAACGTACTAAAGACAACAAGAACAGCCTACTGCAATGCAAGACACAGCTTTATCATTATTGCGATACAATGATTGTAATTATCACAGAAGGTTATGGGAACAGAGAATTTAGCTGTTGCCAAAAATATACAGTTCCTCAGAAGAAGAGTTCACTATTTGTTTATCTTTAATCATACAAGGCTTGATTTTCACTAGGTTGTTGACATTCGTGGGAGACATCTGAAATCGAAATTTTCCATACGAGTCGAACTATAAAAAGGTTATCCCTTTACTTTTAAGATAAAATACCAGAAAGTATATTGCTGGTAACAAACAGTGATATTTCAATTTGGTTACTATACAGAGGGAACTGTAAGTAACAATATTTAGTTTAAATATTCTCCCAAAGATGTCAACTAAGTTGAGGAATTATATGTTGAAAGTTGCAATTTGGCTTACTGAGTTGTTAATGTTTTGCTATTGTTATTATGATAGAGTAGTCTAAGAGACCGTGGGAGATCGACCTTCACCCATATGATGACCAGATGAGACATATGTTTTATGAAATTTTATTGATTTATTAACACGTCTATGGGAACTTGCCATTCAAAAAGTGTTCATGGCTATTTTTAATTAAATAAAGAAAGGCATTAGTATTCCATGAACAGTTTTTTGCAGGCAAGATTATTTTCAAAATTAAATTATCTTTCTTCTGATATAAATTTTTATTGGTTGACATATCGGCGAAGTTACCTATATTGACTTACTTGTTCATACTTGCTTGCTAGGTAGCCATGAACAGAAATAATAGTCCAGTCATTATATAGTAAGTTCACCTCGGAATTCGAGATACCCAGCTGTAAGTCTGTAAATACTTGTATATTGACACCCTAAAAGTTGTCTTAAAACCTACATATGGTAGGGTGTACGCAACTATTAAATTTCAAGGTCAAAGGTCACAAAAATCGGTTTTTTGCGCTTTTTTTTTGTAAATATCTCATTTCCTATGGGTTTTTTGCTATTTGTAGAATATTGTAGAATACAAAATTCTCTACAAATTTTGTTTAAAAAATTTTTTGATACGGTGAACCGTTTTCGAGATAGAGGGCGGAGAACGCGCGGTCACAGCATCACTTCAGGTCAACCGGTGCCTCCGGTCGAAAACGCGCCATATATAGTTGATGAACTATCAAAAAATCAATGATTATAAATATTTGTCAATTTTTATTAACTATTATATTATATTTTATCATTTTTTTCCTAACCTATCCACTTTTTATTCAGTATTAATTTATTTAACAACACTTACTTGCCGATATAATTGCAGAATTGTTAATGAAAATATAGGAATTATATGTGAATTTTAACCTAATTAATATTAATAACTTCTTACATGATGAAAAAAAAAAAAAACAAATAAATTATGAATTAATCTTTTTATTAAAAAATATCATTCAATACATTTATTTTTATTAAAAGTAAAAAATGGAATAAAGGGTACAAAAACTACAATTTATAATTTTAATCATCTTCTTCCTCTTCATCGTCGTCTTCCGGCTGCTGGTAAATTTCAAACTGGTCTTCATTATCGTCTTCAACGACATTTGTCTCAAGTTCTTCCATGATTTCGGGGTCAAAGGTTCCATCTTCGTTAATGTCGCTCTGTTATGGTAGAGCATTGAGACAAGCTTGCCCATTACATTGGCCACAAGCTAAAGAGCATTGCAAGCCCGCTTTCCTGCATCCGCATCGCGAACCACAACCACTCTTGCAGTTGCAGAAAATTGTATTTAGCAAATCTTCTGGAGCAGGTGGTAAAATTGTCATAATAGGCTCCAGAAAATCGTTTCGCATTGCCCAACCCCATACCTGGGGTTCCAAATCATGCCCTAACCAAGTTTGAACTGTTGATGAGCAGCTGCACTTGTTGGTGGAATATTTGAAAGCTGCACAGGTTTATTAAGTTTTGTAGACTTGACATAATGCATATAACGAAGATGATCGAGACTTTTAACAGATTTCGGAGCATTATAGACTGCCAATAAGGTTTGATTTTCACTCTAATAATCTCTGGGCCGAACAATTTTCTTCCTTAAATGCTGCAGCTAGTTCATCCAAATTTGTCAGTTTCTCAAAAACTTTTAAAAATGATTTTTTCCCTTTTTAAAAAGCGCAGAAGTTGTGTCACAGCCACTTAATGCGTGCAGAAATAAAATATGTGTTTTGGAATGAGGATAATTATCAAAACTTTTAGTCGAGTATATCTCCGTTTTTACATTTCCTTTCCCAACTTTTTTAAAGAAAATTTCTTGTTCGTAAGACAGTATACGCCCAATTAAAATGACAAGTAAATCAATATCTTTCCTATTATAACTGCAGTTTTTTCAGACTTTGATTCTTCAATTGCAGTTTCATCACTAAGAACATCCGCATCATCTCTGGCTTGTTTAGTAGTAATATTTGCAGCTTTTAATTTTTCAATTAACATATTAATGAGCATATCTTTGTTATTTCGATTTGATAAGAATTTTTCTTGAGTAAATGGTACAACCATTGTTTCATCGAAATAGACTTCATACGTTTTTAAAAGTGCAGCAGTTCTTCTCTGCTGCTCCATAGCTTTTACGTTCTTACTGTAGTCTGAATTTTTTTAAACAAAATTTGTAGAGAATTCTGTATTCTACAATATTGATAATAAATACAAATAGCAAAAATACCATAGGAAATGAGATATTTACAAAAAAAGCGCAAAAAACGATTTTTGTGACCTTTGACCTTGAAATTTAATAGTTGCGTACACCCTACCATATGTAGGTTTTGAGACAACTTTTTGGGTGTCATTATACAAGTATTTACAGACTTACAGCTGGGTATCTCGAATTCCGAGATTCTTACCTAATTTAAGCTTAAATGACTGGACTATAAGTAAACAAGTCTACTGAGGCATATTTTCCATGTTAAAAACTGTTAAAATTAAATTTGTTCGGTTATAAAAAAGATTGAATAAAATTTATTTAATTAAAAATAGCCATGAACACTTTTTGAATGGCAAGTTTCCATAGGCGTGTTAATAAATCAATAAAATTTCATAAAAAATAAGCCTCATCTGGTTATCAGATGGGTGAAGGTCGACCTCCCACGGTCTCCTCTACTAGAAGTTTGGAGTTGCGTCACTACTGAAACCAGTATTAAATGACCTTGCATTTTACCAAAATACTGTATTTTCTTCTGAGAATTTTTTGCTAAGATTCTAACGAAATAAATTTAGGCCATAATATATTTAAACAACAATATAAATAAAAATGTAAATATTATATCCAGCCAAAAGTATTTAGGTATTTTTTTCAGGAGATTTGATATTTACAAAATATCAGTTAATATATATGGTGTGTCCAATAATTTTCCCGTTATAGTAAACCTTAGCCATGGAGACACTGTATATTATTCATACATAAAAAGTATAGAAGTCAAAACCTTTAAATTGTTACTTGAATTTCAATTGAATATGTATTTGTCTTATCTTTGGCGAAAATTAGAAAATTCTCTACAAACCTGTTGATTTTTCCTACGAATGTTTTACTTATATAATCGTTCAATACTTTTGACTAGTTTTTAATAAAAACAATTTTTAAAATTAGCATAAACTATAATTAAAAAATAACATTAACATTTTTTAAAAGCTGGCAAATAAATCAACAAAATCAATATAACAACTGTTTTCGTGCATTTTTTGTCTTAACTGGTAAGTTTAAAATTAGATAACAACTACTCCTAAAAATCTTACTTAAATATATTAAATAGTTTAAGAGATAGAATCTTTAAAACTTATGTTTATAGTTTTTTAGGATAGTTATCAGAAAATTACAGTTTTTATATAAAACGAAATGTAGTATTGGAAAAATGTTAAAAATCGTGTGCGTAGATATATTAACAATCTTATCTAAGTCTTAACAGGTATTGTCATACCATACAACTTCTAATTAATATTATTTTATTTCGGCAATGGTAATTTGTCACTAATATCAATATTTTTTTTGTTAAATTTATTTTGAAACAAAAAAATTATACATTTGAGAAAATCTTTGAAAAAGAAACTGATGCTGAAGATGAAAAAGGAAGAAATCTGTTAAAACGTATAATAGTGGAAAGGAAGACAAAACGCAAATGAGACTTCTAACAGAGTAAGTGGCCAGTACTCCGTTTGTGATAGGTTTCTACCATGGACCATGCTAAAATGGGACTAGTGGACTAAAGTCCCTCAGCATGACTGCAAATAGTGGGACGTCACTTTTTTGTTACCTCTTCTTCAAAGAAAAGTTGGGTGAACAGTTGTCAAAATAGTTTTAGTTTATGGTGAATGAAAAATGCCCGCAATATACATTTCAATAGTCGCACACATTTTTGACACAACCTTACTTACACGCACAGTAATGATAGAACTGCCACTCCCCCTGTGCATCTCCCCTTGATACCCTACATCACCCTGCGGGTTCCACTTGCACCCGACCTTAATTATTGAGAGTCGGGCAAACATTTTGAGAGAATTATAAACCTCTTTTCAATCTTTGATTCCGATTGCACACCTATTTAAAAAATTTATCATTTTTCGACAGGTTACAAAACTTTTTTTTCAATTTCGTCGACACAAAAAATGCCAGCACTTCAGAAAAACTGCGTTTGAGCTATATTCTGAATATCGTTGAAAAAAGTGAATACCGAATTACAAGGCTGGAATACATTCATTGCAAGTAAAGAAGCAAAAATCATTCGATGATTAACTTACTTTGAATTTCACAGGTTTCATGACCATTCCTACCGCCGAGACATAGTTCAACTTGTTCACCTCATCTGCCACTTTTTGCAGTTAGCTAACGGATTATATACTAGCGTTTAACCATCTGAAACATTGAGTGAATTAGTGAGTGAATGGGTATGGCAGTAGGATCTTCAAATGGTGGCCACAGTACCAGAAATAAAGGGACAAGGAACAAACAAGGGACAGAAACAAAATTAAATTGAACACAACCATTTGAACAATACAGTGTAGACTCGGTTGTCTATATCAAAGGATTGAAATTTTTCCACAACTTTATATTATGCTTTCTCCTGCCGCTTGTAAGCCTTGTTTTCACGGTGATAGTACTCTCACGAAAGTACTCTCATTACATTATCCCCGATAGTCAGATCATAAAAGTTTACACATGGTTATGAAGTATTATGAAAGCTGTTAGTAGTAATATGACCGACACTAAACTAATTGCAGCGATAGGAGTTGTCCTTGAAAGAAGTTCTTATGGGAAAGTGGATCCAAAGAAGAAATATCCTAGGTTCTTCCCAAAGACTAATAAGGGAATATGCCGTATAAGACCCGTTAAGAAAAAACCATACTAGTATTATAAACATCACTACCGACTGCTTCAATACTTTACACACTTTTTGGTTATATTACATGCATGTGATGGTCCTTATTTTTTACAAAGCTCTTAAATTGTTCATAGTCTTAACAATGATTGCAAATTTTCTTCAGAATTGTCTCTTTTTACTCTATTTTTAAAATCTGGATTATTTTTTTTCCTGAACCTGGAACCCATTCAGATTCTTTGAAAAACTTCAGCATGTCAAACCGTTTCGCCATTTTAAGCTAAACAACCAGAACTCAGTACACGTGCCGAAAATGAGAAGGGAAAACTATCTCATTGGATATTTGCAATATTCACTTTGGGAGTAAGTCTGATAGTTCCTTTGCTGTCGTCACAATACTCTGAACTAGGTCAGACCAGATAGTGTGAGAGCCCTGTCACGATAATACGATAGCGACAGTTGTTGTGATAGTGTCATGACAGCAACTATCACTATGAAAACGAGGCTTTAGCTATAGGTAGCAGAAAGTGCAAATAAACAATATAATAGTTCCTCTACACTTTAAATTTTCACAAAAAGCTTGACCTGTTTGAAGCCTCTTTGGAGCCTCTGTTGGGTCTCTTTGTGTCATTTTTGTTTTAGTAAAATGGCGGCTAATATAGCAAATTGCATGGGTGTAGAGATAGCATAAGATATACGAATAGATTGCAGTGGTCAGAATACAGACAGGTGTACTTCGAAAAAGAGTTTAAAAGAAACAATTTTTAAAAGGTATTTCTGTTTAGATTCCGATTCGTTTTATTTTGTACTGTCATTTTTATTGATTTTTTTAGTATTATTTACAAACGTTAACCAGTCAATTGGACTAACATTTTATTATAATATAAAATAGTAAAAGAATTTTCAGTCAACAAAAAAATACAAATTTAATCTTGCAAGAAATTTGTTTGAGATAAAATGTTTGTGTTTTTTTAAAATCGATCAAAATAAAATTGTTTTTTTTTTTAATTATCTGCTACAGGGTATTTTTTATTTTATTCAGATGTATATACAAATTTTTATAGCTACTTATTATAATTTATAAAATTATGATGGACTGAAATTGGATGTAAGTACCTAGGTGTCTACCAAAGTTTAAAAAAAAGCCAAATTTCAGTACATACATCAAAGGTAAGACTAAATACATAATTCTAAGTTTTCTTAAATGTAACCCATATTTTCCTTAGATCTAAATGATCTATTGAATTTTACACATTTAGAATCCTATTTAAACTTGTTAAACACGGTGTTTCTCAGGGATCAGTACTTAGACCTGTACTTTTCGTCATTTTTATAAATAAATTAGATTTATCCACAGAAATATGATTTATTTGTGGATAATTATTACTGGACAATATTCAATGGTCAAAAGTTATTAATTTTATATTTTTTATATCAGGTCTTAACTTGTATACAGGGTGGATCATGGATTAATGGGATATAGAGTAATTATAGATTATTTGGACTAATATATGAGCATTGGACTAAATATGCCTAAATAAAATATTGTTTTGGTAATAATTTCACAATTTCTTTATAAATTGCTACCAAATTTATTAAAAATTGACATTTTGTCCTAGTACCACATTAACGATACTTGACAAAATTAGATCATAAGTTTTTTGACGAAACTTTTTGATAACTTTGATTAGAAAAAGCTAAAAATAAAATAACAAATTTTAAAAAACATAAAAAATATATTTAGTCTTGCCTTCATTCTTAAACCTATTCTTACGTCCTAAATTGGCAAAGATAGAAGCACAAATCATTAGACTGATGATTGCCGACTGTCTTTATATTTATAAATATTTCGTAAAAGATTATTAAAGAAGCAAATTTACAAAGTTTTATAAGATAGTTTTCTTTTATCGTTGAAATTGACATGAGATTCGACAATGTAGTCGATAAAATTTAAATATACCTATAATATATTCACAAAATCTATGAACAGCATATAAGGAAGGATTATAGAACTACTGGTGCACCATAACAAGTATTAACAGCTGTTCCAAAGAGTTTAGACTGATGTAAGGCTGATATCTGGTCTCCTAAATACCCAATTTTTGTTATAGGTATTAGAGGTAACATGACAGTAAGAATATACGATAAGTTGTTTTGTAAGAGGTTACAATAATTTTAGATTTTTTATTTCTGCTGTATCATTTCATGGTTTATTTTGACTTTTATATGTAATGTGGTGAAATAAATATATATTTTTCACTTTTAATAAATTAAACGCGCTTACTAGTTTTCATTGTTATTTATGTTCCTTTTTACTATAAAATTTTTATGTGATGTAGTGAAATATTTTTTTTCCACTTTTACTAAATATAAACACGCTTTAAGTTCTGCTTTTCATTTTCCTGCTCACTATAAATTGGTTGATATATTAGTTAAAGAAAGGACTTAAAAAACCACACATATAATATATAGGCAACACATTATACACTACTTACGACAAATTTTTAGTTTTTATATCTATTTCCTAAAATAATGTGAAAATAGAAAGAATCTTGTGTGCATTTTGAGCGAAAAGTTCGTTGCAGTTTTCTGTCTCAAGTGGCAAAGTATCATTTTTTGCTTAAATACACAAAAAGAATTATTTTTAATCATTTCCTGTGAAACCAGAATCTTATTAAATAAATCAGACATTACATCTACTGGTAATCTCATTATTATTAAAAAATAGACAAATCTGATAATACTTGTTATAGAAGCAACAACTATGAGTTTATTTGGCAAAATTTTAAGCGCTCCCCCCTCCAATTTATACTAAACAAAATTGTTAGTAAATAATAAACAATTTAAAGAAATAAAATATAGACAAAGAAACCTACACAGGAAAAACCAAAAAAACGTTTTTTTAATTACAAATGTTACACTGCACCAATAAATGAGAGGGAACATTATGACAAATAGTTTATTTTTTTTTTGTAGTGTTAGTAAACAATTGAAACTTTGTTACTTTGTTGTTTATTTATTGAAATGTTAAGTAAATTTAAATATCAATTCATTAAAATTAGTAATCATGTAGTTAATTATCAGATAAACTTTAATATTAGCATATTTTGTGTTCAACGAATTTATTATTTGACAATATTTACTCTGTTTGAAGGTGTTACGTACGAAATAACGCGATAGGGCAGGTAATTTTTTGTGCGTAATTTACTCTTTACTACACTTGATATGTAATAGATTATTTCAATACTACGAAAACAAAATACAGCTATTTCTCCTACCCTTCCTCACTGTTATTGACGCAGTGTAATTTACGATAAAAACCGTTATTAATAAAAATATATTTTGGCAAGTAAGCTGTTTATTTATTAATTTGTTTATCATATTTTTTTAACCACTAAATCTTACAATTACTCATAAAAAAATAACTTTTAAACTCTTAAACCGTTTTCGTACCGTTCCTGTGTAAATTTCGTCCGTCTTACAACCGATTTTCTAGTTTCCTGCGTTGCTTCAAGAGGGCGCTTCGTTAGAGGGTCACATATCGTCGGTAGGTGCTGCCCTCTCAAGCATGTGCTATTCGCCCCCTAACGTCAACGCCTGGACTATTCTAGGATCGGCTTTGCTGCCCTCTCTGAACTCTTCGAGGGTCAGCCTGTCGTCGTGGTTTTTGTCCATCTGGTCGAAGATTTTGTCCACTCTTTTTTGGGGGGTGTTTTCATCCTCGGACGGTTGTTGGCCCTGAAAAGAGGGGAAATTTACTCAATTTTTTAAATTAAGTTGGTTAAGTTTTATTTTTTTAATACAAAGTAACCAGGTATCGGTAACTGGTATTGCCCGAACTGAAACTATGTTTTAGTTTCAAAAAACGAATTCTGACTGGCGCTGTACCCATAATTTACAGAAATCCACAATTGATGGTGGAAAGAGTGGGAGTTGGGGAGGAGTGTCATTTGTCATTGGTCATTGGCATCAGTGTTGTTCCTGGTTGTACAATTGTACAAAAAGTTGTACAATCAGTTATGTAGTTGTACTGTTGTACGCACTTTTGAAAAAAGACAGAAATGTTGTACAATTTGAAATTGCTAAATATTTATGTAAAATCGGGTATATAAAAGGTTTTCTTCGCTCAAAAAGTCTACGATTTGTTAAATAGCATGCATTAAAATTAATAAAAAATAAAAGTTTAAATTTGGCGCCATTCGCGACTAATCAGTACACCGTTTTACATCAAAAATATATTTTAAACTGGAAAAAAAGAAGAATTTTAAGCATGGGAAAGTAGTAGGCATAGTCTGTCAATAAAAAAGAAGAAGATTAATTAGTGGTTGTACAATCGAAAGTAAAAGTGTACAATTTTGACTCTGAAAGTTGTACAATTCAAAAATCCCTAGGAATAACACTGATTGGCATCCATTACCAGTATTTATTGTGATTAATATCATAATATTATCAATAATTATTGTTTAATTGTTTTTATTTGGGAGTGTCCTGGATCCTGGATGAATAAATAGTAAGTATTTTCTAAATTACTTTCACATGGATCCTGAGTTGTTTGCGGTATCAGCAGTAAAATAAAATAACATACTTATTCCATATCTATAAAATCGTTAAAGAAATAACCCATTAAAGGGTTTTCTACGGGACTGAGCATTTAGACAGTGAGTGACTTCAGGAAAACATAACCAATATTTACTTTTCAGAGAGAAATTGCACTCCATTCGAAAAATTTCATTTCCTAGTATATTTGCGCTAGAAGAAAACCATTGGCGTACCTACTTAAAATTTATTATTTGAGGATAAACCAGAAAACGTGTTTGAAATCTAGTTTTTTTTTTATAATACAATGACAGTTCAGGTTCAACAATAGAGTTAAATTTTGTTATTTGCTCCGTGTGTGACAATTCATTTTTGTACTAATGGACTATTTTTGCGTATACTGGCAATACAATTTGTAATAAAATTCGTAATTAAAACTAAATTAAAGTATATTGATTTGTAAAACATTAATTTATTATTATATATTTTTATCGCTAAAACTAAAAAAATTAAGTATAATCTATAAAAATCAGTAATAAAATATAGGCAGGCAACAGTATTCACGGGAAAATGTATGAGAAGTTGCATTAGTCTAATTAGTTGTCTTTGAAGAATTTACCTATTCTGTCAAAATATAACTGTATTTGTACGGACAGGGCGAGGAGACGAAAGGTGAGAAATAAGAGAGGGGATAAAGAGAAGAATTTTACGCAGACACAACTTTTTTTTATCAATTAATAAATGTGTAAGCCGCTGTGTGCTTATAATAGACAACGTTATTATCCATGCCGGTGTAAGCCCTGTTGCCTCTTCCTACTTAACTTGACTAGGTTTTGGAATTTATTGAAAATTATAACATCTAATTTAGTGAAATTTTTTGGGTTCAGTTGCAATAAAATAGGTTGAATTATTTTAGCTTTTTTTAATGTATGTAAATAATTTTGTAAACAAAACGAGAATAATGAAATAGGCCTATGTCAACAACAGATAATATACCCTCCTGTGTCCCTTAGAATATGTCTTATTCAGGACCGCACTATATATGTTAGTAGTTACATCTCCTGTTATCTCTGGTATAAACAGAACAATTGTTATTAGCCCAATCGGATTAGGTGAAGAACAGGCTTGAGATTCTGAAAAATTCGAAGCAGCAATTTTCCTTCGGAATTCGTTGGAGGGGGTCTGTGGTAGTCTAAATTCAAAAAGTTGGGATTCCAAAGTTGTCGTTACCTCCGCCAGCTTGATTTAAAGGGTTATTTTTTGTATCTTGAATAACTCATTTATTTTCAATTTTACACGGAAAATAGTTGTTACAAAAGTTATTTAAAATTAAATTTCCTACAATTCTGCTTTTTTTTGTACGATCGATTTTTTTCGATTTATGCCCGAAAAGAGGGGGTGAATTTTTGTTTATAGAATAACTCGTTTATTTTCAATTTTACGAGAAAAATTGTTATAAACAAAGTTGTTTAAAATTAAATTTCCTACAATTCTGTTTTTTTTTGTACGCTCGATTTTTTTGTATTTATCCCTGAGAAGAGTGGGGGTAAACATTTTTGAAAATCAGCAAAAAAAAACAAACAGAAAAAATAATGGTACAACATCAATAATAAACGTGACAATACAATACTTAGGTTCACCCCCACTCTTCTCAGGGATAAATACAAAAAAATCGATTTTACAAAAAAAAAACAGAATTGTAGGAAATTTAATTTTAAACAACTTTGTTTATAACAATTTTTCTCGTAAAATTGAAAATAAACGAGTTATTCTATAACTAAAAATTCACCCCCTCTTTTCGGGTATAAATCGAAAAAAATCGATCGTACAAAAAAAAAGCAGAATTGTAGGAAATTTAATTTTAAACAACTTTGTTTATAATTTTTCTCGTAAAATTGAAAATAAACGAGTTATTCTATAACCAAAAATTCACCCCCTCTTTTCGGGTATAAATCGAAAAAAATCGATCGTACAAAAAAAAAGCAGAATTGTAGGAAATTTAATTTTAAACAACATTGTTTATAACAATTTTTCTCGTAAAATTGAAAATAAACGAGTTATTCTATTACCAAAAATTCACCCCCTCTTTTCGGATATAAATCGAAAAAAATCGATCGTACAAAAAAAAAGCAGAATTGTAGGAAATTTAATTTTAAACAACATTGTTTATAACAATTTTTCTCGTAAAATTGAAAATAAACGAGTTATTCTATTACCAAAAATTCACCCCCTCTTTTCGGATATAAATCGAAAAAAATCGATCGTACAAAAAAAAAGCAGAATTGTAGGAAATTTAATTTTAAACAACATTGTTTATAACAATTTTTCTCGTAAAATTGAAAATAAACGAGTTATTCTATTACCAAAAATTCACCCCCTCTTTTCGGGTATAAATCGAAAAAAATCGATCGTACAAAAAAAAAGCAGAATTGTAGGAAATTTAATTTTAAATAACTTTTGTAAAAACTATTTTCCGTTTAAAATTGAAAATAAATGAGTTATTCAAGATACAAAAAATAACCCTTTAAATCAAGATGGCGGAGGTAACGACTACTTTGGAATCCCAACGTTTTGAATTTAGACTACCAGAGACCCCCTCCAACGAATTCCGAAGGAAAATTGCTGCTTCGAATTTTTCAGAATCTAAAATACTAATCCGATTGGGCTATATTTGTATTTCCATTTTTGTTCGAAACAAAACTCCATTTTTGTTCGAAACAAAACATAGAAGGAATAATTAAAACTGGTTCCCTATCAGTAAGTCACAAAATTGCATTCCAGCTACATACAATAATCAAAGGCAGAAATCTAGTTCTTGCTTAACATTTAAGATTAAAGCGATGTTGAAGAACATTGTAGAATGATAATCTATTGTTTATTTGAAACCTTGGAATTTTCTGATGTCTAATATTTCCAGTATTATTAGTGAATTTTCACCTGTAGCAGATAAAGAAATATCCCAGGTGACCCAAAAACCTCCCCAGCTTTGTCGGGAAACACTATTTTAAACATCTGTATGAAAATTAAATCAATTAAAATTCAGTAAGTACGAGTACGATATCAATGAAAATAAATTTGACATTTACCTGTGCAAATCACTGAAATCCTCTATTTTAAAACTTTATACAAACTTATTATTTTATGTGTAGTATTTTCTACTCCTAATAATTATTCCATTACTGGTAAACATTTTTCTTGTTATTATTTGGGTTTCTCTTTTGGCTAGGGGAATGTCATAAATTATTTAGACTCCCAAGTTCATACTGCGCAGAATTCCGGTGTCAATTACTGGTTTCTGATCGTTGTTGGAACAGACCTTTTGTTTTGAGCTCTATTTGTAACTTTTAACTTTGTACGTTACAATATATTATCTAAACAGAAAGTTTAATAAACGTTTTTTCTCAACACTTCTTATTTTCCTTATCATAAATCCAGCAAATGAGGAAAAATGAGTGATAAAAACATTAGAACTGGCCAGACGAGGTGAAAAGTGATCTTGGGGTACACCGGAGAAGTTGACAGATTGTTTGCAAAATTGAAATTAAATAAAACCGAACAGCAAATAAAGAAGAGTGGAGCAATAGTGCCAAGTGTAGTTCAAACAGAGCTAACGGGGATTCTCATAGCAGCAAAAGAAATAACCAGAAACAATGTCACTGGAAGGAACATGCTCATCTATACAGATAGCAGACAACAAGGTTCGTACTAGAATGTCACGAAGCTTTGGCCGAAGTATCCATCAACAATGTGGTCACCTTCAGACAGATCAAAAGTCACGCCACATCGAGAGGCAACCGTCTTGCTGATTCACTAGCCAAGAGAGCAGCCAACCAAATATTTTTTGGACCTGGCCCTTCTATTGGCCTGACAAAATCGGTAGTGACAGACCTAATTAAAGAACATTCCCTTGTGAAATTCAAGGAAATATAGGATAAAACAAGAAACTGCAGAGTTTTCAGGGAGCTCTTAAGTTATCCTGACAACACTGCAGCAAACAAATAATTGACTATGACTAGACAGAATCTGCGCCTAGTCACAGACATTCTGACTGGTCATTACCAAGTACGAAAGCATCTCCATATCATGGGGCGGTCAAAATCCACACTCTGTAGAGGGTGCGAACAAGAAGATGAGACTATCGAGCATATCCTTTACGACTGCTCGACGCTCTCATTTATTAAAAGATTTGTGATCGGCGAGTATCGGCTAACACCGGCCGATATAAGAGAAGCATCTCTTGACGACGTTGTCAACTACATTAAATCTGTAGGCTGCCTCACGAGCTAGGAGATGCCTATCATCTAAGGAGGATGCGCAATGGGCCTAAGATACCTAAGTGCCGTGGGGGTAACCCACACACCACATGTTACAGATACAGATAAAGAAGAGTGGCCTTTTTAACTGTCGGTATTTGTTTAGTTTTCTTGGATTAGGATCGATGACCTTCGAGGTTATTATATGCTCCGTGGTGACAAATGAGTGGTTCGTACCTTGAGAGACCTCCAATTATGGAGTTTAATGCTTCTTGCATCCGTGTTTGTTTAATAAGTACGCCTCGCACTAACCTTTTCCATTTTCCATAGAAATGTTTGGAATCAGTTAAAAAATATTTGATTTAATGTTACAAGACACTATTAACTATTTGTACCTACGCCACTGGTTCACTGCATAGCCCACGTTCGACTTGCAGATAGAAAAACTTTTTCTTTGCCACCGATTGGAAGAAGAAGATGAAGAAGAAGACGGGAAAATATCGCTCGCCGCTTGGAAATGGAAGTTTCCTTCATGAATAGTTGGCGTTTCCATTGATAATCCGAATGAGTCGCTAATAAAACGGCCGCCCGGCTCGAACGCCATCTGGTTTTTACTTTGGACTCCTAAAACTTTCAAAAAGAAAGAAACTTTATACTCTTTTTCGCTGAAATGAAACTTTCAGTTTACGTAATTTTCTCGCGGTATCAATTTAAAATAAATTGGGCTGCATTTGAAGGAAGGTTATCGATTTCAAGGATTTCTTTGTTTTGTAAGTTGTATCGGAGTCGGGTTTTGTTGTTTGAAGTAAAATGGCAACTCTAACATCGGTACCTGAGAAACAATTTTGGAATAAAATATTTAGTAAAGTAGTAGTCGAAGGAGGAAGATAATTATTATAGGCCGAATTGATATATCTTTCAAGTCATACAAAGTTATAATGGAACGAATAGAAAAAGGGAAGTGGCAGATATGGTTCATTTTTACACCGACAGTTCTAAAACTAAAAAGGCTCAGAATGTGGATAATAAACTTAAACCTAAAACTAAACATTAAATGGGCTTTGAGAAATAGTAGTAGTGTAGTTTAAACCGTGCTTATAGCAGCAATATAAATTACCAGAAACAAT
Source organism: Psylliodes chrysocephalus (assembly GCA_927349885.1). Classification (NCBI taxonomy): domain Eukaryota; kingdom Metazoa; phylum Arthropoda; class Insecta; order Coleoptera; family Chrysomelidae; genus Psylliodes; species Psylliodes chrysocephalus. The sequence continues at coordinate 3,296,575 of OV651823.1, read as the reverse complement.
ATCACTAGAAGGAACATGCTCAGCTATACAGATAGCAGACAAGTACTACTCGCCCTGAACAGACTACGAATTTATTCAGGGTTAGTACTAGAATGTCACGAAGCTTTGGTTAAAGTATCCATTAACAATGTGGTCATCTTAAGATGGATTAAAGGTCTTGCTGATTCACTAGTCAAGAAGGCATACAACCAAATATGTTTTGGACCTGGCCCTTCCATTGGACTGACAACATCAGTAGTGACAAATCTTTTGGTCATTTATTAACATGCTGGTGATAAGTATACATAAGTATACATAATCCCAGTTTTGTCTCCATAAGAATTAGTCCACAGGACAAAATATATTGTTTTCCAATATATAGTTCTGCAGCTATGTCTGCCCCAAGTAAGAGCTCTATCGGACCAACTTCAGTATCATTTATAATTAAACCTAACTTTTCTATTTCTTGTAACCAGGGACCATTGTAAACACAATGTTTCCGCAAATGACAGGTTGATCGAAAGTTTAAAATGAGCAAGAATACTGACTGTCTAAACTGGATAAATGTGTCTCGTAGCAAGTATTGTTTATAAGGATTTCTGAGACCCAGTGTCTATAAGTGCTCGAACTATTTGAGATTGATATTGGTGTACTACATTAACAGCTAAAATTTGCAAAAATACATGGGTGTTCGTCTGGTTTGTCAATCCAGTTATGGGTGCTGGCTTGAATTTTGTTTTTGAAGATGGATTTTTAATTTGTGTTATTTGACTAGAATTAAAATTCTTGTCTTCTTCATTTGTGCACATTAAAGGTACATGTTTACCACCGCACTTCTCACACTTAAGTTTTGAGTACATGGTGCATTTCCTTGCCAAATGTCCATGCCTCAAACATCGATAGCAACAGCCATTTTCAAGTAATTTCTTTTTCTTTTCTGGAAATGTCAATTTTTAAGCTTCTTCACATCTGGCACTAATGTGTTGATGTTTGCAAAAACTGCATCTCGGATTAAATAAACCTATAGCGGAAGGAATGTTAGGCATATTTTCCACTTTCTTCTTTTGTTTTGTCTCGAAGCTTGCAGCTAATGAGATTCTTTCTTCATTTTAGACCTCGCGCTTCAATAATATCATTAGGTTTTCTAACCTTTTCTTTAACGGGCCAACAGTAGAAAATGTTGCCAAGTTCCTAAAACATCTTCTAGCAAACTTGATTCTAGTAAAGGATATATTTGACGTTTACCTACACGTACATGTTTTTTTTACTAAAAAAAAATGAACTGATATTTTGGATAACTATATTTCGTATTAGATAGAACATATTAATTGCTAAAGTAAATTCTCCTTTTATTAGAAGTAAAAAACACGCCAATTTTCAAATTAAATATAATATTAAGGGTAACTACATTACCGACACAGTAGGTTTAGTTCAACTACCCGAACCCACAACTCGCTGCAAGCAAACTTGTCAAATTTCTACAAATAGACGGTAACTGTTAGCTATCCTTCCTCCATGCTGACGAGCTAAGAGCTAGATCCGCAATGGGTCTAGTTAGGCCTAAATGCCGTGGGGCAATCCACCCTCCACACATTACAGATACAGACATTTAAGTAAATATCAGAAACGTAAATTTTACTTACCACCATCTGATATATAGCATCGACTATATTGTACATTTCGTCCCTGGTTATGAATCCATCGTTGTCAACATCGTATAATCTGAAAGCCCCTGTAACAATAAATAGATGCATAAATATTTAAAACAGCGAATAATAAATTCAAATTAAATATTATTGGAATAATATAATATATTATTGTTATGTTATTTGCAATCCGCTTTTGATGTCCTGTTTTATTTTATTATCAATAGTTTTCAGCTTGTTCATTATTTGTTTTAATAATTATTAATTATTTTCTAAAAAGATTGGGCATTAAAAACAAAATGAAAATGTTTAATCAATATTCCACATAAATACAATCTGTGAAGTTGGTCATCTTTCGAAAAACCTACATTCCGATATACTCTGTATAAATATCTAAACCAAAATTTATTTTTCTCTTAACAGAATCTCCAACATTCAGTAAATCTGTCCTATTTTTATTTACTTGCACGAGGAGTATAAGGAAATAAAATAGAGGATAACACAAATCAGGATTTGTCTCGTTATGTCCTTTTTATTTCCAACTTTTCCTATAATTTATTTAAAGTTGCAAGCTTTGTAAATTGCTAAACTCAGTCACATAGACTTGCTTTTATTCTTGCGATTTTTCCACAAGAAAAATTGTCATTGCGAAGTTAGTAAGACGAAATATAATGAGAGTCTATATTTTTTCAACGTATTACATTTTCTTCGAGAATAATATGATTGTTTATTGTTTCGGCCTTTACTTGATGAAAATCCATATTATCTTAAATGAGTAAAACCAAATTTGATAGATTTTCACAAAACTTTTATTAAAAAAAAAAAAAATTAAAATTAAAGTAAATAAGGGTACTTAAGTAATTATGATATCAATCAGATAACAATAAGATAGTATCATTACCGCGATTATCTTACAGAAAACTAGGAAAGAGATTTAATAAAGGTGAGTTATTAATATCTAATTGATCATTTAGTAGGTTATCTGAATTTTTAAATCTATTTATTTCAAGTGTTTCTAAATGGTTTAGTTTAATGCCCTTATTTTCTATTTGTAAAATTTCAAATTTTTCTGTAAAAGAATGATTTTCAGCTAAAATATGATTTGAGTAAGTAGAATTATTTTTGTTTTTTGTATAGCTATTATAATGTTCGGAATAGCGCTTTTGAAAGTACGGCCTGTTTGGACAACTACCACAATTTAAATTATATACCCCCGATTTATTATTAGGATTCATTTTACCCTTATTGTTTTTAATATACTTCCCAAGCGTATTATTGGTTTTGAAAGCTACGTTAATATTTTGGTTTTTTAAATATGATGATACCTTTTCACTAGGAGCTCCTATATATGTAAGAGTCTTATACCTGCAATTTTGATCTTTAATTATGGGATAAACTTGTTGAATAGCATGTTTAAAAAGTTTTTTCTCTAAAATGTTGTCTACTAACTTTGAATTACATCTGGGATAAACAGACGCAGATGTAGTAGATGTAGATAAACAAACGCACGAGATGTAATAGTAGAGTTATACCTATACCTACTTGACAATATGAAAATGATGTTGAAAGACGTTTATTATGGTTTTTCTTGGATATTAGCAAAACATAAAAATGGAATGTTAGTTTTAAATGAACATTTATTCAAATATTTGGTTAATTCAAAAAATAGCAGATTAAAAGATTCATCTTTTTAAAATGTTATATGGTACATTAGAAAAAAAATATTTACTTAAGTTAACCAACAGCAAACCCGATAACAGGACAAAATTAAAACAGTCCAAACTAAAACTAATATAAATATTACCTAAACCAAATACAAATTTACCAACTAATAAAAAACATTAAATATAATTTCTAATTATACAACTTAATTTTATACAAACTATATAATATTAATTATTTACATCCAAATATTCTTCCAAGGCTGGGGGATTTACTTATATAAACATGTAAGTATGACAATTTGTAATTCATGCCTACATTGTACATTTTTCCAACCTCTTGCAATAAGAGTTTTTGATTTTTTTTGAAATCAAGAAATGCAAACTCTTAAATTAGTTTATTAAAACACCATTCAACTGATACCCTTAAGATACCCATTAAACGCCTATGCGATATAAAGAAACAATGCTTTGTCCTCATGTCTGTAATCCTGATTTATTGTGAAAAGTAGTATTCATTAAGTAACACCATGTATAATAATACAGTTGGGGAATATCTTTTACTGCAACGACGTTAATATTAATTTCTTTAATAGAAATTCTTTTTTAATAATTCCATTCGTGTAATTTGTAAATTTTCTCTACAACAACGTCCATATCTCTTAACTTGTCCTCACACCACCAGTAGATAAACAGTCTACCCACATTAAAATTAATTGCAATTCGCCATTTTGTCTCTTTACACTGCTATTCTAAAAACTGCTGTTAATTTTCCTGCTACACAATACAAAGAGAAAATGTAGCACTAGGGTGAGGCGCAGAATGCAACTCTAATGAGAGTAATAAAACTATCTGGAATAATTCTCGAGAGTCGGCAACATCGAGACAAGAAGGAATGTAGCGTGGAACAGAAAAAAAGTCCTGCTGCTAACTGTAAATCGGCGAATCGTTAGTTTCTGCAAAAATTTTCGATGTGTTGTGTCTAGCGATTAGCAGAAACGCACCAGGTCTTTTTTCTCAAGTTACTAAAGTGTTCGTCATGACATTTGTGTTTTTTATCTCTTCTGTCGACAAAAAAATATTTATTTTTGCCTCTTAAAGTTTGCTTTTGTCTGATTTACGTCGATAAGTAAGTTTTAAAGATTTAATTCCATTTTATGAGCAACAGATGGTAGCACTTTGATCAAGGGCAACGGTACTGAGTATTGTGTATCACTGCTGTAACAACCGCTCTTTTGTGTTACTAAGTTAGAAAATTGCATCAAGACAGGATATTGACCAATTCTGTTTTATTTGCGATTAATTTGTTAAAGTATGAAGCAAATATTTTGCTTTGGCAACCAATTTGAAGCTTTATGAAGCTTATGAAGCCTATTTATATTTCTTTATACCACATACAGACAATTTGAAGTTGTCTCAGTGGGTTTTGTGTTTAATTGTTCAACATATGTATTTATTTCAACTTAAAATATATATTAATGTATTACTTGTTGGCAAATAAACTATTTTATTATTATTATTTTAACCTTAAAATCCGGAATCAAGATAAAAAATGGGTACCTCAGTTTGCCTGTGTTGTAATCTATCGTACCCAGGTAGGTACCATAATCATTTATTAATTCCATTTTATTAAAAAACAAAGTTACATTCTTATTAAATACAAAATCCTTCATTTAATAAAATCTCCCAGATAATTAAATCTTATTTACGACACCTAATAAATAATATCTATAACCCAGCCCGTAAGAGATCCAATTTCTTAAAAAGTGTCTGGGAACGCAATCTAAAACCACCATACAATATAAGTTGCCACGAAGAAATAATGATTAAAACTCTTAACGCACTTATCTTAAGTCAGTTTTGAATAGGAACGTTGTTTTCGATACACAAACTTTCCAAGGCAAGTAATAAGTCAGGCACCCCCTATCCACCTAAATTCGTTCACTGACGTTACCAAAAAACTAATTAAATCGTGTATAAAGGACCGATTAAAAGGGACTCGAAAGGCATTAAGAAATCAGACTCAGTCCAGTTGATTTCGAGCTCCAGTCGCATATTCTTCGAATCTAATATAATTCAAGTTCAGTACCTTTCATAAACACACGCAGTTCATATCATACCTTTATCCGACGCCCTTTAGCCAGACCAACTACCTTCCAAACGTTCCCACGTCTCGACGCTCCACGTCTCAATGCTCGACGTCACTACCTTCCTGCGTTTGGCGTTCTGCGTCACGACGCTCCTTCTCCGCCACGCTATTCTAAATTTCGACGCCAACGTCTCAACGTCCCTGCTAATTATCCCGAATACAAAAATATAAAATGTTTGAAATAGAAACCGACGATAATATAAACCCAACGGTCTGCTTATCCGATGGTGAGTTAATAACAACCAAATTAAATTTGTATAAAATGGGAATTTATTGTTGAATAATAATGAGTATTATTGTGTAACTCATTATTATTCAATAATGGTAAATCTTTACATTTGAGGAATTTGTTGCTCGCCGACATCGCATTTAGCTCGTCCAGATTTGTATGCTATAAGCCATATTGCCTTCAAATTAATATATCACCGTAAAAGATAATAAGAGTCTGATTACCGAACTGTCAATGAACCCTCGCGAAAAACAGCTCAGCTGATTGGGTTAAATGACACATCGGACGACTAGACTCACATTTATCCGAATATGCTTGATGTTACTACAGGATTGTTTAAGCTTGCAATAGCTTTTGTCCTCAAAAGGTCATCTTCAGCCAAATAAAATTATAAGTAGAATATACTGCTACGCTCATGCAGGTTACTTCTGGGTAAGGGACCTTATTATATTATTAGTGGTGTTAGGTTTAACATGACTACCAGGGCTGCTGTTGGAGTTGTCCGCATGTCCCCTCTGGCACTCAAGCATTTTTGTCTTTTATTACCGTTGAGCTATGGACTCCAGTTTTCCGAGTATTTGGTCACCAAACCACCGATCCGTAGGTCCTCCTATGCCTAATGACTTTGGTATATAGCGATAAGGACGTTTTTGGTTGTACTTTCGACAGTTAAAGGATCTTGTACTTTTTTTGGATGACTTTTTGATTCCATGTCAACCGGTGGTATTCTTTCATTCTTGTTCCCTGTAATACATTTTTAATACCTGTAAAGCATTTTAACCACCACCTGTATTAAACTATTAACAGTATTTTATTACATTTTTACTTATTAAACATAATTTTTCTAATAGGATGTTTAGTGATTACTTACCAACCAATTAGAATGTCACCTCCCAAACCGATACCGCATTAAGGCCAATTTGATTAATCGGTTATTCTATAACCTAATTTTGCTCCTTAATTTGAAATTAATTAACACATTAATTAACTCATACTTTATGGTAAACAAACTGGAGATATCGGACTATAAATATTTCACCTGCATAAGCAACATCTGCAGTGGTTTTAGACAATGAAGAAATAGTAGTTTATGCAACAAGAGTGGATATGATGGCCATATCTCACGAAGATAAAATTTGAGCACGACGCCATAGGCGGAGTGCTCAATAGTCTGAATGCGATGTGGACAATCCACTCCAATTGTACAGTATATTTCTTCTATGACCTACTAACGAAAATTTACAAATAAAAAATATATGTTTGGTTATTAAGACAAAATAACTAATTTTAAAATAATTTATGACTTTTAATAATCTTTAAAACAAAATAAACAAAAAAAAGATTTAATCTAAAAGTCCTCAGCCGAGGCTCGAACTTGGGTTTCTCGCGTGGAAGGCAGATACTCTCACCACCCATCCACCGGCAGATTTGGGAAACTGAATTGACTTCATAGAGTTTTATTAAAATTAACAAATTATTTATAATTTTTCTTCCCTTCATTGATCATCTCTACTTAGTAGATTTATATAAATTGTTGACTCAAAATAATTTTAATTGCCTGAAGATGACCTTATAAGGTCGAAAGCGCTTGCAATCTTTAACAAATTTCGATAAAATATAATTATAGAGCTTGTGGTTAAGAGTCTTTGTATGTTTTTTTTTTGTTATTTCTACTTAATCTATATTTTCTGTTTTTAGCTTCCAGAATTTTTCTAATAACAGGTACGATTAAAACCCATTATTATTACCCTGATATTACCTGGACCCCTGGAATTCCCGTATCTCCATCTGAATCCATTTTAACGTGATATCAAAAGGTTAATAAAGAGGGCGCCTGAGTAATTTCTAGATCTAAGTCGTCATAGGTGAGTATTATTTTGTTAGATGAAAGAAAATTATATATAAACCTTTACATTAATACTTTATGAACGTCCTGAGAATAAAAAAACAAAAAGCAATGTTAAAATAATAGCTTCCAATTTGTGTTTTATCTCCAAACCATTTCAGTTCTATAGACACCTCCATTCACGCATAATAAAAGTATACACGCACGTAGTGAACGCTTCCTCTTACCCAAGAGACACGGAAATGCTTTCTCCATTCGCAAAATAAAAGAAAAATAACATAAAATACGTTTCCATTTCGGAGTGAAAACATTTCTCAAAGGATTTCTTTTGAATACCGTGAATATACAGGCCAATATATTTTTTTTAATCTCTTCAGAGGCTTGTCCGCGCACGTAACTCGAGAAGTGAAGTGCACGTCTTATGCTGTATATTTAGGGCAGGATATTCACACAGGTTGAACTTTCGAACTGTTGACAAATGAAAGGAATTGGAAAAGGAAGAAGGTAATTTAAATGTCAACTCTGGTTGTGAAGGGGGAAGGTAAAAGAAACTTAGCGGTATATTTTCCATTTTGTAGCAGCTATATACAATACAATGTAAACATTTATGAAAAAAAAAGTTGACTGAACACAGGATAAAAAAATGGTTGCTGCATTACACTGCACGCTTTACATCATTAGTACATTTTTAATCATATACTTGTTACTAGCAAATATATCAAGCTCTCTTGAGTTCAAAACATTTGTTCTAGAAGTTGGCATGTAGAAACTCAAGTAAACTCTTAAATCTGGACGGGGGATTTTTAGATTAATCTAATTTAACCAATCAATATTGTCGACTGAGCCATTTAGAAGATTAAATTGGTCAAAAAAAAAATATTGTCCCAGTTGCATTTTTTTCTGATTCCTACGTATTTTTATGCAAGAAATTCATATTTGCAATCAGATTTGCTCTTTTTTTTTGGAATATAGAGAAGTTATTTTTAAATTTAGTGTTAATATATCGAATAAAGAGCGGAACTTACTATAATTTGCGGCTTTTGTTTCAATATTGGCTAAGATACTTAATATGATGGTTAAATATGAATTAACTGTAGTCATTGTGGATTTAAGTGGTGGAGGTAGTTGCTAACCAGACCTGTCATTCCTAGTAAGTGCGCAGTAGACCGTAAGCGTCGAGTCAATTCACCAGCAATGCTGTTAGCTGTTATCTTTTAATTTTTGCATATTTTGTAAACAAACCTAGTAACAATACCTCGCAAGTGCTTAACTGATCCGGATACATTTTGTTATGTTTGTGGTGACTTGACTTTTAAATTTCAAAGGAGAAACTTCACAACTTTAATAAAAAAGTGTTATGAACTTTATTTTGGTTGCAAAGTAGGTGATCAGGCTCTTCATATTTACTGTGTAACATGTGCTAGACTTTTGACAGGATGGGTAAATGATTGTCGACATATGCCGTTTGTAGTTCTCATCTCATTGTCTGGAGGGAACCAAAAAATCAAGTAACAGATTGTTATTTTTGCTTAACAAACACCACAGGAATCACAGTAAACCAAAACACACTATAAACTATCCAAATTTACCTTCAGCGATTCGCCCAGTTCCTCACAGCGAGCAACTTCCTATTTCGGAACCTCCATTGTCTAGTGACAAATATATGAGCTCTAATGATAATGTAGAGATTAATGCAGATCAACAGAGTCCAAGTTTTGAGGTAGATGTTTCTAACAAGCCTCACCTATTGACACAAGGTTAATGATCCCGACTAAAAGGGTGGAACCTTCTTGACCACGAGACTAAAATATATTATTTTAGAAACCGTCATGAACATTTTAAGGATTATTTTTCGAGAAGGGGATACTGTGTACTGCAATAATGTTCCTGCCGCAATGGATTTTCTTGGTCATATAAAACCAAAAAGTATAATTTCTATTTGTTTTGTTTTCGTAAATTTTTGTAACCAGTTACCATAATGTTAACACTTGCTGCAGTTACAAAAAAATGTCACTTTAAATGTCAAAATTAGAAAAACAATTTTAAAAACCGCTCGCTATGTTTTTTCATATATCTAATATTTCACCGCTACCATGATTTAAAAAAAAATCTGTTATCGATCCAAAGCGGGCAGATATAAGTAAAATTACAATTAAAGCACCTGCATCCCTTCATCAGGTGTTAATCGCCCCATCGAGGGTAGATTACGCTTTTTGGAGTTTGGAGTTACTCGACGTGCCTTTAGGGAATCCGTACTATGCAGCGAGCGAGCCACCACCACCACCTGCTAGCCATTTGGGGCATAATTAATTTAGGAGCGAATGCTGGATAATGGATGCAAAGAGATTTGAGAGGGTGACACAAATATTATAGAGGTGCAAATAGAAATAGTTACTAACGATTTAACTCCTGTTCAGTGGCGGCTCGTGGGCACTAGCGGCAGTGGGGCACACGCTGGAAAGGAATTCCGGGATTCGTTTTTCCCTTAGGAAAACAAGTTCTCCGCTTAATGAAAATAAAATATATTTCAAAACAATCGGAGCAATAACGATTTCTGAATGTGACTACAGGAAGCTAAATGTGACCACTCACAATGCATTTAACTATGTATGTGGCTATTTAATCAAAAAATCATTACATATCCACTCTTGCGAAATTTGCGTAAATTAAAAAATCTCCCAGTGAAAAATTTCTCTTTTATATATTCAAATTAGAAAAAATATTTATATCTCTATTTGATAGTTTGTCAACTAAGCCTGGAATTTCCAATGCATACCTTTTTGAGATGAGCAAAATAGAATTTGGTCATCCTTGCCAACAATTTGCGAAAATGTACACCATTGAATTATTTATAAGACTTAGAATTTTTTATACTCTTAAATATGCAAACAGATATTTAAAATCCTCGAAAAAGTCAGACAAAACCAAGAGAAAAATAAAAATTTTGTCTCATTTATAAATATTATTGATTTTTTTTCATCATAAAAGTTATTTTTCTTTGTAGTTTTATTTCTTAACTATTCCAATAAATAAATTATTATCATAATCCAACAAACGCGCACTTTCAGCCGAAACCGACATCACCTTTGTGAGAGAGCCAGCCGATAAAGATGCATCTGCGTACATTCATATCTGGTCTAGGACAGCGCCCTGCTTGTGACGTATAATTCATCGCATGTGTTCATCTCTTGCTAAGCGATACTGTCGTTGTCCTTGTTTTTCGCATCATAATGAGAAAGAAATAACAGAGGCACACATTTACTGTGCCCTGTGCCCATCTTCTTTGGGAATTCTCGGAACGTCGCTCAACGCCCGGCCGTCCAGTATCGTGCCAACGCGGTTTGTGCTGAATATTAGATAAAATAAGCTCCTGATACTTTATCGTAGATCGAATGTAATTATGTTACAGGTAGTCAAATTAACGTTGTTACTTGGAAATGCGCCAATACAAGGGAAATAATTAAAACGGAAAGAGATATAACCCATTTCTTCAGATTTTATTTAACAAACAGCAATACTTAAAACAGTTTTTTTTTCGTTTATTGACTTTGGTGGAATTTACCAAATTAGAAAGTCTCAGTTTGGGATTTATTTATTTATTTTAATAATGTGTGTTCTGTGTAGGCTTTGATACTGTTTTCCGGCGCCACACAGAGGAGATAAAACTCATCAAAAACTCTAAAATAAAAATTTAGGTAACTGACAAAAATAACCACGGTAAACCTATTGCAATAAATCCTTCTTTCCAAGTCACATTCCTTGGATTGTTTGCGTGATAAAACAAAAGATAGAGCTTGTCAAAAATAGCGTCTTAAATGCGTATATTGCTGTAATTGTTTGAGTGCAATTATTATTGATAAATTCGGTCTATTATTTGTGCTATAATAATCAAATTTACTTTGATAACAATTATGCAAAATAATCGACGTGGTAAGTAGATTATTACTGTATAAAAAAATTATTGCTGTATTTTACTCTTATTCCAAGAAGGCATTTTCATGAGTATAAAAAATTAACAAATTTATTCAGACCTAGGATTTCTTTTAGACAAAAAGTAGCACCGTACTCAGTCTAGATTTTGGCATAGTTTCTTTTAGTGAAGATTCTTATTTGTAGTGGTATATGTAGCACAGTTTTCAAAATATTCAGCGATGGGAACTGCACGTTCAGGAAAGTCCTCACTTTTAATTAAACACAATTACACTGCATATCTGCGGGCTTATTATGATTATTGCTTATGGGAAAAGGGTCCAAATATGTTTACAAAAATTATTGGTAATTCAAACCGTTCCTCGTTTCTTTTGTGCAACGAGTTTACTCGTGGATGTATCAGTTCCGATAAGGTGAGCATCACCAATTTAGCGTCCTTCTAATTTACAATTTCAAACGTAATGTGACTCCGGAGCAACACCAAAAATAACTTCAATCAATGTTTGGGTATAATGCCCCAAGTTGTAGCAGTGTTTATATACATACAGTTCATCAAATTTCTAGAGGTGTTCGACGCCCAGACAGAGAACGCGCTACGTGTGACTAAGATTGTACGTAAGCTATTGTACAGTCTGCTAAACAAGTTATTTTAAATAGTTTTTAATATTTTTAGGTAATTAAATTTTAAAAGTGTGGAATAGTTTAGGGATTAAATTGGTCTGATTGGACTTTCTTAGATCGTTTTTAAAAGCAGCTAAAGATAGTATGTAGAATTGAAAATAATTATTATGCCATAAAAGGTGTTTTGGAATTCCTTCAACCTTTTGAAATTGAGTCAGAAAATATAAATTTTATAGGATAGCGGAAAATACCTATAATTTTTTTGTAGGCCTTTGTAAATCGTGGAAATAGTTTATATTTTATTTCTACCTTATTAAGGAAAATGGTACCTATTATTAATAACGGTTGTTTCTGAAACATTACTAAAATTTTCGAAATTTTGTTTTTCTACAAAATAATAAACTATACTATTTAGAAAAAAATTTATTTCTCTTATAATTTTATAAAAAATAACAGGGGAATATTTACATTTCTTGATCTATTAAACAAAACGATAAATTATCTCGACGAATGACACCATGTTCTAGTACGGAAGCTAGCTTTACATTTTTGTTGGTGGTTTCATATCAATTTTTTGTAATTGTAGTTTACACGTACATATACCTCTTAACACTTGTTTGCTTTATTAAAAAAGTGTGTTGTTGTGATTTACGTCGAAATAAGTCAAAAACAACTTGAAACCCCATATAAAATCAAAAAGGAGAAACGGAAAAAAATTGAGCCTGTAAATGAACACAACTCAGAAACAAAAATAGTTATCTAATAATAAAAAAATAAAATTTGATTCTTGTGCATCTTCGTTGTAAAAATAGATAATACTTTTTTGATCTTAGGTACAGATATAATTTTAATGGTCTTCCGAAAAACTTTCTTCAGTTTCCATATCAGATTCAAAATCAGTCTCACTGTCACTGTTTAAGTTAATTATAAATCTATCAGTTGCCTCATCCAAAGTAACTTCTCTGTCATAAAATTTAGATTCCCACATTTTAGCATTATTACAACGAGATTGCCACTCCTCTTTAGAAAACGTATCAAAAAAGTCTTCACACAACAGTTGTACGTCTTGCCTCTTAAATGTAGTGTTGTTACTAGCTACATATTGTTTCAATGATGCCCAAACTAATTCAATCGGATTAAGATCGGGATGATACGGTGGCAAACGCAAACAACTAAAACCATGTTCATTTATCATTTCTTCAATTACATACCTCTTAAATCGTGACTTATGCAATAGCACTAAACTGTATAATTGCGTTTTGAGCATATCCTCTTCGTAAGCAATATTATGATTCCTTAACCAATCCTACATGTCAGCTTTTTTAGAAGTTGACGTTGGTGCTTTATTTACCTGGACATTATGGTAAGGAGCATTATCAACAATAATGACGCTTCTTGGAGGGAGGTTCGGAAACAGCTTTTCTTTCAACCAGTTAGAAAAATTATTAAAATTCATTTCATCGTGGTAGTCTCCACTTTTAGTTCCAGATTTGAAAATTAACCGGGCATTCGGAATAAGGCCCATTTCACCTCCTGCATGGACAATAATTAATCTATCACCTTTATTAATTGGTTTCTTTAATCCCTCATTTGAATTATCACTCCAAGCTTTCTGGTGTGTGTGGGAGGCATGAATGTATGTTTCATCTAAGTAGACAATTGGATGGCCCTCTGCTCGATAACTTTTTAAACGAATCAGATAGTCTAAACGTAGCTTTTGAATATCAAACCTTTCCATTAATATTTTTCTGTTTGTTTTTGTTTTCCGCCAACGAAATCCTAGCGACTTTATTATTTTTCTTAAACTTTCATAGCTTCCTTTGTACCCTGTAGCTTCTCTAAATTTAGTCAGAATTGTTTTTAATGTTGGAACAATATTTTCCGAGATTAACATGAACAGAATAATTCTTTTTAAAATACCTTTGTCAGCTTCATCTATATCATTAACTGTTTTTGGTTTTTTAATGGTTTTTCTTGGTGATGAAAATTCCGATATCTCACGGTTATCGATTCTTTTTTTCTCTCCAGAAATGCGGACGACAGTGTTTTTAGATACTCCTGTGGCTGCAGCAACACGATCATTTACATTTTTAAATGGTATTGAAGGTGAATTAAAGTTTCCTTCTCTTCTCATAAACTCTATAACATTGGCTATTACTTCGCGAGATTGACTGTTAATCACGCGGCCTCTAAATTTGCTATTAAACTCCATACTTAGGTTCTATTAAACTGTAATGAGCAAAAAACAAACGAAAATAAAAGAAATGTTTTAGCGAAATTTACATCTGACATTTACGTCTGAATAAAATAGTGAAATACTTGATGCGCAGAGTGTACTTTCATTGCGTAAATCCGTCGGCCCCGCCAACCGATGCCTCTCAGTAGTGCTTTCTCTGTCTAGCCGTCGAAAGCCTCTAGAAATTTGATGAACTGTAAATGGTATAATGGCGTCTAAAATTTATCCAGAAAATGTGATCGCCGTTGAAAAAATAATAAAGAATGACCGTCACATGTTTTCATATCGTCTCAATTATCGGATATATTGTACTTTGACCCTGTATAGTTAGCACTCAATACAAACCGACTCAAGCACAGATGAACGTACAAAACCGCTTAACACAAGCATTTCTGTGGCTCGTTCTCATCATATTAATGGCTCATTCCAAGGCTCTAATGCAGCCATAAATCAATCAACTGGAATTTATTAACAACTGCAATCGTAGCACAACAATTTACCATCTGGCACCCGCCCGTCTTTGTTCAAGTCCCTCGTAGGCACGTTACCTTTTGTTCGGTCCTTCCTGCCGAATTTGGAATCCACGTCAGGCCGAGATTTACCGAGGGAAAGTGTTTTTTGAAATTCCTGTTCCGTTTCGTTGCTCGAGAATTTGATTTATGGGGGAAATTAATAGTTAAATTTTGGGGATTGAGATCGCTAGGTAAATACGGTTAAATTTGGGAAATTAGTTCTCTACTTTGCTACTGGGACAGTATGATTGTAATCACAGTGGCGTAGCCTCTAAGATATAGTCTATGTTAAAGAAAATTATACAACATTGAATAAACTATTTGAATTCAGCGCACGAGAAAGGGTATACATTATGTAAAGGCATCGTACATTGTAAAGATGTTTTCAACAGGACATAACGCGGTATTTCAGGAGGAATTTGCAGCGGCCTGTATCATAAATTTAAAAAGGGTTGCGAGATATGTTAAAACGTAAGACAGAGACAACAAAAAAAATCGACAAAAAGAATACAAATTTGAGGGCGCTTGGCACCCCTTCAGCTATCTGACGATTTGATTTACCTCATATGTGACCTACAAAGAGGTGATACGTAAATTTTCAGCCGGAGGTACGTAGGTTTTTTTTTTCAGGTATTTTTGACGTCACGTTTGTAGGGGTTCTTAATTAAATCTTTGCAGATGACACTTCCTGATGGTCCCGTTAACCTCTTCACAAAATTTTAGTCGGAGGTACGATGCGGCCGATAGACTGAGGTCTATTAAGAAGTTTACTAATTTGGCCCAACGTGTAAAAAAATAGATTACAATTTGATACTCAACGTTTTCAACCCTTACAGTTTCTGAGAATTCAAATATCTTGTGTAGATCGTTCAAAAACTTTAACGCCATACCCTGTTTATATCAAATATTATTTCCAGTTTTCTGAAAATATATTAATGTTGTGCAAACATAAAACTGCTTATATCGTAACTTGAAATAATGTAGGAAGAAGCTCGTTAGAGATATGAAGACGTTATCGAATTATAGACATCAACAGAGGCATTTAAAATAGTTTCGTGGGCAGGTTGGCAATCATCGTTAAGGACTATCGAATTTACTCTGCCATTTCAGAGTTGTTTCTCCATTTGGAGAGCACGCTATTAGAAATAGTAATTGGAGATAGTTTATCTTTATGTTTATTTATAGAAGAGACGTAGACAATTTTCTTTTGAATGTTATTTATAGCATATCAAATCATTGAACCAAAAATATTTCATAGTTTATAAATAAAGTTAATGAATTTAATGATAGATAAATATGAAATCTCTACGATATTGTTTAAATCGTTAAAATTAGGTTTAATTCTACATGTTCTAATTTATATGTGACTAATAATCTGAACGTTATTATAAAAGTAGCATGTAGTCGAAGCAAGTGTCAGAACTAGCCCAGATCGGGTTCTCGGAGGTTTTCTAGGTCGCTCATCACGATTATGATGTCTAAATTGACCCACAGCCGACCTAGAGCTCAGGAACGTCGACGAACGTCATCTTCGTCGGACTCTCCCAAAATTCACGCGGGGAAGGAGGGCAACTAGGCGATCGGGATTTTTTTGGGTCGCTGAATCCAAATATGGCATCGGCGAATACCCCCCGGACACCTGGTGCGCCCAAACCTCGACCTGGACGTCATCTCCGAGAATTTTCCTCACAATATCGACAAGAACAACCCGAAAATGATTGAGCGGAGTTTTTTGGGGCGCTGAATCTAAATTTCACGTCGAAAACGACCCCCTGAACACCTGGTGCACCGGAACTTGGCCCTGAACGTCATCCCCGAGGGGTTTCCAGACACAATTGAAACAGACGAACCGAAAATCGTTCCGGGGATTTTTTGGGGCGCTGAATCCGAATTTTACGTGGAAAACGACCCCCCGAACACCTGGTGCGCCCTAACTTGGCCCTGAACGTCTTCACCGAGGTAGTACGAGATATGGTATTAAAAAAATATATACCTTCATCTGCTATTTTATGATGACAAAGATTATATTAGATAATATGCACATTGATAAATCGCAAATGGGTTGTCTAGCTAAATCACGGACTAATACTAACTTTAATTCATTTTTTGATTAACTTCTCCGATTATGTTATTTCCCTTTAGTACAACTATAGAGTTGCCAGGTACAAACAAGTAAACAGGCGTTATTAATACCTCATCGGTTATTTAATTAAACTTTTTATAAAATAAAATGTTTATAATTAATAGATCGTTTAAAATACAATTTTATTTTTTTTGTTTTCCATAATAACATTTGAAAAATATATAAAAAAGTTTGAATATTACAATTTTAAGGGTGAGTTCACCAATGAGCCAACGCATCCATCGGCTTTAAAAGCCGATGGATATGTGATGGATGAATGGCAGGGAGAGTTAATCAATTTTTTTGAATGTATGAACACGATTATGTAGACAAAAGTTAACCTACAATATAAAAGTATAAATATAAAACGGCTACAGAAAAGATAAATTACTGTTAATTTAAATTAAAATGGATTTAATTTTTAAAGCGGTATCAAACTTCAAATTTTTCATTTGAGAAAGGTCGTTCGTTCTTATTCAGCGCAAATACCTTCCACCAGAAATTAATCAGTGACGTCATGGCATTAATCACTGATGGAACAATTGTTGAATAAAAGAACACATCTTATCTTTAATAATCATACCCTTTTGGTACACGAGCGCCATTCTGTCCGCCTTCTGAAACCTTATTTACAGTTTTCTAGTGGACACTTGCACTTATTTGTTAACGAACGCATTCATGCACGAGTTCTTAGACAAGGAAAAAGTCTAACCACGAGTGAGATTTACATCAGTATGAAGCTGTATGATCAAACCTAGTGTATTTTATTTGGTCAGTCACTACAGACTTTAACACTCTGTAAAAACTCATATGTTTATCAGTCAAACAGAATAATAAACACCAATATTCAAATTTCTCTAAAACAGGTAAATTTCATCTATATACACATTTTTGAATTTTTCTGTAAGTACAAATTATCTTTTTATACATATTCTACTAAATATTATCAACAAAATTATTAAGTATTATAAAAAATAAATATAGTTTGAAGTTTATTAATGAATTTTTGACAATTTGTGATTAGATACTTCTGGTTATTGATTATCTCTATAACTCATATGCAAATTCTACTTCTTTCTAAAAATCATCAAATTTTATTGTTGTTATGTTTCCTACTTTGAGTTCCAATTAAACATCCGAAAATATCTTTTTTTATGGATATTGGTAAGGGGACCACTGACACTTTTGGTGTGTTATTTGCAAAACGCAAAATTACGAATATTTCATTCATTCTTACCTCGTAAAACATGAAAATACTTTGATACAGTCTCTGTAGCAATGAAGCCCTCAACGACAACGTCTTCAAAACGCCTGTGTAGAAAATTCTGTCAAAAAAGCGCAAACTTGAAACTTTTAAGATATTATTTTCATTAAAAGTTAATAGAAAAAAGTTTACTGTAACCTTCTCGAAATTAGGCTCACAGTACCTTCTTTCTTGCTGCCAGGATATTCCACCTTCAGTTTGATTGCACCAAATACAAGAATTTTATTTTCCAAACTTGAAGATTTTCTGCCACTACCAAGATGGCAGCAAACTGTTTCTATTAGCAATTTATACATCGGTTTTTAAAGGCGTCGTCAGCAAGTGATTCACTACTGGTGCGTCTGCAGCAAAGTATTTTAATCTTTTACATTTACAAGGTAAGAACTAATGATTTATAATCTAATGTGTACTTAAAGAGTGTATCTGGCTCCCCTGCTATATAGACTCGATGACAGTTGTTAAAAGTATGTGGTTAAAAGTAACGATGACAAGGGGTAATCATGGTAGTCAACCCTTGGAATATTATATGAGTTACCCCAGGCGAGGATAAGAAAGTAAGTTATTTGGAATATTACTAGATTCAAAATCGCGCAGTTTTTCACGCGTGAGTAATGAGAAATTGTCAAACAACGGGAAATGTGGATAGGTAATAATATTTAGATAATACTTTAATTATTGAAACTTGCATAAAGTTGGCACAACTGTTTGACAATTGACACTAGTGACGTCACGTCGATGCAAATTTCAAATTTTCCAGGTAGCTGCGATGATTGTAACCCGCTTCAAGAGTGATAATGAAAACGTCATTGTACAAAGTGGCATTTCCAGGCGTTGAACCACAACTAGAAAAAATTCTAGAAATATAACGAAAATAATGGAGTTTACAATGCGACTAAGAAAAATTCCCTCGCGGACGAAAAACGACGAAATTATAGCGACCAATAACAAAAGTTCGAAAAAGAGGAAAAAAAGTTCCAGTTTTGTGTGTAGGAGGTGCGTGTGCAGTGGGTTCCAGGTACATACTATCAAAGTTTATTTATATATGCGTTTGCTATGAGTTGCTACCATTTTCTTCAAAATTAAAATATTCTGTTCGCTAGGTTTGTTCTTGTTCTTAGATTGAAACCCATTTTGAAAAACTATGCATACAGTGTGTACATATGTCGGAGTTAGTACATAGGAGGCTTATCCTTTCATCTCGTATACCACTAATGGCTGATTTAGTGGTCGCCAAACCTGCTAGTATAAAAATAATTGATAGGCTGTTCTTTAAAAACTTACATTTCCATAATGTTCGATGCAAAAGTTGGAAGCACATCAAATTCAAAACAATTTATATAGGTATATTTTTCTAAAACCTCTGGTAGTAAACAGTTAAAACAGCAGTGGGATCCTCAACTTTTGATGTTGAGTTCGCACACAAAAAACCCTGTACAGTTCAATAGTACCGAGGTATATGTCGGAGCTCTTAAGAGCAACTAAGATTAGGAATACGAAACATTGTATACCAGAAGACTAAACGAAAAGAGGGAATATATAACCCTAAATTTTTGAAATGAAACAGAAAGGTACCCATGATATATTACTAAAATTAATATTTAATAACAGGAAATCATCAAAGAAAGTATACAGTAAGGAAACCATCTTGCTTTTCCTTTCAATGTCATTGGCAGTTTCAGATATTGTTTTGGCTTGCAAACTTTGGCTTTCTTTAAACTATCTATAGGTTTCTGCTTGGTTTCGAAGCAAATTTTCATGAATATTAACTATTTTTTTTGACCTCTATGTTTGACATCTCGTTTTCTCATTGAGTGTAGCGCAAAGGAGACTTATGTCGATTTCTGCTAGTCCTTTTTTAAGATTTTTCTGCCAGTTGGGCCTGTTAAAAGTAAAAAGTTAACCCCTTATGTTACTCACTCATAATATTAGACCAAAGGCAAGAATTGAGTTTAGGTAAACAGGTGACAGTATTCCAGACAAATAGAAGCAATACATCACTGCATAAAAGACTTACTAAGACAAGGTAAAGGAAAAAACCATTATCATACACTCTGATAGATAAGTGTCGGTAAAATCAGTCAGTTCCATGCATGTAGACTTAAAGCTCATATGGAACTCTTTGGAAGTAGTAATAGAGTTGGGTAAAGGCCACAGTGGACATAAGACCAATGAAAAGGCTGATTTACTAGCTCGAAAAGGAATCCTAAATATTTTTTTGGCCCAGAACCCTTCTCGGGTATCACAAAACATGTACAAAGCAATTAATGTTAATCAAATCCCAAGAATGGTATAACAATTCACTAGGCCATAGAGTTCATCATCAGAACTCACCAAGCATTTACTAAGCTAGTACATAAAAAATACTAGAAAACTAGTAGGCCTATTAGGCATTGTAAGCTTAAAAGACAGATTATATAATATCAGCCTGGCAGAAAAGTCCTTGGGTCAATTCTGTTAGAAAGAGAATAAAACTGTAGTGTCCGTATTGTGATATTGCGAAGGTCTATCGAGACTAAGATTCTTTTCACTTGGAGAAGAAAACCCAAGGAAAATACCAAACTAGACAAAGTACTTTAATTATTGATCAAAAATAGTTACAGTAGATAAGAAAGGAGGAGAAGGGGTGCTACATGGTCCACAGTCCTAACAAAATCTAATTTATTTTACTCAAAATTATTTCCATAGTGTTGTGTTTTGCCTGATTTTTGGCCGTCCTGTTAGGCTTCCCACATTCATTAAAACACTACAATGTCGATTATAACTATATCGATTATAACTATATCACTACCTGCAGTTTTAGTAACAACGAAATTATCTAATTTCTTCTTGATTTAGTTAACATCATTTGTATTGTAGACTAGCGTGTTTGATTTTCCGCCAGTATGGTCAGAATTCAGGAAGAAATCACAATTATGCGATGGTCTTGTCAAGTGCGAGGACGGTACGGAATTTAAAATACACAGAGCCATACTGGCTGCCGTCAGTCCTTACTTTAAAGCCTTGTTTACGAATTCGATTAACAGAGATCAAAAGGAAGCCAACGAGGCTAGAATCAGTATACCGGCCGATATGTTTCAGATCGTTTTAGGTAAGATTTGTTTTACCATGATCATATATTTATAAAACACGTCAATTTAGGGTATAGGTTATGTTTATAGTATAATTTAAACTTCAGTATAACCTTGAGTTTAAACTGATAATCAATCTTGAAAATGTAGGTACGTTGTGAAAATTTCTGTTAAACTATTTGTGGCTAACTTTATGATACATAGGTTGAGTATTTCTATTGAAATATATGCCAATTTGTTCAAGAATACATCTATAGACGTTTTTAATATCCTAAACCCATTTATGATTTCTAGGACTATCCCGATTTCAATTGTCTCAATTCGTCCTCCAAAATGTCTAGATTCTTTTTGGTTCTCAATTATATTTAAAGGCTGTGTCACAAAATATTGACGAACAAAGTAGCGTGAGTTAAAATAACGTGTATTGTTTGAGAGTCAAATGAAAATGGTATGTAGCGCTCGAATGAAATAGCGCCCAAGAAAATAACGCCTACTCAAATTAGCGCGTTACTAAAACAGCGCCAGATTGAACTAGTGTTTATTAAAATAACTCTAGTTAAAACATAGATAGAACGAAACAATTATTTAATGAATTAACGCCATTTCGATAAGGCGCTATTTTAATAGCGTTATTTCATTCGGGTGCAATTTTAATACGCGCTATTTCGTGACAGAGCCATATTTAAAATATATAGATCGTCTTTATTATTAAACATAATTTCTTTGAATTAAATTTTGAGGTTAATGATTGTAAAAACATAATAACATTAACAGAAACATCTTACATTATACGCTGTGCGCATGTGTTTAACTAAAGCCTGTAATTTAACTGGTGTTCTATGTACTGGTTAATAGTTAAGGTCTATACAAAGCATCTTGTTGCTTAAACTTGGGTTTAACGGGAATTTGTAGTTGTTGAACCTATAGATAGATATGTCTGGTTTGATTCCGGCTCGGAGCAAGTGGACTTTTCATATTTTCATTAATTTTTTTTTCATCCTTGTGATTATAGATATCATAATTTCTTAGAGAAAATTCTGGAAATAATTTGCGAATCTTCAAATGAAAAAACAATTTGTTCACTTATTGTTTATTTTTTAGATTACGCATATACAGGATCGTGCAACATAACGAAATCCAACGTAAAGGACCTTTTGAAATACGCCGATCAATACCAAATACTGGACGTAGTTCAACTTTGTTGTAATTTTTTGATGGATGAATTATGCCCGGCCAATTGTTTGGAAATACTCAAATTTGCCAGTCAATATTTTTGCAAGGACTTGATAGAGAAGGGGAAGCTTTACATTAGACATAACTTTCCTAGGCAAATATATACATTTGATTTTATCTAAAAGATATAATTTTTTTTGAATACGAAACTGTTAATTGTAGGTTATTAAAAGATAGTTATGAATTTTACAATATACCGTCTCATCACTTGGAAGCCATTTTGAAAGACGATGAGCTGAATGTTAAAACTGAAGAAACGGTGTTTGATGCTGTCAAAATGTGGATATGTTATTCGCCTCTCAAAAGAAAGGTTCATTTGTCCAATTTGGTTAAATGTATTAGGTAAGTTACCATCATTATGATGATCATACCAGTTTTTGATTTTATGAAAATTTAAGAAAAACAAAAGTAAGTTAAATTTTATATCAAGGAAAAAGTTTAAAAACGTTATTCACTTATTTCTTAGTTTCACCCCTTAAGCACTCTCTAATTCTTCTTAAAAATGTCAAATGACAACCCATATCTTGTGATATGAAGTGTATCTAGTTTAATATCGGAAGAAACTCTGAGAGATGCAAAGAAAAACTGAATGAGATTGGCGAGAAAAATACAGTTACTCTCACTTAGGTCCCGGGATTTAACGGGGTAAAGGGTAACGAGATTGCAGATAGTCTCGCAAGGAAAGGGGCTTAAACACCCTTTGTGGAACCTGAGCTGTTTTGCAGTAACACAATATTAGAAAAAATTTAAAAGAAATGGGCAGCAGAAGAACCGATAATTGAAACAATTGATCGGGAGTAAGACAGGCTAAAATACTTCCGGGTGACTATAACCAGAAAGGATTGCCCAGACAGCACAGCAAATCCTTTGGATATCTACTGCACATCCTAATATCCAGTGAATGTCCAGTCCATGGTGGATATCTATTTTATATCCATGATATGTAATTTATAGACATGCAAATGTCCATAAATAATAGTAATTATATAGTAAATGATTAAAAAATTACGCCATTGTGCTCGCCATTGTGGCTAATAGTACTGTTCAGATATTTAAAATAAATTTTTTTAAGGTGTATTCAATATCCCATGGACATCCGCTAAATATATCAAAGTCTAGATGTTATTTGATTTTGCTTACTAAGTATAGATGGCGATACCACTTTCGCATCTACACATGCTCGGCCCGCCGTAATTGAGTTCGATCGAAATTTGTGTTCTAATCAGACTCCATTAGAGACTGGAGTCGAGAATTTCCATTTATTGCTGAAGAGTCCTAATAAGGATGACTTTCTCCTTAGTGGGCAAAATCAAAGGCAGAGTGTTGAAAATATTTTGAGTGTTGAAAATATTTTTTATCTCTGCTATTTTCTTTCGACGTTATTCAATAATCATTGATTACTTATGAACCTCTACTAAAGATAAAATATGTTGCTGAATATCCGAATATCTTCTATATCCTGGGATATAGACGGACATTTGGATGGATATCCATTTTGGATATATTGAATATCCATTAAAATATATTCTGTGGATATCTCTGGGATTTCTTGTATTTTCTGGAAGATACCCATTAGATATTTTGCTGGATATCCATTAGGATATCTTCTATATTCTGGATATAGACGGACATTTGGATATCCATATTAGATCCACGGAATATTTCTGATATCCTCTGGATATATTGGATATCCACAAAAGATATTCTGTGGATATCTCTGGGATTTGGTGTGTTGTCTGGGCGATAGCTTGTATCCGTTTGAGCATTGTAACAGGGATCATGACAGGGCTCCTTACCGGGTATTGCCGACTCAAAGGACAAGTAAACTAGGACTAGCAGAAGATAGTGAGTGCAGATTCTGTGAATACAAGGATGAAATCAAATAGAAGAGTGCGATCTACTTAACTTTTAGGTTGATGTGTATTAATACCCCATGCATAATAATAACAACATCGCAAGATAGGAATTGTTGTTTAATACGGGTTAGGTTAGAATAAGATTTTTTTACTTCCCTCTTAATATTAAACTTGAGAGGTTTTTTGTTTTTCTTAAATTAACGTAAAATCAAACGTAATTTCCAAATGACAACTCTGTTTGCAATAAAAAAACATTTCTTTCAGGTTGGGTACGCTGACTTATGACAGCGTCCTGGAAATATCCAGGTGGCACCTCATCGACGAAAACGCCGAATGCAAGGAGTACCTACAAGACGTGCTGGCCGTTCTAGGAGGATTAAATCAGGACGACGACGTGGATTACATACACAACTACCTATTTAGGCCGCGAATACCGTTCACCGTTGTGTTCGCGGTAGGAGGATGGAGCGCGGGAAGCCCGACGAACTTTTTGGAAACTTACGATAGCAGAGCTGACAAATGGTTGTTTTCTTGCGATACGGATTCGTCTCCGAGAGCTTATCACGGGCTATGTAATTTAAATGGACTCATTTATATGATAGGTAAGTAGGTACACTTCAAAGTCTGGCGTGGCTTAAGGATCTTCTATACATTACTTCCTGTTTATTATCCTGATGGACGATATTTCACTGCTTTAAATTTCGTACTTGATAATGAATGTTATTATTTCTGGCATTTCAGGTGGATTTGACGGCAACGAGTACTTCAACACCGTCAAATGTTTCGATCCAGTTCATCACAAATGGAGCGAACGATCGTGCATGTACTATCCGAGGTGCTATGTCAGCGTGGTGGTCCATCATGGTAAAATATACGCCATGGGCGGTTATAACGGTAGAACCAGGATGAATTCAGCTGAAAAATACGATCCCGAAAAGAACCAGTGGGAACTGATACCGCCAATGCAGAAACAGAGATCAGATGCTAGCGCTGGCACTGTCCAAGACAAGATCTATATCGTTGGAGGTTAGTATATAGTGCAATTATAATCTAAGGCGAAGATAATCAGAATATTTTTCTCAGGCTTCAATGGTCAAGAGGTCATGAACTCCGCCGAAGTGTACGACACGGTGACCAGACAATGGTCCTTTATATCACAAATGAACTCCGCCCGTTCGGGAGTCTCTCTGGTATCATTCCACAACACCTTGTACGCCATCGGTGGATTCAACGGCTACACCAGACTGGCTAGCGGAGAAAAATACACGCCAGACGTTTCGGACGGTTGGACGTCCATCTCCGATATGCTGACGCCGAGAAGTAACTTCGCCACCGTCATTTTGGACGATTATATTTTTGTGATTGGGGGATTCAATGACAGATTTGTGTCAGGTTAGTAAAGGTATGTTTGTTGTTGCGTTAAGCCGATTAATTTTGATTGGTTGTTTATGTAGTTTAACAGTCACTATTCCCTGCGCGAAAAGGGACTTGTCTCTATCCTGGTGATTTATTTCACAATTCCTGAAATGTGTTTATCATCTACTGCATTTTATTGATGATTGTTCTCAAGACACCGCTGGTTATGGGATAGTCACTTTACAGATCCGGTCTGTAGGTAGCCTTTAAAAAGAGCCTTAGTCATCTCTAGCCATCAGTATTGCTTCTTTTAATCATTATTATTTATAAACTAGTTTTTATAGACTGTCGTTTGTTAGTAAATTAATTATTATAGTTACTGTATGAGCATTATTCAATGCTCCCTAAATATCTATAAGAGGAGCTATTGCTATTTATTTGGACTTCAGAAATAATAACGTAATCATTTTAAAATTACAAACACTGTTTAAAAACGTACCATTTTTGAAAATGGAGCTTACCTGTCATTCTTGTCAGAAAACTGTATTTAAATTGGCATCAATGATACTATACACTATACAGCACTCGTTTATTTGAATTATAATTTAATAGTTTATGCACAGCTTATACAATACAGCTAAAACACTCTCTTGGCGGCAACGGTTTGCGTCGATTTCGTCGCGCATCGCTTAAGCTCCGCCTTCGAAGGGAAAAGACGGTTTTGGCGTTCAGAATCGTACTTAGGTAAGGTGTTGAGTCGTGCGTATAATTTCGTTGATTGTATAATTTCGTGGAGCCTATAATTTCGTTGATTTTGTTTGAGTTAAAGGTACTGTTATTATTTTGGTGACTCTTTAGCTGTGAGTAGAATAATTAAAAAAAAAAAGACCTCATTCTGTTTGTGCAGTCAAAATCTGTTTTAATAAGGGTTATACCTGCAAAAAAACATTCTTTAGTTTTCCCAAGGACCCAAACCGATAAGTACCACATTATAAAAAATTTTCATTGTTAAAAATATAATTTATACAGGGTGTCCCATTAGTGCGTTATTGTTCATTATTTTGTTGTAGACACGCAATAAAGTTTTAAATAAAAGTTATATGAATTTGAAAAATACCTACATATTTTAAAAATATCTCTGGATATACAGGGTGTCACGTTTTTGCCTGGCAAATTAAAATGTATGTTTTTTAAATGGAACACCTTGTATTTTATTTTATGATGAAATTATTAACACCCTAAATTATTGTAAAGACGAATTGCTACAGAAAAATTTTATCAGGTATGTGTGTGGTTACCTTTTAACAAAAGCCTTGCGGATCCACTCCTGCGATACCTGTCTTAAATATAACAAAGATCACGTTGAATTAGATGATTTTTCTTTTTATTGCTTTTTAAAGGCATATGATAACGCCAATTCAGATACATTTGGAAATATGCAACTGTCAAATGATGAATTTGTAGAACTAATATTCAATATTGAAAAGATATTTCAAAATAATTTTGAAGAATTGGCTACAAAAAATAACATTTGTACCACACTTTTAGAATTAATTAACCCAATACCCTTTAGTCATCCATGCTAACGTTTTCCAAAAGAATAACTTATTTTATTGTATGTTTAATCTCAATAACTAAAAAATATACTGACAATTAGTTTGACAGAATTGTCATTTATTTAAAATTTTAAAAATAATAGCAGTCGGTTGATTAAAATATGAACGGTGATTGGCGAATTTATTTTTTTTGCAGTGTTCTCACTACCTAGAATGGATATGAAATATATTCGTTCAATTGAAGGCAATAGCATACTTTTTCGTTTTGTAATCTGTGCATGGATATTAGCCAATCTACGCACATATTACAAAACGAAAAAGTATGTTATTGCGTTCAACTACGAATATATTTCATATCCATTTTAGGTAGTGAGAACACTTTAACAAAATTAAAACTACAAATCACAGTTCATATTTTGGTCACCCAACTCCTATTATTTAAAAATTTTTAAATAAGTGACAATTCTGTTAAACTAATTGTCAATATATATTTTAGTTATTGGTATTAAATATACATTAAAATTTTTGGTGTAGACTCGATAAATAATAGCATTTTTGTTTTTATTGTGTCCACATTTAAAAAAAAATAAATTTTAATCAAACTACATGATACTAATTTAATTACGAGTATTAAAACTAAAGTCCTGAAAGTTTCGGTGAAGATGAGGACAAAGCATCTGCCTTCCACGCGAAAAGCCCGGGATCGAATCTAGGCCGAGGACTAATTAATTTTTAATGTTTATTTTATTTTAAAAATTAGTCAACTTCGTAAATTATTTTAAAATTAGTTATTTTGTCTAAATAACCTAAAATAATTTTTTAAATTTGTAGATTTTCGTTAGTGGGTCGTAGAAAAAATATACTGACCATATCGAGTGGATTGTTCATATCACAATCAGACGATTGAGTACTCCGCCTACGACGTCGTGCTCAAACTTCGTCTTTGTGTAATATGGCTATCATATCCACCCTTGTTGAACAAACTACAATTTATTTGTTTTCTTGGTTTAAATTTTACATCAGAAATAGGAACTAAATTAATTTACTTTTCAAGTTTTCTTGTAAAAATCGATATTACTTTCTCCAAGTACAAATTTAGTACCTACCTAAAATAAGTACTAATTATGTAATATCGTGTAATATTGTAATTTAAATTTCACATTACTATAAAATTTCAAAATTCCCTACTTCGGTATGGTCAGATAAAAATTGAATATATTATATTAATAAAAATTGTCAATGTATTACTTCTACAAATCTGTATTTTAATTAATAAGAATACATCTAAATATAACCAATATTGTTAAAATAAAAGCACAAATTCTTTATAATTCCAAAATACCATAGAGTTCCCAGACCTCAGTCGAAGCATTCGTTTATCTAGGTATAAACCCTTTGCGCGAATAGTAACACTTTCCAGAGACACGGGGTACCACTTGATTTGCATCCACGAGCGTGACACAATTCTTTAACAATTGAAGCCTTTGGTGTAAAAAGGATCCAAGCCACAATTTGTCGTGAAGTGACTGTTTTAGCTCAAAACATTTGTTAACGAGGATTTTACTAGCCACATACAAATTATTTTACCTCTAATCCGAAAGATGTGCTATTTTTCGCAATATTTAAATTTAAATAATTTGTTTAATTATATTTGACAGATTTAAAACAAATTAAAAATTTAATTTTCCATAACTTACTTAATATGGCATGTAACAAACTCATTACGCCAAGGTTTTCAATTTTTTCAATAATAAAAAAATTGTTTAATCCGGGCCCGACTTTTCCCTCGAATCTAACAGAGATAGCACCATTCCGTCTTGCTTGGTTCTCGACCGCCAGATCAAAGACGCCGAAACGGAGTTGTATTGTATAAGCTGTGGTTTATGTTTATTTCATTTTTAGGTTCGACAACGATAAACTACGTGGAATACTTCGATACGGAATCGAACGAATGGTTCGATGCGGCATCGATGAACGTGAGCAGATCAGCGCTGAGCGCGTGCGTGGTGCACGGGTTGCCTAACGCTAAGGAGTACACTTACCTGAGGGCCAGTATCTCGCCCCTTGGACCGGGGGCCGATTGTGGGAACAACCGATGACGGATGAATTTTGTTTTAATTTCAATTTTATGTGGTCTACGCCTTTTTATCTATACACATTCTTTTACTGGTTTATTTCATGCTGATGAAATTTTGTCGCTGTTGACAATAAAGTAATTTGAAGTTGGGTGTAATCACGTCTTTTATTTTAACCTAATTTTATTTCTTTATACACTTTTTAATAACCTTTGTTATTTGTAAACGGCCAAAGCAATTCGAGAATTATATTTAATTTAGACTAGCGCTTAGATACATTTATATCAAACGTATTACTTACCTTAAAGGGTCTTAATCCAATTAGAAACAAAATATGAGCATATAAGACTATAGTTTTTTCAGTCGTGAATTCAGGCTTTTCTAATAGACACTTTTGGGGAATATTTTTAGGGTTAACTGGGCGCCAAAAATTCTCTTTTTATTTTTAAAAAGCTAGTTGAGAATTATAATTACCAAAATTAACTGATTAACCTAAAGTTATATATAATTTTAGCAAAAAGAGATTAAAAAAAAAATATAAATAAATTTTGGTTTATTATTTAACGGATGGAAATGTTTTAGTATACATTTTTACAAATACCGCAATCAAAATATACGAGTCATATTAAAAATCCAAATGAAGAAATAAGCAAACTTTTGCAAACACTAAATAATTATCCAATAAATTCGATCATCGCAAAAGATTTACGATTTCAATAGTAAGAAATAGGCAAAATACAATATCACTTTTCTTAGTTCAAATTACAAGATCTCTACCAAGATTCAGAAGTAGGAATCTAGAGTCTAGAGAAGTCAACTGAAGAAGTCGACTGATAATTGTCTTGATGCGATTAATACCTAGATGTATTATGGTTACAAACAAGGTTAAACTTTACAAGTGTAAATTAAAAATTTAAAAAAACCGACTTCAAAAACGTGCAGATGCCATCACCACATCTTAACCAAATTTATATGGGATCACCCCTGAGGTACCCCCTTACTAACAAAAAAAGAATCATATAAATCGGAAAAGGTGGTAAAGCATTATCGCTAAACATACATAAAAAATGAAGAGTTTGAGGATTTTCTCATGGACTCAATTTTTAGATTTTGACCAAATTTATATGGGACCACCTCTGAAGTAGTCCCTTTCTAACAAAAAAAGAATCATATAAATCGGACAAGGTGGTAAAGCATTATCGCTAAACATACATCAAAAATGAAGAGTTTGAGGATTTTCTCATCGACCCAATTATTAGATTTTGACTAAATTTATATGGGACCACCCCTGAAGTAGCCCCTTTCTAACAAAAAAAGAATCATTGAAATCGGACACCGTGTTAAAGAATAATCGCTGAACATACATAAAAAAAAAAAAATATCGCGACGAATTGATAACCTCCTCCTTTTTTGAAGTCGGTTAAAAAGTTGGAAGTTGTAAGTCGATAATCGGACATCGGGCTGCCATATATTCGCTCTCGCTTTATCGCAGTCCACGCCATAGATAATTTAATAAAACAAGATGAATTTTTTAAATGTACGCCACTGTCAACACGTGGTAGTTCCCAGCATACTATTAGCGCCACCATCGCAATAGTATGAAAGCGATGTTGCCGGTTTCCGTAAACTTTCATGAGATGAGAGTTATTTCAAATTCAATCTTTAATTTTTTATCAATCTACATGCGCACCATGGCATCCATACAATGTCCATACTATTGCTGGGATTTTTAAAAGAAGGAGATGACAACCTCGTAAAAAATGAAAACCGTGATGGCGGAAGGCCAAATATGATAATGAAATGTTAAAACTTATTTTATGAATTATGATGAAAGTTCTAAAGATCAGCAAGTTATTTTTAAGAAGATAAACAGTGTTGATTTGATGTAATTAGTAAGTATTAGCAATTTAATTTAATATTAAAGGTGTGTAGATTTATTTAAGGACTTTGTTTATCATTGTTTCCTTAACCTTATATAATTTCATATTTCATAGATTTTCAATTCTGTTTTTATATTTGAAACAAGAAATGTCTGGCCCGGGTATAGTCAAGTATTCTCGAGAGTATTCTTGTTCAGCTCCTAATTGTTTAAATAAGTATTATTCTAAAATTCAGAAAGTTGGATACCTAATCAAATATTAAACCTTTTTCATTTTTCTTCCCATATTAAAATTTGCCAGAACTGGTTTAAAACTTTAAATTTAACTTTAGATAATAATACTCGCTATCTTTGTGCGGACCATTTTTGCCTGAGTCTTAGTAGGGTTTCATCAAAACGTAAACTATTAGTTGGACATTCTGTACCAATTTTATTAGATAATTGTGCATCCAGTATCCAGTTCCAATATACAACCTGAGAATTAGATTTTAGAATAAGTTGAGGCCGAAGCACAAATATAGCAGCATAAGAAAAACAAGAAATTAATTGCAAACTTAATAATTAGTGATGAACAATTTGAAGGACCCTTGAAACGAAGAAAAACAATAAATAAATAAAAGTAGTCAGAAATTTAAGTCCTAAAGAGAAAAAGTTGTATTTTATGTACACTTTTTGTTTTGTTTTTATAGGAAACAGGGGATACCCAACAAAATATGGTCCATTTTTCCAAGAATGGGGGAGACTACCTACTATTCATTTTACTTACAATTGTTATTTACTATTGAGCTCATGTATGTATGTATTACTGTATAATAAATAATTAAAATATATGTTTCAAATATTTTGTTTTAATGTAAATATTTTTTGTTTATATTTTTTGGGGTTTTATTACGAAAAAAACCAATATTTATGTTAAATGCATTATTTTGATGTAAATATTAGTTTTTTAGAGTAATGAATGCCAAAAAAATGTAAATAAATAATAAATTATATTTGAATGAACCGCGGTTCGCTTAAAGCTCTTCTTTTTTTATTCATCTCTTTCTTATTCGGCCTCTAACTGGCAAGTCAATCAGCCAGTGTAGTTCAAAAAAAATCCGTTCCATACTAATTCGCAGCACTGTTTGTTGCCAAAAATTAACACGGGAACCGACTATCTTCATTATTAATTTATCTATGGTCCACGCACTACACCGAAATGTTGTTTCAACCCAATATTTTCGATTTCAAAAGAATGGTGATTTGTGGATTGTAGGATGTCGCCGAGAAGAGACAATAAACTTGAAAAATGGTAGTGTAGGAGCTTTTTTGGAATAATGAAAAATTTGATTCACATTTAATAATATTCAGTGTCAATGGTCATGTAAAATGCTGATTCGGTTGCATAAACATAAACTTCATGTACATATATTATGACTAGATGTTTTCTGCAGCTCGTATTTGTTCTGTACACTACGAAGTCTCCTGTTTCAAAGTGCAGAGATCGTTAGGATACATGCCCATAAATAGCAGACATTTGAAACCTGGTACTGTGCCCACACTAAGTATTTCCAAATTCCCTGCAGCAATTTAGAAAAGACAATGTAAAGAACGTAATCTGCGATCAGCTAAAAGAAGACAGCGGGATGAAGCTTGTAATTTTAAAAGCAATTGAAGCAGCTAGTGTTTCTGAACAGAAGCTTACCTACACAAAGCCTTCTCCCCAAACAAACTGGTACTTATTTGTAAATATAACACAAGTAATTCTATCACAAAAAAATATAAAACACTATGACCCTGTATAAGCAAAATTCTAAATACCTGAATCATTAGAATCGGATGATTCTGAATCACTTTCATTCATCCGCCGAAAATTCTGGTAGATTTTTCCATTTGCTTCTTCATCTTTTTAAATTTACGCATCTTTCGTAGATCGGGAGATGCACGTCTTTTTATTTTTGGCATAATTAACACAATTATTTTAAAACACTTCGATTTTTATTTAATTTAAAACACGTTCACTCGATGAGCACGAAAAACGGAATGAATAATTGGTTAGTTGTTATAAGAGAGTACCGACCGGGTGACTAATAAACTTTTTATTAAATATATATGATATCTTTAAACGTTCGTGCTAATGAGTAGGTTTCACGGAAACTACAAAGTTGTAATTATATCAAGGACAAGCAAAGGAAAATAAGTTATTAATCGCGCACGGCCTGACTCTCTGCAAGTAACATTTTTCTAACCGTAA
This sequence comes from Psylliodes chrysocephalus, assembly GCA_927349885.1. Lineage (NCBI taxonomy): Eukaryota > Metazoa > Arthropoda > Insecta > Coleoptera > Chrysomelidae > Psylliodes > Psylliodes chrysocephalus. The sequence continues at coordinate 3,263,124 of OV651823.1, read as the reverse complement.
TATGGCGCCCTTCGCACTGAAATCTATTAACAACAAAACTAATAGATAAACAATCTATTGACCCGCCTTCGTCAAGTGTGAACCCGTAAAAACCAATGGTTGTGCACAGGTTGGACTTGTTTATTTGCAGCTAGTGAAGATTAGTAAGAAAAAAAAATGAAATAAAAATATATTAACTCAATTAAAAATACAATATTTAAATAATATGACAATACGTAATTAGTAAGATGCATTCTAGAGATTCGGTTACATAGTGGCAAAATAAGAGCAACATGAGAATAATAAAAAAAATAAAAAGTATTTACCTACCTATTGTGCATATATATGATTATTTTGAATCTATCAAATTATATATATACAGGGTGGCTCACGCTCAACGGGACGGAGCTTTATGGGAAAACGACCAAAGATATAACAAATTCGTTTGGGAGGAATACGTAGGTTACAGACGGCTACAATTTAAAATTTGTTAGATGTATACAGGATGTCCCACATAAGAGAAAATATACAAAGTTATATTATTTTTAATGGAACACCCTGTTTTTTATTTTAGAATTAAAAACTACATCAAAAATAATGTCAGTTAACTAAAGGTTCCCTATTACTATTATTATTAGTTTTCGATTTATTTGAATTTTTAAGGAAAAAAAGTCTCCCAGAAATTAATTGTTTACTCTTGTTTGAATAATTTTTAATGAATTAATTTTTTTTCATTTATGTGGGACATCCTGTATACATCTAACAAATTTTAAATTGTAGCCGTCTGTAACCTACGTATTCCTCCCAAACGAATTTTTTATATCTTTGGTCGTTTTCCCATAAAGCTCCGTCCCGTTGAGCGTGAGCCACCCTGTATATATTTTTTAAAAAATTTTTTAATGAAAATTATTGAATTAATTGTTTTAAGGTATATTTTATACATTTCGGGTAGTGTTTGATAGTCAGATATGCTGTTAGCATATGACGCAAAAGGTATAAAAAGAGTTTTGTCGAAGTTAACTGTTAACAACTTATTATTAAACCATTCAATTATTTTTACCATATCCGCTTGAATGTTCCGTTTTAGATCTTGCCATGTGTTTGAACTGTACAGAATAACTGTGTCGTCAGCAAAACAAGTAATTTCTCCAGATATTTCTAAATTTAGCAAACTATTTACATAAACTGAAAATAACAGTGGACCCAAAATAGTTCCTTGAGGCACACCATACGTTACGTTAGTTAGATCACTAAATTGGTTGCTAATTTTTACCATTTGAGTTCGTTGTTCAAGATAACTTGTCATTAATTGGTGCGGTATGCCTCTTATTCCTATATTTTCCAAGGTTTCCAACAACTGAGTGTGTGACACCGTGTCAAACGCCTTGGCCAAATCTAGGAATATACCTATTGTGGGGGTACCTGTATCTATTAATTTATAAATTTTTGAAGTTAAATTAGTTATGGCGTCTACTGTTGATATACCTTTTCTAAAACCATATTGTTTATGGGAAATTAAACTGTGTTTTTTAATGAATCTATTTAGCCTATTATTTAAAGATGATTCAAAAATCTTAGTTAGACAGGTTATTAAGGAAATTGGCCTGTAATTGCATACCTTTTTCCGATCTCCTTTTTTATAAATTGGTATTACTATTGACTGATTAAAGTGGGAGGGGCATATACCAGTTTGAAAGATTTTCTTAATTAGAAATGTTAGGGGTAGTTTTATCTCATCGGCAATGTGCTTTATGGTATCAATCCTAATATTATCTGAACCTGGTGCCTTATGAGGTTTCAGTGAATTTATTATATTTTTAATTTCTATTTCGTCTACGGGTTCTAGGAAAAAGTTGTAAGGATTAAAAACGGGACGTGGATTTGATATGTTTTGTTTTACAATGCGTTTTGCGTATATCCCGCCGAAGTTTGCAAAATAGCTGTTAAATATATTTGCCACATTTTAAAGGGTGTTATTTTAGTAATGAATTAATATAAAAATATGAATTTAATAAAGTGACAATAATAGGCGTCCTTTCCGACAAAAGCTCTTCTGTCGGAGCTTTTTTCACTCGATCATTAGGGGATGAATTAATAATTTAGTATTATTATTAATTACATAAAAGTGCCGTATTTTTGTACGTTTTTAGGAGAAAACATGCCAAATAGAGAAGAGTCAAATTAATATAGAAAATATTTTTTTTGTCGTTCTTAATACAACACATTATTTCGCCCATAATTCTCTTTCTCTAAACACAAAAGAACAATAAAAATATATAGGAAGTGAAATTGGCGATCATTAATCTTTTGGATGTATCGACATTCCGAAGTTTCGGAAACTTTCCGGCTGCTGAAACTATATACCTATCTAATAGAGAATCAGAAGCCAGAGAAATGAAGGGTGAAAAAAATCACGATCGAACTAGAAATAAATTTGCTCTTGTGGCGGTATCTGTTTTTACAAAATGAATTATAGAAAATCATTTAGTTTTTTATATTTTAATTTTGAGTAACTTACAATGTAATTTTTCATCAAGGTTCCCTCTACTCGTCACTGACAGCGCCCTGATGAACTCTTCAAATTCTATGGAACCATCCTAAAATAAAACAAAAACATATTTTAATAAAGAAAAGAAAACTAAATAGTAGTTTTAAGAGAGAAATATTTATCGGTTCTAACAGTTAATATAAGACATATTTTAATAGTAATAATATTTAGATTTGAATGAAGGCTTTCAAAATGCCTGGTAAATACAATGACATCCGTTTCATGCTCGTCTATTTTCAGATTATAATATCATAAAAGTTTCAAATGTAAAATCAATACAACTATCTAAATTACAGTGCAACCTCGATAATCCGAACCCACGCTAATCCGAATTACGCTAATCCGAACGCAAATCGTGATGCGAGATAGTCCGAACGCCGCCTCTGTAATCCGAACGCTGACAGGAAAAGACCTGCGGCCCACGTCGCCCATATGTAGTTTGATAATGCATTTAAATGTACAAAAATCAATATACATACATAGATCTAAAGGTCTAAAAATGTGTGAGGTGTTTTATTGTATATTCGTTAATCCGAACAATTCGATAATCCGAACAAGGTCCAAGTTCCAAAATAAACAACTGAGAATTCACCCTTGACTATAATAAATTTTACCATTTTCCTGTACGGAAAATTGTAAAAGCCTGATTAAATAAATTGAGCTTAAATCACTATAAATTTGTCTTCCAAATCAGACAACTCCAGGTAATGGCATTCAATGGGCCTTAATATCTTCTATTAAAAAGCAACGAAATTTCTGCACCATAAACCAAAAAATTAGAGACTATTTTGAATATGTTAATGTATTGAGTTTTTGTGCAAAATAACACAAGAATAATTAAGGTTTTTCATTTCATGGCTTGGGTGTATACACCTACAGTTCATCAAATTTCTAGAGGTGTTCGACGCCCAGACAGAGAACGCGCTACGTGTGACTAAGATAGCTATTGTACAGTCTGCTAAACAAGTTATTTTAAATAGTTTTTAATATTTTTAGGTAATTAAATTTTAAAAGTGTGGAATAGTTTAGGGATTAAATTGGTCTGATTGGACTTTCTTAGAACGTTTTTAAAAGCAGCTAAAGATAGTATGTAAAATTGAAAATAATTATTATGCCATAAAAGGTGTTTTGGAATTCCTTCAATCTTTTGAAATTGAGTCAGAAAATATAAATTTTATAGGATAGCGGAAAATACCTATAATTTTTTTGTAGGCCTTTGTAAATCGTGGAAATAGTTTATATTTTATTTCTACCTTATTAAGGAAAATGGTACCTATTATTAATAACGGTTGTTTCTGAAACATTACTAAAATTTTCGAAATTTTCTTTTTCTACAAAATAATAAACTATACTATTTAGAAAAAAATTTATTTCTCTTATAATTTTATAAAAAATAACGGAATATTTACATTTCTTGATCTATTATACAAAACGATCAATTATCTCGACGAATGACACCATGTTCTAGTACGGAAGCTAGCTTTACATTTTTGTTGGTGGTTTCATGGGTTTCATATCAATTTTTTGTAATTGTAGTTTACACGTACATATACCTCTTAACACTTGTTTGCTTTATTAAAAAAGTGTGTTGTTGTGATTTACGTCGAAATAAGTCAAAAACAACTTGAAACCCCATATAAAATCAAAAAGGAGAAATGGAAACAAATTGAGACTGTAAATGAACCCAACTCAAAAACAAAAATAGCTATCTAATAATAAAAAAATAAAATTTGATTCTTGTGCATCTTCGTTGTAAAAATAGATAATACTTTTTTGATCTTAGGTACAGATATAATTTTAATGGTCTTCCGAAAAACTTTCTTCAGTTTCCATATCAGATTCAAAATCAGTCTCACTGTCACTGTTTAAGTTAATTATAAATCTATCAGTTGCCTCATCCAAAGTAACTTCTCTGTCATAAAATTTAGATTCCCACATTTTAGCATTATTACAACGAGATTGCCACTCCTCTTTAGAAAACGTATCAAAAAAGTCTTCACACAACAGTTGTACGTCTTGCCTCTTGAATGTAGTGTTGTTACTAGCTACATATTGTTTCAATGATGCCCACACTAATTCGATCGGATTAAGATCGGGATGATACGGTGGCAAATGCAAACAACTAAAACCATGTTCATTTATCATTTCTTCAATTGCATACCTCTTAAATCGTGACTTATGCAATAGCACTAAACTGTATAATTGCGTTTTGAGCATATCCTCTTCGTAAGCAATATTATGATTCCTTAACCAATCCTGCATGTCAGCTTTTTTAGAAGTTGACGTTGGTGCTTTATTTACCTGGACATTATGGTAAGGAGCATTATCAACAATAATGACGCTTCTTGGAGGGAGGTTCGGAAACAGCTTTTCTTTCAACCATTTAGAAAAATTATTAAAATTCATTTCATCGTGGTAGTCTCCACTTTTGGTTCCAGATTTGAAAATTAACTGGGCATTCGGAATAAAGCCCATTTCACCTCCTGCATGGACAATAATTAGTCTATCACCTTTATTAATTGGTTTCTTTAATCCCTCATTTGAATTATCACTCCAAGCTTTCTGGTGTGTGTGGGAGGCATGAATGTATGTTTCATCTAAGTAGACAATTGGACGGCCCTCTGCTCGATAACTTTTTAAACGAATCAGATAGTCTAAACTTAGCTTTTGAATATCAAACCTTTCCATTAATATTTTTCTGTTTGTTTTTGTTTTCCGCCAACGAAATCCTAGCGACTTTATTATTTTTCTTAAACTTTCATAGCTTCCTTTGTACCCTGTAGCTTCTCTAAATTTAGTCAGAATTGTTTTTAATGTTGGAACAATATTTTCCGAGATTAACATGAACAGAATAATTCTTTTTAAAATACCTTTGTCAGCTTCATCTATATCATTAACTGTTTTTGGTTTTTTAATGGTTTTTCTTGGTGATGAAAATTCCGATATCTCACGGTTATCGATTCTTTTTTTCTCTCCAGAAATGCGGACGACAGTGTTTTTAGATACTCCTGTGGCTGCAGCAACACGATCATTTACATTTTTAAATGGTATTGAAGGTGAATTAAAGTTTCCTTCTCTTCTCATAAACTCTATAACATTGGCTATTATTTCGCGAGATTGACTGTTAATCACGCGGCCTCTTAATTTGCTATTAAACTCCATACTTAGGTTCTATTAAACTGTAATGAGCAAAAAACGAGAATAAAAGAAATGTTTTAGCGAAATTTACATCTGACATTTACGTCTGAATAAAATAGTGAAATACTTGATGCACAGAATGTACTTTCATTGCGTAAATCCGTCGGCCCCGCCAACCGATGCCTCTCAGTAGTGCTTTCTCTGTCTAGCCGTCGAAAGCCTCTAGAAATTTGATGAACTGTAATATTCCAGTTTTAGTTTGGGACTCTGTGTAGACTTTGTTACTGTTTCCTAGCGCCAATGGCTCTTCAGCTCGGTTTAAAATAAAGTGATGTTTTTTTTTTAAATAAGCCATTTTTAACTGATAATTTGAATGTCTCTAAGGGGCCATGGCCTAATTTTTATTGTGGATCACTCCTTTAGTTGTTCCTAGATTTGAAGGTTAATATTTTTGTTTTGTAAAAATCAGTGGCGCCCTTAAATTTTTTGTTTAATTCACAACACTCTTCAACGAACAGCAAACTCTGTAGGTAGTTTTAGTGCTGCTACAATATTCCCAATTGGAATTTATATCCATGTTCCGGCTTCCGAATTCGTCTCCTAGGTACTATAGCCTTATTTAATCATATCTCCTTCCCACTCGGAATAGAATAGATATCCCAAAATAAACGGAATTGGTTAAACTCCGCCGTTGGCCGTTGTAATAAAATGTAAATCAATATTGATATATCTTGATGAAAAGAGAATGGAAAAACGGGCAACTTCCGACAGACAGACAGACAGACGGACGTTCGTTCGTTTCGGTGCTCGGCTAATAAATTAGCAAATTGGGTAAGACAAAAATTAACGATATTATTCCATTAATTTAACTATTTTCTTCTTTGATTTTGGCAGCGCTAGGTGGCATTTTAAAAGCAAGTTCCTTTTATTAGCGCGGAAAATAATTGATAGATATTTAAGGCTGAAATGAATATAGTAGTTTAATGCACGAATGGTAATTTTAATTGGATATTAGTAGAGTTTTTAACATAATGGCAACGACATCAAGTCACTATTCAAAATGTACATTTTTCTGGAATAACCCCTAAAAAAAATTATAATTGAAAACGAGGACATTAACGTCCTCGTTAGTAAATTTAAATTTATTTTAGAAGAAAATATAACTGCGAATATATTTGCAAAAAAATATCAAAAAGTTTCAAAAAAGTATTAAAAAAGTATCAAAAAAGTATCAAAAAAGTATCAAAATAGTATCAAAAATGTATCAAAATAGTATCAAAAAAGTATCAAAAAAGTATCAAAAAAGTATCAAAAAAGTACCAAAAAAAGTATCAAAAAAGTATTAAAAAAGTATCAAAAAAGTACCAAAAAATATCAAAAAGTATCAAAAAAGTAACAAAAAGGTATCAAACAGGTATCAAAAAATATCAAAAAGGTATGAAAAGGTATCAAAAAAATATCAAAAAAGTATCAAAATAGTATAAAAAAATAAAAAAGTATCAGTATCAATAGTAAATAAAAAAATATCAAAGTATTAGAAAATATCAAAAAATCATAAAAAAAATCCAAAAATATAAAAAAATATGAAAAAACAATCAAAAAAATATAAACAAAATCAATAGAATATCAAAAATAAATAAAAAATATATTAAAAAAATATCAAAAAGTATCATAAAAATATAAAAATATCAAAATATATAAAAAGCTATTTTTTTAATTAAGAATTTCTTCAGATTGGTAGTTTATACAACTATCATGAAAGCACATTTTGAGTACTGTACTATACTCTTTTAATTGGATAATAATTGTTTAGAAAGGGTACAAAAATTGCAAAATAATGAAATGAGAATATAACAGAAACGCTCTTATAAATGATATGGCTAAACACTCCAAATTGGGCTTGCTGTGACTTCAACGATTTTATCATCTATAGTAAAGACAAACATAATCATAATACAAGATCTGTTAATAATTTCTATACAGTATGTTAAGTTTCTCACAATGACGCCAGACGAACGGTATAGAATTGACTAGACAAAAGTAGAAAAGTGCGCGCCAGCACACTAGTAGTAGAGGTGTATCCATCTGTCCAATCACAGCAGGCAGCCGATTCATGAGAGTCTCTTCATTTCCTCGCATCTCATCTTTATTTCAAAGAACCCATGTGTTAACGTACTTTATACTATAAACAAGACTTAGCTATAGCAACAAAATCTATTTTTATATATAGATTGCGTGAATTTAAACAACTAGGTACCTTTCTACCCCAATTTAAAAAATATTTGGTATAATTTATTTCTAGTCCATAAATTAAAGTGTATGTTTATTTTATTTTAACATGTAAATTTAAAATTTTTATTACAAATTTTATTTTTTATTATTTCATTCTCAAACTAAATTTATGTGCACTAACTATATTGTTTTTGTTCATTTTAAAATACTACCTATGTATTTTTGGACTTCCAATATTAATAATAAATACTACTGTTATTATAAATTAAACTAAACATAAAATATATATTGATATGAAAAAGTGTAGTTGGTTATTTAAAATTTATAAAAATACTAGATTAGATTAAGAGTTTGTCTTTGTACACCGCGACCGTTTCATATCTATTATGAGACTTCGTTTGTTTTAGAGTATATCGTCTAGCTTGGTCTTTTTTATTAGACTTAGTAGCTTTGACAGTGGCTCCCGCATGTAGTTGCATGCGTTTGGCTTTTCTTTGCCCAATGTTAGAAACCTCTTTCCAGCCAGGCCTTCAAATTGGCACAAGACGTGGAACGATGTTTTATCTTTTTCTTCACAGAACCTGCACAAAATTTCTTCTTCTGCTGAATTGATGACACTCATGAGCCTTTTGAGGCGACAGTGTTCAGTAAGAAGGCCTACTGCTATCCTAACGATTTGACGCTTTTGATCCAGTAGGCCAATGGTTCTTTGGCCTGTCTTGGGATAGTTGTTCCACCATTCCTGGGAGTCTTTTGCATCCATTGTTTGATGTATGCCTTGGACAATGCCTTAGCAACTCCACAGAAAGGTTCGGGGCCTGTCATGGCCTTATTTGAGCCTTCTCGGGCTAATTCGTCGGCCTTTTCGTTGCTCTCATATCCCTCATGGCCTGAAACCCAAGCTAGGGTCACCTTGTTTTGAGTACTTAGCTCTGCCAGGTCTTCTAGACAATCTTTCACCAGTCGTTATTTGATTTCTGGAGAGAGAATTGCCGTAGTATATGGCAATAATTTTGCCTGATACTTGCTGATTTACAGTGTTGTATGGCTATTAGTTCAACCTGGAACACTGTTGCATATTTTCCTAAACTTAGCAAAATCGTTGTTTTCGACTTAGGTCCATAGACTCCAGCCCGGCTCCTTTCTTGGTTTTTGAACCGTCTTTGTACCAGACGAGTTCAGCCTGTACGGGAGGTCCCTGTTTCCAGGATTCTCGGGCTGGTATTTGACTTTTCAAATTTCTTTCAAATTTGCATTTGGTTATGGCTTTATCAGTAGGCATAGCTAGAATATTATCCCTTTTTACTTGCTGATATAGCCTTGTGTGGTCGGTTATATAGTTATTTTGTATTCAGTTTTAGTGGTTTGAGTAAGAAACCAAAGTTAATATAGAAATATACAAGATAGTGAAATATTTGACAGTGTTTTCAAATCACACGTTATCTTCAAATTCTACCATTTCCCTGAATCGTTGACATTTCTATCTTTAATACGGATTATAGTTAAGCGTCCATCCTAAATACGATAACCACCTACTATTATATGCCTATTTTAGAGACACCGTGTATATTTAGATCATTAAAATAATCCTATTTGATTCAAACTCTAAAATAGAAAAACTTTTTGACCTGTTTTTCTTTGTTTTTAAGAATTTTTATACCTTCGGTTTATCATATCGATTTCCAATCAAATTTTTGATGGATTCGTGAATATTTATCAGTAATTTAAATTTTCGCCTCGAATTCCATAATAAAAACGGAATATTTTATAAGAAACATTGTTTCTAGGGTGGCCGATCAATTTTTCCACGGCAATATGTATGGAAATGCGATACGTACGTGTGAATGTAGAATTTTCAATTCTTTTTATTTGTTCATTATTATTTATAGCAAAACCAAACATAAAATCACGGTAAGTAGTAGACACTATTTCTATTTCCAAGGAATCGATTTTCTGTTATTGCTGGTTTACGACCTAGTTGTTAATGGATCACGATTTTGTGCATGTGCACTTGAGATGTACTTGTTGAATTTAGTTTTATCGTTCTTTTAAACACCGGATAACTTTTTAAAGTTGATTTTATGTTTGTTCCAATGAACAGTTATATTTTTTCTACTACTATAGTTGAAAGGCGGAAGGTTTTGGACGATTTTCATTAAAAGCGTAGTTTATGTGTTAATAAAACTATTAGCTCCCCAAAACCTCATCAGAAAAAAGAAAAGAAGGGTTTTTATATGCTTTTTTTAAATTTATAAATACTTCAAAAAAGTATAAATATTTAATAATTTAAAAATACCTTATATTGCAATTTTATTTCTTAGGTATATCTGGTTTTGTTTGATTACGAGTACTCTGATTGTAAGGTTTGTTTAAAATGGGATTCAAAAGGTTTTGTTTGAAACTGTTTTCACCATTGGATTTATCTAATGAAAAGAAATAGGAATCAATAATTAACTCATAAAGATCTGATCGCTCCTCATTTGTAATCATAAAAATGAAATCAAAGTTCAGTTATACATTAAATCAAATAATACAGCTTTTCCAAAGGACCGGAATAAAAAATGTTACAAGAAGGTAAACGAGACGATATAAGTAAGATGGGAACGATAGATAGGTAAGAAGCAGCCAACGACCGGAAAAATGGAAAGAAGTGATAAAATAAATTGAAGCCAAGGGTCTCCGAGACCTGTAGGGGTAAACTAGATATTAATATGGAAATTAAAGTCACAAAAATATAACACGAGTGCACTAGGTTGAGATGGTGAAGTGTTAAAAAAAAATTAAAATAGAAGTCAGGATTCCGGATATTCATTATATGTTTTTTTTATTTTTAAAAAAGGATTTTTGAATGGTTTTGAATTTGTGAGATGGGATTTGGATTGTTTGAGAATGTTTAAAACTGGAAAAATTAAATAAAATGCTAGAAATTGTAAAGAAATTTTAATTAAAAATTGGGAAGATTGTAGGGGAAGAACAAAGGAGACCTCAGGAAAGTAGAGAAAAACTAAGTCGCAGGAGAGAGAAGATAGAAGAAGATTTATTAGTTTTTAGTTTTTAGCGCTAGAATCCATAGAGTTATAGCCAAAAAAGAGGATGATATCTTTACCACGACACTAGAGGAAAGTCTAGAGATACTAACTCAGGTGCACTTTCCGGCCGCAACTATCCTAACAGGACTAGATTCAGGAGACCAAGGATGCTACAATTTTATATATTTTTTGTAATATTAATAATTTTTTATGTGACTTTTACAAGCACTTTTCCAAGCTATTATTCCAAACTGCAACCGAGACTCAACTAGGTCGAGGTATAATTTTCCAAGGTTTATAACATTTAATTTGTTAGGTATTTGAATTTAAAAAGTAACATACAAAGTGTTAGTTACGTTGTCTATATGAACATCCCACGTTTAGAGATCGTATGCGAATTAGGCGATAGGAGTTGTAAGCAGTACGAGTACATTATCCAATTTCCACGCATATTTAATGTACTTACAACTTCAGTAAAATACTATTCTATTAGTAAATAGCATTTTATTTTACTAATTATAATGAAACTTTATCAACACAATGACGACCCGTTTTAAGCAAATATTTTATAATTATTTACTATAGAGAAACTATATTTAAAAAAAAATCACTCCAAAGAAACTATAAGAAACGGATTCATAGTGATTTTTATGTCGACAATATATCTATCATAAAATAAAAATTTGACTCACGTTCCGTAAAAGAATAAAAGAAAAATTAATACGGTATTATCCCGATTCGCGAAAATTGAGACTTTGAGACATTTTTCGTTCCCTCGTCGGAAAAGAGAACAACGGAGGAAAATGCAAGTTTTCACGGGCCACGAGGCAGGAGACCTATTAAAAAGCGATTTGACGATATAATAGCGATCCTGGAGCGCTGTCATAGCACGCCATGATGATTGGACGATTTGTCAGGCTCGTGAGCTGCCTCTCGGATAATCGCCTCACCGTTTTAGTTTTCAGACATAGGCACTCGAGCAATTTTCTTATTATGCTGCTATAGAAATTGAAACGGCCTTTTCTAGTGATTTAACGCACATCTCGTATCATCAAAATTAATATTTATTGTATTTATAGTACATAAAAAATGATTGATTAATAAATAAACAGTTACAATTTGGGTAAAATATCATTTAAGTCTGGCCTTTCTATGTCCAAGATATTGTTCTTAAAATTAAGGCAATTTTAAGGTTATTAGATATCCTTTTTTAAATAATTATTGATATGTACCATAAAGTGATTTCAAAATGCTAATTTCAATTCCTTCAACGCTATTTACGGAAAAACCATTAAAGGTAATCGAAAAAAGAGAAAATTAAAATTCCAAATAAAGGTCTATCTATCACCTCTTATTTGTTTCATTACCGATATTCCGCTAAAAATTGTCAACTTTAAATTGCGATCAACAGATTTTATTTTTGAATCGAAAAATTTCCGCATTACCTTAAATTGATGTAGGAAATTGACGTTTAATTGAAATGAAGTGCAATCGGGACGAGTGATTGATCTTTGTCTGCGACAGCATTTTTGTGAAAAGCGCGGAATTTGCGGGATTTAAATTCAATATATATAGTCGAGAGAGTCTCCAAACCGTCAATTCAAATGCGATCGACTCGAAATAATGGCTTTTTTTAGTCAGGATTTCCACATTTTCAAAGACTTTGGAGTTTTATTCACTTTTCTTTATTGGAATAATAAGTCCTTTATGTTATATTATTTTTTAGATGTAGATTTAAAGCTTAAATCTTAACTTGGTAGCAGTAAGGGCATTTGTTTAGGTGGATTTAAATATATAGACAGGGACGTGCCGTTCAAATGGGCAAGGCCGTGGGGTGCACGATGGCGCCAATGCATAAGAGCGCCTTGAAGCCTAAGAAGGTGGTTTATTATATAAAATACGAATATTATACGTAAGGCATTATTAAATGACATAATAGGCTAATATCCGCAATCATAAAATCCATTCACACACACACGCATTATTAAATGCACTCATTAATTATTATATAAAAGCTAATATTAAACTTAAAGGGTATTGAAGAACATAACTATTTAGAATATATTTAAGTATTATCGCTGCCTATGGGCTATTACTACTAAAAATCTTACTTTTAATAATAATCATATTTCTATATATTTAGCGCTATTGCCCTATTGGTAGACCCATTTTTTATTTGTTGATTCTCTATCTGATTTATTTGAAAATACTTATATGTTGGTACAATATTACCATTTGAGGTAAAAGGTATGAATGACTTTTTCGCATAGTTTATAGCAAGTGTATGTAATTTAAAAAGTTAAAGATTTTCCGATAGTGTTGTTCAGCGGTACTTTTGAATAATTCCTAGTTGTTATGTTGATAAAAAAATTGAACTGTCATCATATTGGCGAACGATGACGCGAAGACTTGTGCCGCAAATTTATACTTTTAGGAATGGTCAATTTTTGAGAATAATATGGTAGAAATTGAGAAATTCTTGCAAAAATACTGTTTTATATTAATTATGTTTTCTTTTTTTCAGATAAAGCTCCTTTACAATTTTAGAAACTGATTGATAAATATATTTTTGAGCGTATTCACGAAATTCGTTTTATTTTCCCAATCCAAGTATGGAAAAACACAGATAAATCAAGCTTCGAACGAGACATTAGGTATTGAAAAGTTTGCTAGCGGCTACAAAAACATCCACCTACACAAAATCCCGATAGTTTTAAATGCCAAGAAATCATTTTTACGCTAATCGAAGTTACATTAAACTTTTGAAATAATACCGGGCAGCGTACCAATTACTTTGAAACGCCTAACGTTATTTCAAAACGTGCTTAATCTGGTAGGTATACAGAGTATTTCAAGAGAAATATTTTATTTTTAGATAGAGTTCATCTACGTGGTTCAAAAAAAATATACTATACGTAATGGGTCTTATTATATTTATTACTGAGTTTACCGATTTTGCTTATTTATATCGAGGATTATAACTAACAGTTTAGTATATTTTGCTGATATTAGGTACAAATGTTTTCCTTACAAGGACCAAATTATTAACATACTAGCGAAAAGAAATATCCAGGTCCAGATTAACAAAAAATCAATAAATTGTTGCTTCCTCATAACATAACGGGTGGCACAAAATTATTCGAATGCATTTGATCGAAAAAGGAATTTTCTGTTATATATTGTTTTTTCTTGTTATTTTATTTAAATTAATTTCTATAAAATGTCGCTATTTCTTTATTTTTAAAAGGGTGTTAAATTAAAAGATAATGGTCAAGAATGGCTTGCAAAATTATAAACCGAGTAACCCCTGCTGTAAAGGGCTTTATTTATTAGTGTAATAAAGTTTATATATAATTTAAGACTGTTGTTACTATAAAACATGTTTAATTCTTGGATCGAGCGGAAGTAGGGAGAAAAACTGTGCTCTCATTACTTGAACACCCCAACAGATTAAAATTTGAAAATATATATTACAAAAGGCTTCGTTAGCCCAAATATAGAAACCTCAAAAACCTAATTCAACCTATATTGGAAATCTGATAAAATATAATTTGATCCGAAAATTCCAAAACCATTCATTCGAGATAATTCAATTTTTTAAATAATTTTTTACAAAATATTTGACTAATTTTAAATACATTTACGTTAATCATAATATACTCTGTATCAAAGTTATAAAGATTGTAAGACTCATATACTAACGGGGCACTTCTTGCTGAAATACCTTCATGTAATGGGATTGCACAATGATCCCACTACGTGTAGACTTTGCATGGAAGAAGAAGAAACCTCATACCATGTGATCTTCGAATGTGTAGCTCTTACTAGGCGACGTTTCATTCTTTTCGGCCTAGAACCGGAAAGAACACCCCATGAACACTTGGTAGGGAACTTGTTAAAACTAACCAAAGACACAGTACTATTCCAAAGATAGTACCTGAACACGGGGAAAGCAAGGGAATACAATAGACTCAAGAGGCTGCAGTGGTCTGGGCCAAACCTAACCCTACCTGCTTACAATCGATAAAGATAAAAAAAAGACTCATAATCTATTTAGAATCACCTTAAAACCTCGTTCTACCATTAAAATATTTTCCTTTAACTATGAAACCTCCTGTATAAATACCGTACAACTTCACGTATATAATCACGGAAGAGTGGAATATTAAAATGGAAGAAATATTAGTCTCGTTTTACATACGTATTCCACTTCCGTAATTCTACGAGTAGTTGAACTTCTGCGAGAAATGCAG
This sequence comes from Psylliodes chrysocephalus, assembly GCA_927349885.1. Lineage (NCBI taxonomy): Eukaryota > Metazoa > Arthropoda > Insecta > Coleoptera > Chrysomelidae > Psylliodes > Psylliodes chrysocephalus. Next base: position 3,247,945 of record OV651823.1, on the reverse strand, counting down.
GAACGTTTCAAATATTTATTAACCTACAACATAAGGATATGTGCTTTAACCCAGTTTATTTTCCTTTATAAACATTAAAGCCAAGAGGATGATAATGTTCATACGTTTTCCTAAATGTTACCACATTTGTTGCGCCGTTAAAAACAGGATAATAGTGATACAAGGGTGAAACAAGTATTTGTGTAGGGATTTAATGTGATACCAAGATATTTGTTTGTAAATACCAACCATTAGCTAATTTTTGACAAATAAATCTTTAAACTAAAGGCAGTGAAAAAAACTTGTATATCGTACAAAATTTATTAAAATGAGCAAATTGTTTTCGGCATTAAGACATCTTCAGTGCTTATTTGCAATGAATTTGAGTATAAATATTAAAGCCCTTTTAAAAAGGTACGATTTAAAAAAATTAAAACATTTATTAACCAGTACAATAACGAGAAAAAAGAATCCATGCCATGTCCACAGGAGTTGTGCAAGTACACCTCAACTAAGTCTTCCGCGGTGCCGATTTTGGTTCTCTTTTAAAACAAGCGATGGAACAACAGATTCAATACAATTATTGAGTTAATACATTTTTCAATTTTTAATTTCAATGAGACCTGTTAAATATTATAAATGTTTGATATGTTGCAGTTCTCGACCTCTTAAGCAATAAAACCATTCAAATCCTATGACCTATGACTTATTTGAAAACGGTTATTTCAGGAGAAAGCTAATAGATTATAATTTTTTGTGCCAGACGAAGTTGTTGTATCTTGCGCCACCTAAACACGTTCATTATTTCACCAGTTGTAAAAAGAAAACAACTAAAAATAAACCTTTTTTGGTTTTAAAATCAATATAATATGAAAATTTTTATCAACCGTGTCCACAGTTCGAGTTTGGGATTATATCCCTTTTTTTATTTACAGTATCTAGGTACACGCTAACTTGTACGCAATTCAAAAAGTTATATACACGCGAAACGTCTTGGTAAGCTGTGTCTAGGCCGTTGGTGTTTATGTCGGTCGGCGTAGATAGGTATGGATTAAAATGAGTACAGCTAATAGACTTCATTCAGCCAACAAGCTCAAGCAACCTCTTAACATCATCATCTTCTGCATTAACCTCTGCATTGGTTAACTTCTTGAATGAAATTGTGAACCTTAATTGCAACGCAACACGGCTAAAATTCAGGAATTGTTCCAATTTAACAATAAATATTGGTTCATATAAAAATTTAATATAAGTGTTAAAACTGTATATATTGTTTACATTTAGAATTTTTAAGTTCACATGAGTTGTTCATAAATACAAGAAATATCGTTGCTTAACTTTAATTTTCATAGTTTTTTAAGTACCTACTTATGTTTTCAATGTAGTCAACTAATTTATCTAACAATAAAAATCTCTTTAAAACACTATGCTTACTTATTTACTTGATCTTTTATTTGTTATTATTTGCCAAAATCCCGACTCTTGCCTCTACTATATAAAATTCTATGCTCGTTGAAGATTATACTATTAATAGCCTAGTTTTTATTAACAACTTGTATAATTAATAAACTTGTTTTTATATCTAAAAAGAATATACCCTCTACAAAAATATTGTCGCATTTTTCATTTCACAGACAATGTTATTTTATTTTATGTAGCACATTTTCCGACCTTGTATCCAACTAACTAATCTAGAGCGCTCGGTGTAATTGTGGCTGAAAATAATCGCTGTAAAATGGAGAGAGGAAAAGTTAGAGAAAATAAGAGCTTTCCCACATGAAATACGATGCTACATTAAATGTCCGAGATACAATACATCACAGCCAGAGTGAAAATCGAGCACTAGAAAAAACACGCGATATAAAACATTTTGGTCTTGCAGGGTTTTCAACTAGTCCCAAAAAAGGTTTACTGAGTTAATAGGGTGTTTTTATTCTATTAAATTTAAGAAATGTCGAGTGTTTTTAGGTTGCACAGTTAATTCAACATCCCTGGATCTATTTTTACGGGGTAAATATAGGACAATCCGGGAAGGGTTTACAAGATTGATTTAAAGAACAAATTTCTCCATTTTAAATGTACTTCATTTGAGAGCAAATTTTATTATAAGGACACTTAATTGAATGAAACATGAGTTAAAATAATTGAAAAAATTTGCATTAAAGTTAGGTTTAATGCCTGGTACTTTGAGAGCTTGGTAAATTGATTTTTGCAGGATTTTGTTGTTTTAACTTAGTTTAAATTAAAGAAATGAAGAAAGAATATCCATTTTTTTGAATGTGGTTCAATTACTCCAAAGAAATTAAAATCTGTATCACATTTAATGTTAGTTTAAATTGAAGACATAAGTGGATGAAAGATCCATGTAACAGAAACATACTTTAGAGATAATTGAGTTTGAAGTTTCTTATTTGAATTGTTCACCATAGGACATTGGTTCTTTATCCCCATGGTAGCATCTTTATTTGAAAGAATATCATAACAGATCATAAAAGTCTCATGTCTTCAATTGTTAAACGATATATTCAATTAACAATACAATGTATCAACAAACACTAATTAGGAATAAACAAGAAAAAAAAGGAATGTGACTGAATATTAACCCTTAAATGCATCTATAAATTTGTGAATTCTGTAGTGTTTTTCCAGTGACTATTTGAATATTATAAAATTGTGTTTCCTAGTCCAATAAGGTTTGTATTTTACTATAATATTTTATATTGCGGTTTATATTATTGTTTTTTCTGTAAATTGCAGTTTTGTTTTGTTGCCAATCGGCAACATTATGCGTTTAGGATATAAAATGTTATATATATATATATATATATATATATATATATATATATATATATATATATATATATATATATATATATATAATTTTTCGTATTTCAGAATGAGCAATAGAGAAAGACGGCCCTTATCAGAAAAAGGGTTGACAGAGTACTGGAAAAATTTCACGGGCCTAGATAGCGATGATGGTGTAGTTAGTGATGCGGACAGTTGGGACGAGCCTGTCGAGGAATCTGTAATTTTTCCCGAAGATGATGTTAAAGATAATGTCAGCGAGGCCGAGCACTCTGAAAGAGAAGATATACCTATACCTAGACCTACATTTAGCGACGATGAAGACAATTTACCTCTATCTGTGCTAAGAGGTCAGGTAAAAAAAGAAAAAAACAACTACAAACAAGGATATTTTGTGGAAAAAAAGTCCCTGCAGCTAAATGAAGACCAATTACGCTTTACAGGGGATACAAAACTTGATGCCAATATTTGTAAGTTGGAAACCCCTTACGAGTTCTTCAGTTACTTTTTTCAAGTGACCTAATACAACAAATAGTTCATGAAACAAACTTATATGCTGTACAGAAAAAACCTGAAAGGCCTCCCGTTTTTACAGAAATCGACATAAAACAATATGTGGGCATAATAATATACATATCGATGGTCCATATGCCAAATACTAGGTCATTCTGGAGTGAAGAACTTCGGTTTTCGCCAATTGCTGATACCATGCCTGTAAATAATTTTGAAAAAATTAGGCAATATATCCATTTCAATGATAATCAAACTTTTATACCTCGCGATCAACCTGGACACGATAGACTACATAAAATAAGACCTCTTGTTACACATTTAAACGAAAAATTTCAATCAATTGCCTTGGAACAGCACCTAAGTATAGACGAGCAAATGTGTTCTACCAAGGTAAGGCATTACATGAAACTACATGCCAATGAAACCCCATAAGTGGGGTTTCAAGTTTTTCGTTTTGGCGGGAGTTTCCGGATTTGCTTACAAGTTTGAGATTTATACGGGTCAAGAGAAATTTGAGCAGTTAGTGGATGGTGAACCAGAACTAGGAGTAACTTCAGGAGTAGTTTTACGATTAGCAAGAGTTATACCACGTCATAAGAATTATAGATTATACCACGATAACTACTACACAGCTTTGAAACTCATGGTGCACCTCGCTAAAGAAGGTATTTACTCCTTAGGTACAATACGAAGAAATAGACTTCCTAACTGCAAATTGCCCACAGAAGCTTCACTAAAGAAGGCTACTCGGGGCACCAGCCATGAATATGTTGCAACTGTTGATGGGGTAGATATATCATCAATCATTTAGAAAGACAATAAATATGTCACCCTTATTTCATCATTTGTTGGCAAAAATCCGGTAACAAAGGTCAAGAGATTTGATCGCAAAGAGAAGAAAAACATTGAAGTTGGCTGCCCCAACATAATTAGTGAATACAACAGACACATGGGGGGAGTGGATTTGTTAGATAGTTTGATGGGTAGATACAAAATTCATTTGAAAAGCAGAAAATGGTACATAAGGCTCTTCTACCATCTTATTGATATGTCCCTGGTAAACAGTTGGCTCCTTTACAAACGAGTAAAAAATGAAAATGGAGAAGCTGGTAAAGTCCTGAATCAAGCTGAGTTCCGTACTCAAGTGGCTTACCATTTATGCAATCTAAGGTCGACTCAATTTAGGCGTGGCAGACCAAGCAATAGCTTGGAAACTAAAATTGCGGCAAAAAAGAAGAAAGGTCCAACCAAACACGTTCCACCGAAAGAAGTGCGCACGGATCAAACTAGTCATTGGCCTATTCCCCAAGATGCTAAAATGAGGTGCAAATACCCCAACTGCAAAGGTTTCACTCGCATCAAGTGTGAAAAGTGTGGGCTTGAATTATGTCTCAACAAAAACAATAACTGTTTTAAAAAATTTCATAACTAATTTTTTGTCGTAAATGCATACTGTAGCCCTTTGGCAACAATCCTTTTTTTGAAAATAAAAATTTGAAAAATTAGGTTGGGATTTTTTCACTATTTTTTTGGTGTTAGTTTGTACTTTTTCTAATGTATTTTTATTATTTTACAAAAAAATAAAAAATCATGCATTTAAGGGTTAAATTTACCTTTGAACGAGACAAACTAGAGATCTCCACGATAAAATTAAAAGTGCAGAGGTAATACTTCTGATTAAACGTAAAATCAATGAAAAAATATGCTGTTAAATATAAAAGAGACACGTCCACAATAAATTATGATCATAGTCATTGCATGAAGTCTTAAAATTTTATTCTCTGTAAACATTAAATTAATCAGCTCTCAAAGTACCGGGCCAAAATCAATTTAATATTAATCGCAATTCACCAAAATACCGAAATAACAAATGTATGTTTAGATTACTAATAAAATTAGCTTTTAAATCAAGTGTCATTTGGGTGGATAGCTCAGAAAGACGAAGGAAGATGTTTAGTTTATAAGAGACGTCTGTTTTGTCAACAATTTGCTGTTAATATTCATCTTGTTATACGTTATTACTGAAGTTGGTTAGAGCTGAAAGCGCTCTGGTGCAATACATTTTATTAAAATTAGAAATACAAATGATTGTATTTGCCTTTAGTAATAAAAAACTCAAAATACTTACATTATTTTCATCGAATACCCTAAAAACTAGTGAGGCAAATTTGGATGGATCTCCTTGTGGAAAAAATTGCTTGTATATCTTGATGAATCCCTGTAACAAAATAAAATATAAACTATTTATATAATACACTTTATCCTATAAAGAATCCCTTTCTACATTGTAAATGTAAAGCTTGTAATTTTCCCAATAAGTAATTTGTTATCCTAAACGTTTCAGACAGTAGCACAACAAGTTAAATCCAAAAATCTCCCGTGCAATAAGAACAAGAACAAAGGCGAAGTAGAAGAATAAGAGAAAGGTCTGAATAAAGAAAACTAGGCGAGGATAAATGTATATGTATGCATTGTGTAGACTCACCTGTTCCGTGAGAAGCCCGTTGGGGCAGTCCTTCAGGAAACCTTTATGCCTGCAACAAAAACGAAATGATGATTTTACTCGGGGTAAATGAAAATTGAAAAACAGTGGAAACAAACAAACATAAACAACATGCATAATTTGGGTTATCATTTTAGAATGCAACCGTTCAGTTTTATTTTAAATTATAATATGACCTAGGAATGCGAGCAGTACAATTATCAAGAGAGTTAAACTTGAATGTTATTGTTATAAATAAAATAGTAAAACAACAGTTGCTTTTGCTGTGTCCGTTCAAATTGTTCAAATATTTGTTGGGTAAAGTTCTGTACTCTCGTTAATTAAAAAACAAACTTTAATGTCGATTACTAAATGAAGATTACGAAATGTTGATTACCAAAAGTGTATTAATACATACTATGTATATCATTAAATGTTTATTAAGAACCAATAACCAGAGCGCACCAACAAAAAAAATAGTTTAGTTGACATAATAAATTGTATAATGGTATAAATGGGGAAAAGTGAAAATTAATATCAAAAAAAAATATGCCTGCCTTCTTAATCATATGAAACTTTTACCACTCCTAAAATTAGGTTAAAAGTGTGCCATAAACACTGACTGAATGTGTACCAAAGTAGAAATTTTTGTTTACTTTGTATAAATAGGTATATTTTATGTTTATATTTCATTAGACTAATATCAAAGCAATATCAGCCTAATTAAGCCCAAAATATTATTTTAAAAGTTATTAAGTTAATAAACTAATTTTTTTGGTGGGTGCGCCCTGCTTATTGGCTCCTAATAAATGTTTATTAACAAATGTTGATTAAGGAGGTCCTTTCGCCACCAATGTTAGATAAAAAATATTAGATTATGACTAAAATTAATTTTTTTCTAATAGTTGAAGTCCTTATTTATCTAGTAGTGAACTTTTAACTATACCTTACCGTGCAAATTTTTGAGAATTTAACATTGGTGGCGAAAGGACCTCCTTAATAGTTGTTCACCAACAGTTGTTTATTAATAAATTGTTATTAAAAATACTTTAAAAAAATAACAAATAATGTTTAAAAACAGAAATAAGTAACAAAAAATTAAAATTGCCCATATAAAATTAAATTTTTGTGAGTAATGTTTTTTCATTTTATATTGGTAGGTAACAAAATTAATTGGCGGTCAAACGGAATGTTATTATTCTATTGAATACAAATTTTTGCATAATTTTTGCAATATTGTGGTACCAAATTTTCAGACCTCGAAATGCAAAACATTCATATTAATCCGTTAAAAGCTTTTACATATTATGATTTGGTTTTAAAATCATAAGCAGTTTTACATTCAATTTAAATTAGAGATAGGTACTTATTTTCATATTTGCAAATTGAAACACATTCTTAATTACCTTTGTCAAAATACAATTTTCAAAACCAATCAAAACAACATTATCTTACTTGGGTAGAAGGGGTGACTATTGGGGTGACTTATTTATGCGGCACATCCGTACAATTAAGTCTGTTCTATGTATGCTTTAATAGCTGAATTGGCTCATACCAGTTTTTATCTAAACCTTTTAGCGTTCGGACAAAAAAATATTACCTATGGAGTTAGTAGGGAGGTCCGGCAACAGTGGCCACGCTGGAACAGTGGCCACCCAGACCAAACTTTTTCTAGACAGGTTGAGAGACTTGCGCAATCTATCGTATGCTGACGTCACTCACTTATCTTTGTATTTCGAGCACAGTTTGTTAGATTTGTTTTCATTTGTCGTGGAGACGTCGCCAGTGCATGTACGTGTAATAAAAACTTACGTTTTCATCTATTTCAAAACATTTTTTTTCACAGTTAGAAGTGCTTTTTAAGTTCGGATTGATTAGTTTTAGAAAGTTCGTCATCTAGTTTTTGTACAGAATATTGCAGAAAGGTAAGGTATTTGATGTTTTTTGTTTGATATTAAATTTTAATTATGCACGTTTTTGTGAACAGTGGCCATATTTTTAAAGTCAACAGTGGCCACTGTTTTTATCATTCGTAAAATAGTGGCCACTGTTGCCTTTCTAGTAATGCAGAACGATTAAATAATTTTTATGCACGACCGGGCGATAAAGTCTAGATTATAAATACGTTTAGCGGGCGTAAAGTGTCACTTTACCGCCCGCGGACTACTTTACCGCCGGCCGGGCAGTAAAGTAACTTTCTTTTTTTTTTCTTTTAAAAATTCACATGTAGTTAGTAAAACAAACTTTATTATTATTATTTATTATCATGGAAATATTTGGTACAATTAACAAAATATGAGTTTAATAAAGAAATCATAACTTTAAAAGCCCAAACATAAGATCCTCACACTTATAATTTTATACTAATAACACAATTTGAACAATTACTTATAGAAATGTTAGGATTTGCTACCTTGCTCTGTTGTAAGTTGCTACGAACTTCTACTAACTCCGTATGATTTGGGTTACTGCTGGAAGGTGTATGCTTATATTTATTATTAAACTCTCATTAATACGGTCGTGCATAAAATTTTGTATATTTATTAATAAATGACTATTAAAACGGTCGTGCATAAAATAGTGTATGTATTTCGGGCGTAAACAGCGTTTATGGACCTTACGTGTTAATAGCCCTCGCCTAGCGGCTCGGGCTCTTACTTACACGTTGCGGTCCATAAACGCCTGTTTTACGCCCTTGATACATAAATAACTATTTTGATTTCAGATAAAAATGGACTTGCAACAATCAAAAAACCCAAGATTGGTAAAGTCAGTGCAGAAGCTATGAGAAATGCGGTTTATGACATTGAACAAGGTGGCATTTCAACAAAATCAGCAGCAATGAAATACAACATACCTCGTACAACCGTACGGAGATATTTGAAAAAATGTCGTGATTCTACAGAAAACATAAATTGAGGCAGTTCTATTTTGGAAGGCTGTCCACGTATGACTCCCAATTACTCAGTGAATAAGATATTTTCAACTGAAGAAGAACAAAATTTATGTGTCTATCTTAAAACCATGGCTAACTTGCACCACGGTCTAACCCCCAAAAATTGTCGAAAGCTTGCATATGATTTAGCTGTGGCGAACAAAAAGAAAATTCCACCTTCATGGAAGGAAAATCAGACTGCTGGCAAGGGCTGGTTTACCAATTTCCTTAAACGAAATAAGGAAATTTCCATTAGAGCAGCTGAAGCAACCTCACTTGGAAGAGCGATGGGTTTCAACAAACCTATAGTTGCTAAGTTTTTTGACAATCTAAAAAAACTTTTTGAAACATATACATTTGAACCGTTTCAAGTATACAATGTCGATGAAACCGCTTTAACAACAGTGCAGAATCCTGGAAAAGTTTTAGCTACCAAGGGTCAAAAGCAGGTGGGTCAGATCACTTCCGGAGAAAGAGGAACTCTTGTTACCATGGTAGGCACTATAAATGCAGGAGGTAATACAATACCCCCACTTCTAATTTTTCCCAGAAAATATTTTAAGGAACACATGATAAAGAACGCTCCTCCTGGTACCATAGGATCTGCTTCTCCCTCTGGATGGATCACCTCGGAAATATTTGTAGAGTTTCGGCATTTTATTCGTCATGCTAAGCCTTCTGCTGACAGTTCAATCCTATTGCTCATGGATAATCACGAGAGCCATGTTTCTTTAGCGATTATTGAGATGGCAAGAAAAAACTACGTCAAGTTACTAACTCTTCCTCCACATACTAGCCATAAGCTACAACCGCTTGACAAAAGCGTTTATGGCCCCCTAAAGCGGTATTATAATAATCATTGCCAGTCTTGGTTATTTAATAATGTCGGAAAAAGAATAACAATTTATGACATTGCAGAAATATTAGGCTTAGCATATCCACTGGCCTTTTGCACGAGAAATTGCATTTCTGGCTTTAGAGATACCGGAATTTTTCCATTTAATGACACAATATTCAGTGAACACGACTTTTTGGCCTCCAAGCCAACTGACATCCCAGACAATGATTTGACTCAACCAAGCACAAGCAAGGACCCTCTAGTCAGAAATCTTCCAGAGTTTAATGATCTGAATATAACGGCAGAATCGACCACAGATCAAGTACATCAAACACCAGAGAAATCTTTTGTATCTCCAGAACAGTTGTTGCCCTACCCACAAGTTAAAGAAAAGGAAAAAAATGTAAACCGAAGAGAGAGAAAATCCACAGAAATATTAACAGATACGCCAGTATATGAGAGAATTAAAGCTAAAAGGCAGGTAAAAGAAAAGAAAATACGAACAAAAAAAACATCTCAAGTCAAACGGAAGTGTTTTGGCGAAGACTTGGACTTAACCGTTACAAAAACAGTCAAGCGACAGGCAAGAACTGAATTATCTGACTATGACTCGAGTGACAGTGATATGAGTTTATCTGATGTGGTAAATTCAGATGATGTTGATTACTGTAAACTAAAGGACAGCGATAAAATGAAAGAAATTACCTTAATAGATGTTAATTCATTTGTTTTGGTAAAATTTGCGACAAAAAAGACAGTCAAATATTATGTTGGAAGTTGGAAAGGTGATAAGATTAGCTGATGAGGGAGAATATGAAATACATTTTTTGAGAAGGCATGGCAAACATTTCGTATTTCCAGACGTAGAAGACATAAGTAGTGTTCCTCTAGAAGATATAGAACTGCACTTACCCGACCCATACCTTGCAGGTGGTACGGCTAGAGCAAGCAATACATTTATCTTTTCAATAGATTTGTCCTCATATATTATTAACTAGTTGTTTTTAGTTCATTTTGTTTATTTTTCATATGTTGTGCTCATAATTTAATGTTACTTTCAATTAGTAAAGTATTTTCGTTTTGTTCGTGTATTCTTCAATGCATTAAATTTAAAAATAAATATAATAAGTAGTGTCCACTGTCTACTTGCTACATGGCCACTGTATCCGACAAAGCGGCCACGGTGGCCACCTTGTAAGGTTTTAAATAACTATATTTTTCTGGGACAATAAAACAGATGTAGTTATTATACTTGTTAAAAATAGTCTACAAAATAGTACTAAATCCCATGACGTTGAATTTATTATTATTCAATTAAAAGTTTGGTCGAGTTATAGTAAAATATGAAATGGTGGCCACTGTTGCCGGACCTCCCCTAACTGATTTTGTTTTAAGTGAACGTGGCCAGCAAATGCTTGTTCTAAATGATAATAAATTTAGAAAACGTAAAGACCTGAAAGATGGAATAATATATTGGGCGTGTTCTGTAAAGGGCTGTAAAGCAAAATGTCATACTCGAGGTAAGTTTAATTATTTTCATTATATTTATTAAATAAAGTGGATTTTGACAAATAGAAAATTTTTGAATCCGTTCTTGATACATCAATGATCTTAAAGACAGGGTCTTTTACTGTGTATTTGAATAGCGTCCGCATACCAAAAGTTAATTGCAACTTTTTGAGTTTGAATTGAAACCTTTTTTGAATGGTCAAATCAATAATCTAATGTCTTTTCAGATTTAAACGTCCTGGATCATTCCTTGGAACACAACCATCAAGCCAACTTGCAAAAGTCGATAGGCTATAAGTAATAGTTGCAAAAGGAAGGCCGTGCATGACATTTGCCAACGACCATAAAAAAATAATGAATATGGAGATTTCGATGTCTTCGTATAAGGAAAATATAACAACTGTGGATCTGGACTTCATACGGCATAATATGAATCGCAATCAATTGAACACCGACAAGTCAGCTACACCAAAAGATATACATGATGTCCAAGAAGCTCTGAACGTTATGGATTTAACAACAGATAGAAACGAACCATTTTTATTGGCCAATGATATTGAAACTAATATTGTAATTTTTGGTTGTACATCTAATATAAAATGTTTATCGCAGTATGACACAATTTACATGGATGGAACATTTAAATATTGTACAAAATTATTTTTTCAACTATTTAGTATTCATGGGTTGCGCAATGGACATTATATTCCTTTAGTTTTTTGCCTTCTTCCAAACAAACTAGGCAAAACGTATGTATAATTTTATTAAGCATATGTCATGGAAATTAACAGCTAATTTCCCTGTAGAGTTTATGCATTTTATAGGGACCAGTTAGACCCGCTAAAATATTATAAATCCCTAAAATTATGATATCGACGTTTTTTATGTTTTTTCCTTGGATCCTTTAAATTTTTATTAATAAATGTTTAAATATATTAAATAAATTGTTATTAATAAATGTTAGATGCACCAGCGAAATATTAAAAAATCTCCAAAATGGTTTCCAAGTAAATCTATTTTTAATGTCCTTATATATCCAATAAATTACAAGTTACTACTATTGCTTCAATTGTATTTGCTGGTAATGCTTATAAAATATTCATAATGTTAGAAACAAAATTACCGGTTCACTTTAGTTTCTCTGAATAGTCAATAAGCATTAATATTAATCACTACCGGGCATTTTAAAAATTTATAAATAGAAATGAAATATTATCCAGGATATATTTTTAAAACTATACTTTTTTGAAAATATTGAAATAGAGAATGTATTAATCATGTTGGCATTACATTACCTAAGGCATAAAAATAAAAATTAAATTTTAGCTAATAAGTAGTATAGTAATTACCTAAAATGAATTTCTGGCATTTTTACTTTCCTATCTGTATACAGATATAAGGAAAGTATAGGAATCATGATTATTTTCGACCTCGAGTTTTCGACGGATTTTTACGTTTTGAGGTCCCCTGAATCCGTTTTGACTATTTTCGCGATGATGTCTGTCTGTCTGTGTGTGTGTCTGTGTGTGTGTGTCTGTATAACGCATAACTCATGAACCGATACACAGAAAAACACCAAATTTAAAACTTAAGCTTTGTTTCAGCGTCCAATGAGCTGATTAGATTTTGGGCAGAGTCGGAACATCTGGGGGGTACTTTATAGGTGGTCATTTTTATATTTTATGGAATATATCTGTTATTTACGTTTGGAGAAGAAAATTCTTCAAATAAAAGTTACTTCTAATATTATTATCTATAATTTTTGTTTTATGTAAAAATTTCCTGAAATGGTCCGTATTCGAGAAATTTGACAAAATGTAAAAAAAATATTTTTTTATAAAAATTGTTCAAATAAAAGTTGTTTGTAATATAATTCTCTTTAATTTTTATTCTATACATAATTTCTCTAAAATGGACCGTATTCGAGATATTTGAGAAAATGTGTAAATTTCGAATTTTGAAGAAAACTCAAAAACGGGCAAAGAAAAAAACATTAAATTTTAAACTTAAGGTTTATTTCGGCCTGACGTGAAATTATTAGATTTTGGACACAGTCGGAACATCTGGGGGGGTACTTTATGGGAGGCCACTTTTATATTTTATGGAATATATCTGTTATTAATGTTTGGAGAAAAAAATTGTTCAAATAAAAGTTACTTCTAATATTATTATCTATAATTTTTGTTTTATGTAAAAATTTCCTGAAATGGTCCGTATTCGAGAAATTTGACAAAATGTGCAAAATTCTGATTTTTATGAAAGTTTTTGAAATAAAAGTTGTTTGCGATATCGATCTCTATAAGTTTTGTTTATACATGATTTTTATAAAATGGACCGTAATGAAAAAATTGTAGGAAATTTAAATTTTTCAGTATTTTCGTTTTCCATGAATATCTATAGAAAAATGTTTCGAGGTAGATGTATGTGGACAATGTATATATTTAGTTTATCCTCTAAACATTTATAGAGATGCTGCAATAGGTTGTACAAAATAATCGGAAAAAGCCTATAATAACTAGATAGGAAAGTCATGTGTTGGACACATCAGATTTTTAAAATTATTACCGAGTCCCCTACCTATGGGGAATGGAGCAGCGTATCTAAATTTAATATTAGGATTAAGTTTTCTGATATAATAAAATGTTTGCTAAGAATAACCTTATTTTGTTTTGACACACGCCACATTTACTTTGAGGACACATACTTTGATTTTCTTTTACTATACGGAGAATGGTCGCACTGCGCAGCTTTCTGAGTGCCTTTTAAAAGGAGATAGAAAACTCCGCCATTTTGATTCCTTATTACATGTTGCCTGCATCTTGGCGCAATATTTTTAATAGGTGCGTTTTAATTATCCGCTTCTGCTTCGGAATTGTCCGTTTTCTTGTTTTAATCTGACAAGTTAAAACGACTAAATCGACAATTCCGGAAGTAGAAGCGGATGATAAATATGTCACTGGATTTCAACTTTTATTACAAATATAATAATATGTAATGAATATCGAAAAATAGACAGTGCGGTTCGTAAGTTATGAATAATAATTAAAGAAATGAGTAAAATTATTAAAACACCCGGATTCTTGGTTATAAAGAATCAAAGACTTGTTAAATAAAATTTACTACTTCGGTGTTCCCTATCTATAGTCTATTTTTATGTATGAGAGAGTATTAAAATAATAAAGCGTTCGTAATCCATAGACGTAACACTTCTTTTAGTAGACAGTTAAAATATTTTTTGAATTTATTCCTCGAGTATACACTTATATTTTCACCTAATTAACCTACTTATAACTTCTAAACAGCTGAAGGTAAAAAAGTGCAATTTTTTCTAAAATGTTTTATTTTTCCACAAGGTATGTTAAGAACATTGTGTCAAACGAATTATGTAGGTATAAGGGTTTAAACTTTGACTTTTAAACAACGTTACGTTCATAAATAATAATTTTAATGTAAAAACTACTTCTTACCTACAAATCCAAATCAGAATCGAAATCAGAAGATGAACTGTCGCAACCAATATTTACAATGAGTGGCTCGATCATTTCATCAGTAATATTGTCCAACTTCCACATTTTCTCTTCTTCTTTAATCGTATGATTTACTGCCTTTTCCCAGTTTTCAGGCTTCACATTATTTACAGCCTCCAAAAACAACTGTTTAACATCACTCATTTTAAAAGAATTATTTTTTCTTGAAACTTCTCCCTTTATCTGTGCCCATATCAGTTCAATCGGGTTTACTTCGCAATGATATGGTGGTGATCTAACCACCGTCATCCCACGATTTTTTGCAATTTCATCAATTTCATATTTTTTGAACTTCTCTTTATGAAGGAAACACAAATGATACAGTTATTTTCTCACAGAACCGGGATGGAACTTAATATTCTTTGAATTAAGCCAATTCTGTAAATCTTTTTTTAACCACTTGGTTGTGGGCATTTTTTCTATAAGTTTAGAGTGATAACTTGCATTATCCATTACTATTATACAGTTCTGAGGAAGAAGATCTATAATTTGTTCGAACCACTCTTTAAAGACATCAGCATTCATGTCCTCATGGTAGTCACCGGTACGAGTAGATTCAAAAGTCAATAAACCACCTTTAATAAAACCGTTTGAAATACCGATGTGTACTATTATTAGTCTGCGCCCCTTTCCTGATGGTGGATTTAAACCAGTAGATAAATTATTTTAAAAAGCCTGGTTTATGTCCCTCGTTGATCCATGTTTCATCTAAATAAAATATATTTCTTCTTTGGTTTCTCATTTCTTTTATAGTCCTTAGGTAATTTCTTCTCCATACTACAATATTGCTTCTTTCTATTAAAATAGACTTTCTGGAATGCTTTTTCCATAGAAAACCTATTTCTTTTAAAAGTTTCCATAGTGTGCTTCGACTCATTTCAGGGTAATCCTTATCATCTCGAACCGTGGCAAGAACTTTGTCTACTGTCGGAAATTCTTTTCTAAAGAAGAACGCATGCACTTTCCTTCGAAGTCTTTCTTTCAAAAGATTTTCTAATTTAAATTTTGGTTTTCCTGGAGCTTTACGTGCTGTTTGAAACTCGCCACATTTCTCTTCTTTAACAACTCTGTAAATCGTTAGATTTCCCAACACCAAGCGTACTACTAACTAATTCCACTGTGTCATCAACACTTTTACATAAATGTTTGTCTGTAAATGATTTAAAACAATTAAATATTAATATTTTTTCATTAACTGTTAAAGGACCGATTTTTTGTCGTTTACGCGGCCCTTCCAAATTTTCCATGATCACACTAGAATTCACACTGCACCTTGCAAGTTGCAACTAAACGACATTTAGTAAATTGTCAAGAATACACAACTCCTTACTAAATGGAAAACCTATAATCGCATTTTCGGTGAAATTTGTTGGGAAGGTATTTATCTACTTATAATTCGATTACTGTAAGAAATTCTTGGAATTAAAATTAAACAAAATTGGCAAATAGGTACTTATTAAAAATAATCTTGAGATACGGCTATGTAATCTTTAATACACAGGGCTTTTGGCCTGTCCAAACCTTTTTCTATTGTTCTGTACAGCTTATGTTTATAAAGGACCAATAAAAGGCCCAAAACTTGTAATAGCTCAGGTACATTTATTACAATTTTAGGAAATATTTAGATTATTCTGTAAAAATATTTAAAATGACCGTACTAAGTTTTGCATTAGAAATGCTGTTTTATTACTCTCTCATACATAAAAATAGACTATAACCCTCAAACACACACATTTCCCAATAAATTACCCTGTATAATCTGTGATTACTCTATATACCATTAGTTGTGTATCTAACATGAAACACTAGAATAATTTTCCGGAAAATCCTTCTCATTATTAAAGTTCATAGATATTATTTTCAGGTCAATTCAGTTTACATAAAAAAACGTTCGCATTTTACCCTCTGTTGCATGTCGTTCTTAAGCATTCGTTAATTATCGATTTTTTTTTTTGAGGTCTACATATCACGGTACAATTTTGTGTACAAAGAAGGAAATTCAATAACGAGATAAATTTATACAACGTCGCTTTGCCTAGTCACGCAATATCCTGTTGCTAAAATAGCATTCCATTAGATTGGAAAATAAGCATATTAGCCCCTTTTAGTTCGCTTTGAATGAGTTTTAACAGAAAATTGAGGTATTTTTCCGTTCTTATTATGGTTATTACCGAATACAAGAATTTAATGAAATTTATTATTTGTTTTTTTTTATCATGATTGGCTATGAACTATGAAAGTGAATTTGTATAGTAATATTCATATTGTCAAAATTCTACTTCATATCTGATATTAATTAATTGCCACTGATATTTTTCCTCATATTTTGAATCCAAATTGTACCGAAAACGTTATATTACACGAACGACACTACGAATTGTAGGTAATTACAATAACTATAAATTAAACTGAACAATAAACGCTTTCACATGAGTTAGCCTTGAAGTATTTCTCTAGTACAGGAATATCCATTTTGAGATAATTCCTCTGGCAGTGCTCTTTGGAATGTCCAGGAACGGTTCTCTTTTAGCGAACGTGTCGCCTTTTTTATTGTCTTCCACATCGCTGTGTCTCAAAACCCAGATCAAACTAACTTTATTTTGGGTACCGAAACACTCAAGAATATTTATACAGTTCCAAACAGTGTTGCCAGAATATATTTTTATAATGTACCAGATTTATCTAAAAAATGTACCAGATTTCATAAAAATGTACTAGATTCTATAAAATTACCAGATTTTTCTAATTATGAAGTTTGGTCATTAAAGAGCAAAAAAATGTTTATAGAGAACACGAACACAACAATTTTAAACAATATTTTATCTCTCGACAAATTTCTGACACTATTTTATCTCTCCAGCAGTTTTTGAATTAGATTTTAATACCTTTTGATACTCTTTTATCTCTCGAACAGTTTTTAATTTTTTTTTTCTCTTGATCTATTTTGAAACAATACTTTATCTCTCGATAAATTTCTAATAGTATTCTATCTCTCGAGCAATTTTTAACAACTTTTTTTCATCCCTCGAGCAATGTTTGTACAAAATTTTCAACACTATTTAATCATTCGAGCAATTTTTAACAGTGTTTTATCTTTCAAGCTATTTTTGAACAATATTTGAATTCTCGTGCAATTTTTGAGCAAAATTTTAACAATTTCTAACACTATTTCATCTCCCGATCAATTTTTAAAAACGATTTTAATACCTTTTGATATTTTATCTCTCGAACAGTTTTTAAAAAACCTTTTTTTATCTCTTGAGCTATTTTTAAAAAATATTTTCTCTCGATAAATTTCCAACAGTATTCTAGCTCTCGAGCAATTTTTAAGAACTTTTTTTTATCCCTCGAGCAATGTTTGTACAATTTTTAACACTATTTAATCACTCGAGCAATTTTTAACAGCCTTTTTTTACCTTTCAAGCTATTTTTGAACAATATTTGATCTCTCGTGCAATTTTTAAGCAAAATTTTAACAATTTCTAACACTATTTTATCTCTCGAGCAATTTTTGAAAAATATTTTAATACCTTTTGATATTATTTTATCTCTCCAAACAGTTTTTAAATCTATTTTTATCTCTTGAGCTATTTTTAAACAATATTTTTTTTTTCTCGATAAATTTCTAACAGTCTTCTATCTCTCGAGCAATTTTTAACAACTTTTTTTATCCCTCGAGTAATGTTTGTACAATATGTTTTTGTACAATTTTTAACACTATTTAATCATTTGAGCAATTTTTAAGTCTTTTTTACCTTTCAAGCTATTTTTAAACAATATTAATTTGATCTCTCGTTCAATTTTTGAGCAAAATTTTAACAATTTCTAACACTATTTCATCTCTCGAGCAATTTTTAAAAACGATTTTAATACCTTTTGATATTTTATCTCTCGAACAGTTTTTAAAAAAACCTTTTTTTATTTCTTGAACTATTTTTAAAAAATATTTTATCTCTCGATAAATTTCTAACAGTATTCTAGCTCTCGAGCAATTTTTAACACTATTTAATCACTCGAGCAATTTTTAACAGCCTTTTTTTACCTTTCAAGCTATTTTTAAACAATATTTGATCTCTCGTTCAATTTTTGAGCAAAATTTTAACAATTTCTAACACTATTTCATCTCTCGAGCAATTTTTAAAAACGATTTTAATACCTTTTGGTAATATTTTATCTCTCGAACAGTTTTTAGAAAAACCTTTTTTTATTTCTTGAACTATTTTTAAAAAATATTTTATCTCTCGATAAATTTCCAACAGTATTCTATCTCTCGAGCAATTTTTAACAACTTTTTTTATCCCTCGAGCAATGTTTGTACAATTTTTAACACTATTTAATCACTCGAGCAATTTTTAAAAGCCTTTTTTTACCTTTCAAGCTATTTTGGAACAATATTTGATGTCTTGTGGCATTTTTGAGCAAAATTTTAACAATTTCTAACATTTTTTTATCTCTGTAGCAATTTTTGAAAAAGATTAACACCTTCTGATGATATTTTATCTCTCGAACAGTTTTTAAACAATTTTAAACAATTTTAAACAAATTTCTAACAGTATTCTATCTCTCGAGCAATTTTTAACAACTTTTTTTTATCTCTCGAGCAATGTTTGCACAAAATTTTTTGTAAAATTTTTAACACTATTTAATCACTCGAGCAATTTTTAACAGCTCTTTTACCTTTCAAGCTATTTTTGAACAATATTTGATCTCTCGTGCAATTTTTGAGCAAAATTTTAATAATTTCTAACACTATTTTATCTCTCGAGCAATTTTTATTAACATTTTTTATCTTTCTAACAATTTTTAAACAATGTTTTATCTCTCGAGAAATGTTTAACAGTATTTTTTAATTCTCGAGTAATTTTTTAATAAGATTTTAATAACTTATGATACTATTTTATCTCTCGAACACTTTTTAAACCTTTTTTTATCTCTTGAGCTATATTTAAACAATATTTTATCTTTCGATAAATTTATAACATTATTCTATCCGATCAATTTTTAACAACTTTTTTATCTCTTTAGCAAACTGCACAATATTTTAACTCTCGACAAATTTATAAAAATATTTTAACTCTCGATAAATTTTTAACAATGTTTTATATCTCGAGCAATGTTTGTACAATATTTTATCTCTCGCGCATTTTCTAATAGTATTTTATGGTTCGAGGAATTTTTAAGCAATGTTTTATCTCTCGAGAAATTTCTAATAGTAGGTATCTCTTGAGTCAATTGTGAACAATATTTTATTTCTCAACAATTTTTTCAATAGTATTTGATCACTCGAGCAATTTTTGAACAAGGGTTTAACATTTTGTAATACTATTTTACCTCGAGCAATTTTTGAACACGATTTTAACAATTTATAATACTATTTAATCTCTCAAAAAATTATTAAATATTTTTATCTCTCATTAAATTTCTAACAGTATATTTATCCCTAGAGCAATTTTTGAACAATATTTTACCCCTCAAGCAATTTCTAATACTATTTTATACTTCGGCCAATTTTTAACACCCTTTTTTACCTCTCGAGCCATTTTTGAACAATATTTGATCTCTCGTGCCATTTTTAAACAATGTTTTATCTCTAAGTGTCTACTATTTTATCTCTGAAGTAATTTTTAAGAACTATTTTAATTTCTCTTGCAATTTTTGACCAATATATTTTACACTTCAAATGGAAACATACGCTGAAAAAAGTACTAGATTTTGTTTCTAGTGTACTAGAGTACCAGATTCTCAGAGAATGTACTAGATCTAGTACAATTGTACTAGACTGGCAACACTGGTTCCAAACTACTGGGTCTTCAACAATACCGAAAACCCACGTGACCAAATCGTCATGACAGCGATTGGTGAAAATAAAAGTAAAAATCCCTAAATTTGAGCCAGTGCCGTAGGTATTTTATTACAAATAGAAAATAGATCTTCTTTTTTTATGGTCTGCAACTACGAGAACAAAATTCAGTTAGGTAACTGTTAGAATTACAACACAAATTCATAATATTAATTAGAGGTGCTTTATATTATTGTATTTTAATGTTAGAATTCGATATTTTAATTAGATTTAATCAAATTCAATAATCTAATTTTTAAAATTATGATATAAATAACATAACCTTAAAAACTGAGCTGTTTATATCTAGTTTGTATTTAACGAAAAGAATAATAAACTGAAATATGGTTCGACTAGTTATTGTCACTACTACAAAAAAAACCTTTACCAGAACAGGGCACAAAAAAGTTATGGATAAAAATGTTATGCATTAAAATATGAATAAAATTAAAAAATTATTTACTTTAGATTGACTCTTTAAGGGCTGATTCCACCGTTGTGTTAAACGGAGATTAAAATGACATTGTTAATGTAAAAATGTCATTTTAAACTTCGTTTAACACAACGGTGGAATCGGTCCTAAGATATTTAGCTACAGCTGAAACTCTAAATACGATAGGCAGAAGACAATGGCAGTATTTGGCAATTATTGCAATTGAAGTAAACAAATTTAAGACTTACTGGAATTGAACCTGGATAATGGGAAGTAATAAACACATAATTTAAGTTTGTTCTATTATTTATTTGTTACAGGATTTACAAAATACATTGTTACTTATATGCATACAAAAAAATATTAATATTATTAATATAACAAGCACATATTTGTTTTACCTTACAGCTCTTACTTCTCACTTTAAATTATAAAGGCATATCTATTAACAACTATTTTATTTAAAAGGATATTGAGTAGTAATCGATGGTGCACAAACTAATTCATACTAATTCACAGTACCTATCTGTTCAAAATCTTAATCACCAGCTTTAATGCAAGCATTAAACCTTCTTTTTTGAACACATTATGCAGTTTCTCCTCAGTTATATTTTGTATATCATTCAATATAGGTGCTCCAATTCATAAACGTCACAAACGATTTTGATCTGTAATATTCCATATGTAGTTTTAACAAAATTAAGGTAAAATGATTGTTGCAGTATCGAAACTTTATAGGGGATGCATTATCAGAATTTTTTTTAACTTTATGGCTAGTTCGTAGTGATGAACCTAAAAAAAAATATGTTTTGAATTTCACTCGCCAGAGTCAGTCTTTAAAACACCGTTCATACCTGTTTGAGGTGCTGTTTTTTTTTACTAATTTATTGGGAATTTACAACATGTTAATTTGCACATCTTCAACAGCTTTTGTTATTACTTTGGGCATTTTAGACCTTTTTCCTTTTTTGAACAAGTATTTGTTTATGACGACAAAAAAGAATCACATTCCATTTATTCACCTGGAAAACGTTCCTCAAATTTTCGAATAATTTTGTTCCAGTATAACATTACCTACAATAAATTATATAGTCATTAACTTTTACGAGTTACAGTAAATAAATTTGTACTTACCAACAAAAAAGAATTAAGCCACCAATATTCTCTAAAAATAACTAATTGCTTTATTAATATTAAATGAAAAATGGACTAAGGGTGTTTATAAAATGTAAACAAATATAATATAAATATTGTCAGTCCCCAAATGAACGCCAGTGACATTTCTGACAGAATTGACAGTTCAGTTTAGTTCCTTTTACGTCAAATCAGGCCCTTTCGATGGGTTTTTGATGGTTATCAGATCACGTGGGTTTCGGGTATTGTTGAAGACCTGGTAGTTTTGAGTCAACTGGATTGGAGCTATCCTGGCTATCCAAAAAGATCTTTATATCATTGGCCTCTGGATTTTTCGCATATCCTTTTGAAAGTCCAGAGGAATAATCTGGCTTTATTGAGTTTCAGGTTTTTATCTAGAATAATCCCCAGGTATTTCACATTCTTTTTAGATGGAATGGTTTCTTTGACTAAGGTAGGTTCTCGAAGCTCGTCAAAATATGGGTACTTATCCCCTCTATCTGGAGATTATATGCTGTGTCTTTATTAACAAATGGAGTTTAGGTTTTAAAAAAGATAACAGCTATCAGCAAAATAAAGAAACTGTATTTAAACCTAAATAATAATATACGAGTACAACCTTTCGCTATTTGACAACATTCAAATCAAACTACATAACAGCGGACTATGGTCCTCATTGGCATGCAATTTGCATAAGACTTGTCCCATTTTTATTTGGACAATGTTCGGGTCAACATTCAGAATTTTTATAAAAATTCGAGCCCGTATTTGTTTAAATTTTAAGGCATAATTTTTCTATAAAGTTATGTTCAACACGGTATTAACAACATTCAGGGGACAGAACCTTATTTATAACAAAAATCATGTAATAAAAATTACGAAGTTAGATAGGGAGCATATCTGGAAGAAAGGTACCTGGTTAGAGCAACTTCCAACTTCCAGATTCTAAATTCCACACCTTGCCATCTCGGTATTAAAATTAATTGCGAATCTTTTAGAGATTATCCTATTAGATTCGAACCGTAGCTTTATAATACCGCTCTTACTCGCGGATACAGATGGTAATAAATATTCAAACAGGCAGTCGCAATCGTAGTCGCAATCTAATGCAGTGGCTTGCATAAATTCCCGTACAACCAGCGGATATTACTTGAAATTGGTCTAGTTCATTAGCGGTGGAGAACCAGAGTAATTAAATTTTGGGGGGCTTTGACGTTATTGTATAAGCAGAGACGCACGGTAGTTGCGATCGGGCTAAACATGAGTCAAAAATAGTACAGTAAGAACTAGAGTATGAAATACTATGTCATTTCAGCTGGTATAAGTGTACTTGTACTTTGTAGAAGACTTTCAATTATTAGTTACATTTACTGTTCAAAACTATTGCTAAAAACAATCTTCTTTCATAAGTTTATTTAAAGATTTTCAAAAATAATTGTCAAAGAGCATTTTTTATTGATATTTTTTTAGCAAAAGAGACTTTATTTTTACCTTCTGAGATTGAAGCTTTGGCAAAGAATGTTTCATATAAATAACTAATTTTATTTACTCATTAAAGAACTGAGTAGCCATTAAAGGCTTTAGTTCGACAAGATTGTTATTTTGAGAAACTGAACATGATATTAAAGTTATTTAAATATACCATTTTGATAGTTCACACTATGAGACACTACTTCTCTTATTTCTTTCTTTTCTGTATTTCGTTTTTATTATTTAAACATTCTGTGGCAAATGGAAACCGTCCGAAGCCATATTTCTCACACAACACAGTTCACACTTTAAAAATATTTATAATTTTGGTGGATGAATTCTTACATAACACACTTATGTAATTTGCGCTTCCACCAACATTTTAAAAACAAATCTAACACCTATTAGACACTTTAAGCCTTAAGGGGTCTATTCTGTAACAATTCCTTTATATTTAACGGCCTTTAAAAATATTTTCTTCTTTACTTCAATCATTATTTAAACGGATCTATAAAATACATTAGAGGACTATCTTAAAGAAATCTGTTTAAATAATGACAGAAGTAAATTAACGAATACGAACATATTTTTATAGGCCGCCAATATTTTTAAAGGCCGTTAAATATAAAAGAATTGTTACAGAATAGACCCCTAAGTCTGCTTTTCACTTTTTTTTTATAATTTTAATATTAAATTTAGTTGTCAAAAAGCATAATGTAAATACAGAGTGGAAATAAATAAAGTTTTGTCGCACAAAATTCCTGAAATACATCAATTTTTAACAGGGCACAATAAATGCAGACACCCTCAACTTTTTTTAAATCGAAGGGTAGATTGATTAATAATTGTTTATTTGAAATCCCCTAATAATAAAAAAAAACAAACCTCTCTGCAATATAACCCATTGAAAATAAAAATTGACGTGCTTCAGGAATTTCGCAACAAACTTTTATTTATTACAAAATTTGTTCCAGCAAGACGTCCAATTCTGTATACTACCTACATTGTTGATAAAAAACGCAAACGGAGACAATACTGATACTTTTCTTGTCTAATCTAATCCTTATGTACTTTCATTTCCTTCTAGTCAACCGGACTTTGGCTTATCTCCATCGAAGGACCGAACAAAGCAATTCTGTCTTTCATTACGAAAAACGCTGCAATGCGTTTTATTTCCTTGGATGTTACAGACAAATATTTAAACTAGATGCATCAATGAAATGCTAAATTTATTTTAAAAAAAGGAGATACAAAGTGTTGTCAGTTTTCTTAAAAGTAAAATTGAATAACTTTGCAAATTCCATTACATCAAATTTATACGACCTTTATGAAAAAGAAAATCCAACTCAACTAAAACTTTGAAATTTTTCTTGTTTAAACCTTATTTATCAAGTCATAACTGGATAATGGATGCGGAAGAAAGTTTTTAATATCAGATCCGTTCATGATCGTAAAATATTCGTTAAAATTCATGAATTCTATGCTTTGGGGTGGGATGGAATACGATACACACATTTCATTTCCATATGAGCTGCTGTCGTTTAGACCCTTTTTTATAAGTTATTTATATGGATGTTTTATCAATAATACTATCAGTAGTCAGATCTATGTTCTATTTATTTGATGTTCGTGATATCAAACAAATAATGTTGAATAGTTAAAAGGATTGGTAATAGCGTATTGAGAACAAACAAAAATAAATTTCCTTCAGCAAATAAATTTTACTTGAAATTTAATGTTTATATGTTTACACCTGCAATGTGGAATAATGGGTGACACAGCGGGGAAAAGGGTATTTGAAAACTGCGAAAAACGGGATATGGTTATCATACGATTATGACCGTTTAATTGATCATAGGGAACAGTGGTACAACTACAGAAGGTACACATTTTTATCATTATTTCAATGTGTTTATCGATATATGTTTGAAATCCATGAATTTGTTTATGAATAACGATATTTATCGGCATATACCTTAAACCAAAGAAATAATAAAGCCACTATTCCTGACGAAAAAGGATATAACCACACTTAAGTTCAAATTCCCAAAATAATTATTGAAAAAATATTGTGAAAAAGGATATAGTGAAAATTATCAAGGTTGTTGTTGTTTTGATTTTTAAGATGATAGATTGTCATAAGATTTTTTTAAGATTGTCATTAATTTTTTGGAAGAAATGTCAGAGGGGATAATATTGAATGTTGGGGTAGATTTTGGAAAGACGAGGGAAAATATTTGTAAGCAGTATTGATTATTGAGTTGGAAAGTTAAAATAAAAAAGCATTTGAAATGGGTAAAGAAATTTTATTTGTAAATTGAGAAATGCAAAGGTTGAACAAAATAGCAGCCAGGAGAGTTGGGCTGAGGAGCAAAGACATAAGCAGGAAAGCATAAGAAAGGTAAATCAGACAACATAAAGGAGAATTGAGCAGGTCGGAGAACCAACAGTAGGAACAGGAGCAGGAGCAGAGCAGCCAGGGCAGAGAAGAAAATCAACAGCAGGAGCAGGACCAGGAACAGAACAGAAAGACAGAGAAACAGAAGATTTTTTTTTAATTCAATTGATTTTTAATTATTCTTATTTTTTTATACAAAATTTATAAATTT
This sequence comes from Psylliodes chrysocephalus, assembly GCA_927349885.1. NCBI lineage: Eukaryota > Metazoa > Arthropoda > Insecta > Coleoptera > Chrysomelidae > Psylliodes > Psylliodes chrysocephalus. The sequence continues at coordinate 3,221,869 of OV651823.1, read as the reverse complement.
TTTATATTTTGAACCCGCCCAGTTTTGAGAATTTTTGAATATTTTTGGAAATCCATATACTGGGTGTTTCCATAACAATATGTATACTTATAGCTTTTGCCACAAAATAAAAATGTATGGGTATAATGATATATCTTCACATATAACGTTTTACTTTTTAAAATCTTTCTTATTTCAGGGTATATGTATACATAATATATCCTTTTTCTCTGGGAACGCTCCTCCCAGTTTTCGCCGGAACATGCACCAGACTTGTTTTGATAAGTTTAATTTGTTGTTAAAACAATTTAGTTTCATTGATACCTACTTGTATTTTCTGGTTTATTTTAATCTTAATTTAGCCTTGTTAAAAGTGGGAGTAAAAACAGCGAAAACAACAATCCTATGTGTCGTGAATCAGACACTGATGGTGGTAAGTACTGTTTTCTAATCTCATATAGCTAATTATTTTGTTTTTAAGATATACACATTGCAACAAACAACGATGTGGGTCCAACCTCATATATTCAACTACAATTGAATTGAATAGCTTAGAAAATAAAGATGAACACATAGAATCAGATGCTAGATATTTTTACAATCCAAACTTTAGATGTTCCACCTATTTTACCAAGTAATATAGAGGAGTCAGTGTCAATCAATATTGATTAAACTTTTGTTTCTGAGGAAGGTAAGCATTTTTAAGAGTTTTGAGGTTTACAGTAACATTTTTTTATATCCAATCGGAACACAGTGAAATTAGCAATCAAGACATTTATATCTAAAACAACAAAAAGTAAATTATTAAGTACTGAAACAGTGGCACTAGAAAATCCGGTAGAATTAATATATATCAGATGTGGATGAGCCAATTGATGACTCGTATAAAGATAAAGATTATGTTGCTGAATCGATCAAAAGCAATGGTGGATTTACAAGAGAGGGATGGTACTAGGGGTAATTACCACCATGATTAAAATTTATAAAAAACTTATAAAACATAATAACAAAATTGTTTTACATAACAAAGTGGTGTAAGGACCATTCCCTGTCTATCAATCCTAAGAAGACTGAAATGGTCCTTTTCACAAGAAAAAGAAAGAAAATGGAACTAAAACCTCCAGAACTCCTAAATACAAAACTAAACTTTACAACAGAGGTGAAGAGTATTTAGGTCTCACCTTTGACAGCAAGTTAACATGGAACTCGTATTTAGAAAACATAGTCAAAAGAGCATACATTGCTTATAAACAATGCCGCCGAACCGTAGGGCACACTTGGAGTTTCTCCCCCAGAGTCGTCGTATGGACTTACACTGCTATCATAAAACCTATGCTAACATACGGTGCAGTTATCTGAGTACCGAAAACCCAAAAATTGACAGCTATCTGTAAACTAGAAAAAATTCAAAGAATAACATGTCATTTTTAGTCTTACTCCCCTTGATATTTACATCAATTAGGTTGCTCTGACGATAATCACACACCTCCTCACTGTTTGGATCATCAAGATAGAATAAAGGGGAGACGCTATGACGTTACTAAAAGTGTCCGCACTTTTCAATAAGCATTACATTTTTACGTCATGTGTCAAACTAACGTGACCTAGTCAATTTGATTACTGTTTTGGTGAGAATAAACGCCTTTTTATTTAAATAGCTACATTTAAATCTTATAAAAGGTTGTTTATTTTAATTTTAAATAATGGTATCATGTGCTATAAGAAGCTGTTGCAGCAGTGACAGCGTTAATAAGAAAAAAACTTCAGGAATTACATTTCATAAGTAGGTCTAAAGCATATTCTAAACAATTATAAGGACCGTATTCTTAATTTTTGTTTCAATGTTTGTGTGTTAATCATAATTACTTTTATAATAATATAAGTAAATGAATCTTGCTAGTTTAGATTCTGATAAAAATGTAATGATAATTTTACATCAGTAGTGATGCCCATTGGGGCTATAAAGATCATATTTTATGATATTCCTGTAAGTACAGTTAAGGAATAAGTTTTAAATTTTCACAACGCTAAATATACAAATACTTGAATTATAGATTTCCAAAGAACTCTGTAACGCGGGATTCATGGATTGGATTTGTAAATAGAGGTGACTGGAAACCTTCAAAATATAGTGTACTATGCTCTAGACATTTTGAAGAAAACTGTTTCGATAGAAATTTTGTACATTTTATTCGTCTAAAAGATTATGCGATTCCGTCTTTGCTGAATCCAAGTTTGAATCACGTAAAAGTTTAGTTCTCTTATCAGATGTGGTCGGTTGAAACGATTAAAAGGAACCAAAAGAGTTTAGATCAGCAAAGAAAACTAATATTTCGTGCAATTTTTTTATTGAAATAGCAAAGCGCTTTCGGCATTCAGCCATCTTAAGTGCTTATCGACAATATTTCAACATTTTTGGATATGGCCGATAAATATATTGACGGCTTAAAAACACATTGCAATGGGCAATTATTATTAGACAGTGGGAGGCATACGGGATTTTTAGGATTAAAAGTCTGTATCCACAGTAATAAATATTTATTTAATTCTTTAGTTGTGCAAAACAATTTATTATCTTTCTTACCAATATATAAAATCTCCCAGGATAACTTGGAATTATTTTTTTGTTCGATCCGTTCACATGGGGGTTATAATAACAACCCTACAGTAAGACAATTTGTGTCAGCCTATAAAAAGTTACTCGTCCATGTAGAGTTGTTTGAAAGTGTTCGTAGGAACTGTATACCTTTAGAAGAGATTAGTATTTTAAAGTGCAATGTAGTCAGACAACTTAATATAACATCAACTGGATATTCATTTTCCAACCAAGCACAAGATTATGAAAATGATCCCTTGGAAATTATTAAAGCCATTGAATTAGATCACGGTTATGTACCAGATCCCTGTATTACTCCATTTTCGAAATATGTAATTACTTACATCGCGGGTTACGTTCTTCATTTTATATATAATGTTCTCAACCGCTAATAAGTGATACAAAAAATATTATATATTAATTTATAGATATAAAAAATAAAAACAAATGGCATTACCCATCAGAAGATGTTATTGCTATCTGTGTAACATGTGAAAAGCTTTTAAAACTCAGATTAGTTTCTGAAAAACAGATTTCACTTGATATCTTGATTCAGTTAGTATTAAGAGAATATATTTCTTGAAACACATTTTCAAGTCTTATACAACATGGATTCGATCAGTCAGTTTTTGATAATCACAGAATATTATTAATGAAATGTGTTGCGAGCAGGTACCTAAATGTAAGAATGTGCTATTTATCAAAAAATAAAGCAAATAAGAAAATTAGCATAAGACACCATAGTAATAAGATGGTTTTATTTAAAGGACAATTAAACATTAAAAAAAATGACTTAATTTACCCAGATAAAATCATTTATTCTAATTAAAAAATATGTTAAAAGACATAGTGAGGCCTAAGTGCCGTGGGGGTAACCCACCCTCCACACGTTACAGATATAAAATGGATTTCAATATCTCAAAAAAACACATTTTCTTATTTTTTAACGCATCAGATAGCTTGAAAAATTTGGTTACAAAGTCTACAGAGGAAAAACTTTTTTATTTTTTCCTTTTCGAAAAAATGATATTCTTCATAAAAGTTATGCTTGTTTAAAAACTAATAATAATTCAAACAGAAGAGGGATATCTCTTTCAGGAGTGAAATATTACAAAATTATGCAAAAAAATTTCCATCACAAATTAAATCATGTCATCTTGTGGCTTTGCATTAAGGGTCAATTAACTTGAAATTTGATTACAGTCATAATTTGGAAAATGAAATTTTAAAAGAAACAGGAAGGAAGAGAGTTAATTATGTTTCTCAAGATACCATAAAAAATGTTCATGTTAAATAATATAAAATAAAACAAAAAAATTATTTTTCGTATTACCTATTTCATGTTAAAGAATATAAAATAAATCAAAAATTTGTTTGTTATTAGTTTACTAGAACAATGAGTTGTTTAAATTATTATTTCTTAAACGAGCAAAAAATTTTATGAAGAATAACATTTTCTCTAAAAGTTGAAAATAAATAAGTTTTTTAAATGCATTTTACGATTTTATTAACATTCCTAAAATGTCACTGTTTTGGCTGCATTTATTATACGGCCACTTTTTATAAACTTATCATACTTATCGATAGTAATTCTGTACAAATTTTATTAGTTTATAATTGATTTTTATTAAACCAATTCAAATCTGAAACAATTCTTGCATTTATGCCTCTTTTCAAAAACAAGAATGTAACATAATATTGCATCTACTTGATGAAGCAGTCGCCTAAAAGATATTGTGTGCACCTTGGCCCAACCAGGAGTTGCTTGTAAATTTTTAATTCGGCCAAAAAATAACTACTTTACGACCTTGGTACACAAATAATTATTTCCGCTTTTTCAGTTCATCCGGGAACACCATATTAAAATACGAAATAACCATTTTTCTGTATTTATTTCAAAAATTTACAGCACTATGATTATTTATCAGCAAATTTGATTTGGACTACGCGCAATATGTATACCCCAGGTTGCATTCTAGGTCCCCAGATAATAATTCTAGCGTAACTAGTTTCAATATATTTTTGTACTTACCATTGCCGTATTTCTTTTTCTGTAACTGAAACAAAAAATAACAATTAATATATATTATACACGTATGCATATAAATATTTTGTATTAAAGTGGGTTCCAATATAGCGTATAAACAATACATTACGACTATAATAATGTTTAAAATCAAATATGTAGGATATTTTTATTAAAATAGTATATACCGAAGCTTTTTAAGAAGGTATACTAAATATGGTAAATAGATCTTTTTTGTCTAAATTAAAATCAAACCACGTTCTAATTTTTTGCATATCTTTTTTAAAATAATACCGTACCTTCTGCAAAACTTATAATATCGGAGTTCATGTCGAGAAAGGTTATTTAGGTAAATAATAAAGATTATGGGTACATACACCGTTTGTTGAGGCACTCCACAAGTAACGATGTTGGCGCTACTTAAAAATCTCCTATTTTCAACTTTTTGAATTCGATCAAGTAAATAACTTTTTAAAAATTAATGTGCAGTGCCCACTGATCTGTATTATTTTACTGAATAGGATATAAGCTATATTTGACATAGTAAAAATCCGTTCCATCAAGGAGACCGGAAGTGCAACACTGCTGGCCGATTTGGGCAAATTATGACGGGATAATTTGACATATCTAACCTGTAATTTGATTAGTTCTTCTTCTGTTCATTCCGCGGACAATATCCATCGGGACAATTCACCCATAATTTGATTTTTTATTAAAGAAAATATGTATAAAAATGGAAAAGTGAAGTATATGAGTATATTGTGTCTTCATGAATGAACGTTTATTGTGTATATCATAGTAATGCTACCCGATACTATCTACATAAATAGCAGATAAATGATCAGTTCTAAAGTACCTATAGTGAACATTAAAATTCTTAAAACTGCACTAGGCATTTTTTATAACTTATGGGGACTACAACTAAAAGGAGATATTGGTAATAGAAATAACAGCCTCAAGCTAGAACTACATAGATGGTCGAATCACTTTAGGGAGCAAGTATGAAACGAGAATCGGTGAGTTTGCCGTTGTTACCAGGATATAAATATGGTTAAAAGATGTAGAAGATCTAAACAATACCAGTGAAAATGTTTAACTGATAGAACAATATGGATACATGCAACTAAAGCGATTTGAATTGAAACTGGTCTAGTGGTGGTTAAATTCTACAATTTTACCAGTAAAAACATTTAATATTTTACACCTACTAAATAAATAAACAATTCTCAAATAGTTCGACTGCTTTTTACCCTAATATAATGTGAAGTCATAAAACTATAAATAGCATTTTTCTCAGAATACCGAACGTCGAACACCTGTGTTTTTAAGTACACAGCGGTGCATTGGAACAAAATGAGTGTCCGGCGCATAGTGAACGAAGCACAAATGACGTATTTCATTATGTCATGATGTTTTCATTGGTTGAAACCGAATAGGTGCGTCAACTATGCCCCGGCCACTCATTTCGTTCCAACAGTATATATTTCAGGTGCGCTCGACGCGAGCAGTACAGTTGTATGTTTGCCATCATTCAGTAGTTGTCTTAGTGCCACAAACTAGTTCAGTTGTTTTTTTGCCATCATCGCTCACAGTTGTCTTTGCCAGGTGCTTCTGCCGACGGCACGTTACTTTCTACATTTTTACAAGCATTTAATGCATTTTATTTTCTGGTGAAAGTTATATCTTCTACAATTATTATGGCATAAGAAATTCTACAAACAAATGTTTTCAAGTTGGTAACTAAAAAATCAACTGTATTAGTTAATCAAATTGTGATAAACTAAAATTGTAAATATTTAAAACTGTTTAGTGAAGATAAGTGAATCAACCACTATGTATTTACTTCAGTGAAAATAGTAAATTAAAAACACTTCTTTTTCTACTACCTATGACTCGTTAGTTATTTCTACAAAAGAACCCAATTCTTCTAACACCAGCGACATATGCTACAGAACATTTTTACCAAAGAAATATTCGGAAGTAACACCGGTATTTTTTCAAGTGGAGTTTTCAGATTTACATTAAGAGTTGCAAGATAATGTAGGTAGGTAGTTTACAATTGCAAAGTTAATTTTAACAATATAGATGTTGAAATATATTTTAAATTACCTACACTTATCTAGGAAGGCTAACAAAATTTACTAATTATTAGTTATTACTATTAGAAATTTCAATTAACATTTTTAACTTTTTCAGGTTTTATACATGGTCTTTTTGTTGTCTCTAACCATTTTTACACTATACAAACCACATTGAAATTTGTGTAACTCATAAATACATGTATTCAAAAATTGTTCTAGGAAAATACTGTGTAGACTATTCGAATGTAATTTACAATTAAATAAAGAACAAATAAAGGCTTTACATAATTTTTACAATTATGCAAATATTGATTTATATTTTAAATGAAATAGAGGAAATCGTGGGAAAAGGTGAAAAAATAAACATTTATATTTCTTGTAATAGTTTTATTAATGTAAAAAGGATATAAAGTAATATTTTTAAATGCATTACCAACAGTTTTCGTTTGTGTTTTATCAATGCAGGATAGCTCAAAATGGTCTGAACATATAATCGCATTCCTGCACTTACAACATTAAAATTGTTCATATACATACTCTTCACCTATTTCCCCAAAAGCTGTAGGAAACCTAAAATAACAAGAACATTATTTAATTTAGTAATATTCGTTATAATTCACTTCAATTTTCTCATTTAATCAATTGTATTCTTGTATCATAATGTGTAAATTAGTAATATATTAACAAATTATTGTAAATATAATAGTTTTATTTACCTAAGAAGAGTACGGATACTCTTTTTACTTCGTTTTCCACAATAAAAACACGTCTTCATCGTAATTTCTTGACAATTAAATGTCAAATGTGATGACAAATGTAAATAGAGGTTATGATAAATAACATCCGGTCCGCCATATTATTTGCCCAAATCGGCCAATTTTTCGGAACGTTTTTTAGGGGGCTATATCCTATCCAGTAAAATAATACAGATCAGTGGCAGTGCCTCTTATACCCATGCCTTCTAGTATATTTAGTAAATTTGAAAGGTCTACAATAATATTTTAGGTTCGAGCTGCTTTCGCAAAATGTAAAAGTTTGTTTACAACTTTTGTTATTAACCAGTAACGAAAATAACCAAGTACTCTAAAAGTATGGGTAGATATTCAAGCATCTCCCAGGCGCAAAGTACACTATTTGAAAATTGTATCGATAAAAACTGTAGCAGACAAGAGATTATTATCATGCCAATAACAAAGGATCATCAAAGCGCTAAGTTTACCTAATCAGCTAAAAAATAGTCTAACAGTGCCTATAAAAACAGCTGCTAGGATACAGCAAGGTAAAGAGTAAGTATATTACAGCTGGTCTTGTAAGAAAAAGGGTTCAAATGATCTTTGTAATACCAGAGCCGTTCTGTTATTTCAACAGTAACACAATAATATGGGTTAGAGAAGAATTGCGCAGTAAAAGAACCCACAATTGAAACAATTTCTAAGGCGAAGACAAACTAAAATACTTTTAAAAATGTTAATTCAATTAAAAGCCAACTATCACACACTAAGGATGAAATCGAGTTGCTACTCAAAAGTGGTATTTATAGATTAAACTGTAACGATTGCAATACTACTTATATAGGGAAAACCGAGAGAAGACTTAATTTAAGAGCTGGTGAACACATTAGATATCCTGATAAGTCCACTTTTGGACATCATATTAAATTCAATAATCACAATTTCACTCCTTCGGAGAATGTCACTGTCCTTAATAATATTTGCAATTGTAACTTTAAATTAAATCTGCTCGAAGATCTTGAGATACACCGAGAGTTTAATAAAACTAATGTCACTTGTGTTAACACTCAAATCCATCTCAATAGCAAAGTGCCTCCTCTCTTTAAGAGTATTGGCAACGGTTGGTCTGAAGTTACCTAGCTAGCTTCTCCTTGAATCTTCTTACAGCAGAGTTGATCTTGTCTTCTCCGGTGATATCTGATTTCGTGGTCAGGACGGTTTTTCCTCCTCTTATAGCTGGAAAAGTTGGTCTGTCTGCGACTTCTGTCAGGCACCTTTTTAATTTCAATAATTTTATATTAAAAATGTTTTTTACCTTCACTTAATGTATATTTTATAATTCTACTTAATTATTGTAACGTTTGGTTGTTTTTAAAAATAATTTAAAATTTAAAATTCCCTCCATAACTTTTGCTTGCTACTTCAGTGGTTCCAACCCACTTTTACCTTTTTAAATATTAACTTTTGATCAATTTTCATGAAATTTATTTGTATTTCTCAAGTTGGCAATTGTTTTGACAACTTCATTGTCAACTGTCAATTGTCACTCAGTTCTTTTTTTGGCACTGTTAAGTCAAGATGGTTACTTTTTCGTCTATTTTGTATTCAACGTTTTACGATTACCTGTGCCCCAACTTGCCTCCGCCTCACGGTAGCTACTTTGAAGGGGCAGCTGGCTTCAAGCTGAAGTTCAGTTTTTTCCATCTCTCTTCCTTGGAAAGGTTGAGACAGTTTATTTACACGTGTTGGGATGAGCTTCCACGTTTTTTCTCAATTTTCAACCACCTGTTAAGATTGGTTTTGCTTCGTTTCAAGCCTCAAGTTATGGTTGAGAACCAGGGACCGTATTGTGGCAGCCATTTTAATCTAATAAATAAAATTTTAAATAATTAATTTTCATGCACCTTCTATATTTACTGACAAGTAAGTTTTAATGTTTTTTTATTTTTTATTCAATGTTTAGGAATATCTTGATTTGACTATTGTTATAGCTCCGTTTTTTTATCTTTGTAGAGTCTCTGATGATGGCCTAACCGGCTGAAAGCGCTAAGACTAATTTTACTGAGTTTTATTAATATTAATAAAACTACCTACACACTTTAAATACGTTCCATTCATTTCTTAAAATACTTCTGTTCGAATATAACCAAAAATATATATCATTGATATTATATCTCTAAATAAATTCAGTAGAATTTGCGTCTCTCTCAGGATTAACCGGCAAAAATTACCGTTATTTCGATTGTCGCTACCACTATCAGTTTATTAAAATAGCAACGGTGGTGATTATTTACACTGTCCGAAATCTGTCCAATAAAAACGTTCAGCGTGCACAGTCGCTCTCATAAAATATACAAAATATCGCACGACCTAGATAATTCAAACCCCAGCGTTAATGTTACTTCATAGTGGCATAAAACATTAAAACGGATAGGCAGGAAAAACAATGGTGAAACGTGTGGGAAATGGAGGAGTCGGGAAAATTGGTTTTATGGCTCTATTAATAACAACTTGGAGACATGTATCATTATAATTGAATGTATTTCTAGTTAGTCGGCTAATATTGTTTTGCTTTTTTTATAGAATCCAATCACTACGTTAGGAAAAGGCAGTTTATAATCCGAAAAACACTGGTAACAATGTTTTTAACATTTACGAAGGATCAGAAGAACTTCATTAGGTTTCGCAGAATATTCTGATACCCATTTCATTGCTAGTGCGTTAATTGTAAATCTTGTTTGGGCAATATTAAAAGCTCCCTCAATATCTGCGAAAGTTGCCATTTCTTTATCTTCTAGGGATTTTGATAATAGCCTGTTGAGATCATACATAGTTACCAGTATATAACAAAAGTTGTAATTTATTAACCATTGTTGGTGTTGGAGGTGTATTCAATGTCACCAATAACACACCGACATTTCCTTGCAAACTTTAACATTTTGCGAAAGCAGCTCGAAATTTGTGGTAAAACCGAACACGTTGGGAGTCAAGCCCGAAATGCTCGCATGTCAAACCAGAGTAATCCAACTACTAATCTCGAATTATCAAGTCCTGACACGTATATGAATGGTGTGTACGCCGTCGGTTGTAGAAAAGTCGCCTGGTAGATTTTCCGCGATGTAATTCAACTCGGTGGTAGTGGAAGTGGCGCACTCGTGGATGAAATTAATGCAACACGTCAGCGTTTTAATCCAGGCGACCCGTCAGCCGAAAGGTGTGTCGAGCACGCTATTTATTTTATTTAATTTATTTTCTAATACTTTTAGAATTCTAGACAAAGCACCCCGAAGAATCATCCAGGAATGTCTTTGGAATTGAAATTTCGGTCACGCTGAATGCTAACGAATCCATTCAAACACGAATATTAAATAGATCCATTCGCTTTTGTTCTTCCAACTTTAATATACGAAGTCTAAAAAATAATGGAAAGCTGCAGTTGTTTTTCATTTAATTGAAGAATTATGGAGAAAATTGAAAACTCACTATTACGCGAAGTTTTCCAAAATATTTGTTGTGACTGTTGCCACTATAGAACTTGTAGTAATTAATAATATAGCCAAATTAAAATACGCAATGTGATCGTCACTCGATAGTTCGGTACAGTGAGTTCCTCTTGCAGCCACCGCACTCTAGGTGGCTTCGGTCGCGATCCGATACCAATTTGGAACAATTTTTGCAAATGCTGGGCATGGTAAATATAAAGAATTTTTATCTTACCAGTTGAAAACCAGAAATCGACCATGGATTTCACAAAAAAAAAGCACAGTCAATTTTAAAAAAGTAAAACTTATTGTAAATGAAATTCACTTTCTTGTAGAATAAATCGTTAATTTAAAACTTTTATAACTACATAAAAATAATCAGTAAATTGCAGAGCGATTTGAAGTATGTAAAGCTTTATACTGAGTTGTTTTTGTATTTCTGTTATTAAATACTTCAGCACTTGTAATTGTTTTTGTAAATAAAATTGTCTGAATTGAATTAAAATTCTTAATTCATGAGCATAAATAACTGTTAAATTACTACTTATTTCAACTTAATAATATCACTAATAGAGTAAGTTACTCCAATTTTCACCCTTTTCTGCAACTATTAGTAGTAATATAAGGTGACGTAATAAAGAAACGTTATAAAGTTACAACAAAAAACCTGTATCTTGAAAATTAAACTCTTAAAGCTTAAAGGATTGGCGTTGCTACTTTATTTTCCATCAATTTTCAAGGGCTATCATCTGAGATACGTTTAAAAGGTAATTCAGTAATTGTTTCTATATAAGGAGCTGAAACCGTCTGCATCAGTTAACATTACACTGATTGATCGAACCCAATTCTGCGTCTCCAGCCACCCGTTCAAAATCGATATCTACAGTGCACCTCATTATATAATCGGTCACAATGCCGCTCCGATTTTGCTTAATGCCCTTTGTGGACCCATCTCCGGCAGATACATTCAGAGCTACTTTTGAAAGCTAAGAGAGTGAACCTTAGCCCGTTCAAAGAAGGTCCATTTAATTCTATCGAAACTCGAAAGAAGTAAACGAGGGTAAGCCGATGCTCGAAGAAAATGTTTTCGATAAATTTCGCCCCGAATAATGATTAAGAGTAAGGGGTAAGAGAAGTAAAGAAGGGATAAGAGTGATTTGTGGAATAATTTTTTGTATAGATTTGCGTTTTTACGGTCTGAGCGTCAAATGTGTTTTAAGAGATATGGATTTGTGGATTTAAAGGAATATATAGCCATATACAAAGGCTAGCCGATAAATAAAATGTGGCTCTATTATAATCCACCCAAATTAGACAAAAAGCGTCCTTTGAAGCAATGGGTAATAACAAAAAAGACTGATGTAGTAAAAAAGAAGCACTCATTATCTTGTCTTTTAAGTAGGATTTTTTTTTTCAACTTTATTGGTGTTGAGATTTAACCTAATTTTCTAAACATTATTTGTTTTACCATATACATTATTCTTTTTATGATGCTCTTCTCTAAAATTTGTACATTTTTATATACACTTGAACCACTCTTAAACACGTCTTCTTCAGTGTTCTGGAGTAAAGTTTTTTACACTGTTTTTAAACACATCAGTAGCTACAAAACGTAAACCTTAAATATTACTTTAAGTAGTAGAAAGGAATTAAGGTAACTCGACCAAATATGGGCATACCTAAGCATTCTATCTCTAAGAAGCTTAATTTTCCACCATAAATTAATATCAAAAGTGGTAAGCACTCTAGGGCAGATATGCATTCCATTATTACTTAAATGTTATAATTTGTAAGGTCATCCAGTCCTATTTTGGACATGGGTGCCAAATATGGGCATGTGTCAGTCCCAATATGGGCACCCTTAGAAAAACTCAATTTTTAAGAAGAACATTATGGTGTACGGCTGTCACCTTTTATTTATTAGAAAAGAATATGTTTACAAACAAAAGAGATTATTCTAAGTCAAAATAAATAATGAAAATCAATCATCGTCGCAGTCAGGGCATTTAAATGGAACTAACACATCATTAACTGTTATACTGCAACACTCTTTGTGTACCCACTGATCACAAACATTGCACGGCCTCATGTCCACTTGCCGTTCTTCCTTACAGAGAAAGCAATACCATGATTCTTTTTTCTTGGATATGATTCCGTTCGTTAAAGGCTGAGGTTAAGATTCATTACCAGCAGTTTTGGCAGATCCTTTTCCAAAGATTTCTTTGGACTATCTTTTTTGGAGCATTGGTTTGCCGATGGAGAGTATGAAAACATTTCTTTACTTAACTGGACAGCCTTATAATTTATGGCTTTTCTCGGTGGGGCTTTGTTTTGCTTGGCAAGATCCAAATTTGGCGTTGGCAACAAATTATCTCAAGATTTGCTACATGTGTCATTAATATTGCGTTTCGAAAATTCCTCAGATGTAGGTAGTCGATGCAATGTCTTCTTCGACATCTTTAGATGAACTTGTATCACTGCTTTCGCTTGCTGAATTTTTACGTTTTCTTTTTTTTCCTTGCAACTGTTGCTTGGGAGTAGACGTTGCTTGAGGTGGAGAAATTTCCAGTGGCGTTTTTGAAGGCGGATGGTTTTTCTGGGATAATACAGATGGAGCATATGCAGTTTCGGGAATGATCGTGGGATCAAAGGAAAAAATCCCTGTAGCACGAAATCCTGCAGTTTTATTCGAAGGGGTTACAGTCTTAGGCCATACTTAAGAAAACACCACACCAAAACTTGACTTTGTAAGCTTTCGCTGAGAATGTACTCCCCAGAATCTTTGCAATTCATCTTCCCAATGATATTCGAAAGCCCTAAAAACTGATTTGTCCATTGGCTGCAATTCGTGTGTACAATTGCTCGGAAGACAGAGTAGTGCTATGTTATGACTGTCAACGGCAGCCACCATAGCTCCATCCAAATGAGACTTAGCTCCATCGAAAATGAGCAGCACATTTCCTGCAAGACTATACTCTGCGAAAAGATGAATCCACTTGACGAAGACCTCGCAAGTCATACTTCCATTGAGCGTCATAAAAACCTTACTACCTGAAGGAAGATTGTCTTAATATTCTGGCTTAAGGCATTTTCCTTTAAAAAGAATTACTGATGGAATCGCTTGACCCAGTGCATTTCCGCAGGACACAATTGACACACTTCCTGCATATTCAAGAGCGATAAGTGGTACTCTTTGGACACCTTTTCGAGTTAAAACCTCAGGCTGCTTGTGGAGATTCAACTGACATCCTTTTTCATCCATGTTAAAGATCTAATGTAGTTTATCCATAATATCAAGTTTGATCAACGTTCTTTTGAGAGTATTAAAGTAGTCATCGACAATAAATTGACCTGCCCATATTTGATTTACTTACCTTATTAGGTTCTATATATCAGGATTGTAAGGTTTGAGCTGTGGTGGAGAAAGAGGTGGTGGAGAAAGAGGCTATGGCGGCGGCATACAGGCTGTTTACTAAGGGATTCGGATGGGAACTTTCGAGAAAAGGATACCACACAATGTTATTAGAGAAATTAAAACAAAATCCGGTACTAAGAATGCCATCGGATAGAACGCTCATTTTTCACGACTTCAGGAAACCTTTTGATATTCAAATACCAGAAAGGGCCAAAAGCCGGGAAAATAGGGAAAAACAAAACGAATCAATCTGGTATACAGACGGTTCGAAAATGAAAAACAGCACAGGAGCTGGGATCTACCATGTGAACTCAGGGAAGACAATTAGTTTGAACCTGGGGTCACTGACAACAGTCTTCCAGGCTGAAGTAACAGCAATAAATGCCTGCGCTAAAGTCATGCTAAATGATTCTCTTAGAGATAATAATATAAGGTATATTAAACAAGAATTACATTAATTATTTATTCTAAATACATATAAGTGTAAGTAACCTAGTAAATCCACTAAGGCTAAGCCAGCACGTGGATTTGCCATTGACACTTTTTTTTTCTTATATACCTATTCAATTACATTTATATTTATAAAATTTCAATAAAATGATGAAAATAATAGTTATTAAAACAGATATATTGAATCATACTAAAAAAGAATAATTATAAAATAATAATAATAAAAATAATTATAATCGATTAAAAACATTGAAATTACAGGATAAATATATAAAAATTAAATATTAAAAACTAAATACATTTATTTAAATGAATATCACAATTTTTTATACTAAGAATTGCATAGGATCGACTACGGCGTGAACTTCATGCCTATTCATTTGCAACATGAGTCTTTTTATTTTATTTTTATAAATATTTACGGATTTTGTTTCTCTTATATGTACCGGCAGATAATTAAATACGGTGTTCTCGAATTGAGGACCATTACCTGCACAGACCAAATAAGTGCACCGAATTGCGGACCGTACTAAGGATTAGGGATTAAGGTGGTAATGAGGGTTCATTGCGTTAACTAGATTACTGAGAGAGATTTTTGTACCTGGAAATATGACACGAATTGAGGAACAAACTTCTCAATAATTGAAGTATCTTATCACTATACCCATTTATAATATTATTATTTGTCTTCTGATGGATTTGCAAAATTTGAAGAAAAGTACGAATTCAGATAAAAATAGATATTTATTGCACAATTTACAATTTATAATTAATTTTTTAAACATATACATATTATTTACATTTAATACACTTTATGATAATTTGATGCGAATTTTACAAAATCTATTCGTTTTATAGAACCATTTTTATATTCTAACATTTTTGAAGTTAACATATTTAATCTTCGTCTAACAATTTTGTTGTTACATTTAACAGACTCCTTAAGGCTGTTAATACGAATATAAGTATCTGTTTGAAAATTGTTCAAAACATTTACAAATAAATACAATGAAGGGTGCATTGAATAGAAATTTGAATTAAATCTAGAATGAAAGGACTCGCATGCATTGGTAGAATGTTCTGTAGTTACAACAGCTTCAGCCCAAATTGTTGGTGGAAATAAAGAATTTTCTTCAATATAATTCTTTACTAAATAGTCAGCTAAATTTACCACAGCTTTATGCATATGATCGGGCTGAAATTCAGCCAAATCCAAAGCAAAACATTCTCCAACTTCTTCGGGTTTTAAAAAAGACAATCCAAAAAGATACCTCATCCATTTTCCAGTTGCACTTTTTTCATCTTGGTATTCTTTAGCCAATCCCAAACTCTGTATTTTTCTGTACCAAGCTTGGCCAAGATGAAACCTACATCCAATGATCTTTGTGGTGGGCCATTGCGCAGAAATTGCTTTGTGAATAGCTAGTTCATAATCAGCTACAATAATTTTTGGAACAAATATTAAATTAGCATTACAACACTTTTCTTTAAGAATAACGAAAAGTCTTTCGTATGTTAAACGAAGTTTATTCGGTATTAAATAGTCTAGAAGAGTTAAGTACAAATCCCCTTTGGCTTATTGTTTTTGAAAAGTAGTCTACATGAACGAGATTATTAGTATTTGCCCTAGTTTTATATTGATGGTCTATATATTTGAGTTCATTTTTATTTTTATAGGTTTCGATACACATTTTTAGAAAATAAAGTTGCCGTATATCTAGAAAACCAGATTCCTTAAATAGATTATCCGAGGAGTACACTCGAGGCTTACCTAAAATAATTTTAATAAAATTTTTTTGTATTATATCTATTTTTTTTATGTAGCAAGTCGCAGCTGCACCCCATCCAATTATTCCGTACGAAAGTCTAGATTCTATCAGTGCATGGTACATTATTTTCAATTGTGGCAATTCTAAAATACTCTTTAGCAATCTGAATTTGTACATAAAACTTCTTAAAATATTTGTAACTTTTCCAATGTGAACATCCCATCTCATATGACAGTCTAAATAAATGCCCAGATATTTTACAGATTTGGAAGATTGTATTCGGATTTCAGTACCATGATTATTGATGCTCAAGAGATTGTATGTAGGTAGAGTATTTTCGTAACATGCAAATGGCAAAAAGTGTGTTTTCGAAAAGTTGATGGTAAGTAATTTCTGATTGAAGCAGTCAATTAATTTATTTATATCAAGTTCTACCGAATGTTTTAGATCTTTTCAACTAGACGATTCATAGTAGATCACAGTATCATCTGCGAAACTAATTATTGTTCCTGATGATGGTAAGTGTAAGATATCATTTAGATAAATTGTAAAGAGTACTGGACCCAATACAGTTCCCTGTGGTACTCCGTACTCAATAATTGTTTTATTACTGAGAGTATTATTAATTTCAACATGTTGTTCCCTACTGCTTAGATAGGTTTTTAACAAATTATAGGATACACCCCTAAAGCCGTAATCAAACAAAGTTTCTAGCAACTGCTTGTGATCCACAGTATCAAAGGCTTTCGCAAGATCTAAAAATACTCCCATACTTGCCTTTCCTTTTTCTAGGACTAAGTGGATTTTCGACGTTAGAACTTTTATAGCATCTCCAGATAAGAGGATCGTTATCATGACAGACAGTCAGGAAGCCCTTAAGGCACTAAAAAGAGTAGAAGTACAATCTAAATCAATATTCGATTGCCAACAGTCCCTCCAGGACATGAGGGAGTGTTTGGAAACGAAAAAGCAGACCTCCTAGCAAGGAAGGGAGCGGAAAAAACTCTTATTGGACCAGAACTCACATGTGGTATCTCATACCAACATTTTAAATGGGTGTTAAAGGAACAAATAAAAAGAGAATACCATAGGCTCTGGATGGAACTTCCTGGACTTAGATAGTCCAAAAGATTCATAGAGGGGCCATCCACGAGCAGAAGCGAACTCAAGGCCGTAATAGGATTCCTTACGGGACACTGCAGCCTTAGAAGACACCTAAATCTCTTAGGGATATCTGATGACTCTCTATGTAGAATATGTGAAGAGGAGAACGAAACTCCTATTCACATACTATGCCACTGCCGGAACCTTAAATGGGAACGGGAGTGGTACTTCGGGGTACAATATCCGGAACCTGAAGAAATCGCGAAAGCGCCCATCAGACATATTCTTGAATTCATCAATAAAATCAATCTGATGGGATAGAAACTGTGAGGGGTACAATAAACCTAGTACAATAGCTTCAGTACAAGTGGGCCTTGAACCACGCCATAATTCAGATAGATAGAAAGTTAGGAAAAACTGGAAAATAAGAAAATAGTGAAACGAGTAGTGATTAATACAGATACAAGTAAAAAGTGAGCTGGTAAATAAAAAAAAACAAAAAATAATTAAAGAAAAACAGAGAAGCGAAAATGAGAAAACTTAAATTCAAATAATTGACGTAAGACGGTAATATTCCTCTATGGTGTGCTACTGTTTTCAAACTTTAACTGAAATTTCAATGGAAAGATTCCGAGGTCGGAGAATGCCCGAATTTTAGTTTCAAAGAGGAAAAGTTGTATTTTCTTGCGTAATTATTTAGTAAGAATTATGACTAAGTATGGCAAGTGCGGTGGTCGGGATAAAATTCTCAAAGTTCAAAGTTTTGAAACCCCTTGTTAGTTGTAATACGACTTCGCGTTGACGTTACTCGAGACTATGCAAATTAAATTTATACTCAAAAACTAAAGAGTATTATAATTTCGAGTGAGTTTTTGCTTTGCGGTTGTCAATCGGTGTATTTAAATCTGTAGTGTTCTGCTTTACGTACAGATTTTTTTTTTAAAAATAGCTAGACGGTTGCTAACTTTAAAAACTTAACATAATTTGATTCTGTAAAAAGTGTACCATTAATTATTTTAGATAAAATGTAGGTAACTAACTGTTAAGATTTGTTTGGTTGTATCATGTTCCCCTTCCATTTACGATTTTTTTAGTAACTGCTCTGACATCCCATTGGCATTTTTCAATTTAAACGCTTTAATAATTCGTTCTGACCAATTGTGTTACAGACCCATTAGAGAAAGAAAGAAAACCAATAATAAGACGTGGTCACGTGGCTAAACAGTGTGGTCTCGCAGGGTGTTGTGCATTATTGTGATGATTTTATGCCATATATTTATATTTTTTGTTTAATATGTTGTTAAACATTTAGAAAAATGACTGTTAAGTGTTTCTGCTTTTTTCTTTTTAAAACAAATGTGTCGGAAAAAATTATATAAGGAAATGTTTAATGAAACTACTTTAATCTAAAAAATTACCCTCACCTTGTTTCTGACAATACACTAATCGATAAAAAACATTCCGAACATTTTGTAACACTTCCGATGTTACTTGCCTAATTTCATTCTCGATTATTTTTTGAAGCCCGGCGATTTTTTTTCAACACATTGCTTATAAAAAGTAACAAAAAAACTTTTTTACATTTGCAACTGAAAAAGCTATAAAATAAAAAATTATTCAACCTACCCTTCTTTTTAAAAAAAATCTGGGAGCATCTGCAACCCTTTAGATAATTAAAAAATAAACAGACCTCTTTATAATATGCTCCATTGAAAATAAAAATTGACGTGTTTTAGGAATTTTGCGACAAATCTTTATTTATTAAGTTACAGAATTTGTTCCAGTTTTTCCACTCTATAATTATTTATATTATGACTAAATTTAAAACTTAATAAAGTATAAATTAAAACGATTATCGTTAAATTTGGTCTATTAGTTATTTATTTTATAGGTATTCACCATTAACAAATCTTTGTACTCTTAAGAAACGACATTTTTAAAAGTGTATATATTAGGTTTGTATTATTAGATTGAAATTTTTAAAATTTTGGTGGAAGCGCTTATTACGTAAGTCTATTATGTAAAAGTTCATCCACCTAAATTTTAAATATTTTCAAATTAAAAACAATAAAAATGGTATATTTAAATAATTATAAATATCATGTATAATGTCTCAAAGTAACAATTTTTTTAGAGTTTTTCGGATTAATCAATTTAATAGAATTTTTATTTATTAAGTGTTCCAGTTAAACTTTGTACTATGTATATAAAAAATTTTCAAAAATAAATTTGTGTATATTGATGTTTTTTGAGTACCTACTTTGAAAAACTAACAAATATTTCAATTTACTTAGATTTATAATGCAATTACTCTCTATTTATGAAGATACAGTTCATCAAATTTCTAGAGGTGTTCGACGCCCAGACAGAGAACGCGCTACGTGTGACTAAGATAGCTATTGTACAGTCTGCTAAACAAGTTATTTTAAATAGTTTTTAATATTTTTAGGTAATTAAATTTTAAAAGTGTGGAATAGTTTAGGGATTAAATTGGTCTGATTGGACTTTCTTAGAACGTTTTTAAAAGCAGCTAAAGATAGTATGTAGAATTGAAAATAATTATTATGCCATAAAAGGTGTTTTGGAATTCCTTCAACCTTTTGAAATTGAGTCAGAAAATATAAATTTTATAGGATAGCGGAAAATACCTATAATTTTTTTGTAGGCCTTTGTAAATCGTGGAAATAGTTTATATTTTATTTCTACCTTATTAAGGAAAATGGTACCTATTATTAATAACGGTTGTTTCTGAAACATTACTAAAATTTTCGAAATTTTGTTTTTCTACAAAATAATAAACTATACTATTTAGAAAAAAATTTATTTCTCTTATAATTTTATAAAAAATAACAGGGGAATATTTACATTTCTTGATCTATTAAACAAAACGATAAATTATCTCGACGAATGACACCATGTTCTAGTACGGAAGCTAGCTTTACATTTTTGTTGGTGGTTTCATATCAATTTTTTGTAATTGTAGTTTACACGTACATATACCTCTTAACATTTGTTTGCTTTATTAAAAAAGTGTGTTGTGATTTACGTCGAAATAAGTCAAAAACAACTTGAAACCCCATATAAAATCAAAAAGGAGAAACGGAAAAAAATTGAGCCTGTAAATGAACACAACTCAGAAACAAAAATAGCTATCTAATAATAAAAAAATAAAATTTGATTCTTGTGCAGCTTCATCTATATCATTAACTGTTTTTGGTTTTTTAATGGTTTTTCTTGGTGATGAAAATTCCGATATCTCACGGTTATCAGTGTTTTTAGATACTCCTGTGGCTGCAGCAACACGATCATTTACATTTTTAAATGGTATTGAAGGTGAATTAAAGTTTCCTTCTCTTCTCATAAACTCTATAACATTGGCTATTATTTCGCGAGATTGACTGTTAATCACGCGGCCTCTTAATTTGCTATTAAACTCCATACTTAGGTTCTATTAAACTGTAATGAGCAAAAAACACAAACGAAAATAAAAGAAATGTTTTAGCGAAATTTACATCTGACATTTACGTCTGAATGAAATAGTGAAATACTTGATGCGCAGAGTGTACTTTCATTGCGTAAATCCGTCGGGATGCCTGTCAGTAGTGCTTTCTCTGTCTAGCCGTCGAAAGCCTCTAGAAATTTGATAAACTGTATATATATTTTTTCTTTGGTGTACGGCTTCAACATCTAAGGTAATTAGCCTAGTATTCTATGTAGGTTATAGATTGTACTAGTAGTCTAATACTCCATAGTGCAGGAGTATTAGTACTCTAATACTTCTACACCTCTACAGACAGGCCTTGTTACTGTTTCCTTGCGCCACTTTAGGAACAACACTGTTAATTAGAACCCAACAGTGAATGGTCAAGTGGGGAATCCTACCTAGGCATCAGAATTAATTTTAAATAATTAAATTAAATAAAAAAATCCCGGCCAACGGTGGGATTCGAACGTGGGACCCTTGGATCCACAGGCAGAGACTCTACCATTGAGCCACCCATCCCCTCTATGAAGGTATAGTTACTTTTACAAAACTGCATTAATCAGAAGTTTGAGAAAATATACGTGATTTGAGACCCAGACATATAACAAATTGGGTGCGTCCAGATATATAGGATTTTATGACAGTTATTAGCTGACCGAAAGCCATTCTTATTGTGTCACCCGGTACCTAAATGAAAAAATCAAAATAAACCACATTACTTTTATCGATAAAGTTCCTAAAGAAACAATTCAAAGTTTTATAACTAACTTCTTAAACGTCTTAACTGGATGGATCATTCGAACTTATATTATCATCCCTTCTAGGTTAAAATTTCTGAACTTTTCACTATAAAACTATTCAAAAGTTCCACTTTATTATACTTTATTACCATGCTAATGGTCTCTTACAATGGCGTTAATTAATAAAATATGCACCGTAAATTCAACTTATCTTTCGACATTTTCTTTCTAGAATCTCCGTAGCGAAAACTGCACTTGCATATTTTTAAGACCCCATCATCAGTAGCGTACGGGTAAAGAAATAGGGCTTTCCCCCATTTTCTTCAAGACCTTCTATCTTCTGCACTAGCCGTTTTCATTGTTCCTTCCCATCTCTAATCATGGTTACAAATTTAGTCTTTATTAGCATCAAATGCTTGGTTTTTCTTCTTTTAAACCTGCTTTAAAATCATAGTATACAGGGTGATTCACATAAGAACCGACATAGAGCAGGGGCATATAGGGGGTCCCAAAATATGGCAATTTAACGCAACTTACCTCTATACCAAGTTGCTTCCCTAAGGAGTTATAGGCTTTGAAAGTGAAGTTATAAATTTTGAAAAAAAACAATATCTCCGTTATTCTTGAACTTAAAGCAACCAAATTTGGTACACTTTGTGGATGTATTTAGGGCGTTACTTGACAGTAACTAGAGTTTAATTGAAATTTGTAAAGGGGGTATACTGG
This sequence comes from Psylliodes chrysocephalus, assembly GCA_927349885.1. Lineage (NCBI taxonomy): Eukaryota > Metazoa > Arthropoda > Insecta > Coleoptera > Chrysomelidae > Psylliodes > Psylliodes chrysocephalus. The sequence continues at coordinate 3,199,286 of OV651823.1, read as the reverse complement.
GTGGCGCACCATTAATATTCAACAGAATTTTGTTAACCCTTGATGGATTTTAAAAATCTTTGCTTTGTTTTGTGGGCAATTCAATTCTTAAACTTTTCTTACTCTAGTAATTTTTCGAAAAAACTCATCATTTTCATCAAAAACTCGAATAACTTAAAACGCGCGCTCTAGGTGTGTTATTTAAAATCAGCGAAAATTCAAAAGTTGGCTATGAAAATAAACGTCAAACAAGAAAGTAGGTCATTTAATGTGATCAGTAGGAATTGGCTGGCAAATTATTATTTAGATACGTAACAAAATAACTTAAAGTAACTACAGATACTGAAATGTGAAAAACTGGGATTAACAACTAACCAAAATAAACACAAAAAACTTAAACAACAACCAGAACAAACAATTGTTTATCGATAAATTAAAGAAATTGTTCAAAATGATCGCCGTTTTCTCTTACGCATAAATTTATTCTTCTTCGAAAATTAAAATCCACCCTATCTAATAACTGTTGATTATTCCTAATAGATGTGCATTTATGAATAATGCGATTCTATAATTCTTCTTGAGACGCAACGGGCGAAGAATACACAAATTCTTTCAACGTTCCCCACAGAAAGAAGTCACATTTGTTCAGGTCAGGTGATCTTGGGGGCCAACGTTGTGGGCAATTATTTCCTCTTCCTATCCATCTATTGGGATACTGGTGGTTTAAAAAATTTCTTACGTTCATACTAAAATGAGGCGGTGCTCCATCGTGCATAAACCAATGTTGCAACCTTAGTTGTAAAGGTACCTCGTCAAGTAGATACGGAAGGGTGTTCTGTAGAAATTCTAAATAATTTTCACCATTCAGCCGATTCGGTAAAACAACAGGACCAATTAAATATCGATCAATAATTCCCATCCAAACATTAATTTTGAATTCACGTTGGAAATGCCGAGGAGTTATTGCATGTGGGTTTACGTCAGAATACTCATGATAGTTATGGAGATTTGTGATACCTCTGCGAGTGAAAGTCGCCTCATCCGTAAAAAGAATTTTCTTTTGGAAGTTATTATCTTGGTGTAGAATAAACTGACAAAAATTGACACGTTGAACCAAATCTCCGGGTAAAAGTTCTTGGACTTTTTGTACATGATAAGGGTGTAGTAGATTGCGACGGATAACTCGATGCACAGAACTCTGCGATATACCAATTTGTCGAGATAAATTCCTAGTACTAATATGTGGATCATCTTGAATAGCATTTAAAATGGCTACCTCAACTTGTGGCCTGAGTGCGACAGCACGTTCTCGAGTATTATTGAGAAACTTGCCCGTTTCTCTAGCTCGTCTTTCAACATTAGAAAATGTTTCTCTATGGGGAATGATACGGTTAGGAAATCTTCTACGATATTCTTCTACACTTCTTCTACAGTTTCCTTCACAAAAACCTAGCACTAACAGCATGTCAACTTGCTCGTTAAAAGAAAACTTCCCGTTCATTTTAAAAACACTCAAACAACAATTACTTAATTAAACAACTTACTTGCTTCATTGTCAAGTTTGACGTTTATTTTCATAGCCAATTTTTGAATTTTCGATGATTTTAAATAACACACCTAGAGCGCGCGTTTTAAGTTATTCGAGTTTTTGATGAAAATGATGAGTTTTTTCGAAAAATTACTAGAGTAAGAAAAGTTTAAGAATTGAGTTGCCCACAAAACAAAGAAAAGATTTTTAAAATCCATCAAGGGTTAACAAAATTCTGTTGAATATTAATGGTGCGCCACCCAGTATACCCCCTTTACAAATTTCAATTAAACTCTAGTTACTGTCTTACTGTCAAGTAACGCCCTAAATACATCCACAAAGTGTACCAAATTTGGTTGCTTTAAGTTCAAGAATAACGGAGATATTGATTTTTTTCAAAATTTATAACTTCACTTTCAAAGCCTATAACTCCTTAGGGAAGCAACTTGGTATAGAGGTAAGTTGTTGCGTTAAATTGCCATATTTTGGGACCCCCTATATGCCCCTGCTCTATGTCGGTTCTTATGTGAATCACCCTGTATATTGATTATTTTCCCAACCCTAATGATGCGCCGCTGGAAAAAGATCTAAGACATAAAATTTTAACAACCTCTTGATCCTAATTATTGAAGCCTTCCCTTTAAAAACGCAATTAACCGATGATTCTACCAGACTGCGCCAATTCGCCGCGTAAAAACAGAATCCCCAGCTTATCCGCCGGCTAATTCTTCACTTTAGGAGATTAGTCCTGACCTAACTTTGGCAGAGGACAGTACAGGAGCACATAGAACGCAGCGGGGAGTCGTCGGAGGGTTGAAAAACGTTTGCCCCGTCTCTCATTCTGAATAAGTCGAAACTGCCTAATCACCGGAGTGTTTCGGAGCTTCATGGCTCATTAGAGAACAAATAAGAATTGCTCGAGGAATGAAAATAACATTTTCAACGGGATCTTGAGTTGGATTGTCGTTAAAGTGTGGAATAATGGCACAATGGGGTATAATGTTCGTACTGTTTTCTTTTTTTCTAATAGTTTCATGCCTTTACTTTGTATTTTCTATTCATTTCAATAAATTTGTCTGAATGATACTTAAACTATTTAATATTAATAGTATAATATTAGAAAATTAACAACGTACATAAAGTTTTAGTAACTTAGACATTTTTTAAAATGTGATTGTAGAAAGGTATTTAAAATAGCTTGTCGGAGTTTACTCTAAAGCGAATATTTTTAATCAATATTCTACTATCGTAATTTTTATTCAACGACTAAAGATCTCGATATCAATTGAATTCATGTAATTATTTCACCCTCTTATCCTTTTAACGTCGATTTTCTCCTGCATCGAAAAGGGGATAGAAAGATGTGAATCAAGTTTGCCATCTATACGGTCTAAATTATGTAAACTTTTAAATAAAACTAAAACAATTATTTTCACTTATTACTTTCAAATAAATAACCATTTAGCTAAAAATCCTTAAAAAGATGTATAAAACAATTTAAATTATTTGTCGTTTAACAATGATTTTGATTTTCTTATAGATCATCAGATCCTTACCAATTGTATGCAGGGCCATCGAGAGCCAGGTCGGGCCTCAGGACCATTTTCCAGGTCGGGCCCCACGACAATATTTAACCTTTTCAATATCACATTTAAAAAAGAGGTTTTTTTTTTTGTTTTTTCATATTTTTTTTGTTTTTCTTTGTTTTTAGTTTTTTTTGTTTTCTTTGTATTTTTTTGTATTTTTTTGTATTTTTTTGTATTTTTTTATATTTTTTTGTATTTTTTTTTGTATTTTTTTTTGTATTTTTTTTTGTATTTTTTTTGTATTTTTTTGTATTTTTTTGTATTTTTTTTGTATTTTTTGTTATTTTTTGTTATTTTTTGTTTTTTGCACATAAAGTGATGTTATACATGATAATAATGGCTTGGACATAACAAAAATAACGTTTGTCTATTCAAAAATGACTTGAACACAATAAAATGACATTTGTACTATAAAAGTTTCTTTAACAAAGATGTAAATTTTAATGTTTTGACAGAAGATGGAGTTTGAGTTCTTTAGATGTTCAAAATTATTTGTGGTGCTTCTATACAGCAAAAATTATTTGAATTTGGTATTTTTGGATCTAAAAAAATGTTTTTTTATGTTTTATCACTTTGTGTGATAAAAATTATCTTTTATTCCACCAGACATAAAAAATGTTTCTTGGAATTTGAACATAAAAAAAATGACTTGGACATAATAAAACTGACATTTGTGCATAAAAATTAGTGTTTTTTTCAACAACAATGTAAATTTTAGTGTTTTAACACAAGATAAAGTATAAGCACGTTTAGTATGTCAAAATTATTGGTGGTGTTTTTATACAGCAAAAATTATGTTTTTATGTTAAATTTCGTATTGTTGGATCCATAAAAATGTTTTTTTGGTGATAAAAATTATGTTTTATTCTACCAGACATGAAAAATGTTTTTTGACATTTGAACACAACAAAAATGACTTGGACATAATAAAACTGACGTTTGTGCATATAAATTAGTGTTTTTTTTTTAACACAAAATGCAGTTTAAGCACCTTTAGATAATGTTAAAATTATTTGTGGTGTTTGTATACAGAAAAATTATATTTCTCCTGTAGGTGAACATACACAAGTATACGCATATGTAATATTGAGGCCCTCAATAATGCTAAACTCTGTGAATTTTTTCAACCCAGTAGTTGTCCACCTATTTGGTATTTGGAACCACGTACTAGGTCATTTTAAATTCTAAGTGCAGAAGCATCAGAGAACCAGATCGATCCGAAATTTCTGAGGAAATTGGAAATGTTCTATATAGAATGTAATTTTTCTCATAAATGGATGAGCCGTAGATTATCCCTAGAGTCAAGAATAGGAGTGCTTGTCATAGCTATAATTTTTCATTTCTCATACCAACGAGTTTGTATCTACAGCTACACTACAGACTGATTTATTGGTGGATGTGAGTTACTGGATTTTTTCGTTATTTTATTTCAGTAGTTATTAGGAACATGGAACGTGCGAATGAATGGTGGCTGTTACGAGTATTAATTTCCTCAATTAGAATGACATCAGTAAAATATTGGATGAAAACTTATAGTATGTCCTACAAACTTAATAAGTTCCAAGTAAAGAATAAAGCAAACTTTCAAGGTATAAACAATAAAATGTAGGATATCAACTGTGTTTAAAATAGGACGGCTACGCGCATGACGTCACGCGTAGAGTTTGTATAGGCGCGAATTTAAAAATATTTTGTGTGAGGAAAATATATGTTATTTACAGAAAATTCATGAATATTAAATGGTAGTTTTTTATCGATTATTGAAGAGGTTGAGTGGTGTGTACACACTGGGTAATAAGAAGTGAAGCGAGAGGGTATTTAAAGTGTGTAAATATTGAGTTTTATTCAATAAAACTCCATAAAATAATTCGTCTGAGCGCTTCCGGCCTCTTAAGCCATCATCAAAGACTCTATAACAGAAAAACGGAGCTGTTACAATACAATAAACTCTATCATTACTAAAAAATAGAATAAAACAACTTTGTACACTTACTCGTCAAAAAAACTTTAGAAGACACATGAAAAAGTAAACTAAATTAATAAGGGACAGCAAAAGACCAGTCCCAAGTCTCCACCATAGCTTGCAGCTTAGATAATTGAAAATTAAAAAACCAATAATTTTTATGGCACCGATTTTTTATTCTTCTTATTGAACAATTCATTTAATCTGTGTAGAATATTTTCTAATAAGAAATTCATATAGGATGTAGGGTTTACTGTTCATATCGGGTGCCTGCGTGGAAACTTCATATAGCTTTATAAATATATGTAAATATTTATTGATATGGAAATTTCTTTATCTTCGTCAGTGGTTTTACTGTATGATATGGATGTGATGGCAATTGGGAAATCAAATTGTTATTAAATCAAGATTGTTGAAATGGGTTGTCTGCAGGGATATGAATTGAGTTTGGATTTTGAAGTGTCAGATATTAGTGAGTTGTCAGAGGGAAAAGAGGGTCAATGGGAAACGAAATTATAATTAATAATAAGTTGTAGAAGAAAGGTTTTTGAAATAAACAAATTGATTCAATAAGATAATCACAATTTGATCTTGGGATATTATAAAAAAAGAAGGGAGTGATGTACAGGTAGGAACTAGCTTGTAGGAGGAAACCAACAAAGAGCGACAGAAATAAACAAAGATAGAGAGGTAGAGACGGTAGACCAAGTTCAGGGAGAAAAGAAGGAAGACAAGAAAGTAATGTCATGATATTCGTAAGTCCGACCCTGTGTATGCACGCGGCCTTCACATGGCAACCGACTCGTGATCGAAGCAACGCTGACGTGTGAAAACAGCCGGACTGCGTTGCGAATATAAAAGAATACGACGGAATGCCTGCCGCTGATGCACTCGAAACAGCTGGAACGGCGGGAAGTGCCGTTTAGTCATAAAAATGGATTCTTCGCGAGCCTCTAGCATTTTCCAGTAGCGGAGTTGGACTAATATAAATAGCCGACGTATCAGCGCCGAGTTTAGTTTAATATAGAACATTGTATTGAAAAGTGAAAGTGTAAGAAATAAATTAGAATTGTTAATTAGTGTCTAAGTATTATATAAATTAAATAGTACGTCTGAAATAAATTGTAAATAGTGTTTTTAAATAAATAAACTAAAAATAAATTTGACTTTCGTCACAGTAATAATGTTCACTTTTTCTAAATATTTAATTTTTTTGTATTTCATTTTAAGTACCTAACCACCCACACAGTAATAGTTTCATTACATTACTTGATTGGAAATTTACGGGCAATTCAACATATCTTTATTTATTTGTTTTCCATATTATATTATTATGTGGTATTTATTGTGTGGTATTTATTAATAGGTAATTATTATGAGTTATTATGTGGTATTTATATGTGGTTCAATTATTGGTATTTATGTGGTATAAATGTATAGTATTTATATTTGTGCTACTTGTATGTGGTTTTTATATGATATTGATTTTAATATTTTATTCATTCATTGAGTAACCTGGTAACATTTGAGATGAATAATTGATCTTACGTATCTTTTTGCAAAACTGGAAGAATTGGCAACTACTTACAGTACTTAGGCATGTGAATCCGCCATCTCGTGTGATTTGTATATTAATAATCATATATTTTTTAAGTTTCATCTACACACCTGTTCTCTTTAACAAACTTTGATCTAAACTTCCATCAGCATTCTCAAGTAAAATTACCTCCATAAAGCCCGTCCAGTATTAGTTTTAACAGCAAAAGTTGCGTCTTCAAGTTCATTCCGGGAGATCATTAGGAATGCCGGGCAAGTTTCTTCATTTGGACACTGAATAATACAAGCAGGAGCATCTGAAAAAGGGAGCAGGGCCGGGAAAAGCCTGGATCGGCATCCGAATGACGAGGGTATAGGGAATTCAAAAGAATGTTGCTTCTGGCGTTTGAGGCCGACGTTACCGCCGTTCTAACTATATCATTCAGTTAATTGTTGAATTCTGATTGTATTTTATATACATTTAACCGCAGTGGTGGTAGTATACCGCTGGAGCTATTGTTTGAAGGATTACATTGTTTGTATTTAAAATGTTATATATTTTCTTTATACAATTAGTTTTTTTGAAATTAGCTTAATAATCTAAATTAAAGTAATTTTAATAAACGATAAACACATTATACAGGGTATTTCCAAAGTTGTCTTTATTTAAAAACGAACAAAAATTTAAAAAATATATATTTCAAATTTTATTCATATATTAAAGCTAATTTCATAATGTAATTAAAGGTGACTTAAATATTAAAAGGACAATTTTATATTACGTATACTTTTGCTACTTTAGAAGCCTAAAGTGAACTTTTTAAAATTAATATTTGACGTTTGAAGTTTTGACAATTTTAACAGAATAAAACAGAAATCGGTAACCAACTACCTTTGTAGCACTCTGTGCTTCTGTTTGACACCAGCGATCCACACCTCCCGACAGATTAAACTCTTTGTACTATTATACAGTAGCAATTCTAGAAAAAGAGCAACTTTGATCTGCGCAAGATTAAGTTAAATTATTTAACGAACAGGTTGGCGCGTTGCGAACCTTGAAGTTCAGAAATGGTATGTGAATGGTTCAGGTAAGACGTACATTTCTTTCTTTTTAAATATACTATTTGATTCTTATTCAGTCATTTGAATTAAAAAATGTTACTTTATTGCATGTAAGAAGGGCTTACTATATTAATTTACTTCCATGAGTTAACATGAATGAGATTGATTCATCAACTCTTTTTGTGTTGTTTTTCTTTTATAACGTAGATTTTCCTATTTTAGTTGACTATAATTTGTTGGTGCTAACACACTATAAAATTTAATGCCTGTATCACCACCACCATTCTCTCTTTCTTGCCGAAAGGGTATAATAATATATTTCTTCTATTTGCTTTTCATATATTGCAGAAGCAATATTATCTGAAAATGAAGTAGCCATTTGTATTTTTTGCTTGTTAAAATTCTATTTTATGTGCTCGAGGTAGTAAAAAATAATTACTTAAGAGTTAATTGGGTTTTTCATGGTCAAATAAAGTTAAGATGACAACATATTTTGTTCAGTATATATTGCAATAAATTTGATTACTTTGAACATTTTGTTGATGATTTTTATTTAAAGATTTGGTACATTAAATATTGCAATAAATTTGATTTATTCTAAACATTTTGTTGACGATTTTATTTAATGATTATTATTGATAAAACTCGTGTGCCATCACTATATGGTTCTTTTCAACGTGTTTTGAATCACCTTTATAGTATCATCTCTCTCTTGAAACTCCAAAACCGTACTAATACTCTTTAGATGTAATTTGTAAAACGTATTAAATTTTACTTTTCAAAATTTCTTTCAATCACTTTCTCAATTATTATTGACTCTAATAATTAAAACTTCTTTTTCGATTTCTTTAATTAATCATCCGATGATACTGAAGAATAAAATAAAGTTCTAAAGAAACGAATCGAAAAGAAAAGAAAGTAACCCCATCAGCACTTGTCCACTCTCTTTAAGCTCTTGTCGAAGTTGAGTAAAAGAGATAACTTTTTAATTAGAATCGACTTTAACGCTTTTCAGCTTGTGCAGATAGGATCAGTATCAGAACAGGGAGCCGAGTCATTAACCAAAGAACGATTAATGGTTCTGATTAGACCGATCGAGTTAGGCTTACCTTTTATTTATATTACTTGTTTTGATAGAGCTTGCTCTCATCGGCTGGAATAAAGAATTTATTGAACTGTAGCTGAATAAGCACGATTTACACTTATACCGAAAAAAATGAATTAAGGCTGGATTTACGGTAAAATTGAGGCGAACAAAATTCGTGTAAAAACATCGATCCTGGCCGTTTCAATTCATTTAAAAAGTAAAATTTTGTAGGTTCTCAAACTAGCTGAGAATAGTTGAAAGTATAATCTAAGTTGTGATACAATTTATATTCCGAAAATCAACTGAAAAAGTTTCAAATTAATTATTGAAAATACAATAAATTTATCACACTGATAATTGCAGTCTAATTTAAATGATATTAATTAATTTTTAAATTCAACTATGTCATAACATATAACATGTTTGTAGTATATTCTGTACAAATATACCAATATACCAAATATACCAATGGATATGTAATAACTATTTGAGTTTGCCTTAAAATAATCCGATTTGATAAAACTAGATTTTTGTAATATTTTAGTTCAACCGTATCGGCACCAGAGTTTAGTGAGTTTTAGTGGTCTCTTCTTTAGATACCTATACAGCTAAAGGGTAAACGCGTAAAATAAAATTTAAAATTGACATTCAGTGGTTATTTTTATATTTTTTATTGTTTCAGGTGTGTTTCGTTCTTTACTAATGCTAAGAATTGAAGCGGTAATGAAGATTATAAAAAGCAATATGGACAGAGGCCCAAAAATGCTTATACACATCTAAAATGAGTTATTCTAAAGGAGCATTTAGTTAAAGTTATAAAAAATCTGAAGTTTTCAGTATACTAGCAGATGAAACTGCAGATATATCTGGAAAAGAACAGCTTTCAACAGCTTTATATCATTTTAAAATTATGTTGTCCGCCCCCCCTAGACAAATTTCTGTCTTCGCTCATGCACAGGATACCGCATCCTTAAACAATTCTGTCATGAAGTTACAAGAAGTTAATGTTTTATAAATTCAAAACGAATCAGTATCAGACAAAATAATCCATTATAGTATTGCCAAACTCTAACATCGGTGTGAGTTTAACATTGTTTGTCACTTTGCTTCCCACATGAGATTTTAACTGACAAATATAGTTGAATCTTCTTTGTTCACCCGAAGTAATAAACTACCGCCAAAACTACCAGTTGGAATCGTAATTTATTTGTCTTAATGCAAGTGATGCAACGCTAGTGGTCTAGCGGGAGTCAACTTCTATATAAACGTGGCCGAGTGGCGTAAGGCTTGGATAGTCATGCCAGAATACATTTCAATATTATCTCAACAATAGGAGAAAAGAAATTCATGAATATAAATCTGGGAAGGCATTTTCGTATATTCGTAATTTCCATTTACGTCGGAGAACATTCCAGGCCTCGTGAATGGGGAAAAATGATGAGGTAATCTTGCAGATACTGCCGGGATTCTTGCTCTCTCTTTCGCATGGAGGGTTAATCAGTTCAGATAAGGGTGTTGGTACAGAGTATTTTTAAAACCTTTCTGATAAAAAAGCAGCCACATTGCCACATTTAATCAAAAAACTCTAAAAAAATATTAGATATTAAATTACACAACCTAAGAATAACTAAACTTCAGTCATAATAATTGTACCCCGAACAACACCTCGTTCAAATGTAAGAGGGTCATAACAACACAAAAACCATCTCAACACTTGCTCTCCAAACTGGAGTAAAGATGCATTTATCAAACCGGGGGGTTAGTAGGTCAGTACATAATCGATTTGTCTTTCCTGTACACACACAGGTTGGCGAAGCACATTATTTTGGAAGTATGGATGTAGAAATAGCCAGCCGCACGTGTTCGTGTTGCTGCAGGAACTGTCACGTTTCTCTCGAAGAAATTGTAAAATATGATATATGTGGAAGAGCGCGATATTTTACGGCTTGCATTTCTATAAAACGAGTTGTATTCAAGTATGTTACTATTTTACTGGAAAATAGCGTTTGGGAAATTGAACGGGATTGAAGGAAAAATATGACGAGATGCTTTGTGATTTGTGAGTGACAAAATATAGAGAAATATTTTTTGCTGTATTCCGAGATTATACGATTTGTAAATCTTTGTGGATAGATATACTTATTTCTATTTTTAAAGCTGTATTGGCTGAGAAAATATATTTATATGCAAAATATGTTTTGATTAAATTGCTATATATGTAGGAAGCACTTGTCATTTGTAGAATTTTGTTTACTACATAAAGATTTCTTGAATTTAGATTTTTATTTTTATATTCATTCATTCCTTTAACTCTGTTTACTCCAAACGACCCTTTTAGCGTTCGCTTTAGTCCGATTAGTGACAATTTAACATACTTAAATGTCATTTAAAAGTACCCTCAAAAAAAAGTAGGGAATGTTTCTAGAATATTTATATTACACCAATATCCTCAAATACTAGTCTTTGCTATTCTTAAATAAAAATAATAGAACATATTGTGTTTTTGTTTTTTTTTATAATCCAACGCATTTACACCCAAAACACAAATTTTGAAAAATCTCACTTAAGATTAGGGGAGGGGGGAGGGAGTTGAGGAAAATCTTACGAAACCTCACCAGGGGGAGGGGGGATCAAAAAATCCTCAAAAATACCTCACGTAATTAATGGACGCCCCCTTATATAATAAGTGTTATTATAGCCATAGAAAATAGCTAGTTTTCCGGCGCCTATGTAAACAATACTATTTTTCAGAATTAATTTCTAAATTAATAGTACTTTTTCAACGCTTCCTCCAAATGCAATTTTCTTAAACACCGTATACATCCCTTTTTACTAAGCCTCAATCCCATTCAAAATGAAAACTTCGGTTATTATTTCAAAGGATTTTTCCGTTTGGCCGTGTCCTGCTGGATTCATCCTGCGTCCCGCGTATTACAACTTAACACTATTAACCGAATTAAATGCGCATTGGAGAACGTTCGCATTTGTATTTTTGCATTCGTATTCGTTTTGTGTTCTCTCGAAAAAGCGGAAACGTCATTTTTATGATTATTCCTGAATCCTGAGATGATGACGTTCATATTAAAGCAGGTTCGCTTCTGGTTTTATGAAAAGACTAAAAGAAATATGAAATGTATTATGAGGTTTTCCATTACCTTGAAACGAGTGCTTTTCATTGGCGCGAAGAGATTATGCCGACATTTTACCATCACCATTATACATAGGGTTTTTAAAAATATGAACTAATTTTGAACAATGTATACATTTGTATAGTCGTTTCATTTTGGCGTGTACCTGCGTATTTTTCTGTTTTATTATGGCCCTAAATCCATTTATAATAAATTATAAAACACATGTACTACATATTGATGAAGTCAATAACGATTCTAACAGTGATAGATTTTAATTTGAAGTTTAGTTGATATTTTTACTTTTACAATGTCATTTTAATCTTCGTTTAGTAATTTATACTTCATTTAATACAACGGCGGAATCGGCCCTAAATTACACAAGTAAGTAGAGCCTTAGTTTATGATATTTTTTAACCCCAGAAAAGTGAGGTTAGAATAAAATTGCTAATTGATTTTAATGATCAAATTGTAATAATCACAAATGCTTTTATTAAAAAAAATAGTCTACTGTTTTACGTTCTAGTGCCAACTGACTTTCCATGACTGGCCATGGCCTGGGATATATTATGAATTTGACCTAATATCCCAAAACAGAATCGATCCCAAAAGAAAAAGCCCCGCACCCTTGGCAGTATATTTCAAGCTCTTGTCATCCCTTTCCCCCGGTTTTCATGCAGACAAAAACAAAAACAGAACCATCTGTAACATCTCGAAAAAACAAATGCGACCAACGGCAGCGCTTTCCTAGAGATAAAAGAGGAAGTCGGCGTTGGATAATCTAGTTACCTAATTACGATAAGCGGGGTTCATAGCCCACTGCGACTGTGTGTTAAGTAAACAAAACAAAGAACGCTCGGGGTTTCGGAGAACGAAATGAAATAAAATAGACGATTGGCTAGGAAATTAAAGATATGAACGATTGTGTAAGCAACAACCATTAATGGAACGATGTTTTTTTTTTGTTATGAAAGATGACAAAAGGATCTTTTGTATTTATACCAAACGATGTATTTTTGGTGCAGAAGAGATTTAATTTTATGAGATAATAATTGTGAAAAAATTTCATAGCCAAGTAAATCATCTTCGGACATACCAAAAAATATTACTAATAAATTAATATTTTATTTAGTTAATATATTTTATGATAAAAAAAGAAGGTAACATTTATAAATTCGCAGGACAGCAAAAGTAAGTATTACTATTCTTTAACAAATAAACTTCGTTTCTATGAAGACACTCAGTGTTGCCAGAATATATTTTTGTAATGTACCAGATTTATCTAAAAAATGTACCAGATTTCATAAAGATGTACTAGATTCTATAAAATTACCAGATTTTTCTAATTATGAAGTATGGTCATTAAAGAGCAAAAAAAGGTTTATAGAGAACACGAACACAACAATTTTAAACAATATTTTACATCTCGACAAATTTCTGACACTATTTTATCTCTCGAGCAGTTTTTGAATAAGATTTTAATACCTTCTGATAATTTTTTATTTCTCGAACAGTTTTTAAATCTTTTTTTATCTCTTGAGTTATTATGAAACAATATTTTATCTCTCGATAAATTTCTAACAGTATTCTATCTCTCGAGCAATTTTTAACAACTTTTTTTAATCCCTCGAGCAATGTTTGTACAATATTTTTTTTGTACAATTTTTAACACTTTTTAATCACTCGAGCAATTTTTAACAGACTTTTTTACCTTTCAAGCTATTTGATATCGTGCAATTTTTGAGCAAAATTTTAACAATTTCTAACACTATTTCATCTCTCGAACAGTTTTTAAAAAACCTTTTTTTATCTCCTGAGCTGTTTTTAAAAAATATTTTATCTCTCGATAAATTTCCAACAGGATCCTATCTCTCGTGCAATTTTTAACAACTTTTTTTTATCCCTCGAGCAATGTTTGTACAATTTTTAACACTATTATAATAATAATACTCTCCCTAATTCACCCCCTTACGAGTGAATTTTAACCCCAAAAGCTTAGCTTGTGCGGGGAAAGGGACGGCTATTATTATTATTATTATTTTCCGTGGCGCTCCGGGGCGACTTAAAGATGATTGATGGTGCCATTTGACTTACAGGTGAGGAAAACCCGGAAAACCTCACCCACCATCATCGAGACGGTAATGCATGACGATTTTTTATAATCTGCATGTCATATCAACAGACATTGCATTTCTATTAATACGGCACACATAAAATCCTATACCGAACCATGCAATTTAATTAAAAATCCACATGGTCTGGGATTCGAAGCCCAGCAGTCTCTGACACATAAACTAGCTTATAAATGAATATAAGCGCGTTAGACCGCTACACCACCGAGCAATTTTTAACAGCCTTTTTTACCTTTCTTGCTATTTTTGAACAATATTTGATGTCTCGTGCAATTTTAGAACAAAATTTTAACAATTTCTAACACTATTTTATCTCTCGAGCAATTTTTGAAAAATATTTTAATACTTTTTGATAATATTTTATCTCTTGAACAGTTTTTAAACAATTTTAAACAAATTTCTAACAGTATTCTATCACTCGAGCAATTTTTAACAGCCTTTTTTTTACCTTTCAAGCTATTTTTGAACAATATTTGATGACTCGTGCAATTTTTGAGCAAAATTTTAACAATTTTTTACACTATTTTATCTCTCGAGCAATTTTTGAAAAAGATTTTAACACTTTTTGATAATATTTTATCTCTTGAACATTTTTTGAACCTTTTTTTATCTCTTGAGCTATATTTAAACAATATTTTATCTTTCGATAAATTTCTAACATTATTCTATCTCTCGAGCAATTTTTAACAACTTTTTTATCTCTTTAGCAAACTGCACAATATTTTAACTCTTGACAAATTTATAAAAATATTTTAACTCTCGATAAATGTTTTATATCTCGAGCAATGTTTGTACAATATTTTATCTCTTGAGCATTTTCTAATGGTATTTTATCGTTCGAGAAATTTTTAAATAATGTTTTATCTCGAGAAATTTCTAATAGTAGGTATCTCTTGAGTCAATTTTGAATAATATTTAATTTCTCAACAAATTTTTCAATAGTATTTTATCCCTCGAGCAATTTTTGAACACGATTTTAACAATTTATAATACTATTTAATCTTTCGAAAAATATTTTTATCTTTCATTAAATTTTTAACAGTATTTTTATCCCTAGAGCAATTTTTGAACAATATTTTACCCCTCAAGCAATTTCTAATACCTACTATTTTATATTTCGACCAATTTTTAACGCCCTTTTTTACCTTTCAAGCCATTTTTGAACAATATTTGATGTCTCGTGCAATTTTTAAACAATGTTTTATCTCTCGAGAAATGTCTACTATTTTATCTCTAAAGTAATTTTTAACAACTATTTTAATTTCTCTTGCAATTTTTTTAACAATATATTTTACACTTCAAATGGAAACATACGCTGAAAAAGTACTAGATTTTGCTTCGAGTGTACTAGAGTACCAGATTCTCAGAGAATGTACTAGATCTAGTACAATTGTACTAGACTGGCAACACTGAAGACACTGGATATAAGAAAGATACGCTAGTGATGTGGTGATCACTTTAACACCACTATGCCCAAATTAGCATATTATACACCCCAGGCAGATTAATCTATAAGAAAAATCAAAGATCCTGAAAATTTTAAGTCGAAATTTTAATATTGAACGGTCACTCCGAATTTTTCTAAGGTTCCAAGTCGAGTACTGTATATCTCTTCGAGCTACCTTTGACCATGAATATTAACTAACTTTATATTTTTTTTCTTTTATTTTACATACTAAAGTATCAAATTGAAGCACGAGAAACGAAAAAAAAGTTTAATGAAAACAAAAAAAAATGTTTCTCAGTTATCACCTTCCACCTAGTATCTACATCATAAGCCATCATTAATGAACAGTCTCCCCCATGATCCTTTCCATCACAGTATCTACATTTTATATTATTTTGAAAAGTATCGATAGCGATTAAAGTTTTGGTTTAGCGTAGGAAGTTTTGTATCCACCCTTCCTGGCAACTTTGTCTCCACCACCAATATAGCTAGCCGCTACTGCTATTCTAGAGACCCACTCATTAAAGTCTTGTAGTTTGATGTCTCCCCTTTTCATCACTATACTTCTTCTCCCCATTTTAACTGGAGTATGCTAAAAAATTTTTTTTAGAAGATCTTTTAGCAATTGAGGATTGTTCGTGTGGCCTACAGACTTAAGTGTTCTCATAGTAGCCAATTAGATTATTAACTTCATTTGACAATTGTATTAATTTGTCTAAATTGTGTTATTTTATAAAGGGCATGATTTTTATTATACAGATCAAAACTTCAATTATTTGATCTGGCCTACCAAAGCGTATTCTTAAGGAGTTTATCACCAAATCGACGTTTTCAGGCATTAGTAACATTCCTGCGACTGATGGTTTTTCTTCGCCTTTCGGGCATTTTTGTAACTTCTTCATGATTTCTTCTTGACTGTAGTTACCTAGTGAGATAATTTTATTGAATAAAAAAGTGGCCAGTTCTCTGGTTTTCCTTTAAAGTAAGGAAAGTCTTTATCAACGGTTTGTCGTCCAATAATTTTTTCAGTATTTGTGGTAGGATTTGAACTTAATGCACTTATAAGCGTTTGGCAAAGTATTTTCATACTGTCTTGTTCTTGCGGTTTATTACAATTGCCTACATTGTAAGTATTAGCTTTAACCACTCTGCAATTGTAGAGGTAGAGTCGGCTCTTGGAAGGTCAGAAAGTTTAGCTTTGGATGTGGTTTTTATTGAACTCCTTTGACTTTTCTCACTTGACGCTTTAAGTTTTGCTTTTTACAGCTCATGTTCTAAATCTAATGCATGGAGGAAGGATTATTAAGAGTTGCCGTTTCTTTGTAGAAATTTGGCAACATGTTTGATTGCAACGACCTGTGGGGTGGAGGAGTAGAACTAATCTTACTCTGTCGGTAATGTAGTTACCAGCAGTATTATCATCAACTCTTACTCTGTCGGTAATGCAGTTACCCGTAATTTTATATTTAATTTGAAAATTGGCGGGTTTTTTTAAAGGAGAATTTACTTTTGCAATTATTTTCTAACTAATACGAAATATAGCCATACAAAATTTTGATAGTAATTTTTTTATTTTTTTAGTGAAATAAAAAACATGTACGTGTAGCTAAAATATGTTCCTCTTTCAAAATTTAATCAAATTTTGATGGAAGTAAATCGCAAAATTTTGTTTTTATAAAGATTTCAAAAATTGAGAAAATAATTAAATCAAATTTCGGAATAGTGGCTCCAGAAAAACAGATATTTCACTTTTACCTGAAGGTATATATTTTTCATTCACTAAAAAGTAAAATTAAACTATAGAAATATTTGTGGCTCTATTTCGTATTGTTTAGAAAACGATAATTGCTTAAGTAAATTTTCCTCTTAATTATAATTAAAATTTTCCTTTTTTATTAGCTATTTGTAACAATTATGAAATGCCCAATAAAAATGTAAAATTCTATGACAAATAATTATGAGGGATAAAATAAATATCATACAAAGTTTTATATAATTATATTTACTAAAAATTCCCAAGAAAAATAAATAAAAAATATATCAAAGAGATGGCAATACAAAAAAAATTTTTCATGCACTTCACCCCCATACAAGCGAGCTTATGCGAAGCAAGAATGTCTATTATTATTATTATTTACTATGGCGCTCCCGGACGTCTTATAAATGATTCTTTAAGAAAGTTACTCTAATATCACAAACATTACATTACTATTTCGGTACGTTAACAATCTCTGGCTAACAAAAATCAGAAATTGCATAACAAATAATTAATTTACTTGATATGAAAACTAATGCCTAAGTAAATAAATTTTTAAAATAAACAAAAAACAAAACAAATTCTTCTTGAATCTTAGGAAATCAGACAAAAACAACCATCCATATTAACTGAAACAGAAAAAATTAAATGCAGTAACTTCAAATAATTTTGTTTGTCTTTTAGACATTGCATTATAATACTTTCTTATTATTAATAGTAGACAAGTTTCAACGAAATGAGAAAAGACGTCTGTTTTATGTTCTTTATATGTAAACCAGAGACGTCTTGTGGCCTAGTCTGTGAGGAAGCTGGCTTATCCTATATACTTTATACAAATATATATTTCTATTAGAATACAATGTAATATTTCTGCTTTTTGAATTCTTATAGACATATAATTTTATTAAGTATATAGGGTGTGCCTTTTAAAAGTAGTCTCCTCATAGACTAGGCCACGAGTCGCCTCTGATGTAAACCATTTAAAATCAACATGGTCTGGCAAAAAAGTTTAATTTTTTGAATTATGTTGTCAATATGACCCAAAAGTTGTGAAACTATTTCAAGAATTTTTGAAAGAAATACAATAACATTTCTTTGTACATAAATAAAATCTTTAAAATAAGTAAAAGTATCGATGGTCTTCTAACATGTCTGTAAATTAACTTTACACTCTTTGCAGTCAAAACTATTAAGTTTCTTAATAAACCCTGCAACATAACTAGTGGCTAGACTCAAATTCTGCTTCATTTATTAATTTTGTATATATTATTAGAATGAACTTTATCCTCACAGGACTCTGTTTGGAGGTGTGATAACAATATTACTAAGTACTACTATCTTTGATGTATCTGGTTTTGAGGATGCTAAAGCAAGGTAAAGCAAATCTTTTAGCAGTCTTGAACGATTTGAGTTTGTAAACAATTTTGTATTAAAATATGATTTTCACATAATGTATAATGATTGGGGTTGTAAGTGGAATGTTTAAAATACGACACCATTCCGTTCTTTGATCAATATCAGAAGGAAATTTAAAAATGTTCTTAAAATTTACGTTTGGAATGGGCCTTATAAAATGTACTATAACAATTAGAAATTATGCGTTTATAATGAATTCTGCCTGGTAAAGACATGTTAAAGCATCAAAATACCTTTACTTGATTTTAAATAATCCTAAATAACTTATATCTAAAAAAATAAAAGTAGTTCCACTCACATGTTTTTGTCGACAATCAAAAACCAAATCATAACATAACCACACATTTGTTTGATTTTGATGTTATTTGTTGACAGCGCGCGCGGGGCCCGCTATAGCGGGCAGCCAGCAGTCATGCAGCGGACAGAAAGCCATCTTCACATAGTACAAATAACTAAGTGAAGGTATGTTTTTTTTAGTTTGTTGTAATATATGAATTAAAATTTTTGAAACAACACTTTTTGTGTGTTACTGAACGAGATGTTATTAAATTAATCAATGTGCTTTACATTTTAATACAATTTTGCTATTGTAAAACGGACTTCAGAGCACCCAAGCGCGGAGGAGTATGCGCAGAAACGTGTTTACGTATTGTGCATATGATATAAACCCCCGTGATCTAATGGTTTCATGTTATTATCTATTTACCAAAAGCAAAGCTTAAAGGCAATAGTCTAGTAGACAACACAGATAGGTAATAATTTATATTTATAAATATCAATTGAAAAAAAAATAAAAAAAATAAACAAAAAATAAAAAACAATTGTTCCTACTTATTATGGTTAAAAAAATCGTAGGTTCAGCTATTAAATTTGCTGTTTTAATTTTTTAGATTAAAATTTTTTTTTTTTTAGTAATATATAAGTTGTTGTATATTATATATGTATCATAATTCTATAAATAATATTAAACAGGTTTATTATCCACATTTATGTTATGTGATGCTACTTAAAATGGACCTCGCGTACCTACATTCAAATCAAAAACCCAACAAATATGATATATCTTTTGTTAGTTATAATTTGATTTCCATAAATCACATTTCAGAAAGCTATATTCAATCGAATCATAAATCTCTGCGAAAATCGCTTCTCGAAAAATGTTAGCAAATATTACTACAAAAGGCTATAAATCCAAATTAGGGACGAGTTTACTATACACTCCCTTCTTTGGTGTGCTTTCATTTCATTCGCTTGGTTTCGGCTTTTCAGCCGCCGAAATTGCAATGATGAACCTTCAGATGCGCCTAAAAGAGCTTTCATAATTTCAAATTAGCTACCAGAGCGACAAGAGACTGATTACATTGGAATATATTTCATAATTTGGCGCGGTTGGTAGGATTTCGATGCTCTTTGAAACTCTAAACTCTGTCTTAGAAGACTAGTCATAATTTACATCTAAATATCAAATATTTAGACTATTCACAAACACTTTCCGCACTTAACGATTTATTATCGTTCTAAACTGCCAGTTATTTTAAACGGCACCATTTCAACGTATAATAAAATTTATTCGTCGTGTATATGTTATAAATTGGCTGCACGAATATCCCATCAAAATAAATTATAGGAAATTGTTACAGTTATTCCAATTATACCCGAATAAAACATCGGGAAGCTATAATATAGCTGCAGCTATGCGGAGACTAAAGCTATAACTGTATAGCGCCGATAGAAACAAATGCGTTCATCATGAAGGACTAGAATACAAAATGAACGGTGTATGTTCGTTTGGAATTGGATTATAAGCTTAAGGACTCTGTGCCAGTAGGGAAATATATTGAATTAATGTATAAATCATTTTTATTTACAATCTATATCGAGAATCTGATTAATTAGTACAAGATAAAGCCAACTAAACCACATTAATTTTGTCTAACAATATGGATCTTCTAAAGAACGTTAGTTCTTCTAATTAAAAATATGAAACTATTAATCAAGGCAGCAAAAATAAAATAATCTTGAAGGAATGATAATTTGTATTTTGTTTTTAGTTCGTTCCAAGCATCTATTATCTTAAACTCTATATACAATATTTATAATAGATCTATGGAAAATGTTCAGTGAAGATTTCTCAAGTAGCTTTTCTTTAAAAAAATATGAGCAGTATCACATTCGAGGTATTGAACAGTTTTTGACTTAAAAATAGGATGGTTTCCATTGTATTTCTTTATAAAATACTATATAATTCTATTGACTTTCGTTTTAGATAAACCAAATAAATTTTAATACTCCCCAAACAGCCATTAGAGATCATAAAACATTTTATGCGGCAAGTTTTCAAGCAAACTTGGGAATAAACTTGCCTATAAAGTTATTGTGCTCAAATTTTAATGAATATTGTTCTGATTGTGTTATTTATTATGACTCTCTGGGAAAGATATTAAATAACATCGATTGTACTAATTTGTAGTTAATGTATTTAGAATTTTCTTTTTTTTTTATTATTATTATTTTGTTAAAATATGTCTGATATTTATTTCGCGTTTTTTGTTCTTGTTAATGGATTATTCTATTGGGCAATATAATAAATGTTTACATTGGAAGACCTATTATCGCTGCAAGGTCATTGCAAAAACTTTCGCTATCTATTAATTTACATAGCAATAGAAGCAGGATTTTATGTCAAAGAAAACTATAAGTTGGTCGTTTTGGCAATCTGTCTAATTCAAAGAACAACATATCTCAACATAACAGGAGCCATGAAAACCACACCGACCAAAGCCACAGAAGTCATTCTTAGTCTCACTCCCCTTAATATTTACATCAAGGAGGTTGTTCTGATTCCAATGACAGGCCTCTGCAAGGTTGGAATAGAACCTGATGTAGGATCTGGTGAGGCGAGACGTCGCTTTTGGCAGGAGGCGCTCGTTACGCTCCCACTGCTTCAAGTGAACATGGATTCCATGGACGGATAGAAGAGCCGAAAGTGGCAGGTACGATTCATATCTACACCGACGGTTCTATAACAAAACAAGAATAACTTCAGATCCTTAAACCTAAACATAAAATGGGCAGTGAGCAGTAGTGCCCGTGTAGTTCAAACCAAGCATACAGGGATCTTATAGCAGCAAAATAAATCACCAGAAATAATAATAACACTGGACGAAACATGTTCATCTACACAGATAGCAGAACAAGCACTACTTACCCTAGATAGATCACGAATTTATTCAGGGTTGGTATCAGAATGTCGCGAAGCTTTGGCCGAAGTAACCATCAACAATGTGGTCAACTTAAGATGGATCAAAAATCACGCCACATTGAAAGGTAACCGTCTTGCTAATTGCTGATTCACTTACCAAGAAAGCAGCCAACCAAATACGTTTTGGACTGGTCCTTTTATTGGACTTACAACAATGGTAATGACAGGCCTAATTAAGGAACATTTCTTTGAGAAATTCCAGGGAAGATGGGATGAAACAAGAAGCTGCAGACTTGTTAGGGAGCTTTTAAGTTATCTTGACAACAATACAGCGAACAAATACTTGACTATGACTAGACTGATCACAGGCATTCTGACTGGACATTACCAACTACGAAAGCATCTCCATGTAATGAGGCTATCAGAATCTGCACTCTGCAGGAGGTGCGAACAAGAAGATGATACCATCGAGCATATCCTCTATAATTGCCCCCTCTCTCATTTATTAGAAGATTTGTATTCGGCGAGAATTGGCTAACACCGGCTGATATAAGAGAAGCACCTCTTGGCGACGTTGTCAACTACATTAAATCTGTAGGCTAGCTCACGAGCTAGGAGGTGCCTATCTACTAAGAAGGATATACAATGGGCCTAGTGAGGTCTAAGTGCCATTACAGCACACGTTACAGATACAGACACAGAAGTTCCTATTCGAACATATTATGAAGTATGCAATTTAATTTGTATTGTGATAATGTTCGTATATTTTATTAGGAAAAAGGTTACTTCTATTATCTTCATAAAAACAGCTATGTACGTAATTTTAGTGAGGTACTTTATTCTACTTTACATTCATTCCAAGGATCTGCTGGTTTTTATATTCTTTACCAGTCTGAGGGCAGTTTTACACCAAACCGGCAAAACAACAACTCGTGTTGAAAATAAAACAAAACCGCATCATTTTGCAGATTTTTCGGCAATTCCTAGTTTTCCAACAGTGTGTATTGCAACTCAGTTGGCTTAGTGTAAACAATGTAAACAATCAAAATTATCAACTTTTCAAAGTCATGGCTTGCCATTCTCAAAAAGTTATGAAAAGATGAACGTAGTTCGTCATTCAGTGCTATGTCGTTCTTTTGTAATTCTGTCATCTTTTTGGTACCATTACAATTCCTTAAAAAGCTTATGCTTTTACTTATTAACTCGTAACAGTTGTTCTTTTCCAAATCATCTAAGCTTGGAAACACTCTAGTTTTATTTAGTTCGTTCAGAGAATCTATTATATGAAACCTATATACAATATATAAAAAAAATCTTTGGAAAATATTCAGTGACGATTTCTCAAGAAACTTTCTTTTAAAAGAAGATGAGCAGTAGTATTCCATTTGAGGTATTGAATAGTTTTTGCTACTTTGCCATTCAATCATATGTCGTTTTTTTGTAATTCCATCTCTGTAGTAACATGACAATCCCTTCTCTTTAATAACGGTCTCACCTAACACCTGCGTGTACGTCCTTTTCCTTTTTCTTCCAAACCGCGTACCAACAGCCAACCACACACGAGGTAAGAAAGCGTTTCTTAGTAAACATATTCATTTTTTAATTAAATAACATGTTTAAACTGAAAAACCAAACTACAACTGTTTTGGTTTTCATATATTACCTTACAAATAATGTCGTTTGAAACCAACATTTGTTTTTTTCGCAAAGAAATTGACATTTTATGAAAATCCATAGCCTTTCATAAGATGTCAAATTTGTTTCAGAAGCGTTGTATTTATGTTTATTCTTCAATTCTACATCTAATATTTTGATTGTATCGTGCTGCCTTCTTGCTTTCACACAATAAATTACGTTTTTAATTGCTCCTTTTACATTATCACTTACATCATTATTCTTTAACTTCAGCAGTATGTAAGATTATCCTATCGTTGTTATTGGGTATTGTTTCCTGCCTGTTTTTTTTTTCTACGTGTGAGTTTTTCAACGAATATTGAACAGGAGTTACACCAAGAGGTTTCAGTAATAAGAAGGATTGTAAATCTATAGTATATTTTTGATCCGGTAAATGTTGGCATGTGGTATATAACCGACATTTATTGGAAATAGCCATAAATAATTTGTACAAACAAAACTGGTTTAAAAATTATGTGTAGGTATACCGTAGCTAATCCTGGTGTGAGTTACTGAAAATATCAATATAGACTGACTATGCAAAATTTTCGCAAATTATACAAAATTGGACAAATTGGGTTGTGCGGGAACAAAACTATTAAACCGATTTAGAAATTTCGTTTTATTTTTATTTGAGCTCCAGACAATAACAAAAATGTGAGAACGAAAATGAAGAAAAATTGTACAGTTATTATCTAGTTATACAGGGTGATTCACATAAGAACCGACATAGAGCAAAGGCATATAGGGGGTCCCAAAATATGGCAATTTAACGCAACTTACCTCTATACCAAGTTGCTTCCCTAAGGAGTTATAGGCTTTGAAAGTGAAGTTATAAATTTTGAAAAAAAACAATATCTCCGTTATTCTTGAACTTAAAGCAACCAAATTTGGTACACTTTGTGGATGTATTTAGGGCGTTACTTGACAGTAACTAGAGTTTAATTGAAATTTGTAAAGGGGGTATACTGGGTGGCGCACCATTAATATTCAACAGAATTTTGTTAACCCTTGATGGATTTTAAAAATCTTTGCTTTGTTTTGTGGGCAATTCAATTCTTAAACTTTTCTTACTCTAGTAATTTTTCGAAAAAACTAATCATTTTCATCAAAAACTCGAATAACTTAAAACGCGCGCTCTAGGTGTGTTATTTAAAATCAGCGAAAATTCAAAAGTTGGCTATGAAAATAAACGTCAAACAAGAAAGTAGGTCATTTAATGTGATCAGTAGGAATTGGCTGGCAAATTATTATTTAGATACGTAACAAAATAACTTAAAGTAAGTACAGATACTGAAATGTGAAAAACTGGGATTAACAACTAACCAAAATAAACACAAAAAACTTAAACAACAACCAGAACAAACAATTGTTTATCGATAAATTAAAGAAATTGTTCAAAATGATCGCCGTTTTCTCTTACGCATAAATTTATTCTTCTTCGAAAATTAAAATCCACCCTATCTAATAACTGTTGATTAGTCCTAATAGATGTGCATTTATGAATAATGCGATTCCATAATTCTTCTTGAGACGCAACGGGCGAAGAATACACAAATTCTTTCAACGTTCCCCACAGAAAGAAGTCACATTTGTTCAGGTCAGGTGATCTTGGGGGCCAACGTTGTGGGCAATTATTTCCTCTTCCTATCCATCTATTGGGATACTGGTGGTTTAAAAAATTTCTTACGTTCATACTAAAATGAGGCGGTGCTCCATCGTGCATAAACCAATGTTGCAACCTTAGTTGTAAAGGTACCTCGTCAAGTAGATACGGAAGGGTGTTTTGTAGAAATTCTAAATAATTTTCACCATTCAGCCGATTCGGTAAAACAACAGGACCAATTAAATATCGATCAATAATTCCCATCCAAACATTAATTTTGAATTCACGTTGGAAATGCCGAGGAGTTATTGCATGTGGGTTTACGTCAGAATACTCATGATAGTTATGGAGATTTGTGATACCTCTGCGAGTGAAAGTCGCCTCATCCGTAAAAATAATTTTCTTTTGGAAGTTATTATCTTGGTGTAGAATAAACTGACAAAAATTGACACGTTGAACCAAATCTCCGGGTAAAAGTTCTTGGACTTTTTGTACATGATAAGGGTGTAGTAGATTGCGACGGATAACTCGATGCACAGAACTCTGCGATATACCAATTTGTCGAGATAAATTCCTAGTACTAATATGTGGATCATCTTGAATAGCATTTAAAATGGCTACCTCAACTTGTGGCCTGAGTGCGACAGCACGTTCTCGAGTATTATTGAGAAACTTGCCCGTTTCTCTAGCTCGTCTTTCAACATTAGAAAATGTTTCTCTATGGGGAATGATACGGTTAGGAAATCTTCTACGATATTCTTCTACACTTCTTCTACAGTTTCCTTCACAAAAACCTAGCACTAACAGCATGTCAACTTGCTCGTTAAAAGAAAACTTCCCGTTCATTTTAAAAACACTCAAACAACAATTACTTAATTGAACAACTTACTTGCTTCATTGTCAAGTTTGACGTTTATTTTCATAGCCAACTTTTGAATTTTCGATGATTTTAAATAACACACCTAGAGCGCGCGTTTTAAGTTATTCGAGTTTTTGATGAAAATGATGAGTTTTTTCGAAAAATTACTAGAGTAAGAAAAGTTTAAGAATTGAATTGCCCACAAAACAAAGCAAAGATTTTTAAAATCCATCAAGGGTTAACAAAATTCTGTTGAATATTAATGGTGCGCCACCCAGTATACCCCCTTTACAAATTTCAATTAAACTCTAGTTACTGTCAAGTAACGCCCTAAATACATCCACAAAGTGTACCAAATTTGGTTGCTTTAAGTTCAAGAATAACGGAGATATTGATTTTTTTCAAAATTTATAACTTCACTTTCAAAGCCTATAACTCCTTAGGAAAGCAACTTGGTATAGAGGTAAGTTGCGTTAAATTGCCATATTTTGGGACCCCCTATATGCCCCTGCTCTATGTCGGTTCTTATGTGAATCACCCTGTATATAAAATACAAGAGTCTAAAACTGGATATCTAGATAGCCTTTTTGGTATCTTTTGAAGATAGCAGTGATGGCTTGTCTGTAGAGCTATACATCCCCCAATACAAGGGGAAAGTAATCTACATTGTTATAAAATGAAAATGTAATATATTATCTACCAATACTATTTTTAATAAAAGAAAATTATATTCTACTTCTATTTATTACTTTTATACCGCACTTTGTTTTCTTGATCCACTCATAATCTGGCAGTTCTTCCCTAGTGGTCAATATATTTTCTGTTAAATGGCAGGGATAATAGTTGTAGTGCCCTCATTTCACGTATTCTGACTGTCAAATTGCGCAACATCGCTCGCGCTCATAGGTATTAGATACAAAATTTTTACATGCAACAGAACTATGAAAATTTCCGCCTTGCTCCTATGTAGACAGTTTGTAAAAAAGCGTAAAAAATTTAAACTTAAATTGAAAAAAATGTATTTGCTCCTAGGAAGAAAATCCAAGTTGGGTGTACAACAAACTACTGATTTATAAACAAACTCTAAAACCAATTAGTTCATAAGATCTTTAGATTAAAATTGTAGGTTAGTCAATAATGACTAGTAGACTAGTAACAATACTACAATAGAAAAAAAAACTAAGTATTTTTGAGGTTAACTCAAACATTTGTATATAATATAGATCTCCTTCTTTTCACCAGATTATTAATATGCATCTATGATTACTCCTAAATATTTGGCACTAGATGACACATGTAAAAAACAGGATGTATAACGAAATGGTAGATCTATTTTTAAAGGATTTAAATTGACATTTTTAAAATTATAAAATGGTAAATACACTGTCTTGTCTAAATTAATTGTTAAAAGATCAAACAGTGTGTTATTTTTTGAAAATCTCGTTTCCTTGAACAAAGATAGCAGTATCATCAGCAAATAAGATTATGTTGACATCACTTTTTAAGGTTAGTAAATCGTTTAAATATAATATAAATAATATGGGCCCTAATACTGTACCTTGAGGCACCCCATAAAAAACTTCTTGTGGTGCACTTCTATTGTCATTATTTTCAACTATTTGTTGTTTGCTGGTTAAGTAGCTTTAAAGGAGTAAATGGGCTTTACTTATAATTCCCATATCATAGAGCTTTGACAACAGTTTTTAATGGCTGACTGTGTCGAAAGCATTTAAACTATCAAAAAGTCCGTACTCAAACGCTAGATTAATTAAGTATGCTAATGGATAACTTATTTGATCTTCTATTTCTTTCAATAGTTTTATCGTTAGTTTGTCTATTCTGGATTTTAAAAAATTGTTTTATCGTTATAAGTTGATTCACAGTCCGTAAAAGACCGACTTTTATAAGCAATTATTACATTTTTCTTCAAATTTTTACCAATTTGAATATAATATTTATTAAAAATTTCGCTAATTTTGTTTATGTCCTTTTCAGGGTTATCTGCCCCATCCGGAATAAATTTTTATTTCTATACTGATCAATAGTTTTCCATATTTGTTTGCTGCTCTTTTGATTGTTTAATATTATATTTTTGTAATAATCTTGCTTTATTTGATTAATTAAATTATTAATTTAATTTATGTGTTTTATATTTTGTATTATTTTTCTCTAGATTCTATATAGTCGATCTCTTTCTTTCATTGAATAAATTATGCCGTCAGATATTCAGAGGTTTTTTTTGGTTTAATTTTCAACTTAATAGATGTCGTGGCTTTCTTTATATGGAAATTAAGAACGTTTGTTGACTTATTGGTTGCTGACACGACATAAATGGTATTTAATACATTAGTAAAAAATTCGCATTTTAAATTTTTTTCGTAATTAATTTAATTTTAGATGTTTTTGTTCTGTATTGTTTTTTAAAATTATCTTTAATTTGAAGTATTATCGGACTGTGATCCGTGATTTTTGAATGCAACACCATTGGTTTTAGTTTATTGGATTCTAAATGGCTAGTTTTTATAAATAAGTGATCTAAGCAAGTTTAGAGTTTTTTTTTTGATTCTTGTTAATTTATTTATTGTAGAGATAAAACCAAATTCTTATAGAATATTTAAGTAATCGTTAGACTCTTCACTAGAAGTATCAGCTTCAAGGGTGTCAATTTCAAAAGATATATGTGACAAAACTGTTACTTTTACATACGATCGACATTTTTTTTGTAGACTCCAAAGGTATTTAGCTTAAAATAAATAAAAAGTGTGCTAAATTAGAGGAATACTACCTATCGGGTCATCTAAAGTGCCTCCTCGTAGACTGGGCCATGAGCCGTCACTTTCTGAAAATAGAAATTGTCGTTTGTTCCTAAAGGATAATCCTCGGAAAATTACACTATTGGATAACATAAATAGCTACAGCAAATGCTAATAAAGAAATTCACCTACATTTTTCCAACAAATATGTGAAAGGATAAATAGGTTCTTTATCCTGCCAACAGAGGCATCGCGTGTATTCTATTTTAACAGTGGGAAAGAAAACAATTTATGTCATGATGTGGACATTTACCCATACGTACGGTAACCGCTAATAAACAACCTGTGGTGAATTTCCTGTCCCGTTTATTCATGAACATTGTTTTGCTGACACCTCATAAATAAATGAGGGGTTATATTTAAATAATCACCAGATGGCGTTCCTGTATCGTGAGACCTACGAAACGACCTGTCAAAATACTTTGCAATTTGAAAATGTTAATAGTATCATTAAAAATAATTGTATTCGAAAAATAAAACAGTGCCTAAATATGTGTAGTTGTGTCCCTATGACGAAAAAAAAGTTGTGGTGTTCAGATACCGATATCTGCTACAATATTTTTGTTGTACTCTTCATAAGAAAGTAAAACTATGATAGAACTGTTAAATTTACACTTTATTCATTGATAGACTACATATAAATTACTCATCTGCTCCACAGATAAAATTTATATAGCTACAAACTATTTATAGTTATCTTACTAAGGTTTCATGCGTATCTGTTAAGATGATTACAGCACCCCCTTATAATTTTCGGACAAGGATATCTCAAAAAGTAATTTTTTTTAGAAAATTTAAATTTGGATAAAATAAATTAGGCAATAATATCTAGAATATGCATATTTTTTAAAGTTTTAATTCCTTCTAGTTTCCGAGAAAAAAAATTAAAGGGCTTTAAATTTTGAAATATAATAAAAATAAATGCATTTCTCAACAGCAGTATTCCTAATATAATCCCCAAATTTAAGCTCTTAATCTCTTGTTAATGATTTTTTAAAATTCGCCGAAATTAGTGGCTAAAACGCCTCGTTAAGGGCGTGCATTGGAACAGAGAAGTCTGAACAAGTCCTCCCAGAGAGAGACAAAATAAAGTTATCCGAGAGGTGCTGCCTCTAGTTAGCAACTAAGTAACAAATATACGTTCTGCATTTTCGCATTTGCGAATAAAAATGTATTCTTTTAAACTCGCAGGTACGGGCTTTTGTATGGTATAGATTGAAATTTTTTTGACTTTGCCTCCCACTTCGGTGTCACAAGCTGAATTTTTCAGGAATGAAAGTACATGATAAGCTTACCCTTATTCCGGAGGTAATACAAAATTAGACAGTGCAAAAGGGCACTATCATAAAAAATCGAGTTATTGATACCACCATATAGAAAAAAAATGCTTATTTTTTTGTTGTAATGCACAATAAGGTCTTTGTAGGAAGTATTTTTTTATAATTATTTAAAAAAAATCATTTGCATTAGCCCTTATGGTCGAAAAAAAAATTAAACGTCAATATCTCGGTTTCAACCGTCCACAAATTTGTATAAAAAATCTTTTTTTAGAAATATACCTCTCATTTGACGAAAAACGAAGGCCTAAATGAGAAAAAACTATTCTTCATAAAAGTTTCGCCAATGTATTAACAAGGTAACAGTGCTTTCCCCATATTTTTTGCTTTTATAATAACAAAAATATACCAATAAACAATTAGTTATGTTTTTTTTAAGGTGAAGGGTGAGAAAAAGTCCTTTATATCTCACAAGGAAAGCCAATGTTTAATTGTTTAACAAAACATTGAGTGCGACCGGTTTCGAAGTGTCATCACTTCATCTTCAGGCTCGCCTAGTGGAAAGGAGAATATGTGGTGTAAGGTGTGTTGGAAACAAAACGATATATAAAATAATAAAAAAGAGAGAAAACTCACCATACTCTCCATCCACTAGGGAATACTACAAAAACAAGTTTCATCAATTTTGGGTTGAAATAAATTGTAAAATGAACCGATTTACACGTAATAAAAAGTTAAAAATATTTGAAAAAACAAATATTAGTCAATTATAGTAAAAATTTTAAAATATTCAAGACTATACAAAAACAAATCACATACATTAAACAGATTAAAAGATAAGGCCTATTTTAAACATTGTTGTTTTTTTAAAAAAATTAACATTTTTTGAAAGGAGACCTGTCAAGTTAAGGCCTCTACAGGTGGTGGTAAGTATTATAACGAAAAAATTCTTGGGTAAACTTATGACAGGGTATAGTTAATAAGATGTAAACTATGAGTGAAGAATTATTTATTATCTATTATATAAGATTTGGGCCATGAACCAATCACCACAAATCTTATATAATAGATAATAAATAATTCTTCACTCATAGTTTACATCTTATTAACTATACCCTGTCATAAGTTTACCCAAGAATTTTTTCGTTATAATACTTACCACCACCTGTAGAGGCCTTAACTTGACAGGTCTCCTTTCAAAAAATGTTAATTTTTTTAAAAAAACAACAATGTTTAAAATAGGCCTTATCTTTTAATCTGTTTAATGTATGTGATTTGTTTTTGTATAGTCTTGAATATTTTAAAATTTTTACTATAATTGACTAATATTTGTTTTTTCAAATATTTTTAACTTTTTATTACGTGTAAATCGGTTCATTTTACAATTTATTTCAACCCAAAATTGATGAAACTTGTTTTTGTAGTATTCCCTAGTGGATGGAGAGTATGGTGAGTTTTCTCTCTTTTTTATTATTTTATATATCGTTTTGTTTCCAACACACCTTACACCACATATTCTCCTTTCCACTAGGCGAGCCTGAAGATGAAGTGATGACACTTCGAAACCGGTCGCACTCAATGTTTTGTTAAACAATTAAACATTGGCTTTCCTTGTGAGATATAAAGGACTTTTTCTCACCCTTCACCTTAAAATTACCTCAACTCACACATGGCTACCCCCCTTGTCAAAATTAGTTATGTCATGGTTTAACTAGAAAGCAAACATTGAAGGTAAAGTCTCTCACTCTCTATTCTTCTCTCTCAGTGCTAAAATGTATGCAATCAGTTTGACTCTCTCATATTATTTTATACACGGATTATTGATTTATACGCTATGATTTATTTTTTATTTTTTGAGAAAAATAAAAAATAAGAAAATATGAACTAAACACAGTATATATAAGTATCGATTATAAACAGTAAGGATATTGCTTTGCAAAATACAATAAATTCCCAATGTAAAAAACATTATAATAAGAATAATTAAAAGTATATAAAGCATAAATTAATAATATTAAAATTTATAGTACAAGACTTTTAAACTAATCAGAATAAGATTCACCACACGAATCAACATTTTCCAAAACATTAGCGACTGTGGTCAAACTTTTTCTGCAGTTTTTCTGTGCCATACAGGTAGGTGTAGGAACCGATACAGCCAATATTTTTTTCCTGCATTTGCAAATTTTGCTTTCTTAGTCTAGATCAGAATAATATTGTTAGAATATTGTACATCTATGAAAATTATCGGTGTATAGTACCTTTTTTGCATTTGCATGATGTAAGTTCTGTTATGTCCGGTGGCAGGTCGGACAGAGTCTTAGAGTGGGTATCAGACTTCCATCTTGATCTACTTTTTATTCATACTCTTTAACATTAGGAAGCTGCACCTGCGGCTTTAAAGAGCTTAGCCAAATATTTAGCTGGTGAAAACATCTTAAACAATGTAATCTTAGGTCGTCTTAAGTCGGTGGCAATTTAGCAATGGTTTTTAAAGAGGCCATTAATCCCCTCAAAATGTTAATGGAAGTAACATTGGCAATTTTTGAATAAATTTTTATGAAACATTTTTCAAGATTAGAGAATATGTTTTCTTTTCCCAATGCCAGACTATTGGCTGGTTGTATCATAACCGGTCAGAGAATGAAAATCAGGCAAATTTTCTAGAAGGTATCATCTAAATTTAAATCATGTACTGCTAGAAATCGTCTTGAGTCTCTTCGCCCTGTTCTGAACCATATCTCTTTAGTCAAATGTTTCTTAAAATAAATTTTTAAGACTAGAACATCTGTATCGTTCCAATTAATAATGCAGCGTGAATGCCCCGAATTTTTGGCTGACAATATGTGCAATAAGATACGAGTATCAGCTTCTTCGTGATTTGAATTTAAGGAATCGTCTTTTGATGGTTCAAAATTCGTCCCATATTTATTGATATTCGCGAATCCACCACTAGTTACAAATTAAATATGCTTTTGCTGAATGGAATTTTGAAGAAGTTGCTCTGACAGAAAATTAATTGCTTCTTTCTAGTGTAACGCGTCTGTAACTATCGTATCGTACACTCTGAGTCATCATTCGTTTCTTGGAATGATTTACACTAGTTTACACCAGTTTAAACCAGAAAATAGTACTTAACAAGGCGTTTTAGCCACTAATTTCGGCGAATTTTAAAAAATCATTAACAAAAGATTAATGTATTATCATTGAATTACTTTGATATATACGCGGGGAGGCAACTAAATAATTGAATTACAAGTCAGTCTGGAAATACAGTTTAAACGGAAATTTATGGCTCCTAACTTATTTTTGCCTTATAAATATATATTTTATATTCTGTTCGGATGATTTGTCGTGATATTTCATATTTTGTTCAGATGACGTAACTTTAATATTTGTCGTGATATTTTATATTCTGTTCAGACGATGTAACTTTAATATTCGTCCCGTTTATGCATAAATCCGTTAGATTTCCAAACTGGCATGTATATGTACTTTTACACACGGTACTGAGGTTCTTTTATTTCTAAACCTGTAGTGGCTCCAAGAAGAGGCTACTCTACCTCCAAGTACTGTCTCCAAGAAGAGGCTACTCCTCCAAGTATCCAAGTACTCAAGTACTGTCTCCAAGAAGAGGCTACTCCTCCAAGTAATGCTTCCAAGTAGTACCTCTAAGTAGTACCTCCAACTAGTACCTCTAAGAAGAAGCTCCAGGCTCTTCTATGAAAACGTATTAAGAAGCTGCTCCAAGCTCCTCCAGGAAGCTCCTAGTTGCCTCTAGCTTTAAAAAAAAAGGGAAGTACCGTACCTACGTACTAAAATACCACCATTTATCGAAGTATCTTCAGTAAATTTAAACAATCATTGATTCATTCAACTCACTAACTATTTAATTTGTAGACTTATGTAAACTTAATCTTTCACTTTTTTTATTAAATGTATTAAATTTTCTCACTTTATTTTATTTGCCAGAACCCATACAGATAACTTTAAGTACCAGAGACGGACTCAATTAAACGGGACATTTAAAATCAGATAAGTTTTCCAAGTAACTGAAAAACTTGGTGGCGCTCAACAGGTCAAGCTACTCTGATTTTATTTGTCCTGGTCAATTTTTGAATCCACACATATCAGCAATTTGAGCTAAATCACTTATTAAATAAATTAACAATATAGAAATCTAGAAAGAAGGTAACAAGAAGACCAAGCTAATACAAAAAGAGATAAAGATAAGATGATGTTCTTCTATACAGAGATGAACATCATAAAATGTTTGTACTGTGATGATAGATATTCATTGAAGGATGGGTTGAGCATCAAGTATGTTACAAGTGGTCCCGTAATTCCTGCTCAGGAGTAGACGAAGATGAACCTGCAGAAATTGGGTATACATGTGATGTTCGTAAATAAGCTTATAACCCTATCTTATCTCGGAAAGTGCTCCATTTTGACCCTTTAATGGGGACAAAATAGTATTGTTTGCTATTTTTAATAAATGTCCCCGTCTTACCCCTATCTCCCCTTTATAAAAGAAAACCGTGATTGCAGTGAACGTGAAAAAGGATTATTATGTTTTTGTTTTATTTTCAGTAAATTAAGAATATGGTAAATGATAATGATAGGTTAAAAATGAAGTGCAATTTTTTTCAGTAAACACCCTTTTGAATCTGGCCAATTTTTGGACGTATCCTGATCAATTTTAGCCATTCTTTAAAGTGTGAAAAACAATTATTACATACAGTTAAAAAAAATTGAATTCGTCGGCTTAATATGAAAATTGCATAAGTCCAAAATAAACAATTTTACAGGAGAGACAAAAAACGAATTTACGGCTTATTTAAAATTTATAGTTAAATAAAAATTACATTGTTATGAAAATTGCACAACTCCATTCAAAATTTAAACATGGTTTACAGATCAATATTTGTTGAAGTATAATCGATTTATTATAACTTTGAGTCACTTGTACTTATTTTTACGTTATTATTACAAGCTTTATGTAGTGTTTTTAGTAAAATCTAGTGACAATTTTTGTAAACTAAGAATATATTTTTGTAGCTTTAGCAGCGGTGAACCAGATTCAACCAAAAACGCAAAATCAAAAAAATTGGACTTATGCACTTTTCATATTAAGCCGACAATATGTATAGAAAATTGAACTAGCTCATCAGAAATATAGATGTTGTAATGTTTTACAAAACATGATCGAAAGAGAGATGCAATAGCAATGAATATTTTATTTCAATTAAGTAAAAATTCCTTTAATTTCTCATCCTAATCGACAAAAAATAATTATTCTTTAAGTGCTCCACTTAACGGTGTTACCAAATTCAAATAATTTTTAAAATGCATTGTCTTTCTGCCTTTAAAAAAAATAATCATTAGCAGTCATATTGAACAAAAAAAGATTTACAAAAAAAAATATGGAAAATTAAATACTATATATGATATGCTTTAAGAGGATTGTATTACATAAATGTATATACAATGTGAGCAAGAAAGTTGACATTAAGAAAATGTGTTTTATTTATGTCTTAAATATACTCTTTTGAATAGTTTTGATGCTCATCTAAAACCCAGTAATAACTGTCTAAAAGTTTAAAACATCCTTAAACGCACACATAGCTTGGTGAAAAAATATGACGTTGGTTCTTTTGTTGACATACAGGAAATTTTTTTTTTTTAATTTGTTCCTTACTCAAAATTTATATAAAGTGCTTCTCAAGGCAATCTTGTAAAGATATATTATTGGTAAGTATGAACTTAATTCGCTAAATGCGGAGACACTATAAAATAGACCTCAGACCAGTTGACAATATCCCGACGCCAGATTATAAAGTAACACGAAGCAGCTGTAATATAAGATCATACTTTTATATATTTTTGTCTAGTGCCTTAAGTTTTTCCTTAGTCTGTAAACAGTAACTCAAGATGCGTCCATCTTGAAGAGCCTCAGAAATCACACCATTTAGTCATATACCAACATTATCTTGGCATAAGGGAAGCCAGTATTTAAAGATACGGTCTACTGATAATAAAACTTTATATATTTAGTTGGACAGTGATAACTATGTTTCCGACTATGCAGTAATTGTTCACAAGAAGCATTTCTTGATATTAATGATAAAAAACATCTTCAATATTTGCACACTTTTTTGCTCACACTATACATATTAAATTACTGTTATATTTACAATATTACAATGTTTCCAAAACATTTAATGTACTCCAATCAATCCGAATCGTTTTGAGACAAATTATTATTGTCTAAATATTTTTCTTCTTTATATTCTGCAACATGACCGAATGGTTTCTGTTTCAAATCGATGTTTTTTTCGATGGATCTCATGTCCATGATGATATCGAGGACGTCTGGTCCATACTTTCCTACCCACGTTCCAGCCAAGACTCCGGCAAATAAAGAGCCGAAGTCCACCAATACTTTTGCCATTGCAAATTTTGGTCGATAAAAATGTTTTGAGAAAATTTCAATGTACCAAATTGACATATCTGTTACTTTTGTGTCACGTAAATTTAGGTTGGTATTTAATGTTTCTTTATCAATAGTGATTAGCCTCGTTTGTTTAGACATGCAGCTAGAGTTCTAGAATACATTCGCAGAATCCATATTTATATTGTATAGGAATGTTTAAATTTATTAATTAAATTTTGTATAAAAGAGGTCGTGACAATACCGATGTAAATATAATATGTAAAAACATTAAATTGGTAATGTTGAGCCTTATATTTTAATCAACTTATCATGTATTTTTTTACAAAATGGTAATTCAGTACTTTAAAATACTAACCGAAAATATTTTTCCAATTTAAGTTACTATTTGAATCTATTAGAAAATTTACAAAACAGCTTTTTGAATAGCCTGTGTATGTTGAAATTCAAAAGACATATTGTCCATTTATAACAGATTATCAAGATTTGAACATTAAATAATTTTTATAAAATATTATAAATAAACCCTCCCGAAATAGTACGTGATTGTGTGTGTTGTATCCTACCCTTCGAGCATATATATCCTACCCCTTTCCCCGTCTAGTTTATGGCGCGTTTAGATAGTGTAAAGGCGTGTCTACCCTAGATAATATTAAGTCATTGGCCTAGACCTAAACTATTGATCGTTATCTTACAAATCAGTGTCTTACGGATCACTGTCTATAAGTGTCTTACGTTTGACAGATCAGTGTCTTACAGTTAATACTATCATAAGTCAGTGTTTTATAGATCAGTGTCATACAGATCAGTGTCATACAGATCAGTGGCTTACAGATCAGTGTCTTACAGATCAGTTTCTTAAAGAACAGCGTCTTACAGATAAGTGTCTTACAGAACAGTGTCTTACAGATCAGTGTCTTACAGAGCACTTTCTTACAGATCAGTGTTTAGTGTCTTAGAGATCAGTATCTTACATATAAATGACTGACTTACAAATCAATGTCTTACAAATCAATGTCTTACAAATCAGTGTCTTACAAATCAGTGTCTTACAAATCAATCTCTTACAAATCAGTGACTTAAAAATTAATATCTTACAAATCAGTGTCTCAAGTAAGTGAAACAACACTACTTTGAATAAAAGATAGATACATTTTATGGTTTCTATATTCCATTCTACATTCCAGACTTATTCCAACTGGAAGATCAATCAGGTTTAGAACCTTGATTGATTCACAGCACCATGAACGTAATAATATCAATTTTTTCAGTTATTATTTAAAATAAGTCTAGCACTAAACAAATTAAATTATAGATCCTCAATTAATACTAGTTGACATCTAACTGCATTAGAATCAACTAAAGATAACAAACTACTTAAGTACTCAGCCCTTTAAATTGGAGTGTACCGATTTTAGTTTCTCGCTCTAATTGTCCTCTCTTGTTATTTCTATTCTTTGCTGCAAGAGTTGAAATCCCTGATAATAAAATTTAAAAAAACACCGAATCGAATCCGTTGAAGACACGTCCCGTCCTTACCTGTATCAGACGACGTACCTAAAGACAGTGGAAATATTTTTAAAACATTTCGACGACATTTGGAAAGATTTATTATCTCATAAAAAAGCCTCAAAATATCAGGCCGAGGTGAAAAGGCACTTATCGAACGGATATGAGAGTATTTCGGGACGTGCTCTTTATCGATTTTGAAACCTTTCATTCTAAAATGTTCTAAAGTGGGTGAAGTTCAAGTGATCATCGAGTTTTAGTGCAAGAATGACAGTCGTTTTCGTGATGGGAATGAGACAAATATTGATTTTTGACCATTTATCTATACCGGGCCGGCAAACCTTTGTCATAATCGTTTAAATCCTACCTCAACCTAGAAATTTTGTTCAAAAATATTTTAATATATATACATTATACTTCTGTGTATAAGCTCCGAGGATTTTGACAATTGATTAAAGACTCGTTTTTCTTCTTCTTTTTTAAATTTCTCTATACGACTCACAGACTTCTAATAATATACCAAATAGGGTCATCTACGCATTTTGGACTACTTGTAGCTCGTGACCTATGAGTTGACATTAGTCTTTAAGTCTTTAAATATGTTATAATCCATCGTAAGTTTTTAAGTTGTCAACTCACCCCGTTGAAGTATGTTACCAGTGCTGTTTCTAAAGTGGCGCTTGGAAACAGTGATGAAACCTGCACAAAATACGAGGCTAATAACTATAGCAATTGATGCCGATGACACGGAAAAATAATAATAATAATAATAATGTTATTTTTTTTAAATGAACATTTGGTAACTTGGTATAAGCTAGGAAAAGATAATGTTAAACCATAATTTAAAATAGATATAACTAATTCAAAAGAAAAAACTTGCATTTCGTGCAAAACTTTTTTATTAATCAATGCAAAGCGCTTTCGGCTTATTTGCCATCATCAGTGCTCATCTACAAAAATTGTGGATGTAAACTTACAATTTAAAAAGATTTAAAAAAATATATTATAAAATCTGAATTAGACTTTTAAGTCAAAAGTTAAAATAGTATATATACAATTGTTTGAACAAATTAAAAATTACAAGAAACAAACAAAGTGACAAAAAACTGGTATTGGGAATAGTGAGTGTGGGATAAGCCCTTACAAATCAAATCTGATCTCCAGAAGCAAGTTAGCTTGTGTGGAATTAAGGAATCATGCCACCCTCACTTTTCACAAAATTGAAAAAAGGTTAACAAATTAGTTAAAATTTAAAGAAATTTACAATTAGAGGGTGACTGTGGAAGATATATTGAAATTTGAATCTAGAATACAATATTTGATATGAAGAAAGTAAAACGCAGAAAGCCAAAGTAAAAAAAAACTGAAGGTTTTTTTTATATATTTTATATACATTATAATTATGAAAAAGTCTACCTACTGTCCACAACGTATCCAACAAGTTCCTGGTCATCCTCACTCCCAAAATTATATATTTCGGGATATTTACAACTTGCTAAATCATAATTTTATTAATATTAATATTTTCAAAAATTTAAATTTCTCTCTTCATTTTGGTTCAAGTTGTTTAACCGTTTCCACATGACAGTGATGACAAGCGACACTTGAAGACTTTGACTTGTCAAATGTCAACAGAAGGAGGTGCGTTCACCTCAGTGTGGAACATGTTTCTCCGAGTGTGATTCGAGTGATTGGAGGTTGACGGAGATCAAAATTTGTTATTGAATTTAAAGATTTAATTTATTGTTAGTTAAATTTAAATAAATGTTTAATATAAATGATATTATTATTTTGATGTCATTTTTGTTTTGTCTTGACAGGGACCAGTTTTTTGTCACTTTGTTTGTTTCTTGTAATTTTTAATTTGTTCAAACAATTGTATATATACTATTTTAACTTTTGACTTAAAAGTCTAATTCAGATTTTATAATATATTTTTTTAAATCTTTTTAAATTGTAAGTTTACATCCACAATTTTTGTAGATGAGCACTGATGATGGCAAATAAGCCGAAAGCGCTTTGCATTGATTAATAAAAAAGTTTTGCACGAAATACAAGTTTTTCCTTTTGAATTTAAACTACGTGCACACAGCTGTCAACCTTTTTTGGTTATTTTAAGATATAACTAAACTTTTACAAATATTTAAAATTAAGAATATTTCTATTTTTGAATAGTTGTTCTTAATACCAACAATATAAGATTTTATAACCTAAAAGTTTCAAATCTCAGTTTACAATCAAACATTTTTTGTATTCTGAGAAGCTTTCAATAGATAATTTTGCATAACAATCTGTAAATTATTTGGGGTTTTATGGAAGAGCATTTGAATATATTTTTGAGGATTAAGTTTGAGAATGTATAAAGAGAGAGAAGGTATAAACAGACAGATATTGTAAATTATTAGAAACGCAAACAAAAGATACTTCAAAACCACTCTCAATATGTTACTGCTCGACCTTTTGCATAATTAATATTTCGTGCAGACCAGAGTTGGTTTATAAAGCCAATGATATCGTGATGTGGTTTGTAAGATACTGAATATTACAGGATACCGGTCCTGGAAACGAACATTTGAACGATCGCGAAATACAATCTGAGGGATTTTCAAACCACTAGAGACTAAAATACACTGCTGGGATATAAATAATCTCTGAGGAAGTGTAAACATGTTGTTGTAGATGGGAAATTGTCACCGTACCACTAGAAAATAGAGAAATAGAAACTTCTATCTGCTGTATTGAAAAACGCTTTGTATTCTGTATGTAGTCGAGTTCATGCTATTGTGGAGAATTTTATTCCGAACTGGAATCCTTGTCTAGTAAATAGGTAATCAGTGTTATACTATGTGCAAGTTCAGGAATCAGTATTACATTATTCTAGGATTTTGTTTCGTAAAATTTAGACCGATATTAAGGGTTCCAAAGGGATCCAAACCACCATTGTTTATTTTATATAATTATCTTCTATAAGCCGTTCGGTAGTAATACGAACTTCTCTAATTAGGCAATCATAATTATCTAAAATTCCGTATCATAACTAATCAAATATTCCATAAAAGTGACTGCCAACAGCGAACAGTTTTAAAGTAATTTTCTTGAATGCGGCACAAGTTTGAAGTTACATTATCTATCTTAACTGCGTGTCTCTTCGATGTCGTTACTTACATACGAGATCAGTTTTGGGAGTTTTCTTGTTTTATTGCTACTAATAAAACATCGTTGGAATATAAAATTGAAGTTATCGAAGAACTTTAAAATTTCTTGAAATAGTATTATAGCCAGTTTAACGAGTTAAAAACCAAATATACCTACCGAGAGGGCAATTAGGGCAAGGAAAAAATATGAGAAAATGTTTTAAATAAAAGATGTATTGTTTACTTTTTTGTGAAATATACAGGGTGTTCCGTTAGGTCGGGACAGCTAAAACGTCATTGTTTTTAACTAGCTCTTCCTTCATTTTTCATCATTGAGTTTAGCCTAAAATGTTACGTTGCAATCCTAGTTTTTTTTTATTCTGTGACGTAGGGAAAAAATACTGAAAAATTACTTATGACAAAGATTATTAAAAAATCTTTGTTACTGACAGTTAAAGTTAAAATATTTAATGAATATAAAGAAAAGGGTTAGCTGAAACGTCTGAGAGAATCAAAAGTATATATACAGCCAATTCTATCAACTTGATAATTATTGAACATCTAAAACTTCGTTTTTTCAAAATAAACACACTGTATTTCACTATTTGTTATTTTGTATGATATTAAAGGTACTAGTTTTTAACAAATTTATTACTTAAAAATAACAGAGATAAAAAAACATTGGACTTTCACACATTAATGGACCACCCTGTATTTTTGTATGACACACTAAATAACAAGTAATCAGAATTTTTTTTTTTATAAAGTAAGCCTTGGAAAAATTCACGTATAATAATAATAATAATAATAATAATAATAATAATAATAATTATTATAATAATAATAATAATAATAATAATAATAATAATAATAATAATAAAATATTTATTTTTCAAAAAACATGAATACAAACAAGTAAAGAAAAAATATACGTACAAGAAAAATAAATATAAAGTTGTCGATAAGCGAACAAACGCTTGTTTCGACTGGTAAGTAAAGTTAAAAATAACATAAATGTAGTATAAAGTATACTATTATATTTTTTGAAATGTACTAATTATATAATAAAATTAATAGAAATAATTAAATCTTCTTCAAACAAAAATGTTTTTAGAGATGACTTAAAATGATAGACATTTCTTATAGATTGAACGTTTTCAGGAATTATATTATAGAATTTTGGAGCTTGATATATATATGATCGTTGACCAATTGATTTTTGCATTTTCGGTATTAAGTGAATCCGTTTGCGTGTGTTATATGAATGGTTTCGTATGTGAAATATTTGTTTAGTATGATAATTCATAACAACTTTAAAAAAATACAATTGACGTATATTAAATACTTTAGCTTCTTTAAATAATAAACTTGTAGGGTATGTTCTTTCTTTCTTTAAAATAATTTTCAAAAACCTTTTCTGAAGAATTTCTAGTGAATGCATGTGTGTGTTCACTGCAGCACCCCTACCTAGTGACCCATATCTAATGTGACTTTCGACCAGAGCTTGATATAGTATTTTTAATTGTGGGTACGTGAGTAAATTTGTTAAGTATCGAAATCGAGATAACATCGATCTTAATTTTTTACAGATATACTGGATGTGGATGTCCCATTTCATGAAATTGTCTAGGTAAACTCCAAGGTACTTCGTGCTTGTGGCTACTTTTATAGTGAAATGCTGATTGTTGCTCGAGAAATTTAACATATTAAATTTGGTTCTGAGGATAAGTTACAATAAAAAGGTATGTAGAATGTCTTGTCCATATTTAATGTAAGTAGTCTATGATTTAGCCAAGCTTTGATGTCAAGGAAGTCTAATTCTACTTTTGTTTTCAGGTTCTGCCATGTATCTGCGGTGTAAAAAATGACTGTATCATCAGCAAACCCTATTATATCTCCTTGAGATTTGATGGAGAATAGTCCATTTACATAAATGTTAAATAGAGTGGGTCCCAAGACGGTACCTTGAGGCACACCGTATTTTATTTCCCCATTTTCACTATAAGTATCTAAGTGTCTTACATTTTGTGTCCTTTCTGATAGATAACTTTTAAATAGTTGTAGTGAATTGTTCCTTATTCCATTTTCCTCCAAGGTTTCAAGCAGTAAGCTATGGCTAACTGTGTCGAAGGCTTTCGAAAGGTCCAAAAAAACACATAAACATGGTTTACTGTTGTCAAGAGCAAGGTGGATTTTATTTGTAATTTCGACTATTGCGTCCTCCGTAGACTTATGCTTTCTAAATCCATACTGATTTGGTGAAAGTAATTTGTATTTTTGAATAAATGAGTTGACGCGCTTTTCTATTATCTTTTCGAAGACCTTTGACAAGCTAGTTATTAAGGAAATTGGGCGGTAATTGGAAGAACAACTTGCATCTCCTTTTTTAAAAATAGGTACAACTATGTTTTTTTTAAACGATGTGGGCCAAGTACCAGAATCTATACACCTATTAAATATATGTGTTAATGGCTTTTCAATATATTTGGATGTTTTCTTTAATACCTCGGGTCTAATGTTA
Organism: Psylliodes chrysocephalus; assembly: GCA_927349885.1. Lineage (NCBI taxonomy): Eukaryota > Metazoa > Arthropoda > Insecta > Coleoptera > Chrysomelidae > Psylliodes > Psylliodes chrysocephalus. The sequence continues at coordinate 3,155,620 of OV651823.1, read as the reverse complement.
TCAAATCCAGGAGCTTTTCTAAGTTTTAATTTTGCAATTGTGTCCTTCACCTCGTATTCGTCTGTGTGAAGCAATACAAAACTATTAGTTAAAGCATGTTTTGGTGGTCGATATAAAGGATCAGGCTGTATATTATTTGCTAGCCTTTCACCTACTTTTATAAATGAATCATTTAGATAATTGACTATGTTCTTCGGATTTGTTATTCTTTTTCCATTTTCGTCTTCTAGGTAGTCTATACTTTTGTGTTTTCTTTTAGTGTTACCTATTTCATTTACAATTTTCCAAAGTTGTGTAGCATTAGATTGATTATTATTAATCTGCGACTGATAATAGTCAAATTTGCATTTCCTTATTAGGTGATTTACAAGATTTCTTTGTACATTATATCTTTGTTTTAGGATGAGATCATTAGGGTTATCCTTGGATTGTTTAAATAGTTTATTTTTTTTATTAACAGATTTTATAAGACCGTTTGTTATCCATGGTGTAATTTTTGTGTATCTTCTCTTGCATGTTTTATATGTCGTGCTGTCTTGTAGTGCTTTGTTTAAAATGTTAATCAATGCATCTGTTTCAGAGTCCACACTAGAAGTGTTGTAAATAGATTCCCAAGGGATTTTATCAAGTGCTTCGTATAGTTTGTCATATTTGATGTAGTCCTTCTGTACCGGACGTTGTGCTTGAGAAGGAGTGAGTTTATGGACAATTTGTAAGGCGGTGGAATAATGATCGGTAATATTTGTCTTTATAATTAATGGCAATATTTGATCTGCTACTGTTGTCATTTTAGACCTTATAAAAATATGATCAAGACATGTTTTTGTATTGCCCTGTACCCTCGTTGGACTATTTATTAGAGATGTATAATCATATTCATTCATAATATTAAGATATTCATTAACATGATGGTCATCTGCTAGTAAGTCAATATTAATATCGCCCAAGAAAATATTAACGAGATCATTATTTTTATCGTTATCTTGTAGATATTCCTGCAGATGTTCATTGAATTCGATAGCAGACAATGACGGCGATCTATAATAAGCTGTGATTTTATAGTTTGTGTTTTTAGAAAATTTTATAGTTACCCGAATCGAATTACTGTATCCTAGTTTTAAAATCTGATAATCGTAGTTATAAATTGATTTAATGAATATAACCACACCATCATTTTGGTTTACGTTACTAGCATTGTATATAGTATTGTAACCAGTAATATTGTATAAGTCAATATTGTCAATTATTCTTGTTTCAGTGAAAACAACACAGTCAATATCACTATCCAAGTTATTCAGAAAAGTTTTATATTCGTCCAAGTTTTTATTCAAACTACGAATGTTGTTATGAATTATTTTAAAATTATTAAATTTGTTTATTTTTAATATATTTTTGAGCTCATTTACCCCTTCCAAAAAGAAACATTGGACTTACACACATTAATGAACCACCCTGTATTTTTGTATGAAACACTAAATAACAAGTGATCCACAATTTTTTTTTTTTTATAAAGTAAGCCTTGGAAAAATTCACGTATGTCGAGCGTATAATTCTTCTTCTTTTTAAGTGTCAGTTTGGAATTAATTCAGAGTCTCGCACGTAGTTATCACGGACATGTCTTTGTCGGTTATGGCCTACTTTAGAAACATTTTTTTGTGATCACTCATTATATTTCTGTGTGTAGAAGTAAAAGCTTAACGAGATAATGATACAAGTTTGGCTCCTCCTAAATCTCGGAAAGTATAAGTTTCGGCTGAAAAAGTTTCCAACAAAAAGGGCAGGAAATTTAATGTTACACAAAAACTTTTTTTCGTGGAATGTACAGTTTACGAGTTATACAGTGTATCGCAAAAATTACGCACCATATGGATATTGTTTTTATTGTTAATCCTTTATAAAATTTTATTCTTGATAAAAGTTGATACATCAGCTAAAATGTATTTAAATTTCATTAATATCAAAAATTTTCCTAAATTAACTGACATTATAGCTTGTGGTTTACCCTGTATACGTTGTACAAACCTTCAGAAACTCGTACTATTAGAATCTGATTCAAATTATTAATATAAACACGCAAATAATACATTATTTTATTTCAAAAAGTGGTAATAAACGGCGAACATATCAACATTGGAGCCATAACGTCCTACAGTAATAAAGAGAAGTGACAGTGTCACTCATTAATTTTATATCATGCCATTTAGATGATGGATTGGAGTTCTTTGTTTCCTCAAAATGTCATCAACCGACTCACCCCAAAAGAGAAAAGTCAAATGTACCAACGAGGGAATACGGTTGGAAGATCAATGAGACCGAATCCTACGGCTGTCTGTCTAATAGAGCAAAGCACATCCGTTAGCTTTTATTTAACACATTTTTAGAACAGTAGTATGTCACTAAAATGGTACATTTGACATCACTGGGGGAACATTATTATTTTTTAAGAAAATATTTATAATATTGTAACGATTACTTACTTATGACGCCTTAAACTCGGACCCAATCGGGTGCCAGTTTTATGAATCTAGTTTGTTCCACAACCTTTAGATATGTCGTAAAAAGGACACGGGTAGCACCAGATGGGAAGATACGAAATATTCCAGGGGTCAAAATTTTCTAAATCCAAATTTGAGAAGGCGATAATAACAGGATCTAATTGTCACTATTGCAGCAAGAAATTTTTGGTGATACAAAGGTGTAAGTTTTTCTTACAAAAGTTATTTAAAATTTTATTGAATTAAATATATAATTCAAAATCAACTTTTGTTTAAGTCTAAACAAAAAGAATAAACAAAATAATAATGGGAATGAGTCTCAATCAGACAATAATAAAATGTATTCATGCTACAAAAATAGTATATTACATGCCGAGCGGGAAATTATTCTATTACAGCCAATCGTTAAGGTAGATTAGCGAGGTACGAAGCACTGACGTAAGCTACAAACGTGAGGTAAGAAGAAATTTCCCCGAGTTATGTAATTAGTAATTTTATTTAAGTTTTAAATAATAATATTAGTATAAATTTCTTTCACAATTTAATAAAAATGTTTAAGGACGATACCTGTGAGAATGTTGCTAGGCAATATAACCAGTTGGTTGAATCTGAAAGTTAGATAATAAATATTTTACAAGTTACAAACTAAATGACACTTTTATTAAAAAAATTGTCTTTCAAATATGCTTCCCGACTGTTTTAAATGGTTCAAAGCCATAGAGTAATAACCGATTATGAGTAAAATACTAACAGACATCTCGGGAATAACTAACGTGCCTCATGCTATTAAATTTAAATCAGCACAAAATGAGAATCACCCCCGTTCATCATCTAAAGAGACTGATATTTGCTAGCGAATTCTGCACCCGAGGTATTTATCTGGATTTAAACGTTAAAACCAAATAGGGAAACTACAAACCCCTCACAAAATTACAATAGTCAAGTTCACAAAACGAAAAGTACTGACAAGACTAAAGTCACCAGTACTAAATGGAGTGAAGATTCCAGGTTAACGTGGAATCAACATAAAAATTCACACAAAAGAACACAACATCCTTTAATTTATGTCGACGTTTGTGTGGAAAAAATTTGGGGCTACAGCCGAAAATGTTCCTATGGTTATAAACCAAAATCATAAGGCCTATAATAAACTACGAGTCAGTGGTATGGTGGCCAAAGACTTGGCAAGCCGAAAACATTCAACAGCTCAACGGTATTCAAAGGAAAGCATGCCTGAGTACCACAGAAGTCATGAAGACGTATCCAACAGCAGCTCTAGAAGTCATACTATCGCTAACACCACTACATATACTCATTCAAGATGAAGCCAGGTCTGTCACATACATCGAGATAGAATAAAGTAGAGACGACATAAACACTATTTTGCGATAAGACATATGGACGCACTTAGCGATGCTAAGACTGACAGAAAAATGTAATTAAAATGGCGACGTAGACAGAGTAGCACTTTGATTTGAAGTCAGTAATTTTATATTTGAAGATTGTCGGAATGAAAATATTTAACTAATGTTAAGAAAATATATAAAATGTATTGTTCAAAAAAATTGCTTTAATTTCAACACATATTTTTTAATTAGAATAAATGATTTTATCTGGGTAAATTAAAAGTCATTTTTTTAAATGTTTTATTTCCCTTCAAATAAAACCATCTTATTACTATGGTGTCTCATGCTAATTTTCTTATTTGCTTTATTTTTTGATAAATAGCACATTCTTACATTTAGGTACCTGCTCGCAACACATTTCAATAATAATGTTCTGTGATTATCAAAAACTGACTTAATACTAACTGAATCAAGATGTCAAGTGAAATCTGTTTTTCAGAAACTAATTAATCTGATTTTTAAAAGCTTTTCACATGCCATACAGATAGCGATAACATCTTCTGATGGGTAATGCAATTTGTTTTTATTTTTCATATCTATGAATGAATATATATTAATATTTTTTGTATCACTTATTAGTGCTTGAGAACATTGTCCAGAATATATTTTTTTATTTATAGAATGAACAACGTAACCCGCGATGTAAGTAATTACATATTTCGAAAATGGAGTAATACAGGGATCTCGTACATAACCGTGATCTAATTCGATGGCTTCAATAATTTCAAAGGGATCATTTTCATAATCTTGTGCTTGATTGGAAAATGAATATCCAGTTGATGTTAATTAAGTTGTCGACTACATCGCACTTTAAAATACTAATCTCTTCTAAGGGTATACAGTTCCCACGAAAATTTTCACATAAGTCTACATGGACGAGTAGCTTTTTATAGGCTGACACAAATTATCTTACTGTGGGGTTGTTGTTATTATAACCCCCATGTAAACGGATCGAACAAAAAAATAATTCCAAGTTATCCTGGGAGATTTTATATTTTGGTAAGAAAGATAATAAATTGTTTTGCACAACTAAAGAATTAAATAAACGTTTGGTACCGTGGATACAGACTTGTAATCCTAAAAATCTCGTATGCCTCCCACTGTCTAATAATAATTGCCCATTGCAATGTGTTTTTAAGCCGTCAATATATTTATCGGCCATATCCAAAAATATTAAAATATTGTCAAAATTTTTTGTAGATAGAGGTTTTTTGTAACCAAATTGAAGAAGATTTCTCGAATTTTGTGACTTTCTTTCTAGACTGTATCTAAATTATAGAATAAATTCTTAAAAATATGAGACCAGAAATATATATATTTTTTCTGGAAAATTCTTTTTGATGTCCAGCAAAGTATTACACCATCTGTTCAATCAGAACATAATAAAATAACATCCTGTACATCAAAGTTTAATTTATTTCACCATAAATTAAACAGTTAAAATTAGAACGTATCTGGTCGGCGAACCTGAAAATTGCAACTCAGCGAAAACATCGAGTTCGTTGTTTAATTAATTAGCAAAGTTGTTATCTTATATTTAATATTGTTGAAATTTTGTTTAATAATAATAGTTTATAAAAATGTTAATTTTTTAAAAATAAATGCTTTTTAACCCCACGTTTCGTCTATCTAACATCCTTAAAATTGTAAAATCTAATGAAAATCCTGCTGATTGTATATCCAGAGGAATGGATCCAGTAAAACTATCAAATCACATCTTATGGTGGACAGGTCCTGAATGGTTGCAAGATACGAAGCGATGGCCTAAAACTCCAATAGCTGCTTCTACAAACGAAGAACTAAAGATGTGTTACCATACCAATGTTAAATATAGCGATGGAATATGGTGCAGATTTTCAAGCCTAACACGAATGATTCGAGTCCTATCATATTGTAGAAGATTTTTGAAAGATGTCACCTACAAGGGTCCGTTAAAGTTTGAAGAGACACATAGCACACTTATGCAAATCATAAAACTAGCACAATCTGAAGAATTAAAAGGAGACTACCAATCCTTGATGAAAAGTAAAATGGTACATAAACACAGCAAATTATTGACTCTTAATCCATTCATAGATAATGTAGGAATTATAAGAGTTGGGGGCAGACTGGAACATTCTCAACTATCGTATACTAGAAAACACCCCATAATCATTCCATACCATAGTCACCTCGCCATTCTCATCATTAGAGATGCTCACCAACGAACATTGCATGGAGGAAACCAAGCAACATTAGCCTATCTGAGGCAACGATATTGGATTGTTAATTGCAAGACAGCCATCAAGTCTATAATTCATAAATGCACCACATGTTCACGATATAAGGCACAGGCTGCACACCAACAGATGGGGGAGCTACCTTATCCCAGAGTATCACCAAACCCACCATTTACTCACACCGGAGTCCCATTCAGGTGCGAGCCACTAAAGGAAGAGGACACAAATCGTATAAGGGGTACATCGCAGTTTTCGTATGTCTATCTACTAAGGCAATCCATCTTGAAGTAGTCAGTGATATGTCTACTGACACATTTCTTGCAGCGTTTAAAAGATTTATAGCCAGGCGAGGTTCCTGCTCCCACATGTATAGTGATAATGGTACAACGTTTGTCGGAGCCAATAACCATTTACAAAAGGAAATTACCAATATGGTCAAACAATCAGAAATACAAATCATGATGACGACCACAGGTATTCAGTGGCACTTTATACCTCCAGCATCTCCGCACTTTGGAGGCTTATGGGAAGCAGGAGTTAAGTCCATGAAATACCATCTGAAGAGAACAGTTGGAGAAGCTAAGTTAACCTACGAAGAACTAACTACGCTGACCCATCAAATAGAGGCTTCTCTTAATTCAAGGCCGTTATGTCCCCTGAGTGAAAATATAAATGACACGATTACGCTAACTCCAGGTCATTTTTTGATTGGTAGGGAATTAATTGCACCACCGAATCCAATTGACACCAACATCAACACTAATCTATCACAAAGATGGCGACTCGTTCAGAAGATTAAGACAGATTTCTGGAAAGCCTGGTCCATGGAGTATCTCTCAAGACTTCAGCAACGATATAAATGGAAAACTCAGAAAGATAATTTAAAAGTTGGAGATATCGTCATAATCAAAGAGGACAACATTAATCCAAGTCAGTGGCCATTAGCACGAGTAATCCAAACTCATCCCGCACCTGATGGAACAGTACGTGTAGTAACTCTTCGCAGAGCAACAGGTACAACATTAAAACGAAATACTCACAATTTAGTACCGCTGCCCCTCGAAAATGAGAGAGTTCCTGAGATACCAGTTCCCAACAAAGTTGCTACACGTACAAATGTTAACCTAACCAGGTGTGTTACAAACCTTACCACTAGGTCTATTGATGGTTTTCCTCAAACAAGTCCAAGTACATCTATCTTCATGAAAGCTTCTAAACCGGGTTCAAAAACACACCAGTATCGGAGTACTTATTTATTCCACTTATGCCTATGTATGATGGTAGTTTTATCCGTTATATCAAAAGTCGATTCTAAGTATGTAATACATCATCCCAATCCTGGAATATACGTGGAACATATTGGTCATGCAAGGCTTGATCGAGGAATATTTAGAATCCAGGTAAACTTCGAAACTACTAGGCTCGAACAAGACTTTAAAGACGTGTCAGTAGTGGTACAAGAATTCAATGATCTCTGTAATAAAACCAAGGCACTCTCTGATGAAACTCAATGTACGAGTCTTAGCCGACATCTCATAGACCAAGAAGATCAGCTCAATTGGTATAGAAGCAGTTTGCCAAGGAACAACGGGAATCGCAACAAAAGAGGAATCTTGGGTAAATTCCTAACTAGCGTATTTGGAGTCAATGACGAGGTTTACCAAGACATCAATGCTCTTCAAGAAAATCAACAAGATCTCATAAAGGCATCAAGTCATCAAACTAAATTTATGATTTCGACTATCTCAAAAATCAATGAAACTGAAAAAAGAATCAAAAATCAACTAGAACGCTTCAGAGTTAAACTTAATCAAGGGCTAGTTGCAGTTAATGAGATGCAAAGATGGTACAAATCAGTAGATATAAATAAACTCAATATCCATCTACTGATCACCTACCAGGTGGCCTGCAATTTTTTAGCGGAGTTAAATGAATATTACTCCAAACTCCTAGACGTTCATTTTAATAGAGGCAGCCTATACGATTTGATATCTCCACCTTATATTAGCCACATCATTGTCGCAGCAGATGATAAACTCCCATCAAATCTACAAATATTACCAACACCGATTTTAAAAATGAAGATGGAAATTAATGAGACCCACATTCAAATCTTTGCATTCTTTCCAATCGTAGATATTACAGAATTCGCTCTATTGCAAGCAACACCAACTCCTGTCAAAATAGATAAGGGATTCTACTGGATATTGGATATTCTAAGTGAGATCATAGGAGTGGACTACAATACACAGCTTTACTTCCAATTAACAAGTGAAGAATTTAAAAATTGTATCTACTTGGAGGCAAATCAATATATTTGTTCACCCGCTGTTGTGAAGAACATCGAAACAAATTCAAATTGTGTAATAGATGAAATTTATGAAAGACCAGACACCACTCAGTGCAAGATCAAAAAACATAGAGCTGCCCAAATAACATGGAAACAACTTCACATGCCCAATACTTGGCTCTTTTTTACCAGTAAACCAGTCAACGTGGCTGTCATATGTCAAGGGATACGAGAAGACGTAAAACTCAATTCGACTGGAATTATTCAGATATCACAGGACTGCATTATAAAAACGAAAGAAAATATTTTATCCCCAAAAAGATTGGAAACTGTTCCTGTCCTAGGTAGTTACTCAAAGGCTCTAGCGCCTACTATCAACACTACAATAGAATTGCCATCACACGACACTATCGCCGAAGAAGCTGTGTTTAAACTTACTGATAACTTAAAAGATATACAATCGGAAGAAGAGACACTTCAAACAAAAATTAAAGAAACAACCTGGAAAAAACTACATCAGCATACATATTTGTCTAATGGGGTAACTGCAGTGATCATAGGAATCGTAGCCTTGGGTATATGGTTTGGAAAGCGAATATACAACAAGAGGATCCAAAGAATACAACATCTGTCAAATCAGCCTGAAGTAATCGAGCTCCAGCCCCTGAGATGAATTGGAGAGACGCCAGAATGTTCAATCAGAACATAATAAAATAACATCCTGTACATCAAAGTTTAATTTATTTCACCATAAATTAAACAGTTAAAATTAGAACGTATCTGGTCGGCGAACCTGAAAATTGCAACTCAGCGAAAACATCGAGTTCGTTGTTTAATTAATTAGCAAAGTTGTTATCTTATATTTAATATTGTTGAAATTTTGTTTAATAATAATAGTTTATAAAAATGTTAATTTTTTAAAAATAAATGCTTTTTAACCCCACGTTTCGTCTATCTAACATCCTTAAAATTAATATAATAATTATTAAAAAATAGCCCTTATTTTTTAATACAAATTATTCACCATCTTTAGTTCTTATTGTTTACTTTGCCTTAACGAAAATCTTTAATTAGAAGGTCTTAAACTTTGAAATTTAATCAAATTAACAATACACTTTTTAACAACTCATTAAAAATGGTGAATTAGCAAGATAGGATTCTTCAATAGTTCATTATTGAAATAACGATGAAAACCGACATTGAAGGACTTTTTTGCTTGACGATAAGCACTTAAGATGGCTAAATGCCGAAAGTGCCTTGCTATTTCAATAAAAAAATTGCACGAAATATTAGTTTTCTTTGCTGATCTAAACTGCGTGCACATATGAGTTAATCTCTTTTGGTTCCTTTTAATTGTTTCATGTGACCGACCACATCTGATAAGAGAACTAAACTTGGATTCAGCAAAGACGGAATCGCATAATCTTTTAGACGAACAAAATGTACAGAATTTCTATAGAAACAGTTTTCTTCAAACTGTCTAGAGCATAGTACACTATATTTTGAAGGTTTCCAGTCAACTCTATTTACAAATCCAATCCATGAATCCCGCGTTACAGAGTTCTTTGGAAATCTATAATTCAAGTATTTGTATATTTAGCGTTGTGAAAATTTAAAACTTATTCCTTCACTGTACCTACAGGAATAGCATAAAATATGATCTTTATAGCCCAAATGATTTACATGGGCATCACTACTGATGTATAATTATAATTACATTTTTATCAGAATCTAAACTAGCAAGATTGATATACTTATTAGAAAAGTAAATTATGATTAATTAACACACAAACATTGAAAACAAAAATTCAGAATACGGTCCTTATAATTGTTGAGAATATGCTTTAATGAAATGTAATTCCTGAAGTTTTTTTCTTATTAACGCTGTCACTGCTGCAACAGCTTCTTATAGCACATGATACCATTATTTAAAATTAAAATAACAACCTTTTATAAGATTTAAGTGTAGCTATTTAAATAAAATGGCGTTTATTCTCACCAAAACAGTAATCAAACTGACTAGGTTACGTTAGTTTGACATATGACGTAAAAATGTAATGCTTATTGAAAAGTGCGGACACTTTTAGTAACGTCATAGCGTCTCCCCTTTATTCTATCTCGATGGTCACATACAAACTGTACAAATGTCCATCACACATAAGCAGTTTGTATGGACTACAGCGAGCTATATAAATAGTTGGAGAACGATAATATATTGTTACGCAGCAACCTGTAGCGTGCTGCTGTCGTCATAAGTAAAGGTACGAGTAAATGAAGAAGATAGAATATTCCCGAAATGTCTCGAAATGTCATTCCTTGTCAAAGAAAAGTCCAGATTGTCCGAGAAGGTTCTAGAAGGTCGAGGCAAGCTATATAAGGCGACGACCTGACGTCAAAGTTCAGTTTTATGATAAACGTTATACGTTAATGTTATCAGTTGGAGTTATTGTATCAGTTGAATTGAGTTATTGTAAAAGTTGAGTTAAAATAAATTGTGATACCAAAAACCAGCGTAACAATATAATAGAAATGTCTTCAGACGAAATGCAATATAAAGTAAGTATACCAGACAGGGAAGCATGGACAGGAATACCTGGTATATAGATGGCTCTAAGAAGCTTCAGGAGTAGGTATATGTAGTACCAAGCCAAAGACAAAAATCTCACTAAGCTTAGATAAACATGCAATAGTATTCCACGCACAAATGGTAACAATACATCACTGCGCAAAAAAATATTAAAACATAAAGTAAATGAAAAAACCGTTGGTCTGTTTGAAGCTCTAACAGACCTGGGTAGTCCAAACAGACTAACCTTAGCCTAGGTACCAGGCCACAAAGGACATAAGAGCAACGAAAAAACAAACTTACTAGCCCGAGAAAGAGCCTCAAGAGCTCTTATTGGCCCAGAACCATTTTGTGGTGTCATAAAGACAGCTTTAAGAACATGCACAAAAGCAGTGAATGTTTAAAAAAATTTCAGGAATGGTGGAAAAAATCACTAGGACAGCGACAAGCCAAAGAAAACATACTATAGTACTAAGATGACTTACCATTAAGACTTCTGCTGTTATTTAATTTGTCTGGACTAATGATCCTTAGATACAAATTCTAATACGATAGGACTAAGGTAGGTGCTATTTAAAAAAAAAGTTAAAGTAAACGTGGAGAGCAAACCCTGATTTAATAGTAGTTTGTGTTACAAGGACAAAAAGTTAAGTTTTTCGGGCGATTATGTCTCGCCTGGCAACTCGTAGAAGTCAGAAAAAACACTTTTCGTCCGTGTTTCATGCATTGTTTTTTATTCGAATGTGCTTGAATATTAAAAAAATTATAGAAAATTAAATCTGATCTAATAATTTTAACGGAGTTGGATATGTGAACAATGGAACAATTTCTATCATGAGTAGTAATGAAGAATTCATTACGGGCCCGCCCCTAGAAAATAGAGACGCGGCAAATTTGGCGTTTGTAAATTTGATTCCAAAAAAATCAAAAATGGTATGTGAAAGAACCTACCTCATATTTGAGAATTCTAATCGCTATGAAAAACTGTATACACTTAACTTTAGAGGCCATGGCCGCTAAAGTACTTTATGAAGTGTATACAAAAGTTCTACTTTGATATATAATCTACTGAATATAACTTTTGGTATCGGGATTATGGATAATCACTTAATTCATTGACTCAATGTGTAAAAATCATCATTTGACAACGTTTCATTCATTATTATGCTATTATCGATCGTTGTATTCCATATGATCAACGATTCTCAATGTGTTTCTTTGGTTTTTTATTGATGATTCATATGAAAAACCGGCTACCTACTTCAGAGGTGAAAAGAAAATATTGTACCTTTGTCACTGACGATTCGAGCATTAAATTGAAAAACCGACGGTATCAGAAGGAAGTGCGTGCTACGTTATAATTTCCAACGAGGATTATCATTGCTTGCTTTGATAAATTCGTCTTGATTAATAGATATCCGAAGGAACGAATGAACATTAGAAAGATTAAAGATTATTCCAGCCATTGATAAGGGAAATAAATTACCTGTCTTTTCTTATAAAGCTCGTCAATCAACGCCGATCTTTGTGATTTAAATTCGGCGGTTGGTTGGTTTGGGTTGTTTGGATAAATTTTCTATTATTTTTTTTTTTTGTAACGTGCTATGTAAATATCAATTTTTTGATGATTGATGATTAGGAACTGTCTAGACACGGGATGGAATAATTAATCGGTGTGCTTTGTCTTTTTATTATCTAAATTTTTATGGATTTTCTAAAATACCCAGGCAGCACACTTAGGTATAAATTACGTATTTTTTTAGGTACTACCATACGTATGAATACGGTTGATGTACTACCAAATATATTCGTGAAAATGTCCGCCTTATAAACGTCGATTACAAAGAATTTATCCACATATAATTAAACGTTTTTACTATACGTCTATATTAGATTTATAGTTGTAGTATATTTATACAAATTCACTTTGGTATAAAATACGTTTTTTTATGTACTACAATATACGTATGGATACTGTTGATATGCTACCCAATATATAAGTGAAAATGTCCGCCCTATAAACGTATATTTTTTTTATTTTTTATACGTCTAACATTACTACTTTGTCTACCTTTAATGATTCTGTTTTACTATACGTCTATATTAGATATATTTGTATGATTTTTATTAATGTGTAAAATGCGTCTATCTGATATTGTTTTAAATGTGTTTCAAACACAAATTAAATAAAGTAATCAAAACAAAATTTCTAAAAAAGAGGCCATGGAAAAATGTTAATATTTCTTAAGTGATAGTTTGGATTGTATCCATAGCAGGTGTGTGTATACACCAGAAATAGCCATTACTCATGTTTCTATTTTGGTTGTTGGCCTAAATATTTAGAAAATTTTTTAGGTCACTTGTTATATGTACAGAACAATATTTAATTAAAAAAAAATAAACAATAAAATACTAAAAAATAAATAAATACAAAAAATAAACACTAAAATACTGAATAACAAACTAAACGAAACTTTTCTTTAAATAACAAAAAATATATATGAAAATAAAAATCTTAGCTTAACACTTTGGATGTCTTGTGTCCTAGACGGGCCTTAGCTAACTTAAGCTAATCTTGCATGGCACACCTAATCGTTCGGTCGGTTAAGTCGCTTGTTTCACCCCAATTCCTATAACCAAAATGTAACTCAATTTCAGTTGAAATATTTTCTAAAAGCTCCGAAGTTAAATTTGTATTATTTTCTTGGAAATTATTATAAATAATAGAATCAGATGATATATTAATGTCCGAAGCCGTATTAATGTTATCTTCATTGGGAATAAAAAAAATTGATTTGACTTTAAAGCATCTTGAACATTTCCCGCTATTTTTCTACGTAGATGACGCAGAGACAGGGTTATTTTAGACATTTTATTAAATAAAAAATAACTGACAAAAAAAAAGGAAAATAAGTATGCTTGGAATAACTAGGTAACCCAAAAAATACGTATAAAAATAAAAGAAACAAAAGTAAGGTTATGTGTTTTAAGCATTTAACACACTGTACGTACCTATGAAACAGTAGTTGTTGTAGAATGCAACAATTATTAAAGGAGTAGCTAAATTAAAACATGAATAGAAACTTACCTATGCTTCTAATCAATATCGTAAAAGCCAGGACACCAAAGTAACATGCACAAAACGTGTACACAAATTAAAATGGACGAACCGATGAACCTGCTCCCACAAAGCATTCCCTACACTGAACAATAATACTACACACACGCATGAGTAGAAATAAGAAAAGACCGTACCGCTAGTACGTCATCCTCCATCCGCCATCTAAAAATAGTTCCATGTGTATGGGGAATTTGTTATAAATATTACAGGTAATATAATTAAAAAAATATGGATGTAATGTCAATAAATATATCTAAAAGCTTTTAATTTAAATAAACCTAAATATGTACATATTATTTACTTCTGTCTACTAGTTCATCGTAAAGTGTTATTATGCGTTTAAGGTGACTTATATTTAAACGTAGAATAATATATGTATATTAACTAGTATCGACAAAAAAAGCGTTTAATTTATCTGTTAAAAAACGTTAACTATAAAAATGGTAGATGGTAAACGTTTAAAAAATCAACCAAGACGGAATTTAAACGGGAATTATAAACGAAGAAAACATATTGTAATATAATGTAAATTTATACGAATTTAATTTAAATAAACCTAAACTTATATTTAGGCCCACTGTATATAAATAGTTCATCGCAAACTAAAAATAGTCGTATATTGTTAACTATATTTAAAAGTAGAAAAATTTACAATTATATACCATAGAATGTATATAAAAAACGTATAATATATCGTTTAAAACACGGTATGTATAATAATCGTAAACTGTAAACGTATACGGAATCAACCAATACCAAAATTAAACGAGTATTACGTATAAAATACGTTAGTTATACTAATGTGTGCTGCCTGGGTATGTACATGTCGGCAACTGTTTTTATTCGAATTCGAAATAAATATAGTTGCAAAGCAGCCATGAAAACAACAATCAACCTGAAATGTCGTTGTCACCTAATGTAAAACTAGTAAAATAGAAGAGATTATCTTTTGAGCGGACATTATAGATAACAATAAATTATACGAATTTTAACTAGTGAAATTTGGTAACTTCAGTAAGGGTTGTGAACAATTATCATAATATCTCATTTCTCTATTCATGTTAAATAATTTGACATTTTCGACTTCATTTTCAAGAAAGTTGTTCATTCTTATTTACATATAGGTGAGCAATCTATATAACTATATATTTCATTGGTTATAATGAAATGTCATAAATTTATAATCAGAACAAATTAATTTCACTGAAAAATTCTGCAGACAATATTCACCTTGTTTCAGGGCCGTTTATGTCTATTTACTGTTTTTCGATAAAGAGCATCATTAATATTTGTAACGAACTCGTTAAAAGCGTGCTATGCAACGTCACGTCGGCCCCAAAACTTTGTGATTAAATCTAAAACTTTACGTCCAAAAACTTTCGTGTTTTGGTATTTTCGGTGTAGGTGGGCGAGATATTAGAGTAATTTTCTTTGTTTTTCTTTTTGGTGGTTTTTTCTTACGTGTAGATTAACTGTCAGTCGTTGTTCGGTATTGTGATAAATAGTTTGATCCGCGAACGAGATTTTATGAATAAAAAGTTTTGTAGAAGATTAATTGGTTTATAGCGGTCTAATTTTCTTTATCAGGTTTGACACGGATTTTCATGTTTTTGTTTATAGGTTTTCCAGTATTGAAAGCGGATTGGATATACCAATAACAAGATAATGTTGCGCATCTATAAATCCGGACCAATAGGAAAATTGTTTCCTAATAGCCCCGCCCCGCGTAACTGGACTAATACCTAAATGCGATGCAACGTACCTATTTTAATTAGAATAATATGTTAATTAGTAAATAAAAATAAAATAATTATATCAATATTTATTCAAAAAAAAAGAAACCTATTGTTTCATATTAATTTATACCACCCTGTTCATTAAAGAATATGCCAAACTTCAGATGTAATTAGTTTGGACAAAAATAAGTTCATTTAAGCCAATTTACCTAAGTAGAATTTTGCTTGTTAAAGAAGTTACAGGGTGGAGAAAATATTTTTTTTTTCAATATTTTTATGATGAGTAAACATATTCAAATTTTGTGAAAATAAGTATTTTTGGGTGATACAAACGAATACCAGCTTTTTTGTTGCATTACATGTACAGGGCATTCTAAACTGGCGTTCCAATCTAGTATTTACTTCAGATTTTTTTTAAGAATAGACATATTTGAAAAATGATTAATTATTTTGAAAAAGCGTTCATTTTGCTTTAAAAAAGGTATACTTGTTGCAGGTCGCTAAAATGCTTCATTTTAAGGAAAACTTAATTTAAAATTAGTACTGCAAATGTATGGAAAGCATTATATGTATTGAATAGGTAAGTAAGATGATTGGTTAGACGCAGAAATTTAGGCCGTTTTATAACAAATTTACAGGTTTTTTTCTGAAAAAAGAAGAAATCTATGTCACAAATACCCGAATGCACTGTAAATACTAGATTAACACGCCAGTTTAGAACGCCCTGTACATGTAATGCAACAATAAAGCTGGTATTCGTTTGTATCACCCAAAAAAACTTACGTTTACTAAATATGGGTATATTTACTCAAAAAATATTGAAAAAATAATATTTTCTTCACCCTGTAACTTCCTAAGCAAGCAAAATTCTTCTAAGGTAAATTGGCCTAAATGAACTTATTTTTGTTTAAACTAAACACATCTGAAGTTTAGCCTATTCTTTAATTAACACCCTGTATAAACCGGTAAAGTTTTGAGAATTTTTTACATATATCTGAATAGGCGGAGGCAATTAATTTAAAAAAGATTGACACTTTTTTTAAATATTAGTCAATAAATATATTTTTTATGATTTTAACATACAAGGGAATATATTTTGTAATCGCAGCAAGGTCAAAACTGGTTACCAAAAATTCATAAAGTCAGCAGTTGCGAAAAGAAAAAAAAAATAAACCTTTTCTCTGACGGGAAAAAAGTTTGACATTTTATCTTTCTTGTCAGTTATTTTAGAATATTTTTATCAATATTAAATCGTCGTTTTTCTCGTCACAGAAAAATATTAGATTTTAGCTCGAAATTGTGTTGTCTCCCTAGTTTTGTATTAAAGCTGTAAAAAAACAACTAAAAGCTATTACTGTAGAAACGAAGTTTATTGTACAAATCTTGCAGTTATCTTTTTTCGGAACATGTTGGCAAAACGCTGAGTAGATATTATTTCCAAGGAATCGTAAAGATTTTCTGCAATCATATATACAATAAAATGCTCTTGTCTGTACACAATGGGGGAAGTTCATGGATTCAATTGAATTGCGAAATTCTCTCCAATATAATGGCGCATTTTATTTGCAGCTAGCAGCACCGACTACAATCAAATTATAATTTATTGATAATAACGTTTTATAAAAATTATTTATGTGCAATAGAAGAGAATGTTTCATTTTTTTACAAAAACGCAATAGTTAAATTATTAAGTTTAAGTAGAAAATGTATAGGTAATATTAGATAGAAAATATTTTATTATTTATGATTATATAAGTACAAGGAAGACGCTACAATCCAATATTTTTTATAAGTAAAATGTATAATATAATAAGTTTGATTAAATCAACTTATTTTGAACCCATAAATCTGTGGTAGATCCACGCTTACGCAATTTCCGTACACCCTATATGATTTAAGATTCATCCAGTTATCATTTTTATAGCTAACAATTTCTACCAATATCTCCCATGATGATAACTTTTTCATTATTAAATGAACCTACATTAAAAATGTTCCTTTTTGGAGTTCATTTTAAGGATAACTAACCTGTTAGATGATTAATAACGTAGAGGCGAGATTGAAAGAAAATTAACATTAACTTCAGAGCAACTCGCTTTGGCTTTACCCGGCTTCTACAACTCCGGTGATTAATTATTTTAAGAAACTTCTGACTATAATAGTCCCTGGGCTATGTATTGTTTGCTGAAGTTTTCATACAAGGGCTAAGAATTCATAAAGTTACATTGTTGTATTTAGGATGAAAAGTAATATACAAGATTAAAATAAAAAATTTCATGTAGGTATTTAAACGTTGTGTTACTAATTTGAATAGCAAGTACTTTATAAATAGAAATACTAAAGCAAAAAAATTAAAAATCAAAATGACTCTTTTTTAAAGTGACCATCCGTCCCGACTAAGGCGGGACAGTCCCGATTTTAAACCACTAGTCCAGATTTAACAAGTGTCCTGATTTTGTCCCGCTTTTCTCCGTTTTAAAAATAATTCATAAATAAATAAATACATGTAACGTAAAAATACAATATTTATGGTGAAGTGACAACATAATTTTGTATCCAGTATATCAAAAATAGTAGTTTGTGCAACAAGAGTGGGACAATAAACTCGAGTTGTATAGTATATTTTTTCTACGAACCACTAAAGAAAATCTACAATTAAAAAAATATATATTTTAGGTTATTAAGAAAAAATAACTAATTTTAAAATAATTTATGAATTTTAGTGATTTTTAAAATAAAATAATTAAAAAAAAAATAAGTCACCAGACAAGAATCAATCTCCGGCTTTTCGCGTGGAAGGCAAGAACTCTGCCACACGTCTACGGCCACTTTTACGATTTTGGTTTTAAGATTAGTAATTAAAATAGTAACATATAGTTTCAATAAAATTTATTTTTTTTTTTTTCAGAATATGGTGCAAATAAAAATAAGAATGTTATTATTTACGATTATTTATTAATTCTACACAAAAGTATCTAATTTTAATGTATATTTAATCTCAATAACTAAAAAATATACTGAGAATTAGTTTGACAGGATTGTCACTTTTTTAAATTTTTAAAAATAATAGTAGTTGGGTGTCGAAAATATGAACTGTGATTGGTGGATTTCATTTTTTGCAGTATTCTCATTACCTAGAATGAATATGAAATATATTCGTTCAGTTGAACGCAATGACATACTTTTTGTTTTGTAGTATGTGCGTAGATAAGCTAATATGCATGTGGGTGTAGA
Source organism: Psylliodes chrysocephalus (assembly GCA_927349885.1). Taxonomy (NCBI): domain Eukaryota; kingdom Metazoa; phylum Arthropoda; class Insecta; order Coleoptera; family Chrysomelidae; genus Psylliodes; species Psylliodes chrysocephalus. Next base: position 3,136,553 of record OV651823.1, on the reverse strand, counting down.
AAAAAAATATGGTTGCAACAAATTTAAAATATAACCCACTAATTTATTAGGGTTTAGTTTTAAATTTTATTATTTAGTAAATAATAGTTTCGCATTATTGTTTCTTTGTTAATATAATGTTTTAATGTTGATGCAGTTCAGTTTTTATTTTCTACCCATCCTCCTTCTCCTCCCCTCCCCTTTCATAATGTCGATTTGTTCCGCTTTCTACTTTTTAAAATATAGTCACTTAACTCTTTTTCCCAAATAACTCGAAATTTACTCTAAATCTTTATAGGTACGTCATATTATTAACAACTTTCTTTTATCTTTGATAGATAAATTTCTTTACAAAAACATATTCTTTCCAGTAAATCTACGTGTAAACCTACGTTTTGCTTTTTTAGTTAATTTTTTAAACGTCTAGTACCTACATGTATAAAAATAATTTAATCAAATTTATTTTACAAATTATAAACGATTTTCACCCTCTTCTGCGAATCAGTAAAAGAACAATAATTCACCATACAAAACTCTATACTGTTTCAAAGACAAACATTCGTCAAACAAAGGCGAAAACAAGCTAAACAAAACAGAACAAATTTGAATAATCTTTATATTTTTCTTTACATGTTTTTCACTCGCGAACTGGAAGCGTTACAATAGGCAGGACGAAAGTTTATTTTCCAAAATTGAATGGAGTCAGAAGTTTTCCGAGATTAATTAATCAAAGATTAGTACGTGAATGCCCAAAGTTAAATTTGTCAAACAAACGTATATAAAGTTGTAGCTCTTTGTGTTGTTATCTAAAACATTCAAGTCCCTCGTTGATTTCGGCTCTATCTCATGTACTTTATTTAATCAGAGAAAGTGAACTGTTTTTAAAAGAACATAATATTTGGAAAGTACGTTTTTATAACGTAGACAACCCCAGTGAGAGGCTTTTTAGAAATTTCTCTTTCATCTTCTTTTTGCCGGCTTTTGTCTTATAGAGCAACGCATTTAACACATTAATTGATTGATAAGATTGAAATATTATATCTGTTACTTACAACAGTTGATAAATAAAAAAATGTTTGAAGAACATGTATAAGAGGAATTTATGTTTTTTTTTTGATTTATGGCCTAGGTGTATATACTTAATATGCCAGTTTCAGTTTGTGTTTGAATTCTTAATCATGTGTGTTCTGTGTAGGCTTTGTTACTATTTCTCAGCGCCACTTCAGGAACAGCACTGTTAATTAGAACCCAACAGTGAATGGTCGAGTGAGGACTCCTATCTATGCATTAGAATTATTATTATTATGTTTTAATCTGACAGGTTAAAACGACTGAACCGACAATTCCGGAAGCAGAAGCGGATGATTAAAACGCACCTGATATTTTGCTTGCTGCTGTCAGTGTCAGTGAATATTATTTTTGGAGTCACAATCTTAGAGAGGTCACAGTTTATTGCTAAAGAATCAGTTCACTCGGACCAGTTGAAAGTTCCAAAATAACATCGACTCCAGGGATACAAATTCAGGATACGCAGAAGACTGCTGTTTTATTATAGGCGGTTGTCATATATTGTATTATCTGAGTTGCGCAGTGTATAAACCACTGAACTATATAGTTATAATGGAACGCTAGAGCCTATATTTAAAAGTTGACCACTTTGAATTCGCGCATCACATTAAAAGAGCATTTCTAATCATGCGCACTAAAGACCTTGAACAGGTTCGGTTTTGCCAATACGTAATTTTAAAACGAAATTAAGGAAAGCTAAAGAATGTATTATCAATGAAATTAATGTTTAAATAAATGCTAATTATATTAGTTTATTTCAATAAATATGTTCTAAATCACTTTAATTTTGATAGATTCTTAATTCTCATTTAAAAATAAAAATGGTAATGTGTAACACTCACTCACCACGAGTATGTTTGCATCATAAGCAAATCATAAAAATTTGAAATGAACATTCTGTGAAAGTTACAAACTAAACTTTATTTACGTCTATCATAAAAGAGTTAGTCTAAAAAAAAAAACTAAAATTTTAATGAATTATATTTTTTATTTACAAATGATAAATTACAATTTAAATTAACAATGTCGATTTAATTTAGACTGAGTTACAAAATGGAAATAAATTATTTAAAACATTTGTAACTATTGTTTATTATGTTCATAAGTTTGCAATTTGATATACAGAATTGCCACCAATTGCTAACTTTAAATGTAAGAAATATAAGCAAATATTAATTCCTTGGCATCATATTGGTACAAGTCGACAGTGGTTGACGAATTCCCAAATTGATACCAGACACAGCATCTCGTTTTAACAATGTTCTGTTTTTTAAAACAACAAAATCGGAGTCATTAAAATGTGCACTACAAACTGCATAGTGACTGGTTAGCATTTCACTGTCTGGATTTCTCCCTAGGGCTCTCATCCAACTATTGTGTCTGGTCTTTGTTAAACTGTATGGTAAAAAAAGATTTATGTATCAGTTCATCTGATTAAAATACGGTTACAAAAGTGCAGAAGACTATGCATTAATTGTAGTAAGATCTCTAAATATCAATTTGCGTTAATTTATATTTAAATGGATTCTTACAAAAAAACGGCGGCTTTTTGTTATTACAAAAAAGCACCATACATTTTCGCACCATTCTGTTAAGTCCGTTCAGTCACTTAAATGTTCTGAGTAAAATATTACAATAATCTATATAACGACTAAAATATAATTCGAAACCACCAAAAAAGAAACACCCACTAAAACAATAAATAAAAAAATATGTCAACACAAACAAATTCCACAATGCTGAAAAATAACAGAGATCTAATCACTGACGCCTATTCTGTAAAAATCTGTCAAATGATGGAAACAAATCTAAAGTGCGCAGACTTAATAATACGTTTTACAACAAAAGTTCATGTCTTTCAAAATAATTTACCATCAATTTCAAGAGCATAAGCGGTCAAAAAATACCACGCGCATGTATTGTTATTAGCGTTCCATTATAACTATATAGTTCAGTGGTATAAACTGGAACATTGAGATAAAAAGTGCCGACGCAGAGTGAGCGATCTGATTCTTTAGCTATAAACTGTGTCATAGGAATCAAAATGGCCGCGCCCTATGTTGGGCGTGTCGGACCTCTCTCTTGCCCCGTGTAGTTATCAAAGTATGTGCACTAGATACTAGCTTTGTTTTGGTTCATTTTCGAAATTGATATGTTTACGCTTGCGCTTTTTTGCAAGTAGTTTTGTTTTTGGGATCTTGGCCATATTTAGTGTTTGAATTTTTAGAAGAAATGTTCCAATGACGAATGGGAATGTAACAGTTGATTAGTTAATGTTGGGTTATGTTTTTTTAGGAATAAATTATTTAATTTATCTACATTTTACTTACAATATTACATGTCCTCTTTTTAACTTAGACACTAACCTTGTGCTTTTTTTTTTCTTTATAATTTACTTTTTGACATTTAATTGTTCTGACAGTATTTTGGTTTCGAGTAAAAATGCTGTTCAAAATTACAGGCTATTGCGCAATAGTTCTAAGCATAAGATAAGCATGAGATATTTCATCAGTATTGCCATTGCCAATTTTGAGGTAATTACCAGAAAATCAGGTTTTTTTCCACTTGTTCTGCGGGTAAAATTTTCAATGCGGATAAAACCGAGAATTTAGAATCTTATAGAACCATTGAAATATAATGATAAAACATAAAATGGTGCGTATATAAAATAAATGCAGCAAGTAGCAATTATAATAACAGTTATAAAGCCTATAAAGTTAATCCAACTGGTACGGCTTAAGACTAAAAAAATAGTGTCATTTTACATTTGACAATTTGATATTACAGTATGTAGACATTAAGTTTACCAACAAAAAAGAAAACATAAAAATAAAAGCTGTAAATTTTGTTTTATTTTTTAATTAATTGAGCATCGTTATTGAAAACTGCCCTGAAATGTTGAGGGTAAAATGTTTAATTACTCCTTCAAGGATAACGGGTAAAAACGGATTTTTTCAAATTTCCCGCAAGTAATGTAAAAACCACATCGGCAACACTGTATTTCATAGCCAACCCCAATGTAAAATGGAAGTAACTTTAATTACTTTTCGTTTCCTGCATCCAGGTGTATATAAATTGACTTTTTATAATTCGCTTAACGCAAATTTCCCGTTCTCTTAAAGATATTCATAAAGCGAATTAGAATTTCAGGTCGTTTTTAACCAAATTATACAACAATAAAAGGCCGTAATCTTAATAGCCCGCTGTAATTACAAGCCCGTCTCAAGTATAGCAACTTTTATAATAACCGTTATTTCATTTCTGATTTTGTATAATCCGAATAAAAAATTTCGCTTGGCACCGAGTTACGGGCTCTGATTTGGTATGCAAAACACCTTCGAGATTTAGAGGTGTAATAGATAACGAGAAAAACGTCTTATACAATAGCTACTCCAGTTTGAGCTTATAATAAATCAAATTAATTTTTTGATTGCGTGCCTTTATTGAACTAAATAAAAGCTATTAAAAAACACAAATGGGTTATTTTTGCATGTTATATTCATGTTGGTAACAGTGGAAAATATAAACTTGTTGGTAAATGTTAGTCAAAATTATTTTAAGCATTTAAAATAATATTAATGTAATGTAATTCACTCATGCTCTAATCCTCCAAGCCCCTCTCTGTCTTATTTGGCCTTTGAGGCTCAACTTGTCCGATTATCATACATAATTAAACCCCTTGGGACCAAACATATGTGACGACTATGGCAAAGGTGCTTTCGAGTACATTCCAGATAGAACGTGATGTTTCTAGTTTTGGCAAAAACGTTCGAGACTGTAATGAAGTCAATTTTCATTACTATATTTCGGCCTATTCCGGATATAAATTTCAATTTTTATTTTTTATTTTATTTTAACTTCATGGGTAGACCCTGTATATCAAATTTTGTTTCATTTAAATTCGCGTATTATACCTGAGTAACGAAAGCGCGCGCGCTTCGCGCACATCGAGTGGGGAGCTAGCCTGCTTGGGCATAGAGACTGGAATTCAGAATTCGGATTATTAAAAATCATTCAATTGACTTTACTGATTCGACTAGCATCTGCTGCTTTTGCTCCGATATACGCCGCTGAAAATTATCGCCAGTCCGTAGTTAGGTACACCGAATTTGTTTACATTTTTTTTTGTCGACGGTTCTTGAGTTAAAACGTTCGAATACCGGTTTCATTTGAAATAATTATTCTGTTTTCGATTTTATTTAATAGAAATAATAATTGATTTCAGATTTTCGTTAAAAATATTTTGATTTACAGATAAATTATTTAGTTTTGATTTTATTTAGAAACATTGGAAATTAGTTTTGGTTATTAGGAAATAGAAACTTTGTTTCTATTTTATTAATTAATTAATTTTATTACGACCGTGAATTGTGTTTCTATTTTACAGTAATAGTAAACCTAATTTCAAATTAAATTCCGTATACAGTTGATTAGTTAATTTTCATTGCGACCGTGGATTTTGTTCCTATTTTTTTTAGGTAATAATAAATTTAAATTTTAATTAAATTCCGTACATAATTAATTACTTAACTTTTACTACGACCGTAAATTTTGTTTCTATTTATTCACAATCTGGTTTAACTTTTTTTTATTTATGTTTCTTTACTTGGGAATAGAATTAGTTCGAAAGTTGGAAAGTTGAAATAGTATCATTTTTCATGTCGAGTGGACTGGTTTTGGCGAGAAAGCTCACATGGGATTAGATACTATCCCGGTTTTAGATTTTATTTAGATTAACCCCTATCCGTGATTAACATATTAGTGTTTTTCTTATGTTTGAGAGGGCTGGTTTTGGCGAGTACACTCATAGGATAAATACTGACCCGGTTTGATATTTTGTTTTGTGTTTGAGTGGGCTGGTTGTGGCGAGTACACTCATCATAGGATTAAATACTAACCCGGATTTTGATTATTTTCTTTTAGTTACCTCCGCGCCGTGATTAAAATGATAGTATCATTTTTATGTTGAGCGTGCTGGTTGTGGCGAGTGCACTCCTCATAGGATTGATACTATCCCGTTTTCTTATCATTTATCTATTCCCCATTTACTAAAACAAGGAGGTTTGTTTCAGTTTCAATACCGACTAGAGAGTTAACCAGATAACTTTTTCTACGACCGTGATTTTAATTTTTTTTTTTACGAAACAAAATATTTAACTTTAATCTTTATGCCGATTTAAGAGTTAACTAATTAACTTTTGCTGCGACCGCCATTATTTGTTTTTGGTTTCGTTTTGGCTCAACCACCGATCCGACAAATTTATTAATTAGATACTATTGCCACCGAGCATCTTTCTTCTAATTTTAATTCTACCGTCTGATTGAGACTAATCATTACTGGCCGATCTATTTGTTTTTATTTTGTTCAGGGTTTTAAAATTACGAGCGGGGGTGGGCGTTGAAATAATACTTACAAATTATTTATTGTAAATAGTTAAAAATTCAATATATGTGTCAACGTTACCTTGGCTATTACTGAGGTTACTGATCCCTAATTTACTTCCCCCTTTATTTCAGCAGTGAGAAATTCTTTATCACCACAAGTAACGATTAAAGCCCGTTACTTGTGGTTACTTATTACCTGTGTCTGAGTGACCAACGACCCCTGGAATTTTTCATCTCCATCTGTGCTGCCCGAGTACTTTCGACGCCGTTTCGAAAGTTTGTGGAGTAAACCACACATCAAATCTGGCGCCCGAGAACCGTCCCGTCAACAGGCGTCATTTGTAAGTAATCGTTTTCTCTGAGGCGAGAAAACCCCTTACAAGACCACCACCATAATTTTAAATGTGTTCATAAATATTGGTGGAGGAACACGGAGCAGTCACTAGTATACAAACAGTAGTATACAAACAGTGAAGGTAAATAGTAAATAATTCATAGACCTCGAAATATATCTAAATTAGAATAGTATTGTTTTAAAATAAATAAGTATTTTTAGATTTAGATTTATTTATTAATTAAGTTTCTCAAACTGATGTGGTCTTTTCGAAAACAGACTATAGATAATTTTAAAACATCATACATTCTTACATAATACTTTTGAAAAAGTTTAACAACAGTTAAATAGGTGGAAACTAATGCGAATCGAATCAATAAAGTGAATTTCTAATTGATTAATTATGAATGAATTAAATATAGATTGGTAATTCAATGCGGGTGGTTTTTCCGATTCGGTGAATTTTGCTAATTACCCGGCCGGAAAATCATGATGCCCTTCCGGAAAATCATAGTATCATGGCAAATTCGCAATTTTTAATTGCCTCGCTTATTTAAGAGTCGGTTATGCGGAAAATTCGGTGATGTTTACACGGAAATCGCTATTATTTTAGCCGTGATAGAAATCCATTCATGACCAGCGGGCATGAGGTTAATTTTTCGGTGTAATAATATTTTGAAACGGTTATTACAGAGGTAAATCCAAAAAGGTAAATGAATAAATTGAAAATAATTAAGAGGAATTTGTTAAATTAATTGTACTGGAAGTAAATACATACATTCAAGAGTCCAAGGACAAAAAGTGATGTGGACTTTTCCTTTAATTGCAGAATATAATTTGTTTAATTAAAAATGGCAATAAAGTAGTTACAAAAATTTAAATAAAAAAAATCGTTCAAAATTTTATTATAATAAATTCACTGAATTTTTTTTTATTTCAATTGTATTACCTAAAAATTGACACCTTTAATGCTAGTAAAAAAGATTGGATTTAGGAAAATATCATTTTATGAGAAAAATATTGATGAATGGAGGAAAAATCTTACATGAAAGGATCGCTTAAATTTAACCGAGAGATATCGCCATCAATCAAACCAGGATAAAATACGTCGCTAGGGATTTTTTTATCATGAATATATAATAATAGCAAATTTAATATCGCGGAGTAAAATTTTACGAATTGTATAGGGTGAAACAGTTAATTTGTTATATAAAAATGAAAATTCATCGGTGAATAATATATTTTTAAAAATTTGAGTTTCGATTACCTTTTATCTTTATTTTCAGCAATAAAATAAATATTTAACGGCAGTTATCGTTTAATGAATTTTTTTCATTGGGTGGGAAAACTTAATTTTCAATTTGCTCCTTTTTTTCTTTCTCATTTTAAATGTGCGAAATAGATAAATAGGTGGAAAAGGTTGAATTTTAGGTTTTTAATTTGTTTTCTCTCGTTTTAAAGGCAAGGACAAGCTACCTAAATAACCCAGACAATTGTAATATAAGAGCCCATAAATGTGTAAAGGGTTTGCCCTTTTCCAAATTAATTTTAAGTTAAATTATTTATGGTAAATTGTATATACCTATATACTATCTGCAGTTCCGTTTTTTTTGCAAGTCAAAGCACACCCATGAGCCAAGCACTCCTCTATATCAGAAAACTAATCCAGCGTCAGTACGGTCACTCTTAAAGCTAGCCCTAAGAGATAGAAACCAGGGGGATCTCATTAATAAAATGTTACCAGTGGTTATTCCAATACTTTCTCAATAGATAACTCTCGAGGCCATTAGAATGGAGTACTTTCTAAATCTAGAAATACTAAAACGATGGAAGGACTGAGTATCAGTCAAAACTTTCCACCCAAAACCGACTTATGCATAAAATACGTAAGTTCTGGAGATGACAATCTACTTTACGAAAAAATACAGAACAAGCACAAGTCAGCAACACGGTGAATACTGGCCGTTAGCTTCAAACCCTATCAGAGAAGGCGAGTTCCTATTAACGAAATTTCAATTACTTTATCCTTGATTAATCTTCGCAATGATCCTGTAAAATTAATCTACTTATACTGAACCACACACAGCAGCTTTCAACCAAGCCGCTGCTGCAATCAAACGATCCGAGTTCCGAGTCTCCAGGTGCTAAGATGAAATCCGCAAACAGAAGAAGAGGTTGAGCCAGGAGTTAGATGATAAAAAGAGACTATATTTATGTTTTCGACTGTCAGTGATACGGGACTAGTTCGTGTGTGCAAAAGTAAATAGCAAAAAAGTTGTTTTTTGTATAAGGTATAAAATTGGTCACATTATTGTTTGTATAATTATTTTTCTTTTCTGAATTAAAAATTTTTTATTGTCATTAATGTTTGTATAATTTGTTTCCTCTGAATTTAGATATTTTAATGTATTATTATATTCTCTTTCAGTATTAGGTTGAAGGAAACGTTAGGGTCTGGCTTTAACCATTATGAGGCATGTCACGTCCATTTAATAAATTATTACACTTTTAAATAAATTGTAGAATAAAAATAATTATCTCTAATAGAAATTTTTCATTAATCTCTTAAATATAAATATATCCTTAAATAAATAATATTTTATACATTTCAAAATAAAATCATAAACGTTGAATATATCTATCTATTTATCTAAATTAGTGTGGTTTAAAGCCCATTCATACTAAATATCTAGGCTTATTTTATCCCTCACAGTTGCTACCCCTTCATATTAATTTTCTTGATAAATTCAAGAATAAGTCTGTTAGACGCTTTCGCAGTTTCTTCAGGTTTCGAATATTGTACCCCGAAGTGCCATTCCCATTTAAGGTCCCGACAGTGGCACATATTCTACATAGAGAGTCACCAAATATCCCTGATAGATTTAGGTGTCTTCTAAGGCCGCAGTGTCTTGAAAGTTGCTATCAAAATCCATTAGTGAATAGCCTGTATGCCGCCGCCATAACCTCTTTCTCTAGCACAAGGTGTAATGGAGGAAGACCTAGCAGTAGCTCCATTGCTGCGGTGGATGTAGTTCTAAATGCCCCTGTTATTATTAGACAGGCTAGTCTTTGTACCTTGTCTAATTTTATATTAGTTGTTATGCTTTTAGTCTTATGCCATCATATAACTGATGAGTAAGTTACAACAGGTATTACAACCGTAATATAAAGCCAGTGCATCATACTTTATTTAAGCCCCCATGTATTCCGTACCATCCGTCTAGTATTCTTACAGCTTTTTCTGTTTTCTTTATGGCTGCAGAAGCTAAGCTTATATCATGATTGATTTCAAGATATTTAACCTCTTGCCATTTTTAGATGTTGTCCCCACATATAAAGCTTCTTCATTTCGTATTATTTTCTGGTACTTTCCTATTAATTAATATATAAATCAAGTCAACTTTTTTAATTTAGAACGTTCTTCGATTTTTTGTTTTTTCTTTGCCATATTTTGTTTAAGTTTGTATCTAGTCTGACTAAAACTAGTTAAGGCTACCAGACGATAAATTTTTAAGATACCAATGTACATACTCGTACATGGCACTAACAACATTTGAATAGTTTAAAAGAAGGTCACGGTAGTACGGGCAAATGCTTTTCAGTTGAACATGCTGGATATAGCGAAATTACTATTTTCCACAAAATTGAAGAGTTTAGAACTCTCATGATTCTATAATGATAACGAATCTTTTAAAAAATGATTTTGTGAAAAATTAATTAAGCCTAATACGAGAAATGACCTATAGATATTCTCGTGGCCCTGGCATTTAACTTGAATCACTACGTCACTAGATTGTGCAATAATTTATGGACCAGAATGTGAATGTAGCAGACGTGATAGCGATTGCATGTCACTACTCTGGATGCCTTTCACTTGCTATTCGAATGGATAATATAATGGATGGCAGATAGCGTGGAAATGACAGTGGAGCACTTATTTGGCATGGTGGAAATGTGTCGTGATGTTGGCACGCACGCCATCGTGCGACTCAATTAAGAACGAGGCGGTTGCACAAGAATATTAATCGCTAATTACTGCCAACGGCAACAAAGCAATGAGGCAATAATGTAATTACCAGGGTTGTTTAATAAGATCATTGAGTGGCAGCGCCAAATTAATAATCTATATTGTTATTGAGACAGAATTAGTATTTTCCAACGACGAATCTTGTTTACAAAAATCGAATTAGAAACATTCGCGATTTCATCCACGTAGTTGTCAAATTATTATGAGAGTATGGGAAGGATTGTTTATGATTATAAGTCGAAATTAATTTTCACATATGGTTCTAAAACACACGCTCTTTCTAATACGGTAGTCGATGGAAAGTTCTTTCTGCCTGATACAAAATACAATGGATTAATCTAGTAGTTTTTCGGTGCTGGTATTTTTAAATTCTGTTCACTTTAAAAGATACCCTCAACAAAAACGTTTGGTCCATAAGTTTAGCCGAAAAAGTTCAAGATTTTGTTTTGTTATGGAAATAGTAGCGCCTTTATGGTATGCTTCCCGTTGTGAGTTGAGTAATTTTCATATTGTTTTCAAAGTCTTTTAGGTAACGTATCTTCTAAAGAACAACAAAAATATTGTCTATAAGTTCTTGTAATTTTTTGGGCTCTAAATTGGATAATGAACTATCCTCTGATATTAAATGAATAAACTCTTACAACTTATTTAAAAAACAAACCAATAGATTCATAAAATTAAAAGAGTTTCTTAGTTTAAATATTATTAACATTATTTCCAAGTGTTAGGTACTTTTGTGTTATTTATTATTTTTTTTTTTTTTTTTCGTTAGAGTCATCCATACAAAATCGTCTGAAAATAAAAAAATTGTTGCCGATCCATTTCTTTGCAAAAAAAAACTTTGCTTGAAGTTTTGAAATTTTCAAAAATTGCGTTATTCAGGTTATATAATGAACGTGTTGACTGCCAGATAAAAATCTGCAACTCTCAGAATCTACTGTTCTTACCTTTAACTTTAAATGACCGTACCACTTGTTTTGTTACTCATGTTTAGTGCATGTGCAAGTCGTTTTTTACAGCAAAACTCAACAATTAAAAAAAAATTAAATTTAAAATTATTTAACTTGCAGAATTATTTAGTGATTGTATTATAGTGATTTGGAGGTTGATGTTGGTTAGCTTGTTGTTAATAATATTTAATGAATACATTGGTGTAATTGGACATTTTTGTTATGAATTTCAAAGTTAAAATAAGCCATTTTTTACCCACATATGGTCATTCGGTTGATATTTTTTAAATCAAGTATATTTACTCTCTAAACAACTTTCGCACTGACTATTAAAATAAATAAAATAATCCAAAAACGTACTTAATTATTTAAAGACGCCTGTCGCAGTAACTTAAAGATTCGTAGAAATATTTTCCTCAACGTAAAACATGTAAAAAACTACGGTAATCTTTTTAAAACAGATTTATTTTGAAATAATCCTCGCAAATCTTCCACCTACTTTTCTAAAAACAAACAGAGCAGAACTAAATAAAGCAACCTCATTCTGAATAGGATTACACTGAGGATTATCCTTTTTCCGTGCAATAAAAACTAACAGCCTTTAAAAAAACGATGAAACACTGAAATGCTGGGTGATTACAGGCTTTAATAAAAAAATTAGGTATTATTTTTTGTAGTAGAACAGTTCTATTAGTTGGATAAGTAACAAACTGACACATGTTCATATAAAATTAAATTTCAATTCGAAAACGAAGAATATTCTCAATACCAGAAAATTAACATAAAAAAATTAAATACAGTTTTAATCATAGAAAGTGGTGGAGTTGGTTGTAGCTTAGCCATTGCTTTGTAGTTTAGATTGCTTGCTTGCACACTCGCTTAACACGTCCGCTTTGTGGGTAGGTAACTTTTCTACAGGACGATGGAGAAATGCAACAATCGAGTGCCTGTCCCCTCGTGGCACCACTGGATAAGGCCAATAGCGATGCTTCAAGAAGCACCACTATTGACTAACAAAATGGTACTCCAGCAAAGCCCAATGCCACGGAGTAAGGTAACGTACCTAAGGATGAATGGTCGCAGGGTTTAATATGCGAATGCGAATGTTCCATGTGGGGAACCGGGCGAAACCCCCCAAGTAGCCAGCCTTGACTCTGTACGGGGGACTGCAGAGTTGGACCAACCCTTCCCCCATACTCGTGGGAACAAATATGAGTAAAAATAATTTGAAAAAATGGACACCCAAGGAGAGTCGGATACAGACGACTCAGGAACATAACTGAAGGAGAGATTGCGTTAGCTTTGGACTCCTACAATTCAAGGGAAGAAGGAACTGCGAAAGCAGAGGACTCTAGCCTCTTAGCGGGAGGCGGATCTGTGAAAACAGACGACGGCTCCCAAACAAAAGAAACAAGGAAAAATGCAGAGGTTGAGCCTGCTGACATACCGAAAAAACCTTCAGGAGCAGAGAGGAAGAAGCTTATGAAGGAAAGGAAAATAGCTGCAGGAACGTGGACGGAAGAAAATCCCCACAAGAATGCAGCCCAAAAACGAACCCAACGAAAGGAGGACCAAACGAAGAAAGGGGATAAAAAGCCCCAATCTGAGTCGCAGACTCCCCCCCACTCGAAGTGGAACCAAGCAGGCCAGAGAAAGCATCCAGATACAACCCTAGACCAAGCACAAGGAGACTTGGTACAAAAAACTCTTGTGGAGAGGCTCTACGCTGCTCCTTCAGGCAGTGGAGGAGCACCACAGTTTCATAGAACATCGTTTAGCGCAGGGGTCATTTGGATGACCTACGCTAACCAGCAGACCGTGGACTGATCAAGGAGGACGGTCGGCACTCTGGAAAACCTTTGGGAGGGCGCAGATTAGACCGTGGATGATTCTAAGGACCTCCCGAGAAGACCCAGGGTTCTGGTTTTCATCCCGGACGAATACGAGGTTGAAAAAGTCAGGAAACTTCTTCAGCTCCAGAATACGGAACTGAAGACGCCGGATTATCTTTTAATGAAGGGCAACTCCTAGCCTTTTTAATTGATTAAGCGTCGTACGGGGCCCTCGAGAGGTCACAATTCCGGGCCTATTATAAGCCAGGGTCCTAAGGCGGCCTGGCGAGGATCAGGATAATCCAGATCAACCTCCAGCACTGTAAGGCTGCTTTGACTGTACTTACAGTGGCGATGGGGAGGTTTGAAGTGGCCCTGGTACAAGAACCGTAGATTAGACACGGTACAGTAAGAGGTTTAGGAGGGTTGAGTGGAAAGTTAATATATGACAGATCCACAGACACCCCTCGAACCTGAATAATTGTCAAAAAATGCATAAAATACTGCCGTTAACTAATTTCTTTTCCAGAGATTTGACAGCAGTCAGAATCAAGATCGATGCAGGAAATGGACCGAAGGAGGTAATACTCGGATCGGCATATCTACCTTCAGACGATCCAGAGAAGTGGAGGAGCTGGTGAGATTCTGCAGGCGCAACGGAATGCAGATGATTATTGGCTGTGATGCAAACGCATACCACAGGATCTGGGGTAGCACCGATACCAACGAAATTGGTGAGTCTTTACTACAATTTATTATGGCAAATAATTTAGACATAACAAATGTAGGCAATAAACCGACCTGTATAATAAAAAATAGAAAGGAGGTACTAGATGTAACAATATCATCAACATACTTGAGTAATTTTGTTAGACTGGCATGTGTCTGACGAAGAGAGTTTATCAGATCACAGACACATAAACTTCAATATTAAAGGTAATATTGCAAAAGAAATTTATAGGAATCCCAGGAAAACAGACTGGGAGGCATACAATGCTTTCCTGGAATGTAATCTTTCGAAGATGAGAAAGAAGATAAGAACAACAACCTACCTAGAAATGGCTGTGGATGAGTTTAATAACACAGTCACTAGCGCTTTCAACGATACCTGTCCCTTAATAGCAAGGAACTCTATAAGGAAAGTTCCATGGTGGAATAATGATCTTGCTATACTAAGGAAACAGGTAATACAAAAATTTAATAAGGCTAAAGTAACCGGCGAATGGGAATTATATAGAACCATACGCACCTGTTACAACATAGCCTTACGAAAAGTCAAGAAAGAGTCTTGGAAAAGGCACTGTGAGGAGATTGCAAGCACTCAAGATTGTGCTAGGCTAAAAAAAATTATCTCAAAAGACACACAAAACACAACACACAATAAATACCCTTAAGAACGAACTGGGGAGTACACAATCACAGGGAAGGAAACATTAAGGGAACTTTTCAGGGTTCACTTCCATGGTGCACAAGCCATAGCACACACACCGGCTAACCGGAATCTATACGGGCCGGAAGCTCACAATAGAGCCAACAGGGAAGATTGGAGGATAGCCAAACAAGTGGTGAACTATGATAAGCTGGAATAGGCAATTAGCTCATTTGAACCATATAAATCATCATCATATAAATCATACCAAAACCTGGGAAAATAGGACAGGAAACGGCAAAGTTCCTAAGACCAAGTCTTATGTCCTTTGTACTTAAAACTTTGGAATAACTGCTAGACAGGCATATTAGAGACGGGATATTGGTTCAGAGGCCAATATAGAAAGACCAATACGCCTATAGTGCAGAGAAATCAACTCAATTAATAAAAGGGGTGGAGAACACTAACTAACTATTTACTACCTTGTTTATACCACTTAACTGTTTTTTATTAAAACCTAATTAACCAAATATATTTCAGTTATTTTCCCCTTCCTCTACTATAAAAGATTTATTCTTTGCATAAAACTCTTAAAATTGTAAAGTTTTACGATTAGAATCTTTTGTCTAAGGGATTTATTTTTGGGATTTTGGAATTTTTCGCACTAATGCAATTGCATTAATTTTTAAACCAAATTTTCCTTGATGTTTATATCATTTCCTAAACAAACTTTACCAATTAAATATTTCCATTTCATAGTCGAGTAATTTCAACGTTTAATCAGATACAGTGATCTCATTTCCCCAAACCTGCCCCATTTGAAATTCCAAGAAATCTCAGGTAAACGAATCCTATCATCCGCCGAAATCCCCCAGAGTTATTTTCCGCGATCGGCCCATAACAGGAGATGAGGATAATCCGGGAAAGACGCCGAAGGCGCCAGGCATCGCGGCGCCTCTTCAGACGCTTGTGCGACAAACATCGCGCGCGGCGCTTTCCCTTGACCGCCACCGGCGGTGGCCGGGAACAGGTTTGCCGGGAACTGGAACACCCGAACAGTGAAAGGGGAGCAGATCAAGGTCTCTGGAAGGCGTGGATTTTAAATAGATACATATCTTGTTCCGGTTCCTGATGGTTCGGCGGCTGTTGCTGTCGAGCGGATGCTTTTAAAATATCCGTTACATATTTTTATTATGCCTGATATGGTTTATTCGTATGCAAATGAATTTTTCCTGCAACATACACGGAGAAAAATTTTTATAGTTCGGTACATGCAGAAAAACATAGATTTTTATAAACCGAATAAGAATTTCTATTATGAACATGAATAAATTTTAAGCTTTATATATTTGGGAATACAAATTATTTTTACCATTTATAGTTGTGATTGTCAGGTTTACAAAATTAATATACTATTATTTACCATTCGTATATTATTGTCTAAAAAAGATATTCCAATTGAAAAGTACCTAAGCATACAAATTATTAGAAATACTAAAATATTTCTTTGGTATTAGTTACCAAATAAGTACCACCCCGTTTTTTAAATGTAGGTATGCATAATATTTGTTAAATCATTTGTTGCATTAAATTTGTCAGCAATGAGTAATTTTATATGCCTACAGATCGTCCTGGAATGTCTACTTTGTAATAAAGTTAAATTCTCATTACTAATTTAAATCATATAATGAATCCGAATATCTCTAAGTCTGCTAAAAAAGAATGTATGTTATTTTTGCATTTTTATATTGATATGAATTATGATTAGGTTAAATCAGGTGCGCACCGCAGTGCATTGAGGTAGATTTTGGGGGTACTACCAGAGGCGAACTCTGGCCGCGAAATTAAAATACAGTTCAGGTATCGGTAACTGGTATAGCCCGAACTGAAACGATGTTTTAGTTTAAAAGAATTAATTTTAGAGGGCCCTGTACACACAATTTACAGAAATCTACAATTGATGGAGAGTGGGAGTGTAATTTGTCATTGGTCATTGTCAGGCATCCATTACCTCCCGGTGAATGACATTTTCCATTACCTGTATTTATTGTGATTATCAATAATATCATATTGTCAATAATTATTATTTGTTTGTATTTGGGTATGCTCTGGTTTTAACAGTTGTAAACAGGCGTGCGTTATCAAGGCACACATTAATAGTTTTACTTTGTTGTTCTTGTAAGCTTCAGTCTGTATTAGTATCTATAAACCTATGGGTTCTTTATCCAGTTTAACGAATTAGGAGATAAAAGGCTTATGTACAGGGTGATTCTTTTATCATGGGAAATGAGTTTTTCTCGTAAATGGCTGCAGCAAATTGGGTTCTGTAAAAAGTATTTTATTTGGGCTGGTTATTGCTTGAAATTGGGATGGATAAGGAAGTTATAAATAAACGACGCTGGGCGTCGCGACGCTTTAAATTTTTTTTGTCAGAAGCATACCATTTTTATTTCAGAAATTGAAAGATCTATTCAATAAAAACACTTTTTTTAAATACTATTTTTTTCCATCTAAAACCATTCAAAAATTACAGACCAGTTTTTATGTTCCAAATTTCTAGATTGCCATACAAAGAATGCATGGTATTTTAAATTTCACTAAATCAGGTAGGCTTTGAAAAAACATAATTGGCTTATATTGATTGATGTCTGAAACTGTCAGTGTAATTTCAATTATTCCTATTAAAATAGTGAGTAATAAGAAATATGTTTACACATTCAGATAAAGTTGACATGCTTCTTTTATACGGAGAAGCCCAAAAAAATGGTTTAGCTGCAAGAAGATTATATGCCGAAAAATACCCCGAACGCAACCTTCCAGACCACAAAATGTTTGCCAGGTTAGAAACTAGTTTACGTCAAAACCCTAAAGCATTTGAAGGTAGGTTTTGTGTTTTTTAATAAATCCCCATAAATTCAATGAGCCAAATTTGCAGGTAAAAGATCAAGAACAAAAACTGTCACGACGGATGAAAATGTGGCAATTATTTTAAATTATTTTAACAATCACCATGAAGCTTCTATAAGAGAGGCTTCAAGAGACTTAAATTTAAATTATAGTGTGATACAAAGAGTTTTAAAAAGCAACAAATACCATGACTATAAATTTCATAATTTGCAAGAACTTTCGCTTAGAGATTTTGAGAGGAGGAAGGATTTTATTTGTCAGTTTTTGGTGTCTTTGGATGACAATCCTAATTTATTTTCTCATATACTATGGACAGACGAAAGTCATTTTGTTAGTCATGGATTACCAAACAAAAAAAATACCCATTATTGGTCAGACGAAAACCCGCGCAAAATCAGACAACATCAAATACAGGGCCACTTTGGCATAAACGTCTGGTGCGGAATAGTCGGGCGGCACTTAGTAGGGCCATACTTTTATGAAGGCGCCTTGACGGGCCCAAGATACTTAGATTTTCTCCAAAATCACCTTCCTCTTTTGCTGGAACATGTGCCACTGCAAATCAGAAGAAACTTATGGTTTCAACTAGATGGAGCTCCTTGCCACAATGCGGTCATTGTTCAAAATTATTTGAATGAAGTCTACCACGGAAGATGGTTGGGGACACACGGGCCCTTGAAATTTCCGCCTAGATCTCCGGACTTGACACCCTTAGATTTCTTTTTATGGGGAATTTTAAAAAATATAGTGTATAAAACAAAATCTAATAATTTAGATATTTTAAAACAAAAAATTATTGATGCGTGCAATGGAATATCTGGTGATGTTTTAAGAAAAGTTACATCTTTCGAAATAAGAAAGCGGTACAATTTATGTGTGGATAACGATGGCGCATATATCGAGCAATTGTTAAAATAAGATTTGTGAATTAGCAATTAATTTTTACTAAATACAGTTCATGTTATTCTTTAATGTTTTATGTATGTTTTATGGGTTGTTAGTGTAAACTTTGATTATTTCCTAAACAATTACATAAGTGTTATTAAATGTAGGAACATCTTGTAAATTGTTTTCTTTAAATCCTAAATTATATTTGTTGTCAATATCAGCATAAAAGTTAGCCTGCCTGATTTAGTGAAATTTAAAAACCCAGCATTTTTTGTATGGCAATCGACAAATTTAAAACATAAAAACTGGTCTGTAATGCTTGAATGGTTTTAGATGGAAAAAAATGGTATTTGAAAAAAGTGTTTCTATTGAATAGATCTTTCAATTTCTGAAATAAAAATGGTATGCTTCTGACAAAAAAAAAATTGAAGCGTCGCGACGCCCAGCGTCGCTTATTTATAACTTCCTTATCCATCCCAATTTTAAGCATTAGCCGGCCCAAATAAAATACTTTTCACAAAACTCAATTTGCTGCAGCCGTTTACGAGAAAAACTCATTTCCCATGATAAAAGAATCACCCTGTACATTATTTATTTTTTTTTTGTAAAAAAACTAAAAGTTTTTTACGTTAGATTTTATATTACAAATACGTTTTAATAAATACGAAAAATACTATTTTATAATAGCTTTTTTGTGTTAAACTAAACACAAAAAACTTTCAACTGGTTTTTCTCGAAAATAACATTTAAGTAGATAGGCCATTTATCCATTCATGTCTTCAATTGCAACTTTATCCACCCTACATTTAAAAACAGATGAGATGGTAGTTTTCTGGATGATGTTTTGCAAGTGATAGACATGGTTCTAAAAGTTATTAAAAATATTGGAAAAACAATAAATAAGAGTTATTTAAAAAAAAAAAACTTAAAATATAAAAATAATGCTGTGAACGTTAATATTTTCGATGATGTCATCTGTCTGAAAAACGTCAAGTTTTTATCCATGATAAAATTTGAAATATCGGATTACTGTTCACGTTCATTGTGTTTGAAAATGGAACAAAACGCAAATACTATTAACATCCAAAAATAACAAAAAGGATACATTGGCAACCGAACGGTTATCGATACTTTAACTGTCGAGTCTATATCTCTATTTGTCTGTCTCTCCATTGTTTCCTAATGAAAATAACTCTGAAGATGGATTGGATTTAATGATGCTTCAAAACTTTCCCGCAAATTGTTTGCTCTTGAATCGAGAGTTCGTAGGTTTGTTTAGTAGACCGTTTAATTGACTAAATTAATTATTTTAATACAATTGGAGTCCGAATTCGGTAGAAAAATACCGTTTTTAGTATGAAAGTGTACACATTTTTAAAAAGTCTACAGAGACCGTGTCCCGAAATTAGTTATGAAGATGGAGGCACTAGATTTTTGCGTTTTGTTTATTTAAAAAAAAAATATCTTATACAAAACATAATTACAAATAGAATTGTTTAATTAGAGCCACACACGGAAAAAATGTGACTAGAAAATTTTACTACAATGTTGTAGTAGTAGACTTGTAGAAAAATACTTAACAATTTGTAGAAAATTTTACTACAATTTATAGTTAAAAACTATAAATTATTGTAGCAATTGAATTGTCGAATAAAATGCTACAACAATAGGAAAGAAGTCCACAATGTTTAGTATATTTTACTATTGTTTGTAGAAGTAGAAATTTATTACAATTATCGTAATTACTACTACTAACTTGTGTAAAAATTTGTACAAATATTAATAATTATCTCTACAAAAAATAGTAATACTTTACATCCCTTCTTCAAAAATATTCTATAATATTGTATAAATTCTAAGTTATGTGAACAAAACAGAATTCTGCTATTGGCCAACGTTTTCTGACGTCGATCATAAACGGCCAGACAGCAGTAGCCGTTCACCATGTTCACATAACAAAGCATGGTACATATACGAGTACCTATAACACATTATTATATTATAAGCACTGATGCGTTTAAGAAAATTTTAATAATAAATTCTATTGGTGGTAAGTACATTTATTATTGTTTCTGAATAATTTACCTTTACAGTTCATCAAATTTCTAGAGGCTTTCGACGGCTAGACAGAGAAAGCACTACTGACAGGCATCCCGACGGATTTACGCAATGAAAGTACACTCTGCGCATCAAGTATTTCACTATTTCATTCAGACGTAAATGTCAGATGTAAATTTCGCTAAAACATTTCTTTTATTTTCGTTTGTGTTTTTTGCTCATTACAGTTTAATAGAACCTAAGTATGGAGTTTAATAGCAAATCAAGAGGCCGCGTGATTAACAGTCAATCTCGCGAAATAATAGCCAATGTTATAGAGTTTATATATTTATAAAAATGTAAATGATCGTGTTGCTGCAGCCACAGGAGTATCTAAAAACACTGTCGTCCGCATTTCTGGAGAGAAAAAAAGAATCGATAACCGTGAGATATCGGAATTTTCATCACCAAGAAAAACCATTAAAAAACCAAAAACAGTTAATGATATAGATGAAGCTGCACAAGAATCAAATTTTATTTTTTTATTATTAGATAGCTATTTTTGTTTCTGAGTTGCGTTCATTTACAGGCTCATTTTTTCCGTTTCTCCTTTTTGATTTTATATGGGGTTTCAAGTTGTTTTTGACTTATTTCGACGTAAATCACAACAACACACTTTTTTAATAAAGCAAACAAGTGTTAAGAGGTATATGTACGTGTAAACTACAATTACAAAAAATTGATATGAAACCCATGAAACCACCAACAAAAATGTAAAGCTAGCTTTCGTACTAGAACATGGTGTCATTCGTCGAGATAATTTATCGTTTTGTTTAATAGATCAAGAAATGTAAATATTCCCCTGTTATTTTTTATAAAATTATAAGAGAAATAAATTTTTTTCTAAATAGTATAGTTTATTATTTTGTAGAAAAACAAAATTTCGAAAATTTTAGTAATGTTTCAGAAACAACCGTTATTAATAATAGGTACCATTTTCCTTAATAAGGTAGAAATAAAATATAAACTATTTCCACGATTTACAAAGGACTACAAAAAAATTATAGGTATTTTCCGCTATCCTATAAAATTTATATTTTCTGACTCAATTTCAAAAGGTTGAAGGAATTCCAAAACACCTTTTATGGCATAATAATTATTTTCAATTCTACATCTATCTTTAGCTGCTTTTAAAAACGTTCTAAGAAAGTCCAATCAGACCAATTTAATCCCTAAACTATTCCACACTTTTAAAATTTAATTACCTAAAAATATTAAAAACTATTTAAAATAACAAGTTTAGCAGACTGTACAATAGCTATCTTAGTCACACGTAGCGCGTTCTCTGTCTGGGCGTCGAACACCTCTAGAAATTTGATGAACTGTAGATAACTAATTTAAATAACCTTAGTAGATTATTTTAAAAAAATAATTGGGGCCAACGATCGAATGTTGTGCCCAACAATCGAATTTTTTTGCCAAGTTCAATGATGTTTTTTGTCTTAATTGTGACATACCTACTTTCTCATTTTTGTTAGTTATCTGACTTAGTCATTTAATATCCAAATCAGTGTAAAGGTGATAAATATCCCCGTTTTAAAGGTATGAACAATTCAGTTGGTATTAATTTTTATTTCATATTTTTCAGGTGCTGAAAAGCCAACTGAGACTGAAGGCGCTATTATTACTGTTATTTATTACATAATGTAATTAAGAATGTGTATCTTTTATATTAAAACAATAAATTGAATATTTTATTAAGGAACATTTTTTTCTAGGTTATAATTATAATAATTATGGAATACTACTACAAATTTTATTAAAAATTACTACAATTTGTATGAATTTTTACTATTTATTGTGTAAAATTTTCGTATTTATTTTCATAAAACGCAATACATTTTTAATATAAATTCATACAATGAATAGCAAAAATTATAACAATTTGTAGAACAATTCTTATGATGCATTTGGATCTTTTTACTAAATATTGTAGATAATAACTCTACAATACATTCTCCACAAATATTTGGAAATTTTTACTACAAATTGTCCCTGTCTCTATATGTACTATTTATTGTAGAGAAAAAATCTACAATTGTAGAAATTTGTTCTACAATTTTTTTCCGTGCATACTTGGGAATGATATATTTCTCTCTTGATAACACAGAAGTTTAATTTTTAATCCATAGCATCGATTGTTTACTACGTTTGAATTTAAAAGTGTCTGGGGTAAAATTACATTTTTTTGAATGTTACTACAAAAGTCAATCAAGTTTCCAGCTTCTGTAATGATTTGGGGATGCATGTTATATGTAGTGAAATAGAATACACGTCCTTCTTGAAAAACCTATTTTAAATATGTATATCGGTTATAACTGACCTCTGCTTTGAATTTCAATTAAACATATTGATTTATATCAATCAAAAGCTCATACCCTGACCGATAGAGATAAGTGGTCGCTTCTAGCATTGTTAAGAGCCGCCCATTTTTTTAATCAAATTTACTGTTTGTATGCTCTTGATAAAGGCATTCTACTGTAAATAAAGAGGGATTTTCGTGGCAGTGGCTGTACTATAGTCATGTCTGTGTGTGGTATTAAAATACCAATTTTAATAAAAACAGAATAAATTCAATCCTAACAGATTACATGCTTTTCATCATGTTTACTGTTTATGATAAACATAATTATTCAGACTATTAAATCAACTAACAATATCAGTCTTACAGAATATTATTCTTTATCATGCGCCTAATTCGTTTGCATATTATTTTAATTAAAATTATGTAATTGAAGTAAAAAGCAAGTAGTCGTATATTAGAACATTCCTATTCTCAATCATGAATGTTGTAACTAATTTTATGCCCAACGTGAACCGTTATTATCGCCGAAACCATCTCGCTAATAGCTTGAACTCAAGCCAAATTGCGTTAGCCCAAAGCACATTTGGCCACTTTTCAGGTGATATAAAGCCCTCTCTACCTGGATGCTATCAACTTTTAGGTGAATTATGGCTTTATTTCATAAACCAATCTGATTTCAGTGCGATCTCGTCCCAATGTACCCTCGTCACCGTGCCCCAGTCATCCACTGCCGATTGCAAAGGCTTACAATGCGGAACAATGTGTACGTAAACATTTTTTTATAGCAATTTATTTCCTTTGGAAACTGGGGTGTTAAATATGAGAAATGTATCAAGAAAAAAGGGTATATTGTAAATGAAGGAAACTTTTTATTGTTTTGGAATGAAAATTTGTATTTTATGAGGCAAAATTGATCGAAAACGTGATTTAATGTAATTTTGGTTCTTTAATTCATTCCTTTCTAAAATTTCAGTGGCGTACTGATATTTAAGTTTTTTGTTTATTATTATGTTAAGAAAATATGCTTTGCGTAAAAATTTTCAAAACTTAACTATACTTATCTCATTCTCTTGTCAAACCACTCTTATAAACTATTGCTTTTAATTGGTTGCATGATTTTTTTTAATTAATATGATACAACTTTTATTATATTCCTCATTTGTGATCATGGGCGCCTTTCATAAAATTTTCGGGGGTCAAAACTCCACAGGCTATATAGACCGTCAGATAGCGACAAGTTTAGGTGCCCTATTTTCGCATACAAGCCTCGAAGAGAGTAGAAAAGTAAATCGATTTTAAGTGGAATAACGACAAAAATTAAAGGTAATTTGTTGCCCATATTTTTACGCAAGCCGTGTTCTATAAATTATAAATTCCACATAGGCCCATCGAATGTATGAAAATGTATATCGTCACTAGTCCGAAAAGTATATTGGCTTAAATGACCTGAATGAATAAGTGCATTCATTCTACTCAACATCGATGTTTAACCATCTTCGAGGCTTGTATGCGAAAATGGGACACCTACGGTCTAATAGTCAAAAACCAGGTCGAAAAAATCAAAAATCACAAATCCAGTGAGGGCAGACCTTGCCCTCGTGTGGTGGCGCCTATGTTTGTGATATATCATATATTCTCTTTTTTTTTTTTAACTATATTATAAATTCTTTTATTTACACATTTCTAGGGAGTGGTTTGACAAGGGATTTATTCTCTGTAAAATTCAGTCTTACATTTAGAATTTTCACGCACATTTTTACAACAAACGACATGAAAATAATTATGACCAGTTTTTAATTTTTTTGTAAATCAAAATTAGTAATCGCTCTGTTAAGCTGAAATACAAAAATATCCAAATGAAAAAAAATTGAGACAGATCTATGTAAATATTTGTAGCTATTTTTTAGATAAAAAAATATTTAGCACGCACAACAGAAAGTCATAGAATCATTTAAAGCTAATTTATTAATGTTTTCTATCTCTAATTTAACGCTATTTTATTTTATAATTTATTGGTAATTTATCACAATATTATTGCTATTTTATTAATAATTTATTGATAGTTTATCTCGTTTTATTGCTAATTTATTGCTAATTTATTGCTAATTTATTAATAATTTATTGTTAATTTGTTGTCAATTTATTGCTAATTTATTAACTTTATTTATAATTTATTGCTAGTTCATTCCTATTTTATTACAATTGTATTATTAATTGTTTGCTAATTTAGTACTAATGTATTGCTAATTTATTTCTAATTTATTGCTAATTTATTGCTAATTTATTGCTAATTTATTGCTAATGTATTGCTAATTTATTGAGAATTTATTGCTTAGTAATTGTTAATTTAGTGCTAATTTAGTGCTAATTTATTGCTAATTTCTTGTTAATTTATTGTCAATTTATTGCCAATTTATTGCTAATTTATTGCTAATTTATTGCTAATTTGTTGCTAATTTATTGCTAATTTATTGCTAATTTGTTGCTAATTTATTGCTAATTTATTGCTAATTTATTGCTAATTTATTGCTAATTTATTGCTAATTTATTTCTAATTTATTGCTAATTTATTGATAATGTGTCGCAAGTTGATTGCAAATTTCAAATTTTAAATTTCAAATAATTACATATATTTTTCTGTTGTGATACTTTCGTTTTTCACATCAATAGACTTCTATGACCCATATTATTTCTCTAGGATTATCCACATCAAGCTCTGTGATCCGTTTTCGTTACCCCCTCTCTGTACTCCGCACCAGACGAATACGCAACTTAAACATTATCCCAAAATGGTATACATTAGCATTTACCCCAAATGCACTTTTTGGGTCATGAATATGTTTATCGACCACGATGCACAAAAAAACTTGAACAGCACTGGCTCTGGCGGATAAAAGCTATCGTTACTCTGATTTCCGGTTGAAAGCGTAGTATTTTGGCACTTGTTATCGATGGTCCTCCAAACCCCTCACCGCCCACGCTTGCCTGCGTCATCCCTGCACTCCGGTCATAAGCAAAAAACTTATTTTGGAACTAGCCGACCTTAACCCCGCGTAGTTTGAGGTAAAAGGGGGCATGCATGCAGAGATATATTTTCCAAATTTTCTTTGTAAAGGTTAGTCAATTAATCCTATATGGTGTGGAATTTCCTTTTTCTTTTGTATATTTTTCTTTATTCTTTTTAGTTTGTGTCGATTGTTTAAATTTTTCCAAAGGTCTTTTTCTTTTTTCCATACCTATATATTATTTTTCGTGTATTCTTTTAAGTTTTAACCAGCATACTGCAACAATATTTTCTTTTCTTTTTTTCTTTTCTTATTTATCATGCCACTGATAAAAATACACATTAGTTTGGGAATGTATGTATTAAATTTAATAGTAATAAAAAAATTACTTTTTTAATTAAACAATTAACAAAAAATTAACAATTAAAAATAAACACTTGACAATAATTATTATAGATATTTCATAAACTATTTAATTTAGTAAATGTTCAACATGTCCTCCTCCTTCTTGAATACAAAAATATAAATAAAAGAGGTAGTTTTTGCTGGGGCGGCTCAAGCACATCCCTAGGCACACTACTGATTTTTATATGCGTTTTTTGTACAATAACTCCTGACCTACTCTTAGTTTTGTTGATATGTTAAGTCCGGGATGGACGAATTGCTCTAGAAATTCAGTTAAAAAATTGTAAATAGCTCGTTAACTGAGAAAGATACAAAGTTCAATTCGCTATAAAAAAAAATTTTAAAGTCCTAGTTCTTTTTGATTTTAAGATCGTTAAAGCAAGTTTCTTTTTTTTTAATATACGGTGGTTAAAAGATACCCAACCCCTCAACTTTTTTAAAGGGGTCGCTTTAAATTTGATTTCTCCTTAGAATATTAAGCCTTTAAATCTACAGCACTGGCAATAAAACGGATTTGTTTTTTAAGTAAATTATATTGTTCATACTTTAACTCAACATAAAATGACAAGGAACTGACAATGTATATATTTTATGATTTCATTTATATATAGTTTTAAATTGTGTGTCAAATAAATAAAATTTTATTATCACAAACAACGTAAAAAATTTGTAAAATTTTAAGTGGCATTTGTATTATTTAATTTACAAATCCCACAAACATTTTCCTATTCATAAATAATAATAATTTTTACGGTACAAATTTTAATTTTACGATCGATTTAGGGCTCTGCACGTTTTTTTTTTCTGAATACCTAAACCCATAATATGTCACGAACAACAAAAAACCCGTAAATCAGTTTATCCCCGCAGATTTATCGCTAAAAATCTTTTTTATCCGTTTATATGGGCGTATACGCGTCACAGCGTGTTGGTTTATTTTTCTCTCAAAAATACAATGCCACGTGAAATACGTTTTAATATTTTTGACAGTTAGTTGGATGGCTCTGGATAAAAATATCGTCGCATGGATTATTTTGCAGCAATTTTGATGTTGGATATTGTGAATTTTTTAGTGTGAATTGTCTATTCTGTACATACAAAATCCGTATTTACAAAGCGTTTTTAAATAGTTACCTACGTGTAAATCTTTAAAAATAGAAATGTCAAGGTTAATTAAAAAAAATAAAGCTCGATTGCGTGATTTTTCAATTACATTTTTCAAGAAATATCGTCCAACTCTATTGGACATTAATTATAATGACGTTTTATTTTAATAAGGATTTACATAAATGTAAAAAATGTAATAATAAAAATAAATTTCCACTTAACGAGAAAAAAGTACAATTTCTAGACGTGATTTAAAATATCCTTACACTTAACTCAAAATCATTTTGTAAATATATTATATAAAAAGAGAGTAAAGTATTAAATAATATTATTTTTGTAACTCTAAGAACTGTTGTTTTAGAGCATTTTTTAAACTTTCAACTGAATGTAATTGCGTGAGATTATTACTTAACTTATCGTACAAAGACGCAAGCAGGGTCAGTGAACGCACATATCTTTTTGCCGCCTTAATTTCTCAACATCCAAGGTTGTCCGAGTCAATAGACTTTTTATTACTTCATCAATCAATCTTTAATTCACTACAGACCGTGGACCACGAGATAACATTGCTCTCTTATCAAATAAATATCTTAATGAAAATAATCTTTGAAAAAACTGTTAAAATAAATAAGCAATGGCATTTTTCCTTATTTTGCTTTATTGAGGCGAGCAGAACCTGAGCTGAGCCAACAACGAGCTAGACTTATACCGTGTTCTGAGATTACCCCGCCCTGTAAGAATGAGACTCGGAAGAGGCCTAACAGAGGCTCGTTGCTTTTCATTTTTAGTTCTGTTAGTTTCTTTTTCATATCGGAACACAGAAGATTGATGTACTCAATGTCAGACGGCATTTTTGCAGAAGAATT
The DNA here is from genome assembly GCA_927349885.1 of Psylliodes chrysocephalus. Classification (NCBI taxonomy): domain Eukaryota; kingdom Metazoa; phylum Arthropoda; class Insecta; order Coleoptera; family Chrysomelidae; genus Psylliodes; species Psylliodes chrysocephalus. Next base: position 3,108,029 of record OV651823.1, on the reverse strand, counting down.
TACCAGTTTTTGGATGAATTGCTGTACATTGGATACCGTTGATGGTCAGGACTGACTCTTCCTTTCATGGTAAGTCTACCAACATGCCCTTTTGATACGTCGTAACATTTTTTAATACTTTATCAGATCTATTGTGGAACTTTATTAATACACTTTATTTTTGTTTTTTTTTTACAGGAATCAATTAATTTTTTTTTTATTTTTTGTCTCCTTCCAGACTAGGGGTGATATCATCTTGTTTTATCAACAACCCGAAAATTTGTAAATTTGATCCAGTTTTTCGTATCTTAAAATCAACCAATCAGGTTGTTTTAGTTTTGTCATTTTGAAAAAAAAATATAGTATTGCTATTTAATTTTGTTGAGTTTATTATTTTACAGATATGATAATTTTTCTTAAATTTCTAAAAGAATTTAATCGAATTGGAAATTTTTGTTGGTAGAAATGAATCTATCAACGTTTGAATAATTCAGTTTACCATACTTTTTTATTTTGTTTGTGTCTTGAAATATCCTTTTAACATTAATTTTATTAATTTTAATTTTAGCATAATAAATTACAATTTATTACCCTTTTTTGTAACTTACGAAAAATACGTACATGTGATATTTATTCAGATACCATAAAATAGTAGCCACTTATATAATACAACGGTGGGTCGTAAAAATATCTTATATAAATTAAAAAAGGCCAAAATCATATTTTCACATCGCATATCCGATACGTATTTTCATTAAGTCAGAGCTTTTCCAAGGGAAAAACATGTCTCTATGTCTACATGGCCGATGTGGTCGAGGGTGAAAAGGCACAAGTAAAATACATGGAGTATAAATATAACTAAAAACCAATAACCGGCTTTCCCAGGTCCAGAATTGGATATTCCAATTTTTGTCGAAATTGTTTTTGCACGTAAGTATACAGAATCAAATTCACTTGAATTTACAACTCATTAAAAATGATTTATTTAATAGTATGATTAGAAAACAGCAGGTGGAACACAGAAAAATATTTCTTATTTAAGCGGTGTGTTACATAAAAAATGAAAAGTTAATATCTACATTATATGAGTTGAAATACACTTTTAACAATTTCTTTTTTATTCTTCCTAACTTTCCCCTAATCCACTACTGAAAACGGGAAACTCCGAGCAATTTTTTGTGGCTTTCTCGATTTCCTTTTGCAATATAAACCCACCGGCGTTAAAAGTTATGTTTGAGCATGGCGAGAAAATTTCTCAGGGAAATTCTTTTGAAGTGCCCGAACGGCTGTAGTCGCAGTTATGAGCTAAATCGGGGGAAATGCATATACATAACGGAAAATGGGTCTGGCAGTTGACGAAAGCATTTTCTTCAAAAGTTTTGAATCTATAACGTGGAAATATGAGTACGAATTTTTAATTTAGGGGCTTCCAATATTTTTTTTTGTAGATTATTTCTACAATTAATAAATTTGTATCACTTCTTGTTTCAATTTTAAAGATTTCGAGATTTTTAACTAATAATTTAAAAATTAAGGAATATATCTGTAATATTATCAAATTACTATAATTTTTACTAAATGAATAACCGTTTTTTTGGTTATCGTTTTAATTTTCTTCACATTTTCTGTTTCTAACTCATTATAGCCTTGCTGTGTATCTTATGTTTACACATACATATCTATTTTTGGTCTTATTATTACTAAATTTAAATTTAATAATGCATAAAAAAGACAGTTAAACACCAAACAAAATAAAGGAATTTGCCATGTAAAAAAAAACTATTCACAGTTAAATCAAGTTATCAGCCGGACACAAAGCGAGCTAATAAAGCCTTTTTTGTTACACTCTGTATAAAAACAGTACACAAAATGATCATACTTATAGTTAAGCCAAGAAAAAAGGCGTTAAGCTAAGAAAAAAAGGCATTCGGCTCGGATATTTTAATGCCCACGTTTGACGACACGTGAGAAGAAACGTGATAGATAATTTTAGCGAAGGGGCCGTCATGAAACCGGATAATTTGGTAAAATGTTTATTTTCGTAGGAATTGAATTGATGAGGGCGCAAGTTTTTAATGGTTGTTTTTTGTGTTCGGGGCTTCGCTTTTCGTGTTACGGCCGTACTTCCGCCTTTTTTTAATGTTGTTAGAGGGCAGCAGGGCGGGTTTATTATACTTATGAAACCTCTGATGGTTTTGGTGTAATGTAATGGTGAATTAATCTCGTAAACGTGGGGGATAACGATGCTCGTTGAATGTTTATTATAAATGAAATTTCTTGTTTTCGAACCATCATTTTAAAGTATTTTTTTATCACAATTAAAATAGTTAATTAGAATTTAACAGTACATAACAGTTGAGTTCGGGAAATCTTAACCGTTTAAATTGATTTTCAATTAACTATTATTTGAAAATTTGGTAATATATTTTTTGTACTTTCATCGGTTTTACATTTTCTTCCTTTTTACTTTTTTGAACTCACTGTGCACTTGCTATTAATCTTATTTTTAAAATGATATTTATTTAAAGTAATAAAAGTATTAAATCAAGATCCTAAACAACTGTATTTCGCGGGTGTTAAACATCGAACGAAATAAAAAAATTTCCTTGTCATGTAAAAAAAACTATCCACAGTTAAGTCAAATTCTCGGCTGGGGACAAAGCGAGCTAATAAAGCTGGATAATACATTTGAGGGTGGAAGGGCCATAATTTAGCATTACGAGGCTTATGGTGCTACAGGGAACAAGGGACGTCAAGCGACACTAAGTACGATGAAGCCTGATAAGACCAGGAATTCTTGGCTTCAAAGAGATTACTCCGCCTTTCTCCAGATATAAAAAATGGCCGAAAAATATTAATCGGTCACCGAGACTGCCGGGAACGAGGTGGAATTTGAGATTTGAATTGCCAAATTAAATGTCGTGCTGCATAAAAAAGTTTCTGTATTCAATTTATATAATTATTCGAATATTTCTTAAGTGAAAACATGTCATGAAAATCAAAAATTAAAGGCCAATTTTGTGGATTCAAAAGTTTGTTTTATTTTTTTATTTGGTAAACATAATTATACAAATGACAAGTGACAAATGACATGTGCCCTATCCAAACTAAATCTATTCTTAATGTTTATTTTATTTTAAAAATTAGTAAAAGTCATAAATTATTTTAAAATATGTTATTTTGTCTTAAAAACATAAAATATTTTTAAAATTTGTATATTTTCGTTAATCGGTTGTACAAAAAATAAACTGTACAACTCGAATGGATTGTCTGTATCCAATCTTATTCCAAAAACTACTATTGCAGTGTTCTTACTAGGTAGAATGGATATGAAATATATTCGTTCAGTTGAACACAATGGCATTTTTTTCCATTTCCATTTAGGTCTATGTGAACTTGTCTGTCAAATAATTAATAGCATTAAGTCGCAGAAAAAATGTAAAACGCTGTCCCTAGTTTAAAAATAAAATAGAGTCCCTTTCGCCCATTCCCGTCAAAAGTGAAATCCCCCGATTCATAAAACACTAAACCGGAAGCGACTCCATCAATCATCCTCAACGATGTTTGACGCAACATAACTACTAAAAGTTAAAACGCCGATCCCGAAACGACGAAAGCTTGTCGAATTTATTTACAAAACTTTTTATCTCGGCTTTTCTCCAGAACTCTAGAATGTAGCAGATCCAGCGAATCATGACACACGCAGAGGCCTGCGATCCATCTTCGGATTTAGGTACGGGGACCGAGAACAAGTTATATAACCACTTTAAAAGTCAAGAGATTGCTTTAAATTTAGTTAATGAAGGCAGAGACAACAGAGACGTGTAACTTAATAGGAAAATATGTTCGGTGGTCCATTTAAATTACATATATGACCCTCTTTTTCTTTTACATTGATCTTTACATATGTCTATCTCTCTCCAATAAAACTAACACCATTTTCAGAGGGCGCTGGTGTTGCTGGTTTTTTTGACGTCGAAATATCGATTAAAAGTATTAAAACTGACAACTAACAATGTTATGAATGTTGTTATGAACATGTGCATTTTATTAAAATTAATTTAATTTGGGCACCGTATATTTCTTCTAGTCTGATTTTGTTGTTTAATTAATTTTCTTTGGGGGGGAATGTTTATTTTTGCATATTATTTTTTGCATGAAGCAATTTCTGGAACCAAACTCGCGATTTTGTACACATTTCTTTCTAGACGTAAGTAATTTCCAATTTATTATGTATATGTCTATAATGTGTGTGTTTAATAATATATTACACAATGACTATAATTATTTTAGGTGAATTGGAACAGAGATCCATTGTTACAGCTACTTGTGTTCATTAAGTAGGTAGATGAATGTCTGGACAGCTTTAATGGCAGCACAAAGTTCCTATATCTACTAGAAAAGTAAAATGTATGCTGAGTAAAAAATCTGCACATGTAGTATTGGCAAAGACTTTTGAAATGATTAGAGATTAGCTATTTCTTACATACACCTACCTCTAACAGCCACTCTAAAGGAAGAAAAAAAAAATTGAATCACAAAAGAGCAAAATTTTAAATCAGGATGCATTGGAAAATAAATTTGGGGACATCAGGTCGGTTTTGGATTTTATAGAGAGATCAATCTCAAGAAAAGTTAATTTATCCTGCAGAACAACCAGTAGTTTTAGTAGGATTTGCTATAACTTTATTAGAAATTTTCTTTGATAATAAATTGTAATATAGGTACCAATTATTGTTTCAAATGAAATTGAAAAAGAGTTAAATATGAAATTAGATTTTTCATGAGTAAAATGTTATATTCATTCGAACATTGTAAGGTAATCTATAATTAAGGGAATATGGAAAATAGGTATACCCTGGTGGTGTAAGAGAAAGGTAAGGGGCAATGACAAAAAAATTACAAAAATGTATTTATCTTTAAATAGTGTTTATTATTAATAATATTATTTGCTATGTTTGAAAAGTATCTCCTGCTTCTGAACAGATCGAATAGATCAGACTACTACTTGGAGAAGGTCCACCTAGTAACCAAATTAGGAGACTAGGAAAACTTTTACATGACTGGGAACACAACATGAATGCACACACACAAGATACACAAACAAGCCTTCAGCAACGTCCTGTTTAAATGATGATAGTATGTCATCCTTCATTCCCTTTTAGAAGGCATGGCATATAAATCTATTGATCTTGATTACTATAAGAGGAGTTAGCAGGGGTCTAGCAGGTTTCGATCCAGTTTACAGGATGGGAACTTACTTGACTCGGGCCTTATACATTTGTGTTGAGTGTATGTGTGTTTCGTTTCCATGGTTTCTATTAAAATAAACAGTCATAACATATCCATACCTTTTTGCCAGACTAACATAAGTGACATTTGTTCAAATGGCACTTATGATAGTCTGGCAAAAAGGTATCGATACTATACTTTATAAAATATATGTTACATTAGTTTTTAAATATATTATGAATATATAACAATTGTTACTTTCTTTGTAATTTGTCACAAAATGCTACGAGGTACTTTCTAAACGAAGCAATAATTGTAGTTTGTTTTTCTGTACCTTACAAAAATATAATTTATAGAAAAAGAGTTTGGTGTATTATTTTTCCAAGTTTAAATATTTAATAATCAATAGAATTTTCAAGTTTTTTTTTAGCGAAATTTACAAGAGTAATAAAAACTATGTTCACTGTTTATATTAAACTGATTAAAACTTCCTTTATTAAAATGATTATTTATGTGATAAAAATTTGATGTTATTGGAAGCTTTTATATTTTTTTAATATACAGTGAAACAATAGTTTTTGTTTCTCCTGTAAATTTGTATAGAAAAACTTTATTTCTGAATCCATGTTTGAATTTCCCGCCCTAAAGCATTTTTAATTTTCCCGCTATTTACTAGTGGCGCCATCATAGACTGGTTGTGGTTACAATCGCCCAAATAACTTTTACCGAACAAAAAAAATACATTGAGTTACACGTCTCGCTGGATTGTCTCTGATGAAGGTGTTGTTGCTAGAGATTTTGGCGTAGTTGGTGAGTTGGTGTGTATATATAAGTTGAAAATGAATAGATTATATATATTATCTCTGTCTCAGTGAAGTTAGCTCAACTAGTCAAAATATAAAATTTGGGAATATACGTCATGAAAAGAGCCAACTATTTTTGAAAATATAATATTTTTGTCTCTTTAAATATTGTCTTAAAAGCAGAGAGCCGAAATTATTTTTACATATTATTCATAATAAAATTTCCGATGTTTGGGTATGTTTCTTTAAAACCTAGTTTTATTAATTTACTAAATTTAGCATTCTACTAGTAACGACTATGTGTAGGAGGCAACATAATTAGACGTAATGGACTGTAACATGGCATGGAATATTTAATCATATTTACTCTGTTTACCTAAGTAGAAACAATCAATAAAGGACTTTATTTACTTAAGAAAACATTTATTAATTCGTTTAATTAGGCATTTACTAGAAAATTGGTATTAAAAACTATTATTTATTAGATAGTCTGGTTAATAGAATAATTACATATTACATACATAAGTTGTTAAATATTATACCCGGAAGGTGAATATTTGCAATTTCTTGTTATGCTTAGCTTGTTTCAGTGGTTGAAATTGTCTTATCTGACTTTTGTGGACGTCTTTAATTTATACTGACATATATGAAGTTTCTGTCCCTTGATTTATTAGGGAACATAATACGACTATGTAGGGTGTTACTTAATGATAGGCCGTAATTCCAAGGGCCACCTTCAAGTAGAAAAGTTTATATAAACATGCGTCCTAAAAAGTCTGGTTTTCAAGATACAGGGTGTCAAAGTTTAAAACAAGTTTTTTTATTAATTATTAAAAAAGGCAGTAAGCTCGACCATGTGCTGTTCACTTTTTTATGAAGAAAAGGCAGTTAGTTAAAAGCAGGTCTTGAGTTAAATATTAAACTAGATGGGTAAATTATTTGATATGTAATTAATAGTTTTTTTATGAACTGGGGAGGATACAATATCCTGAGCCTCTTCGGTTATTTGTATTTCTCCTGTTTTTAGGGGTTTAGTATACAGTGCACAGACTGGCACTATATCAGACGTGGACTAACGAGTTGATTTTGATGTTCCACCTCCGAAGGTTCTACTACTACCCCCCAAGGACACTAAGAGCGTGATCGGAGGTTTCATCGATTCGCCTCTGGTTGAGGATTGTTCATCTGTATTGGAGGGAGCTGCATAGACAATACCTGTTACGATCACTGAAGTTGAATGGAGAACACCAACTCGAGAAAGGAGGTTATAGTTATTTTAATTAATTTCATTCATACCCTTTATGGGCTTAAACATTATGATAGATATTTAAGTTTTTTAAAGTAATATTTTGGACAGGGGATTGTCCTATTTTAAACGAGATAGTATATTACATATTAATGGAATTTTATTAATTTTATTAGCTGATAAGTTATGGTACCTAATAATTTTAAAAAATATTAAAAATATTGCGCCAAGATGTAGGCAACACGTAATAAGGCATCAAAATGGCGGAGTTTTCTATCTCCTTTTAAAAGGCACTCAGAAAGCTGCGCAGTGCGACCATTCTCCGTATTTACACATAGCGCCTAAATTCAGGCAACATATAATACATATTGACGACCTACCAAATTTGGTAAAAGTTTTAAATATTAAAATAATTGAGGGTTCTTCATGATAAAACTACCATCTACGACTATGAATGAGAACTTTCGTTCTAATCTCGCTTTAGTCTATTCGATTAAAGCCGAAATTCTCTATTTTCATAAATTCATTATTTCCTGGTAACCACCGTTTTGGGCGAATCTTGGAACTGGAATAATCCTGTTAGCATACAGATTTATGTATCCCGATTACGTCCTCGCTGCCCTCACTTCCCAACATTTACACAAATTCGGCTTCGGTCTAATTTTCATAATTTCCCTACTTAAAATCTGATTTTATCTATAGTGCTGAGAACAATAAAAACTTTCGTTGCTACATAATATAGATAAGAAAGAAGTAAAATTTATAGCTATTGGGCTTATTTGCAACATGATTATATAGTAGATTAGTAAAGGAATATCTAGAGTTGACGTATTTTGAAAAATGTAGGATAAAAGGAATCGTTGAAAAACAATACAGGCAACGGAACTTAATGCAATTTATAAATTACCTCTAATTTTATTAATTTATCCAGAAATGTTAATTTTCATACTAGTGCGGAAAGTGATACTTTTTCACTCCCTCAACTGCTGCCTCCCACTCGATATGTCGAGTGAAGGGATTACACTATAGTTTAGATATCCTTTCATAACCCTTAATTAGAAACACTAAAATGTGAAAGAGTATTTTTCTAACAGCGTGCGAAAAATGCCATATTTTCAAACGCAATTCGGTTTAGAAAGATATACTTTATTCCCGCATTAGTGCAGAAAATAAATATCTGTTATCAGCCATTTTCGGACACGTTATAGCGAAAAAAGAAAGGATTTATCTGCATTTTTTTAGATATTACGTTTTAATTATGTTTTGATTGTATATAAAATTATTTTTGTTCGTGTCATATTTGATTAGAATAAATATTTTTTTCTAATTTTGACATATAAAATGACATTTTTTGTAATCGCGGCAAGTGTCAAAATGATCTACTTTACGTAATCAGTTGCATAAAACTGAACATTATGAAACTGGTTACGAGAAAAATTTATTTTGCAAAAAGAAAACAAATAAAAATAAATCTTTTTTGGGTTTAAAATCAATAATATATTAAATGTTTATATCAAAAAAGAGCAGGTTTACTTATAAAAATATAATTTGGTTAAATTTACAACCCACGAATAATGTTGTTTTGGTTCTTATTTTCCATTCTAAATCAGCACAAAATAATCAATACACAATAAACGACAATGAAGACTAGAGAGGAGAATAAACTTCTAAAATTAGATTTAATAACTAACTCTTTCTCTTTAAACATGGCATAACAGCAGCAATAGATTCATATTCATACTATACAGTGCGTCCATAAAGTAACGCATAAATTCATTATTGGCTAAATGAACAATAAAATTAGGAATTCCCAAAACAGGTCGATTTTTGATTTCAATTTACTATTGTTTCAAATCATAATCTAATATACAGGGTGAACCACTTTCGTGTAATGACGTCATCACCATTTTTTTTCAAATGGAACCCCCCCTTTTTTTTTCAATTTCCAAATTGCCTTTGCTGAGCTGATTCCAAAAATGTATAATATGTTGCTTCAAATTGGTACAGGGTGGGCAAAAATGCAAAAAGAAATATGAAAATTGTTTATGGAAAGTAATACGTTACTGAATGTAATAAACAAATTAAATGGAATTATGTAGTTATGCAATTAATGTGATACACTTCCAAAAACAAACAAACGAACGAAAATTTACAATAAATGTTCAAATTGTTCTCCATTGACCGTTAGACAATGACTGAACCGGGCATTACATTCGTCTCTAACATTCTGTAGCATAGCGGGTGTTATGCTCTGTATTTCTTGTCTGATTCGGTCTTGTAGTTGAGGGATATTTCCAGGTCTGTTGAAGTAGACTTTAGATTTTAAATAACCCCATAAAAAGAAGTCTAATGGGTTCAGATCAGGTGATCTAGCAGGCCATTCCACTGGTCCCCTTCTTCCTATGCACCTTTGTGGAAAAGTTGTGTTTAAAGAATTGCGCACAGCTACTGCGTAATGTGGCGGTGCGCCATCCTGTTGAAACCAGATTCTGCGGTCTACATTAGTGGGTATTTGAATATCAGGAAAAAGCTGGATCAGATCAGGAATTAATGTATTTTGTAGGAAATCCAGATATAATGCTCCTGTTAAGTTTTCATCGAAAAAATATGGACCAATAATTGTATTTCTCACAATACCAGCCCATACGTTAGTTTTTTGTGGTCTTTGCGTATGGTACTCTTACATCCAGTGTGGATTTTCATCAGACCAATAACGGGTGTTTTGCCGGTTAACATGACCGTTCAAATAAAACGTTGCCTCGTCCGAAAATAAAACGTTATCAATGAAATTGTTATTTTGGTTCATCATATACTCGCAGAATTCAGTTCTTCGGTCAAAGTCGTCTTCAGCCAATTCATGGATGAGACGTACTTTATAAGGATGGTATTTTACCTTTTTGAAAATGTTTGATACTGAAGACTTTCCAATACCAAAATCCCTAGATAATCCTCGCACTGAACAGTGTGGATTTTCTACAGCCGACAAAATTATGTCTTGTTGAATATTTTCATCAATTGTTGGTCTACCTTGCCTTGCTGCATCCCTCACATGTCCTAATTCTCTGTATTTTCGCTCTACTCTACTTACCGTAGATTGTGAAATAGGTTCACGATCTGGGTGCATTTCATGGCATACCTCTTGTTGAGTCCGCATCTTATCGCCAATACCAATCATCATTAATATTTCAATCCTGTCACTTTCGGTTAAAGGCATTTTGTAAAAAAAGTTCACGAACGTACCTTCTCTACAGCGTTGACAATACGAAACTGTGCTTCAATGTTTTTGACAGTGTTGTCAAATAAAAAAAACTGGTATGTCAAATAAAAAAAACTGGTAAAAGATAATGCCAAACAAAAAGATTTTTATAGTCCAGGGGCTTGGATCACTAATAAAAGCTGTAAGATACAATTATTAAGAATAATGCTGTATGTTCTTGATAGTTTATCAAAGTAGTTGTAATAACAATACGTAATTTCATTTAATGTGTTTATTACGTTTATTCGTTAGTTTCATTACTTTGTAAGTAAATTTTTGCATTTTTGCCCACCCTGTACCAATTTGAAGCAACATATTATACATTTTTGGAATCAGCTCAGCAAAGGCAATTTGGAAATTGAAAAAAAAGGGCGGTTCCATTTGAAAAAAATGGTGATGACGTCATTACACGAAAGTGGTTCACCCTTTATATTAGATTATGATTTGAAACAATAGTAAATTGAAATCAAAAATCGACCTGTTTTGGGAATTCCTAATTTTATTGTTCATTTAGCCAATAATGAATTTATGCGTTACTTTATGGACGCACTGTATATGGACTGATCCACAAAAATCTTTCTAAATGCTTTAAAGCATGAACGAAGTCGGAGCATAAATTATTTTTATTCTTTAAGAGATCTTATTATAAATAAGAGCATGATGATATTCTTTTATCAAAATTAAATATCCCGAATTCCTTTTAGATATAAAGAGTTCTTAGAAAATGTATCTAAACCCCTTATTAAAATATTTTTTTTCGTATATAAAAAATCTCTTTTATTCATGTTAAAAGGAAATAAATCAGCATACATTTCTCGCTTATTTTTATTAAGAATTATAACCACTGGATAAAGAATCACGAACAATATTTATTCAAATTCCAGAGAATACAGATGATAAACTCTGTTTAAGGCCGAGGGACGTAGGGACGATGCGAAAAGAGTCCACTGTGAATACAGGACTGATTTAAATAGAAGGATTTTCAGTAGTATTTCGGCAGGAACTGCGTGCTCATTTGCATACAAGACGTGCGAGTTGAAAAAGAGAGAACAGCAGGTATAACCAGCCAAAAGTTTTTTCACAAAAATATTGCGGTTATGGATTTACGTTTAACCACATTAGTAATTTAAGATTGAAAATATAAAACAAAAATAATAAAATAACAGACAAAAACAAACTTAAAAAAGAACGAAAATATAATTAAGCCCAATTGTCAACCTTATTATTCGTTATATACTTGTGTATTTCCAAAAAATGCATCAGTAAAATTATTTTTTAAAAATTTTAATCTCATTTATATGTTTACGTAAGTTGGCGGCATATGGAAAACTTTTTTATGAATTTTAGAAAAAAGCTTATTTTTCATAAACAGTCGCATGGTCTAAAACCTAAATATGATCATCTAATATCAAAGTGTTCGCTTGGCTTTCAGAGCGTTAGGAGGTCGAACAAGACAATAGTGATAGTTCCAAAGTCTAATCAGTTCCAAAGTTCAATCAGCGGCCACTTTCGGTGAGCGATAATATATGTTATCTCGTTTAAAAACTCGCAAAAGACAAAAAAGAGAAGAGATAAGAAACATGTTTCCACAAACAGCATCTAATTCATTTAATTACACGGTGGGCCCCGTCCACAATGTAGATGGTCAACAGCAAATTTTCTCACAGCAACAATTAGTGCAACAACAACAACTAATGCAGATATAATTCATTAATACTATAAAATAAATAGATAATTTAATAATGGAAGAAGCTGATTCATCACAAAGTAAGGAAAGCAATATGGTGTATCAAATAATGCAATATTTTCAACAGATAAATAAAGGATTAGATGAGAAGAGATAAAGTGAATAAGTAACTGATACAAGAAAGAAAATAAATTCATGGAATGTTTAAAATTTAAAAAGAAGCTTTGAAAAATTACAAGAAATAATGCAAGAATCAATGTAAAATGGAAATAATAATCCAAGACTTTCATAGGAGGTTTGGTTTTCAAATAAAATAAAACTAAAACTAAGCTAAAATTAATTTGGAATGAGACCCATAATAAAATAAACAAAACAAGACTAAATAACACAAACTTCGTTTTAACCTCATAAGTATTGCATTCGGTTCTATTTCAAAGTTATAGAAAGTGCTTTTATTTTTAATCTAACTATTAGACAAGATTTCTGATTTCAAAACGTTTTCAGGAAGAACGATGCACGCTGTCTAGCAGCTTAATAGTTTGCATTCTGTATATTATGAATGTACAGTATGATTTACGTCGAGGTTTAATGAGCTTCGGAGCTTGGAAATTCCGACTAAACACAACAGCAGCTTGCTATCAATCTTCCTTTGTAATCTTCCTCTTCCAGATAAAGATAAGATGTATTGTTGGAAATTTATAGAATGTCTTAGCAGTGTTGTCTACATACAACAATTTTCTAATTTGTGATAGTGTGAAGTTTAATTTATAATTAAAGACAAAAAAAATAAAGATTAGGAGGGTACGTTATTACTAAAAGCTACATCTATACAAGGTGAGTCGGGAGGAGCGCACCAAACTCTAGGAGTATATTATGCACGTGAGAATAATGTAAAAAAACTCATATGTTCTTATCCGCTTTTCATTTGTTTTCAAGTTATGGCGTAATTAAAAACGTTCATCTAGCTTTCCACTTCTGAATTTTAACATTATCAAAGTATGCCATATGTTTAAGGCTCAAAGTCATTTGATAATTCTGACATTTTGATGAACTGTCAATGTACAGTGAACAGTAACTGAACGTTTAATTTCGAATTTATGTGATTGTTAGTATTGCAAAATGCCAGATACTTATTCAAATTTAGAATATGCAAATATGGTGTTTGTTTATGGTTTCTATAAAGGAAATGCTACAGCTGCTGCTAAGGAATATCGTCAACGTTTTCCACACCGAAGACATCCTGATAAAAACGCATTTATTAGAGTTTTCAACAAATTTTGCGAGACTGGTAAGCTTCCCAGTGCTTTCATAACATCTGAACGCGTTACTCGACAAGGTTTTGTAGAAGTAGAAAATATTCTGCATCTAGTAGAAGAAGATGCAACTACTAGCTCACGGAGAATTGCCACTCAATTGGGCATTCCACAAAAAAGAGTGATAAACACACTCCACGAGCAAGGCTTATATCCTTATCACGTACAGAGAGTACAGCACCTACAACCACAGGATTACGTTAACCGTATGAAGTTTTGTCGGTGGATAAATAATAATCATCGTGTTGTATCCGAGTATACTCTTTACGGATGAAGCTACATTTACCCGTGATGACATTAATAATACTCGTAACTATCATGTATGGTCAGACGAAAATCCCCACGCAAGAGTCGAAAGCAATTTTCAATATCGGTTTTAGGTAAACGTGTGGTGTGGTATGGTTGACAGTTATTTAATTGGCCCTTTCATTTTGGAGAATCGTCTCACAGGAGACAACTACCTCAAGGCCTGCTAGAGGATGTTCCTGTAAATATGTATTAGAATGCAGATGTGCTATCAGCACGATGGAGCTCCTGCACATGTCGCTCGTCAGGTCAAGCAACATTTGGACGAACGTTTTCCAGGGCGTTGGATTGGTCGTGGAGGTCCTATTAATTGGCCTGCAAGATCTCCAGACCTCACACCATTAGATTTTTGTTTATGGGGCTGGATGAAAAATAAAAGTGGACACACCTGATGCACTAATTAGACGAATTGAGAATACTGCAGCCCATATTAAAGAAGAAAGAAATGAATCAATTAGGAGAGCAACAAACGCTCTTCGTAGACGAAGCAGAAAATGGCGGTATTTTTGAACATTTATTGAAAGAACGCTATGATTAAGAGAATTTTTATGTGTAAATTTGTTTATTTATTAACATGCTATAACTTGAAAACAAATGAAAATCGGATAAGAACATATGAGTTTTTTTACATTATTTTCACGTGTATAATATACTCCTAGAGTTTGATGCGCTCACCCTGTATACTTGTGAAACATAAATGAAATTGCACGACATCAGATTTTATCAACATCAATTTCATGTTCTGTAGACATTTTAAATGACAATGCTACAGTTTATTTGAACCTACCGAAAATATATAACATATTTCTTCGAAGGGAAACTATTTTGCTAGTTGTTCAATTTTGTACCATTATTATTAATTTTACATAATAAAAATTTAAAATTTGAATTTGGTTCTTGCTTATTTCTTTTAAAACCCGACCTTAAAACAGCTACTTTTAAGACTAGTGCGTTAATGTGACACTTTTGACGTATCAAAAAGCCTACATACTTTTAATAAAGCATTTTTCTTCAATATTCATTCTGGAAACCTGACAATTTGATCATATGACAACAAGGTGTTGCTTCTGATAGCGGAGTAAAAGTAAGGCGTTGCTATTAGTAGTAAACTTTTCAAAATTATTTATAAAAGACGTATTCTTACTGCACTAATATCGCAAGTTAATTTTGCTTTGGCTTATGACATTTCTCATAAATGAACTGCTAAAGCTGCTAGTGTTTTACGTGTTAAGAAAAAGCGACCTAAATATAGATACGCAATCAAATTTTATGTTTGGTCAAAAAAAACTCCAACAAAAACGTCGGAGATGAAGTCTACAAATGAATTCAGCTTTTTTCATGTTCCCAGAGCTATAAAAGAAACTAAAAACCTAACTCTTTGAAAGTTAGTTTCATAGTTTTTATATTATTATTATCCTCGTATTATATAAAATTTAACACTCAATAATTTGATTTTGCTATTTAATATTGTCTGTAATCTGTATATTACACCTTTGGAAATATCAGTCCCAATCAGGAACCTTGTGGAATACCTACATCATTAAAGAATTGTTATATACGTAGTCAAATAAATAATTATCTTGTTAATGGAAAAGAAACCAAGCAAGACACTTACAGTAGGTAGCCGTTGTCAATCTGTCGATGGTGTCTTGTTTTAGTTTGGAGTTTTTCTTTCCCATGTCGTCTCTGTTTTCTGAGAACCCGTCTTCTGTTCGCCGCGGAAAACCGTCGGAATAGCGGGAAGCGGGAAAATCGGGAAAAGCCGAACGGAAGAGAAACGTGCACGCTACTGGAGACCTATACGCTTTTCGCATACCGAAAGGGCCCAAAATCATCCACCGCGGTTCTGCTGAAGGCGAGCGCTTGCGCATTAACTCGATATTATACATATATTGTATAATATATAGAATGGTGCACGCAACTGCTGTCTTGGAATGTTACAAGAGGATGGTAATGGATTTAGAAGGGTGGAAAGTTTTAAAAAAATAGGTATTTTTGATAATAATAATATGATAATATGAGTAACTTTATTTGCACAAAATTTTAGTATAAATATAATATAAAATAATAAATACAGAGTGATAAGTTTACCTAGTATAATAAACCAAAAAAAAAAAAATAACTTACATATTTTATATTTTCCTCAATGCCTATTATTATTTTATCTAATATTCAGCGCAAACCGCGTTGGCACGACACTGGGCGACCGGGAGTTGAGCGATATTCCGAGAATTCCGAAATTAAGAGGGCACAGGGCACAGTAAATGTGTGCCTCTGTTATTTTCTCTCTCATTATGATGCAAAAAACAAGGACAATGGCAATATCGCTTAGCAAGAGATGAACACATGCGATGGATTATACGTCACAAGCAGGGCGCTGTCCTTCCTCATCGAGACCTGCTGGTACCCATGGTACAGATATCCTAGATCAGATACGAATGTAAGGTGTGCGTTTGTTGGACCATGATAATAATTTATTTATTGTGATTACGAAAAAACGTTAGTTGGACCTTTGGAATAGTTAAGAAAAAAAACTACAAAGAAAAATATATATTTTTTATAAAGCAATCAAAAATATGATGAAAAAAAATCAATAATATTTATAAATGAGACAAAAATTTAATTTTTCTTTTGGTTTTGTCTGACTTTTTCGAGGATTTCAAATCTCTGTTTGCATATTTAAGAGTATAAAAAATTCTGAGTCTTATAAATAATTTAATGGTGTACATTTTCGCAAATTATTGGCAAGAATGACCAAATTCTATTTTGCTCATCTCAAAAAGGTATGCGTTGGAAGTTCCAGGCTTAGTTGACAAACTATCAAATAGAGATATAAATATTTTTGCTAATTTGAAAATATAAAAGAGAAATTTTTTGCTGGGAGATTTTAAATTGCCAAACACCTTTTCTTCAGAGTCGTATGCTTTAAAATGCTCCTACACGATGGAATTTTACATCGAAATGTGTCAATACTATTTGTTTATAAAGGGGATTTGATTAAATGTCTCGAAGACATTATGAACACAGAATTCGATAATAAAACTATTAATCAGACTAAAGGGTTGATAAATTTTGAAAGACAAATTTTAGTTTGTGGTTATTTTTCTTCAGCAAAATAATGCCAAATTGCTATATACTTTTTGATCAACTTCAGAGTAGACAGCTTGATGCTCTCAAGGTTAAGATAAACATATCAAATTTTGCAACAGCTATTCAAAATATTAGAAATAATATAGACACGCTAATTCATGAAGAAATGCAATCACAACAAGATCCACAAGAACTAAACTTAAACGACAACACCCAATCAGGTCCAAGTACAAGCAAGAAGAGACGGTTTGTTGAAAAGGAGGACCCCATTCCTAATTTAAGGATATGTAAGGAAATTTGTGATACAGTAGTAGTGCAGGTAAATGAACGTTTTAGTTTTACTACTCACCTAACAATTGCAAGTTTATTTGATAGTGAAAAATGTAAAGACTACCGAGGTTGTTTTCCAAATAAGGACGTTAAAACTGTGTGTAGTTTATTTCCAAACGTAAATAGCTTAAAATTCAAAAACGATCTGTCCATACTTTACACCCGAGATGATTTTGTGCAACACAATGGGGCCGTACCGTTATTACAAATGTTTTTTGAGAACAATTTGACAATTACATTTTCAGAATATGTGAAGCTGCTAACTATCCTGTGTACAATTCCCATGACCACAGTGGAGAGTGAAAGATGTTTTTCGACACTAAAACGTATTAAAACATTTTTAAGAAACACTATGTGCCAAGATAGATTGTGCGCGTTAGCCATGTTATATATAGAAAAAAAACTTATTCGGTTCATTCCAAATTTTAATAATCTGGTCATCGATCACTTTGCTAGCCAAAAATCTAGAAGAATAGACTTCAATTATAAGAAATAGTATACAACTGCAGCGGTACCTAGAAGTTAGTCTTCAATTTTGTAATATTTAATTTGTTTTGAAATATATTTTTTATTGGCATTAAGCGGAGAATCCCTGGATTCCTTTCCAGTGTGTGCCCCACTGCCGCTAGTGCCCACGAGCCGCCACTGGGGGCATATTACAAACAATTTTTTTTATTTTAAATAAGGTTGAATAATTTTTTGTTTAAAAGATTTTTTAATTGCAAATGCAATTACGTATTTTTTTGTTACTTTTTATGTTACTAAAGCTAACGAGATCGCCGAGCTTAAACAAAGAATCAGGGATGTAGTCAAGTTACGCTGGAAGTATATCTACCTTTATTTATGACACAAAAAAACCATAATAATAATAATAATAATAATAATAATAATAAAAATGTTTCGCAAGAAAATATTATAATTTGCTTCTCTCGATCTACACATGACTAAAAAATGTCTCCTTTAATAGTGTAACACTGCAAATGTTAATGGTTTCTTCCGCACTCCTTGGCAACGTTGGTTATATTCTTCTCTTTTATAGTAGATATAATTTCCCTCAATATAATCAATATCTTTAATTGTCAAAGTATCCATTGTTTCAACATGATCTCTTGATTCCGTATGGATGATTTTTGAAGGATACTTTGTAATATCGTCTTGCGCTTTTCTTTTTGTACTATTGCTAACTAAAATAATAATATTTATTAAAAAATTGTTTTTTTTTTTGATAAATACATTAAACTAAACAAAATCCAAATAACTTTAAAACTATATATTGTTTTAATTCTATTCTTGATATTATATTTTCAGGTCCCACGATCCACACGTTTGCTTTACATGTTTTTATATAACACCTTCAAAAAGTTTCTTTACCCTTCAAAACTTTTGAAAAAGTAAATTTTCCACCGTTAACAATTAAGATTTTTCACACGTTCACTTGTTTTAACTGTTGCACTCATCATGATTATGGGCAGATTATTCATGAGTATTTCACAATGAGTAACTTTAGAAAGTACTCGTAAGTATCTGTGTATGAGTAACTTACATGAATAATAAAAGAAGGAATTATAGTAATTAGTAATCAGTAAGTGTGCGCGTTAATACTCGTATTCGCTACTCGTCAGCTAGAGGAATCAGAAGTATTGAGTACTTTAAAATGTAAAAGACTGGAAATTTTTCGAGTATGAGTCTCATCGGGATGAAGTACTTACGAGTACCAATTTTTGAGTACTTTGAGTACTCGAGTACAATTTAAAGTAGAATTTACTCGAGTACTACCTAGCTCTGCACACAGATAATTATAGAAGGTTGTAGAAAATCGTAAAATTTTATTCAAGTAACATTTTGTGCAATACCATTGGTACTATTGGTAATTTTAAGTTTAAGACAAAATAAGTTATAATTAGGAAAAGTGTGCAAAACAACAAGGGATTATAAAACATAATTTGATGGGAATGACCGTATAATACTTGGTGCCCAATTCATGATTTTTCTTAATTATTACTTATTTTTGTATACCTATTTTAGTAGTAATAGGAATTCTATATTTTTTATCTTGTTTTTTTTTATGGGTTAAGTGGAAAAGCAGGTATGTCATTTCTTATTGATGGAACAATCGAACTTCCCTTTTCAGTACTAAGTTCTTACAAATTATATATTATTTTGTACAGAGATATAAAATAAAAATGATGTAATGTAATATATAATAATTTATCATGCAAGTATAAATTATAGTTAATAATTTTATGCACGAAATACACAACAACTATACATAAAATATTACAATAAAACACAGTGATTAAATTGTACTCTCGAAGAAAACTTGTCCAAAGAAACATTTTTAAATAAATATTTAATCTGACAAAGGACATTTCATGCATAAAATATATTTGCTTATTTTATTTTAGATTGGTCACATTTGAGAATTGGAATTTTTCTTCTATAAAATATACAGGGTGTCATATTAGAGCGTATTTGTTCAATATTTTAATTTGTGTTATAGACACGCAAATAAGTTTCAAATAAAAGTTATATTAATTTAAAAAAAAGGTGTTGCGTTTTTGCCTGGAAAATTAAAATGTATAATTTTTAAATTAAACACCCTGTATTTTGTTTCAGTTTTAGAATGGTTTGGTAATGCTGTATTCAACCCTATAATTTAGAAATTAGAGAACGAGGCACCACAAAATAAATTATCATAATTTAGGAAAGTTTATATTGATTTGAAAATTGTAAGCTAACGAATAATGGTGATAGAACTGGTTTATTTTAGGCAGAGTGTTTCGAAACATGTCTCAAATATGGCTAATTTTAAGTTCAATTTACTCAACACACTGTATATTATTTTACCATAAAATTCCTTATGAATTTACCTGTTCAGAGATACCAACATGTTAGACACATATACAGGGTGTACCATCAGTGCGTAAATGATCTATAGCTGTTTTAATATTGGAAATACGAAAAAAAAAATAATACATTTTACAATTATGGTCATAGGGTGGTCCATAAATGAGGGACTGACCAAACTTATATATTTTTAAATCAAATCACCCTGCAGGTAGTTATACATATTTGATTGTTCATATCATTAAACAATTTTAATAGACGAATTATTTGCTATGTTGTATATGAGGTGTGTCAAAATGCGAGGTTACGATATTCTAAATTTTTTAAATAGAATATCTATAATAGTAGTTTATTTTGTTAAATATATTTTGTATCTTAGTAACACCTACCTTTATATTTGTTAATGTCTAGTTGATAATTGATGCCACTTATATTATGTCATGTGTCAATTTTCGATCTTAATGTCTTGCAAAATTTCTGGCACGACAAGTGTAATTCGCTTTATATAGAACCTCATTAAACAGTCGTTGAATAAATACATTTATTTAATCCTTTACCATAAACCATATTACTCATTATGTGCAACAAGAGGGGATATTATGGATGGCCATATCGTACGAAAACGAAATTCGTCCGATTGCAATACGGACAATCTACTCGAGTTGTACAATATATTTTTTCTACAGCCCACTGACGAAAATATACAAAATTTTAAAAATCAATCCAGAAGTTATTAAGATAAAATAACTGAACAAAAATTTTACAAATAATAATAATAAAAAAAGAAAAAATGGACTTAGCTGATATTTGAACTCCTGTCCTTCAGTCGAGCTATTGCGATACCAACTTTTATATTTTATATGGCTTAAAATTTATGAATGAATCGATTCTAGATTGTTTTATTAAATTACAGTTTCTTTATAAATATAAACAAATACCTAGTGAATTGCCATTATTTATTGATTCATCACAAGAATCACTCATTTTTAATTGTATTTAATCTCAATAAATAAAAAATATACATACAATTAATTTGACAAAATTATCACTCATTTAAAAAAATTCTAAATAATACGACACTGGAAGTGTGATTGGTGGATTTCATATCCACTCAGTGTAATTACTAGAATGCATATGAAATTATATCCTTTCAGTAAAACGCAATGGCCTAATTTTTCTTTCCGTAGTCTGTGTGTAGAATAGACAATATCCATGTGGGTGTAAAAAAATTAGCATAACACATTCTCTCTGCTGTAAAGTAAAATAATAACACACTTCCAGCGATATCAGGACAAAGAGAGGCAAAACAGAAACAACAAAAAACCTAGACAATTTTCAGAGGAAATTCAACATCCTCGCCTTCCACATTCACATTTTTCGATAAAGGAAGGAAGAATCCAGGCCTTCGTTCCATTAATAAGGCAATAAATAGCCGAAGAGCGTGTAACGACACCCTTCTAGCTTTTTTTTATGCAAACTTTGTCCTCCGTCGGCATTTTTTTTTTTCAGTTGTTTCACTAAAAAAAGGTTCGACCCGAAACGTTATGATCCGCGATCTTTTTTTGAATATTTTAAGACGTTTACCACGCCAGATCAATAGTTAACAGGATATTAGATAGTGGAATAGTAGTTTATGCAACAAGAGTGGATATGATAGTCATATCTTACGAAGACGAAAAATAATACAAAATGACTATTTTAAAAATCATTATTGACTGGGTTTCTTGGCCCTATGTCCCTTTACTAATTTGGCCCGCCTGCATCTAGGGATGTTGCGATACCAGTAAAGTATCGATACTGGTATCGAAAGGAGTATCGGAACCAAAGTATCGATACCGGTATCGAAAGGGTATCGGAACGAAAGTATCGATACCGGTATCGAAAGGGTATCGGAACGAAAGTATCGATACCTATATCCGAAAGAGTACAGAAAAAAAAAAAAGGTCATAGGGTACACGCCGACATATCATACCATAAAGTGATCCTACAATATACATTTTGTAGTAAAATTATTGAAACAAAAGTAGTAGTATCGAAACAAAAGTAGTACCCATATGAGTAAAGTATCGAAAGCAAAGTATCGGGTACTAAATTACCCGGTATCGAAAGAAAAGTATCGATACCAGTATCATATCAGTAGTATCGCAACATCCCTACCTGCATCAAAGTTTGATCCAGACCTGGGAGGAATCCTCATAAAATAGATTCGAATCACGAATCCGAATCACGAGATGTGATTGGAATCATGGATCCTATGTTCGAATCCTTTTTATAAAAAAAATGATTCGAACCAAGTGATTCGAGTCCATTTTTTCGGATCACGAATACGAATCACTGTCAGTGTCATACCATAGTAATTGTTCAATTGTTATCAAGAATATACCTACCTAGTCACAGTCATAAAAAGAAAACTTGCCAAAACTGTTAATAATTCACTTTTGTGGCCAAATAATTGAGCAGATAAATAATAGTATATTATGCAACGATCATGTAATGATGGTTATTAATACACGAGCATTAACCGGGATACGAAACGAGCCAAAGGCGAGTTTCGTATGGTTTATGCGAGTGTTTTAATAATCATTACATGAGAGTTGCATACGCTATTTTTTCTACACCCGATAAATAATCAAGACCTATAAATATTATATTTATATTGGTATTGAACACAATAACAGTAATTACTCGTATTTCTATAAAAAATTCTACAAAATTGTAATTAATGGTATTACTTCAGGTATTGGTATTTCCCTAGATTTTTGCGGTAAAATATTTTGTACTGTATTTTCTGCTTTCTCCGATATGTGTGGAGGAGTCTTCTATATCGCTAATATCAGACATTTTAATATTATAATTATCGAAGTTTAGCTACCTACGAAAATTTAATACGTTTTGACAACTAAAATAATTACATAGGAACCTAGGACAAACGTCAAACAGCATGCTTGATTGAAAAATTGTAGGTTTCTATTGATTAAAAATCTGTATAGTAATGAAAAATCTGTATCATAATGGGTATCATTATGAAACGGATTATGGGCATATAAGTGCATTATTATAATACGGGTGTAGAAAAAGTTATTAATTAGTTTTTTGTTCGACTCGATAGCTTTACAATCATGGGAATGATGTTTCACCGGAAATACCCTCAACTTTTTTAATTTAAAGGGGACACCCTGTATATTTTGCAGATTTTAAAAGATCTTGTACCTAGTATGTACGAATTCGGAATAATAAGATCTTTTAAAATCTGCAAAAATATAAAGGGTGTCCCCTTTAAATTAAAAAAGTTGAGGGTATTTCCGGTGAAACATCATTCCCATGATTGTAAAGCTATCGACTCGAACAAAAAACTAATGTAAAGAGTATTTATTCAAGTATAAAGCGGTTTTAAAAAAAATTATTGATCATTCGTTCGGCCCATAGCGTGCGGTTTCATTTTTATGTTGTAGTTCATATTTATTGACAATTTGGCACTATTTTTATTTCAACATCCCGTTATCTTCATAGAAAAATTGATTTTTTAATGAATTTTTATTTCCGTTTACCCCTTCATCCTCCCTCTAATCACTTTTTTGTTTCCTAAAAATTTATTAGTAATTTTATTTCAATACATTGTTTTCTTCACAGAAAAATACATTTCGACGCCACTGGTAGTTCGAGTGTTTCCGGTAACTGCTAACTTCACACCGGTATTACAAATATCCTCTACAATTGACTAGAATATTTTATTTTAGATTAGTCGTTTGCGCAGAGTTTTCAAAAAGATCTCTAAAAAATGCAAGCTAGATAGCCCGGGAACAATTGAAAAGGGATATCGAATTAAATTAACGTATCAATAATTTTTAGTTTTATTCTAATTAACACACACTCTCTTATTTCCTATTTAGTGCAATTTAAAATTTTTGATGGTTAAGGGCAAATAAATTCATGGTAACATTTTTGTATCCTGGTACATCCTCAAGAAAATATCATACATTCCCGAAAAATCCTTATACATCCTCAAAAAAATCCTCATACATCATCGTAAATCCTCCTCTTTGTACACCTACATTCTCAGTGGTTTATCCCTCGGCCGTAAGTACCTAAATTAGACGCAAATTGGTTCAAATCAAAAGAAAAAAATACAAAAAAATAGAAAAGCGAATTGCGGCTGAAGCGAGTATAAGTAGTTCCTTATCTGTCAACTCCAAAAAAGCGAAACAACGAGTACCGTCTGCGCGGCCAGTCGAAATCGAAATCCAAATTGGTTCAATCGAATATGGAATATCGAAAATCAATATAAGATTGTGTCCAAACAAAAAATTTACAGCAGTTAACCTTGGGATTGCAAAAAACTGTATTATAAAAAAGTTAAAAATGAAAAAAGCGATATCGGAAACAAATATACAAATGTATGTGAATTAATAACAATTACTAAATGATTAATAGGAAAAAATCGAAAGGAATTTATTATTTTTAGATAAATTATATTTTAATTCAAATATCCAGGTCGAAGGAGAAATGTTAGTTGGTTCTTGGCTCAGTAAATCTTGTTGGTACGAGATAAGTAGACTGTAATTACGTGATGGAATAATAATAAATCTTTCTTATATTTGGACTTACCTTTAGGTGTACAACAGGTGGTGAAGATCCGTCGGTATTGGCACTTTTCAACAATAAACAATGATTCACATTATCAGGCAACGAACGACACGGCAGCGACCGACAAAGACACGGCAAACAATTAGGCATTCCAACGACCTGTCAAACAATATGTGCCAGTGGGAAATTCTTGTATATTTATGGGGGTAGCGACATAGTCTTGCAACTTGGACGCTATTTTTATTCGAAGTAGTACTCGCCAAGCCTGCCAATTTATGAAGAAATGTATAGGTGGGTTTTTTAAATATTACTTTTATTGTGTTTGACATAAAATATTTAAATGTAATTAATTATTCATGATTTTACGTAAAGTAGATAGAATACACCATATGTCGCCACCCTTAGAT
Source organism: Psylliodes chrysocephalus (assembly GCA_927349885.1). NCBI lineage: Eukaryota > Metazoa > Arthropoda > Insecta > Coleoptera > Chrysomelidae > Psylliodes > Psylliodes chrysocephalus. The sequence goes on along the minus strand of OV651823.1, from coordinate 3,082,949 downwards.
ACACCAAACCTGCCCACTGGTAATTCATTTGTTTGGAATGCCTAATTCTTTTTGGATAAATAAATACTGATGTACAGATTGAGCGACAACGACACGGCAACGACACGTATAGGCGGACAGACAGCGGACCGACATTCTTGACGAGAATGTTTTTCGTGTCGGTGCTTGTCCGTGACGCGTCTTTGCTGGTTAATCTGGTTATGGGAAACAGTGTTGCCAGATAGAAATTTCTGTCAACAGTAGGAATGTAGCCAAAAAAACAGGAGATTGCTTTTTCAACAGGAGATTTTAATAAATCTATTTTTTAATAAAGGAACCCAGTACAAGTATAAGAAATTACAAATATATCTATAGGGAGTTCTATTAATATTTTTTAATTACATCGGAACGTCAATTGTCAATTAGGCATTCCAAACAAATGAATTACCAGTGGGCAGGTTTGGTATATCTAAGGGTAGCGACATATGGTGTATTCTATCTACTTTACGTAAAATCATGAATAATGGATTACATTTAAATATTTTATGTCAAACACAATAAAAATAATATTTAAAAAACCCACCTATACATTTCTTCATAAATTGGCAGGCTTGGCGAGTACTACTTCGAATAAAAATAGCGTCCAAGTTGCAAGACTATGTCGCTACCCCCCTTAAATATACAAGAATTTCCCACTGGCACCTATTGTTTGACAGGTCGTTGGAATGCCTAATTAGGCATTCCAAACTGAATGGCTACCAGTGGGTTCTTACCTCCGAGCAATTACTACTAGAGGGAGTCTTCCCCCCTTCCCCGCGCTAAATTTTGTTAGCAACATCTACTCCCCCCGAGGGGGAAAATACCTCTTCTGTAATTGGCTTATTTAATCAGCGTTGCCAAGTTTGACAGCGCCAGAAGTGTTCTGTGAGCGCCAGTTCTGACACTTTCTGACACATGTCAATTTCTTATTTGTATTTTACGGAAAATATTATTATTTATAACGTTGTAAGGGTTGTAAATGTATATTTAAGATTTGTTATCTCTAATAATATGGTAAAAACATGCGTTATGTGTAAAAGGCCTGTTGAAAATGCTTCTTCAAGATAATATCATAAGTAAGTACAGACACAACCTAATTATCAGAGGCGGTGCATTAGGCAATCACCTTTAATTTGCAATTAAACTTTCTTATTTGCTTATCGAAAAATTAAAATTAAGAACAAGTAAACTCCAGCTAAGTTCGTTTTCATCCGTCTGTCTCATAATGATTATAGTAAAGGTTAATTACTTATTATTTTAATATCATATCTTTGTAATGTTTATTGTTATTTTTTTAGGTTTCCTTTTCTTGATATGAGAAAGAAATACATGGTTCCAAAATATAGGAATTCAACAAGTGACCACCTGAATAACTTTTTATGCTAATGAACATTTTTATTATAGACCTCAGGGGAGGAAAATATTAAAGAAAAATGCAATTTCGACTAAAGAAGTATAATAATCAATCCTGTCACTACTTCTACACTATATTCATCTGCTACTAAAATACTAAAACAGCAAGTAAGTTTATTTCAAAAAGAATGTTTAAAGGCTGTATGTCACGATACTAAATAAGTACTAAATTTAGAACTAAATTAATGCATTTTTTAAGTACTAAAAAAATTCACGTTGCAAACAGCAAATTTAGTACTAAATTTAGTGCTAAAAAAAGTCATTAATTAAGTACTAAAAGTGCGCCGAAATGTTGCGCAGAAGTTTTTCATAGAAAAAGTTGACACGACGGTATTTTCTGTACCCTTTTATTTTTAATTAGCGACAATTTTACATTATCGCCTTGAATAAAGTTCGCTTGTTTGATTTTGTAGGTTTTATTGTGTTTTTTTCGTGGTTTTTATGCTGTATTTGGTTGTTGTCAAGTCAACTAGTGTCAAATTGATAATAAAAACACCATTTACTTGTCTGTTTTACACATAATATTTCATTTCTCTGTTAATTTTACGTATTAATACGTCAATGCGCGTGCGCCTATAGTAAATTTAGTACTAAAAATTGGTATCGTTGCAAACGGAAAAAAAAATTTTTAGTTCTAAATTTAGTACTAAATTAATAACTTAATTTAGTGCTAAATTTAGTACTTAATTTAGTATCGTGACATACAGCCTTAAGGAAAAAGGCATAGCTATTTTTTTGTTGACACTTTTTTTAAATAATCTAAAAGACTAATTTTGTGTATTGTTTAAATTGTCATTTTTTGTACTTAATTTGTTTTAGGTTTAAACAAAATGAACTTCTAAGATATGCATGGAATATCCCAAAAGAGCTAAGGAAGGTTTTAAAATTCTTAAGAAAACTATTCAGAGACAAAAACATAAAATAGTCTTCCTGTCCAAAATATAAATAGGTATAAATATTTAGATATGAGTGATTTTTTATTCTATAAATAGAACATAATTTGCTTCTAAATCACTACCTAATGAACTATATTATATAGTACAATACTAAACAAGAATATCACATTATTCATGTTTTTTTTAATTTCCTTAAAAAACGTCCCAAAAAAATGTGAATATTTATTATTGGAGTTTACATCGTTATGCTAAAACAATACTAGAACAACTTAAATAATGTGGATTTTGACTATTTTGAGTTATGCAGATCATTATGATCTAAAAAAATGTTTGTATGGTACTATAGTCAGGCATAAAAACATTCATTTATTTAAGTTACAATATACATTTTATTTAGTTTTTAAGTTAAAACCTATTAGGACATCCTAAAATGACTTTTTTCGTTTGATATGAGATTAATTATTCTACATTTTTGTTGGTGAAATAGGATATATTAAGATGTCTTACTGTTTTCTCTGATTATATTAAAAGTTAGAACAATATACAAAGACTGTTATAACAAAAAAGAGATATACCTTTACTTAAACACAAAATTAGTCAGTTCAATTGTACAATAATTTAAAGCATAAATCCAGAAAACTTTAAAAATGTGTTTTTACTATAACAAGGACATAATTATTAAAAAAACTTGGCACATTAACTTTGACGATAGGTTTTTATAATATATATCATACAAATCACAACGAACTACACAAAACGACATTATTAATAATTTAGCAATAAAAAAGTTAAGTACAATGATGACATTAAAAGTTGAGTTTCTCGAAATACTTTTTTTAAATTGTCTCAGTACCTACCTAGTATTTTTCTAGCACAATGATATTATATGAATGTGCATTATGTGATATCTTATATTTTAGGAATAAAATAATATATTTTTTGCAGGTTTCTGTTAACAACTTTTGAATATATTATTAAAACGGCCTTTGCAAATTTAATTCTCAATTAAGAGCTTTTGATCTAACATTAAATTTTTGTTCTCCATTAGGTTACAGCTTCCTAAGAAGAAAGTTTAACAAGACTTACCAGACTCAAAATATCAAAATTTTACCAATCAATTGATGGTTCTACTAGTTTCCATAGGAAAATTCTCCTCGAAACTACTAAAAGAAAAGTGGCAGAGGCAACCGATGAAGGCAAAAAAGTCTTTTGCAAAACAAAAACTAGAAATTTGTTTAAGAATCTAATTATTGTTTGAAGTTTTACCATTAATAATTTTTGATAACGATTTAAGATTATGAAGTTTTATTATGTATTTTACTCTTTGATAACCTATGTTTAAATTTTTATTAGGACCAAAATAAATTATAATTTTCATTTCAACTACAAAAACCCTCATAATATTAAAAATAAAAGAAAAAACGTTAGATTAGTTATGTTCAGGAATAAACTCTTTAAACATATATCTACTTAAAATGTGTTACTTTAAGAAGGTATGTTATTAACTTTCCATTTGTACTTGTATTAATTTATTTAATTTCATTATCTGTTGTATTTTCAAATTGATTTTGATATTAATCTTATCTATTTATATATTTCTTATATTCCCATATATGTTTTTTGTCATTGAAACAACCGTTTATTAGCTTATTAAATATAATGAATTCATATTGTTTTATTAAATGCTTGTATGAATGATTACTTTTATTTCCTTTTAAAAATGAATTTCGAAGATAAAGCCGAAACGGTGCCAGTGAGAGAGAACAAAAAATTAGACGAAAGTGACGATATTTACTGGAGCTTTCATCTACACCTGAACCAGCAAGATTCGTCTTCCCTTCATCCTTACATTCTCCAGATTTACAGAGAAAATGCCGTCCTCTTTAACATATCTAGACCTTCTTTGACGGGGGCTATACCACTACATTATCAGCTTTATTTGTTATCCCGAGCAATTTAAATGCATTCGTAATTGCTCATTCTCATCTCTTGTAGATTCCGTACTCAGTTTTCTTATTTTTAGTTACGTTTGCACTGCTCTTTTATTTTCACAGCTTTAATTCTATAATGCCGAAACGCTACAATATGGATCCATTTTTGTGGTTTATACTATTTAATGTTATTCGTAAGTGACCAACCTATTATAATAATTAAAGATTATTGTATACAGGCCTGAAGATGTTTCTGTAGGGCCGAAACTAGTCGCTACTGTATTTATTTATAATAAAATTGATTTTAAGGTTTTATTCTTCAATTGAAAAAATTAGACCGTTACAGTGATTTTGTTTCATTTCCTGCATTAGACACATATAAGACGGTATTCTTTTTAAATATAGTAAAATTAGCAAATTTTTTAGTTTTTTTTTACAATTAAAACGTTTGGACAATGTGTGTTTTTATAGATAAATGATACGCCACTGAACAAGAAGGATGTTTACCTTCCCCCTTGTGCCCGCTTCCTCACTTCCTCTACAGATGTTGCTAACACAACAATCGCCTACAAACTCGTTTTCACGCTCCCTCTATTAGTAATTGCTCGGAGGTTCTTACGGGTTATGATATGGCAAAATTATGGCAACCCTGTAGGCCTGGTGATTTGACAAGGGTCAATGAAATAGATAGTTACATAGATTGATCATCCATATTTTTCAAAATAAACATAACCTTATGCCTTGAAGTAAAAATGTAAGCAATTCTTTTTTTTAATATCTAAAGGCTAAAAATTGGTTTTAAAACACATTTTTGCTAAACCGATTCAAATTAATAAATATTTGCTAGGCAATATGGCCGCTCGTAAACGACCAGCTTTGAGCAATCTATATATGTATCACTGACCCTGTTAATGACATGACAACAGGGTTGCCATATCTAAACTGTCATTACCCACTGGTAGCCATTTGGACAGGTCGTTGGAATGCCTAATTGTAAGAATGATAAATCACGCCAAGTGAACCAACTCACCTTCTAGTATAACAGGTCAAACAAATGAATTTTAATTCTCACATAAGATGTAGGTATAACATATTAAAAAAATTCATACATAGGAAACAAACAAAGGAAACATGCAAATTTTTTAATATTAAAATAAAGTAAAATTATTCTGGCTCTGAGCGGGCAGAGACACAGTGTCGTAGTAAAATATTCTAGTGAAAATTACTAAAATCAACGGAAGATTTCATAGAAAAAACATAAAAATAGACATTGATGATAAAAACAGTAGATTTCATAGTGAAAACAGTAAAACAGGAGATTAAGAGTGAAAACAGGAGATCTCCTGTTAAAACAGGAAAACTGATGGGAGAAACGTTCCCAAATCATCGACCGTTCTTAGTTAATAATTTGACAACACTGTCGATTTTCATCCGAAATATAAGGTAGAAATGAATCGATTACAGTACGATAAGATTGAGATGGCAAGTCAGAATTAGATGCGTACCGGCAAAATTTCAAAATAGAGCAATTTGGCAACACTGCACATTTGAACACAAATGTATCACAAAAACAATAGCATCGAAGTTCACCTATTAACTAAGATAACTCCTGCCATTTTTAGATTTGCCAGTGCGCATCTAATTCTGACTTTCCATCTCAATCTTGTCCTACTCACAGACCTTTTTTAGTCCTACTGTTCAAAAATCGAAAAGGATGATTTTCAAAAACAATCAATTCGCAACATAATGTGATCGTAAGTAATTTGGCATTCCAAACAAATGAATTACCAGTGGGCAGGTTTGGTATATCTAAGGGTAGCGACATATGGTGTATTCTATCTACTTTACGTAAAATCATGAATAATGGATTATATTTAAATATTTTATGTCAAACACAATAAAAATAATATTTAAAAAACCCACCTATACATTTCTTCATAAATTGGCAGGCTTGGCGAGTACTACTTCGAATAAAAATAGCGTCCAAGTTGCAAGACTATGTCGCTACGCCCTTAAATATACAACAATTTCCCACTGGCACCTATTGTTTGACAGGTCGTTGGAATGCCTAATACTAGACGTCGCTTAACATTTCTATCTACTAATGTCAACGAATACGTAACACGATGTGTTTAATGAAACGTATGTCTCTAATGAATATGTGACGGCAACTGACGGCAACACAGTCAGCTACTAGAGTACATACAGGTCCGGTATAAGCCATATGAATTGAAATGTTTTGATTGAGTTAAATAAAATATCAAAATTAAATATTTTTATTTTTAAGTGAACGAAATTTTTAAATGTATACTTCTTTAATCAAAAATAATATAGGCTAATACGAGTGTTCTGAGCAAGATATAACTTTACCCTTTACTTGAGTTTTTCGTATTAAAACCATCGATCATTGTAATGAAGTCAACGGTAAAATAGATATTTGTGTACGGAGGCTGTGTGTTGGCCGAATTAAGACATTTTCGGCTGAAACTAAGCAACTTCTGGTTAAGTATAAGACTAAATAGGCAGGTAACGAATGTTCAATCAAGATTGACATCGAGATAAATGTCAGATGAGCAGCTGTACTGCAAATGAACTTTGCTCGACCCAGCATCAGATAGACAGATAGTTAGGTATAACACTTGATATTCTAAAAACCATTCATACTACACTGAATAAGAACGAATGGAAGTGTCAGAAGGAGACTGAAGTCAAAAAAATAGACGGAACAAAGCTGAATAGATAGATAAGTAATATTTTAGCCAGGAGAGAGGAATCGATGAATGTTATAAATATGGTAAATTTATGAATGTATTGTTAATGTATAATTTCAGTTTATTTTCATTTTTGGTTTAAAACTATGGCTGACATAATAAAACTATTGAAAGTATTATTTTTAATTTATGTCTATGACATTGTTGATGTCGCAAAGGTCAATATGACATTTACCTATTTGTTGATGATGTCCTTTCCTATATTTCTTGTAAGTTGTAAGTATTCAGATAACTTAGTAAGAGTTGTTAATGAAATTCTGCAAAATGTTTGTAAATGGTGTTGCAATCATTTGTATATGCAGTTTGTGGATAAACAATATAGGAAATTGGAGGAAATTTTATACAGTTCGTAGAAAAATTTTAATATTTAGGGGTAATTATTCGGAAACGGATGAAATTCACAGACCATATGCCAAGACTGTTATCAAAACAATTGCAGTTAAATTACTTTTCCTATTTAGATTATAATAGTTATTATATTACATTATGTTTTACTAAATTTGAATATTGTGATATTAGCAAACCAGCCAAATATAAAAAAATATAAACCGAATACAAACCTCTTCTGGATCTTCAATAGGAAAATATGTATAAATAATAAGTACATTTTATTTTTTAAATTATTAAACTCCATAAAATTGAAAGTCAAGTCAAACCACAAACGTCAGACTTTCAAAACAAACATATTTGTGTTGAAATTCGAAACAGAAAATACCATTTATATTTATACCCATAGTTATTTACTTGAAACTTTCCCCGCCCAGCAACTCGCTCCCCATCACGGAACATGGTCAAATTGGGCTAAGCCGGTTTTACATTTGTCTACATAAGGAGCGATGTTGCAATTTTTCACTTAGTATCTATTCCATCTGAGCAGATGGCAGCACCTTATAGACAGTACATTTTTAAATCTTAACACAAGTTTCTTGAAATAATTAGGCAAAAATAAAAGAATGTATTTTACGTTTTAGCTTTTAAATACTATAAAAAATGGTGGAAAGTCCATAACATTTAAATATTTATTAACTATCACTATCAAAATATTATACATAAAAGTAAAACAAACTATAGAATTTCCACCATTCTTTACCGTACTCCGGTCCCATTTTTAAAAACAATTTCTAAAAATATTTTCGTTCTGAGCTGTATTTTTTGTAATAAAAAAGTCGCCGTCACTATTGACAACGCGTTGAACTTGGAATTAAAGAAAAAGTATTTACCTTTTAAAATGTAGTTATATACTTATCTAAAACAATTTTTTACAAGGTAGCAATATGTAAATTTTAATTAAACGTGGACACCCTATATACGTAGTTTTGCTAAAAGAATTTTAACGTCAGTGACATTGTCTGTTTTATCGGCCTTTTTAACAGCAGTCCCATTAAAGCTTCGCTCCGCTAGGGAAGCCATTCATTCTTGTACCATTAATCTAAAAAAACAAACAGCACATACCCATAAAAAGCCCTACTACATTTTTATTCCACGAAATGCCAAGATCGTCGTAAAGCGATAAAATTCAAAACCACCGCAATTCAACAAGTACTTTCTCTGGAAAATTCCGCCATCCGCTAATAAATGTGACTGCTCCAGCGTTCGAGCGCGGCCATTTTTGACAAATGACCACTTAAATATGTCCATCTCGTTCTATCTATGGCAATCCGACGTATGTTCCAGTCTAAAAGGACCAATCTACGGCACCACGCCCTGCATAATTTCGCCAGGATCATTCGGCGCTAAATCAAACATGGAATTGGAACTTTAATTGGAATTGTAAAGTCTCATTTTGTGATTTATACGTATCTTGAAAGCTGAATTAGAACGATTCGAAATTGCGTGTTGAACGTTTCGCTTTTAATAAAAATGGGAAATATGAAATTAATTAATATGTAAAATAATTTTTAGGTTAAACTAATTTTACTACATAATGCCTTCCTCTACGAAAATTCGTTTTGACGAATATAAATATCTACTGCATTGAAATATGTAAAGCCTCCTATTCACGTTGGTAAATAATACTGGCCAATTTCTCATCTTCATGGTGACTAATGCGTTGGTCAACTGGTTCTGTGCATGCTGGAATTCGCTTGTTTGGATTTCACATAGTTATCTGCTTGGTAAACACGACAGATCACATGCCAACACTTAGTACCTATCTGAATTACCTATCAACGCCCCATCTACTTGCTGGCCATAGTTATTAGCCAACGTGAAGAGGAGCTGCATAATCATGTAGAGTTGTCGTGGGATCCGTCGTGTTATTGTTTTTTCATGTACCTCCTCTTCACGTTAGCCAATATATACAGTACGTTAACCAGCGTCGGATTGGGCCAAAAGACCGGTAGGTGCTCGTTCAGAAAGTGGACCCTCTTTCAGGCAGTGGGTCTTAAGAAGAACAAAGAATTAAATGCAAGAAACCGCGTAATACCCGAGAGGACCTTTTCTTCTCTTCAATTAAAATCGGACCATGAAAAAGGTGGACCCTTCTCCCTCCTGAGCGGTAGGCCATGAAAAGGTCCTAATCCGACACAGACGTTTAGCACATGGACTCTTGGATATAAAGATGCGACGTTTGATTATATTTGAATCGTGCAGTGTTACCCCATACCCAATACAAAATCAAATATACCACTAGAGGGTTGGTGCGCACTTTTCTACCTGTCTGATTAAATAGGCATTCCAAACAAAATGGTTGCCCGTAGGTAATGACAGGACACTGACAGGCACATGATAGGTTATGACTTGGCAACACTGTGGATCTGATGATTTGACAAAGTCAATGATATAGATCGTTATATAGATTCCATGTTTTTAAAAATAAACATAAGCTTGTGTCTTGAAGTAAAATTGTTGGTAATTATTATTATTTTTTTTTTTTTAATATAGCCTTAGATAAAGTTTGTCACGAGTCATTGTTAAAAAAATCGGCCAAGATCTGAAAAACTGAAATGCAATTTTTGGAAATATGAAAACGAATAATCCCTTACGAAATTATGAAAAATACATCCCCATAACCCTAGAGTGAGAACAAGCCAAAAAAAATTGAAAATAGCCGAGAATTAAAAGCAAAATGAGTGCATCGACCAGGAGTCGAACCTGGAACTTTCGGGCTGTAGCCGTACATGCTCTTATCCGTTGAGCTATTGAGACACATGGTTTCGACTTTCGAACTCAGTCATATTCCAACTCTCGTCGGCACACACAAATTCTAATCCCATCCTAGCTTTCACAATTCTTCTTAAAGCCACCCTTATGACATCGTGTTGAATGACGACAATCTGTATGATTGTACTAGAATAAATATCACCAGTGTAAAGTTTTTGAGTATGATCCATTGTAAACGTAAAATCGAATGAATTTCGATCTAAATTTGGTCATTTGTAATTTCAATCATATGTTGTTTCGATAATTTATTCTAATTTTGATATTTTCTCACTTTCAAACTTTTGTACATTCGAACTTATTTTATCAATTCATTTTTAAAGGTAAATAAAAGAATGTGTTTTTTTTTAACTTTATTACTGTTCTTAATTCATCAATTTTCTAAACAATTACATTTTATAAATAATTCACAAAATAAAACAAAAAATTAACCTAAATTTAAAAAAATACGTTTATTTTTGTTACTTATCAGGGCACATTGAGCCCACCTAACACTCAGTGCTACACTCTCACCAATCTTATCTGACAACAGGGTGAAGATGAAGTTTCTAAAAGTTAAAATTACGTAAATTACGTCGACCCCGACACCGTGCCGCTGACTCACTTCATAAATGTTAATTATGTTACTTCAGTCAGTTAATTATGATTAGGCGTCCCCATGGCTGTTGTTAGATACGATTTGAACCGCTAGGATAACAGTGTGTTGTCCTCCGCTGCTCACCCTAAAAACTTTTTTATCCTGCAGTTGCTTGCTCTTTATCAGGGTCGGCACCTCGCAATCGTCTTCTTCTCCGGTACCCAGCTGACCATTGGTGCCCATACCCCAACCGTATAGCTCTCCTGAAATTCGAAAAGCTTTTCAGAAGAAGTTCTAAAGAATACATGTGTTTTTACAATGTCTTACCTTCTGATGTGACTGCAAATGATGTAGCAGTTCCACAAGCTACATGCACGACTTTCTTGTCGCTCAAATCTTTCACCCTCTGTATTTCAAAGGCGTCTTCGCAGTCTTTACCTAAACCTAAACGTCCGTAGTCCTTTCTACCAATCGCGTATACTTTACCATCCAAATCCAGACCGATGGTGTGGTGTTGACCGCTACTTATAATGTGCCACCTGTATTTTGAAAAATCTTTAGATAATGTTGGCGTGAAGTATGGTACCAACTCCTTTAGACCTAAGAAAAATCGATGATAATACTATTTGTTTACTACCTATAGATTTATATTGTACATAATATAGGAATTGTGACAGAATTGCATTACATTACCGTTTAATATGTTCCAAAAACTTGTATTTGATTAATTATTACATTACTCTTAATTACTTTTAATACTGAATAAGTTGGAATATTAGTTGTAATTACCTACTGTTTATGGTTATTATTATTAGGTATTAAGATACTTTTATCCATGCAATAAGGCCATTGACCTGCTTGGACACAAATAAATAAATATAGAACTTGGGAGTATAAACCTTCAATCATACAAACAGCAGATAAATAATCTTCAAAGTTGCATATTTGTTATTCTCAATATTTAATAATTAAATTTCTCTTAATTTGCCTTCAAACATGCTAGTTAAATTCTTTTTACAAATTCAGAGTTGGAAAGTTAATTATTTTCCATTTACATTTCACCTGGGTTCTGACCCTGGCACTTTCGCTCCCCCTCCTAAATATTTTGTTCTCTTTTCTCCTGGAAAAATGGGGTGACAATATAAAAACTTCTAATGGCAATTTCTCCATTTTTAGGATACAAAAGAGGAACTTAAATAACAAAATATAGATATTTTTCAACCTCTTATTTTTAATTTAGTACAAATATGTTTACTAAGAGATAATAATAATAATAATAATAATAATAATAATAATAATAAATGGCCTTTATTTGTACATACCAAAAATACAAAAAATATGTAGAAATGTACATTTGTCTGGGCGAGATTTAGCCTAAGGCTATTCAGATGATGAAGCAAAACATTTACTGTAATATTTACAAGGTATGGGTTACCTACACTTGATATGATTGAAGGTGTCATAAATGATACAGTGAACTTAATGAATGTTACTTTCTAAGGCAGGGTAGTCGCTCATTTGAAGGGATTTATAAAGCAAAATGGGAATACAGAAGTAAATTTCCCATTAACAAAGAGAACATGAATCAAATATACAATATTTATTATATTTTAATACTTTAACAACTTTTATTATCTTCTTACCTATTTGATTGTAATTATTGAGTCCACATACATAAATCTTGTCACTATTTGCTACTTTACAGAAAGTTCCATAATTTGAGGCCCAAATGTTGTCAAAATGAAGCTTCAAACTCGGTTTCAAGCTAATAGGCAAAGGTTCCAGAAGCTTTGCTAAAATAAAAATTAAATCACAACTGAATAGATTACTTTATAATAGAATGGCATTTAGAACATAGCAAACTTATTCTGAATCAAAAAACAAATTCAATACTACAAATTGTTGCCAGAGAAAATGGTTGTTATAACTAAAACAGTATATATACATATACAATGTACCACATATAACTCAACTATATATTAAATTATACAATTGTTCTCAAGAAAAGAAATTTTATAGTTATTTTGGGATTTAAAACATAAAAAATTGTAAACTGCATTAAGCAAATTACTATATTCCTTGATATTGTCAGATTCTGAATGAGTACAAAATAACAATTTTCCTCTAAAATCTACAAACACCAATTAAAAAAAAATCATATTTCATACCAAATTGTCCCTTACCCACTCCACTACGGGCATTCCTACTGCTCCCTCTCTCTGTTGTTCTTCCCAACTGGCCTTGTTCTGCACAACCACAAGTGTACACATCCCCATGATTGGTCAAAAACACAATATGATCTGCACCTGATGCAATTTTCTTCACTACAACATCCTTTAAAATCTCATAAGGATATTTTTCATTTCCATTTAATGTCATGCCCATGTTGCCATGTGAATCCTATAGAAAATGCATGTTTTAATTATAATTCAAAAGTAGGAATATAGATTCTTAGTTACCCTGAATGTACCCCAAGCAAAGACTCTTCCGTCATCTAATAGGGCAGCTGTGTGAGAATCTCCAGCAGATATTTGAACTACTTTACTAGGTAATTCTACTTGTCCTGCTTCAAATTCTGCGTCTTCTTTCCCTTCTGTTGTCCTGCCCAAAGCTCCTTCATCATTACAACCAAAAGTCAGAACCTGAGAATATTATTTATTTGAGCCACAATGGATAAATATAGGAAACAGTAACAGGACTAAATTAGTACCTAAATATGTATTTACCTTTCCTTCTTTTGTTAAGCATACTGTATGCATCCCACCTGCGCAAATATCTACTATTGGATTGTCCAATTTCACAGCAGCAGCTCTGCTTTTTTCTAAAACATCTGGTCCTAAACCTAATTGGCCGACATCTCCTGCTCCTGTTACTAATACGACACCTTCTCTATTTACTTCTGGCAGTGATACATTTTCTAAAGTAACTACAAGGATATAACAATCAGTAGGTCGTAATAACAGAACCTAACCTACAACTTTTACATTATTAAAATTATACTTACATTTTGCCCTTTTGGATTTCGAAATAGTAATATCATTTTTATCAATCGATGTTGGTCTACGTCTTTTATTTGCCATCTTTTAATAATGAATACAATCTAAAAAAATGTAAATTCAAGGCATGTAAAAAGTAAGGTTATAAATGATCGTACTTGTTTTATAAATTCAGAGTGTAAACAACTGGAATTAATAACATTTATTTTATTATACACTGCTTAAATTATCTAATAGAAATATTAAAAATAATTCTTAGAGAATAATTTACGTTTTCGCGTATAAATTACCAACCGGCTTCTTTTAAATGTCAAAAACCGTTACGTATTTTGGCAGTTGACAATACTTTGACAGGAAAACATCTGGCTTTTACCAGTTAGGATATACATTTATAACCAAGTGGTTAGTTAGGGAAGAGGATCTATAAAATTAAAGAAGAAGCGAAAATTGCCAAATTGCTTTTTTTTTGTTCCGTTGGTAGTGTTAGTGTTGTTTTTGGCAGTTTTTTGTGACACGAGCAGCGAGTGACACTGACAAGTTGGGGATACCATGTCAAAATTTTGTATTTTCAAACAAAAATGTTTAGAAACCACATATTCATAGTGGTATTATTTTATATTTTCATCTTCGTACATAATGGACAGTGCACTCATTTGAAAGGGACTTTTAAATCCAGTGAATTCTTCAAGTTTCTGATAAAATTCGGGTTCCAAAAGACTGATCAACATCAGTCTGAGGCTACCCATGGGTACATATTCGGGAATATCACTTCAAAACAGCAAATTCCTGTTCATCTTACTTTTGCAGTATTGGATAGATCTTATTTTTTAGATTATTATCAAAATCGCGTAATTTATGACAAAGATAAAGCATGCAAGAGGATGTTTGCTACGCTTAATACTAGGGCATACGATAGCAAATGTAGTAGAAATGGTAATGATTATTTAAGGAGAATACCTTGCACGAAAAATAAATTGTGCGATGATGAAGATAATCCCTGGAATGTTGTTAAAAATCACCAATTTACATATGTCATCCAGGATTTTAAACAACCCAGGTATGTATACAGATTTATTTATCTTGTTCTAGTTTTGTGGTAAAATAAAGATTTGATAAGCCAATATGTTTGTTCTTTCTTGGTAACTATCTTAAATAAATTAAAATTGTTTATTAGATTTTCTTTATAATTATAGATAACAAAATAGATTACTCTATTATTCATTAAAACTTTCGATATTTTTAGTTTAGTAAATATTTTCAATCTACAAGAAAATAGATTATGCATTCTAGAAAGATGTTAATAATATAATAATACATATTTTGCATGAGTAATTTATCAATTTAAATACTCTGTTATGATTATTAAGATTGTCTTTCAAAAATATTTGAATAAAAAAGAAATAACAGCTTATAATTGAAAAACAACAAGCCAAGTATTTGAAGAATTATTTATATTGTGATAAAAATGTTAATAATATAAATTTCTATTGTAATATTTTAATTTAAAAACTAATAAAATTCAGAATTATCATGTTGGAAAATATATTGACCACAAAATGAAGTTTCTAAATTTAAATTCTTGTTCTACATTATTTTTAAAAAGGAAACGCAATCAACAGTTATGTAAGAAATTTCAATCACTTTCTCTTAACTGCTCTACATTTTATTTCATTCTATGCTGAGTCAGCACAAATTGCACCCAAATGTGATTGTTACATTTTTAATTGAAATAACAGTACTATTACTTTTACATGTTTTATTCTTACATGATTTGAAATATTAATAGTAGGGTTGCAAAATTTTTAAAAAATAATAAATAATATGCTGTAGGTTCTAAAAAAACTGACTTTTTGACTTTAGAGTATGGAAGTAATTTTTGATCAAAGCAGTCTAAAAGGCATTAAGCACACAGCTGTTAACCACTTTTGCTTCCTTTTAATTAAGCCTTCTGTTTTCAACTTAAAATTACTGAAATAAAATTACAGCCAACTAGTTGCATTTGTCATTATGTTCAATATTTGCATCAAATATTGTCAAATAATATATTTAGGGTTCATGTACTATAGGTAAAATAGTTAAATAATTTTTCATTTTAATTATTAAAAAATATTTATCTCATTAAATTATTATTTTAATTTTTCACAATCATTGTTTAGTTTATTTAAAGATATTATTTCTAAAGAGGAAGTATAAATTCAAGTTTCTTAATTAATTGATACTTTTATGGAAATTCGTTGAATTTGTAAAGACAGCAGTAAACTCAGTTCAATGAATTACCTGATCAAGTAAAAGTGCAGGAACCCAAACTTTCTTTATAAAATATTAAATATTATTAATCACTTGGTTTTGAAGAGCGACACAAGCACCATCCCTCTTAAAATGGTGTACCCTTGGTAAGTACCTGAATATTGTTATTTTTTTTATTATTCAATGGAGATTGTCTTTTTCCTTTTTTAAACCAATCATTTACTTATTAAATAAATATTTTCAATTATTATTATTGTTTTATTAAAGTAGTTCTACCATCTAGCTATAATTAACCCCTCAGCTCGTTAGGGAAAAATAAAAACCGTAAACGCGGCAATATACACTAAGCTGTCATTCTCGATTTTTATATTACTCCTGGAGACGTCTCTGTAAGCGGCACTGACTTGGCCGATAAGAAATGTCTCCCAACAAATAACTATGTCACAGGCATCATTTACTTCTTGTCCACTTCTCATTGGTTACTGCCATATGTGACATACACTTTCATTGGATAGCGCCACGGGCGTTATGTACTTCTTAATTATTGCTCAATGTCTGGCATGACTCAAGCTCGATTAGCTACTTCTCTCCCAGGCAGTATTAGATCATCAAAACCAGTCAAACCCAACCCAGTGTTTTGCGATGTTAAAAAAGGCAACGCTTCGTCCGCCATCATGTATCATAACTATTATACATTAAAAATGGCCAGAGAAATACTGTAAATAATGTAAAAAGTATTTAGTCTTAAGTGTACCATGCAGTGAAAAATAAAAAAATTCCATTAGTGTTTAAAATAAAATGTTTAATTAGGCCTTCCAGGCCTATGGATCGCACAGGTATTTTCAAACTTTAATATTAATACAGTTTATGATTTTCTCTAGGGCCGAATTTAGGTCCTAGCTTGTCTATTGGAGAAAAAACACAGACAGAAACTGCTACACTAAGAGTTTAGAAAACTGGTCTGGTTTCTTAATGATTTATTTACATAAATTATACAACAGTGTGGTAAACCCTGTTAAAATTTTTATGTTGGTTGGCTTGTGTCAGAAGAGGGGAGATGTCAGATGTGTTGTGGGGCTGACAAAAGGGACAGAATAGAAAAATGAGGTGACCCAACCATTTTGCCAAAACTCATCCTATCAAAAAGTATTCAAGGTACCCTGTATATTTAACTAGAGATAGTAACTGATATTTGTTATTTTTAATTATCTCAGACTATGGACAGAAGAAGTATAGACAAATGTTATTTATTTGTCTTATGTTATAAATACTTATATGTAAATGTTAGAATGCTAATTAAAAAAATATGTTGAAAGTCTGATTCAAGGCCAAGGGGAATTTTGTAGAATTATAATTTCCAATTTGCATATTAAAAAATATTTATCATTAGAATATTATTTGTCAGATCGAATTTGCTAGTAAAATAAAATCGGGAAAACTTTTCTCTAAATTAAATATATTTTGCTAACATTATTAAAAAGGTGATTTTTTTTAAAAGAATACTGGAAGTTATTTGAAGTTGCTATTATAAATAAATAAATAAAAACTGCTTATTACAGGTTAGCTGTAAATGACAGGAGGTATATAATAAATGTCTAAAGGTCCAGAAGGAAAAAAACATGAAACTAAACAATTTCGCAAAATAATATCAAATAACATGCTCAAAATTTCAAAATAATGTAGTTGTTTTTCGATGTCCTTGATCTAACTTATTTCAGTCTAAATTGGGCATCATATTAATGTCGTTGACTTCTTGTGCTTTCATATACAGGGTGATTCATTAAAGGTCTCGACTGGCCTTATCTCAGAATATCTTGAAGTAGGATTTTTTTTTTTTTTTTTTTAACGAAAAAACATGTCTGTTTTATTTCAAGGGGGACACATTTATATAGTATCCTCAATTATTATTTGTCGAGCCTTTCTCCTCCATCAATCTAACCAGTGTGACACAATGACACATCACCGAAAATGTAATTTTATGGTAAATTCAGCAATATGACTTCATTGCGTTTCATTTCATTTAAACGCCATATAGCGGAATAAAAAACTTTCGTATTGAGCTATTTTTATTAGTAATTCAATGCACTACATAATATGTAAACTAAATCAAAAATGAAAAGTAACACAGGATGATATTACTGAATTCCCCATAAAATTACCTTTTCGATGATGATGATAGAGGGGGGAGGAATGAAATTTGACAGTTAAGGATATTATAAAAAGGTGTCTCCCTTAAAAAAAATCGACCTATTTTTGTGATCTTCTATATTCTGAGAAAAGATCAGTATCCACCATTAATGAATCGCCCTATACAAACCAGCTGAAAATAATAGCTGGTCATTAGCCACACTACTTATTGCACATTTATATTTATACTAGTAGAAAAACGTCGTGTTTTTGTGCCCACCAAATCAAAGGATCTTCATTTTTGATATTTTTTCTAATTTAATGTTAATTTTAAGGTACCTTCAATTTTATTTATCTTATCAGTATCAATCTTCTTCCTCATTTGAACTAGGTAGTCAAGTAGTCACCATTTATGCTGATTTCAGTAAATCATTTGACAGGGTAAACATGGCTCTTCTAATTTACAAATTAAAATTGATGGATTTTCCAATCTGGTTAATTCTTTGGTTATCCAAATGTCTAAGTGGAAGTTAGTGAAAATTAAAAATCACACTTCAAATTCAGTCATCGTTTCCTCGGAAGCTCCTCAGGGCTCTCATTTGGGACTGCTGCTTTTCAATCTTTTTGTTAATGACAGGTTGAATTTTCGAGTACTACATATTTTTACTGTTTGATGATGACTTGAAAATGTACTTGAGAATTACTTCCCAGGAGGACTGTTATAAACTGGAAAGCGACATTTTAGCACTTACCAATTGGTCTGTTGTTAATGGTATGTCTCTGAACACTGATAATTGTTACTTAATTACTTTTACTATAAATAAAACTACAATTGTTTTTAAATATTCTCTATACTTGTAATTGGCTAGATGTAATACATGCCCTTTTTACGTAGGTACATGAGCTGTGGTTTTTACGAAGCAGCGCATGTTTATTTCATCTTTATTTGTTAAAAATATTGGTGTAATATTTTATTCAATGTGCTAATCTCTAAATCTCGTCAGAAAGTTGTCCTCTCTAAATCTGACAACCCTAATAAGGCCCGAACAATGACAATGCTTTATTTCAACAATAATTTGCTTTCATAGCAATGTTATGAATTATTATTATTACATATCGAAGTCGATAATGTGTTATTTTTTCAGTTTTTGGTATCTTTCGATGGTGGCCTGCTACCATAACGCCTCATCTTGCGATTGGCACTACTATAACTCATACACTCCCTTCGAGATAGACTACGACATCTGGTTGGTCAACGGAAATCCTAATAGTTCGTCTACGAGCACACTAACATATCAATTTTCCTTTGACAGACAAAATACGATGGAATTATATCTTCTGTTTTGGCTGTGCTATATGGTCTTGGTACCGTTGCAATGTCATGCTGTCAAAACGCAGAGGCATCCAGTTACAAGGTAAGGTGTTAAATTTCATGTTTATAAAGAAACTTAGAAATGTTCTTGCATTATTTTTAGATTATTCACAGCAAGTTTGGTTCTGGATTTCATAGCTCTATGTCTGATTCTTGTACACACTTTGAGGTATGCTATAGATGGAGAAGGTTATCCCAAATTGGCTATGACCGGTGATATTTTTGATATACTATCTAGGGTACGTAGGAAAATTGAATAAAAAATACGTTTGAATAGTTAATTGTGTGTCCTGTGATATTTAAATAGTTCTATTTTTATTTTTAGACTTCATTTATGCTATTACTGCTTCTGTTGGCCAAAGGTTGGGCCGTCACTAGGCTAGAACTTACTTGGAAACCTTTGGTGTTTGCCATATGGTTGTGTTACGGCATCGTTCACATATTGCTGTACGTCTGGAACTTGGTAAGCAATTGATTTAGGATTTAAATTAAATGAATGCCGCGTTTTCGGATTTGATACCGGCAGAGTTTTCTCTGCTTTTTATATATTTAAAATTGGTTGGTTTTCTAAAACACATAATTACAAAAATCCTTAGATCTGGGGAAATAATGCTTCAAATCAATCATTTAGACGAATCACACTGGGATATATCTGTCATGTGATTTAAAATTTCCCCAAGTTTGGGGAAATTTACTGCTCAAGTGGTATGGTGAAGATTTTTATTTAATTCATTTCAGACTGAAGTGGATATTGTAGAAGACATAGAAGAGTACCAAACGTGGCCAGGATGGCTCATAATCGTTTTCAGATCATTGATAATGATTTGGTTCCTATACGAATTGCGGACCACAATGTTGTATGAGCACAATACTCAGAAATTGAATTTCCTGTTACATTTTGGTGCCTCCAGTTTGGTGTGGTTCATATATTTGCCCATGTTGGCACTGATCGCTCTGCATGTCAGCGCCTTGTGGAGATTTAAGCTGTTGTTGGGTGAGTTAATTGGTTTTAATTTCTTAAAAGAAACAAAATTACTTATTAGTTTTCTTTCAGGCATCACCTACTCTGCCGACTGTTTCGCGTACTGCGTGATGGCTCACCTACTGTGGCCAACGCGGTCGGAGCAGTACTTCCTATTGAAGGGCCCCTCTTCAGCTGAACTCGAAGAGCTGGACGAATTCAACGAGGCACCGCACATCGTCAACAACTCTTACACTTCGATGTCGAGTATCAACTCATACGATATTTGCAAATACGATGACGCCCAAAAAACTAAACTGATTACTAACATGAACACGTGAATTATATTCGAGAGAGATAGATAATGAGTAGGGATGGCAACGATATATCGATGTTGTGTAAATATCGATATATTTTAATCGATATATTACTACCGATATATCGAAAAAATATCGATATAATCTTTTCGATATATCGAAAACATTAATCATAAAACGGGCGCACGCGCCCATGCGATGTTAATTGACGTTGGCAGCTAACACGTCAGGCGTGCACCAGGCTCTTTGTTTTGTTTTTATGTTTGGTCTGATGTATGAATTTGCATATTTTTAGTTTTATTTTCGGTGTCTAGAGTGGTTAATAAAAATATTTTTCTGCAGTAGCAACTTCTGTTCTAAGTGAAGACTATTTTCGAAAGCTGGTTTGACAGCAACAGAAAGCCAAAACCGTTTATATCTGGCAATAGAATGTCATATTAATTATTTTTGAGTTCTCTTCTCAGAAAGCTTTCAAATAATGTATCATAAACACGTTTAAGTAAATATTTAATTTTGAGTTGGTTTGGTTCGTCTCTATATTAAAAAAACACGTAGGTACGTATGTTTTATTACTTATCTAAATAAATAAATCGCATTTTAACTGTTAAAAAATGCATTTTTCTACATTTTATTAAAAATATATCGATACATTCAAAATATCGATATTTTTTATTCGATATATCGAATGTATCGATATATCATATGATTCGATATATCGATATATTTTTTTATTTTGCCATCCCTAATAATGAGATGGCGTGATATTTTTGTTGTGGTAATTATTGGAGAGTGATGGGGTTTTGAAGGGTGTGATTTTTTGAAGTTTTTACCTGTAAACATCCAGGCTATTTTTTGTTTATCCGTGTTGATCAATTTGTTTAGTAGAAACGATTAAAATACCTCAATTGCAAACTAGTGAAAGTTAGGACGGATTTAAATAACTTTTACATTTAGGTGACTTAGGAAAACTTGTTGGGGAAGAAAATTCCAAAATCTATTGGATACGGAGTATAATATGAATGTATTGTCAATGAAATTTTGTTTAACTTTTTCTAGAAGTTCCTGTTATTTTATAAAAAAAAAAATTGAGAAGCCAGGCTGTTAATAACACATGTGTCAAAAATGTCGGAAAATCCATTTTTCAAATAGGAAAAACTTTCTTGAAATGAATCTTCAAAACATAAAACTTGAATACAAAGTCAAATATTTTTAAAAGCAAACCGTGATAACTGACGTGTAAGAAACAAAAATGGCAGCTGTCATTTAAGCAGATAGTAACAAATGTCAACCAGTTAGATTAATTCAGTATGTTTATAGTTTAGTGTTTTTCATTTCAAAAAAGTTTTGATATAATCTTATGATATATGGTAAGTTTTCTAGGTTAGGATATTAAACTAGTTCCAAGCAAACCTTTGTGTGTGTAAATTTATAATGAGTGCGTGTGTTTGTGCAAATTTTTAAACAAGTTGTGATATTTTTTGTTTAATGCACATGTTGACTTTGAAAACGTGTTTGTTAATAAAAAAGTTTTTTTAAACCGCAATGAAAATAAAAAAAAATATATGTGATGTTACTATTTAACGCATAAATAGAGTTTTGTATATAAATTATTTTTTGTTATATAATATGATTTATTTTATTAATTAACCTGTCTTATTAATTTTTATTTATCTTCTTCTTTAAGACCTTAATTCAATTTATACGTAGTTCTACATTTTTTGCCACTAGCTGTCATCTGTCAAAAAATTACAATCACTTCTATCATTGTCAGTCTAATACTTAATTATAAGATTGTTAACGCATTATAACTTGATGTTTCTAAATTGTATTTCTCTAATTTAAGTAGGTAATTTTGTAAGAAAAATCGCGAAATGTGCCAATTGTAGTAATTTGGGAATAACATTTGTACTTTTTTTATATTATATAAGATAACAACCTCTAATCAAACAAATGATTTCTGTGTAATTTTTATTAAATCTTTTGAAATTGCAATACTATCAAGTGATGATTAAACTTAAATGACATTGCTACAACTTTTTATTTGTAGATAACATTTATTTTTTAAAATTTTTGGCACAGTGATTATTGTATAAAAAAAAACAATGTAGTTATTCATAATCGGATCGTGCGTAAAATCATTTTAGAAGTAACGTGAGTGCACATTTTTATCAAATATTGTTTGCTCAACAAATCACACGTCCATTTTGAAACTGCATGTTAAGATTTTATGTACTATGTTACGATTTTCACTGCTTTCAAGGTAATTCTGAATTGACGATTAAAAAATCAAATGTATACACTTTAAGCTTGTCAAACCAATTAAATCTGTCAAATCAACATTACATCTGACACATGTCAAAAAATGACAAATATTACATATGACAAGCAAAATTTTGACATTTTCATTCGTTTATTCAAATTTACTTTGAATTTCCTTTAGATTGTGTCTTAGATGGTCAATTTAAAAAAAAAGCCACATCGAGCAACTTAGTGAAAATTTTTAATGTACAGATATTATTCTTGTAAAACACATTATAATAATTTGAAATTACTAGTTAGTTTTTCTACATCTTCCTTTCTATTGGGCCCTATTCCTACTGCAGTTAAAGTTCCTGTATCTATTTGTGTTCTTCCTGCATCTTTAACCATACAAGTGTTGAGATTTAAGTCTTTCGCTTTTTGATAAATATTGGTTAAAGCTTCATCACAGTTTGTGTCTATTTTTAAGACTATTTTTGGCTGCCCTGTATGTAACCACCATTTTAAATGCGGGTTTGATGTTTCTATGGAAGATTGATAAAGCAATACTGCTGCGTGAGCTGCTTGGGATGCTATTTTACCTCTGCCCATCTTAAGATCCGTACGAATTATTATTACCATTTTTGTAGATTCAAAACCAGTAACTTTGGTTAATACAGTCTTCAACATACTTATCACAAACCTTATGATTACTGTTACTATATACATTTATTTTAGATTATACCTTCTTCATTTTAGACTCTTGATATACCTGCATACACTTTTTAAACTCCGCTACTTTGTCTTGACACTTTCTCCAATCCTTAGTTTCAGAAATACAGTCCTGAACGATGTAATGTAGATTAATGCAGCCAGTTTTTTTTAACATTTCCTCTACTGGATCAGTAATTTCTTGTTTACCATGACCTGACATAGTATGATTTCGATTTAGAAAATCAAAATATCGTAATCCTAACCATGGAGGAAGGTGATCCTAACCTAATATTAACATCATGTCAAATTATGATGTCATCTATCGTACATAACAGAAATGAAAAGTGAATCAGGTATTTAATATTTCAACCAATCGCAAAGCGAGTTTATGGAGGTGTGTAGAATGTCACATGTTTGGGCAAGACCCGATTTTTTCTTCGATGATTGGTTGAAATCGATGACCCTCCAACTGTGCCTCCAACTCACTGCACTACTGGCGCATTTTCAAAACGTCAATGTCTGCAAGGTTGCCGTTATTTTAGAAGTGGATACTCGGCCTATCCTACGAGACCTACAAAATGTGTTTTTTCAACAAAAGTGTATAAGCCTTGGCTTTAAAACATCGAGATAGAATGAAATAGAGACGGCATAAACACTATTTTACGATATGACAGATGGTCGCACTATGAAGACTGTTTCATAGGTCGCACTTAACGATACCAAGACTGACGTAAAAGTATGATGCAAAGGTGCGAACACTTTTATATAGTATTGTCATATATATATAGCATATCCTCTTTTTCCTATCTCAATGCATTGAAAGTTTTCAGTGTGTAATATTAATAGATTATGTGGGTTCACAAAAATAGTACTATTGTTTGAGCGTCTAATCAAAATTAGCGTGCTTCAATATAAATATAGCGCTCAAATGAAGAAGCACCCAAAGAAATTACGCCAACTCAAAATAGCGTTAGTCAAAGCAGCGCCCAAACGAAACAGCCCCTGGAGTATTCACGGGGTGCTTCACAAAAAATATATACATAAAATGAGAAAATTTAAAAATCGACTAATTTGCCAAACCGTTGCGTGAGCGAGAATTAGTTAAAGCTATCTTTAAAGTTCCCATTTTAAAAGCGCTATTTCGTTCAGGCGCTCTTTTGACACGCGCTATTTCGTTGACGATTATATGCATGTGATAATTAGTTTTTACAATGAAATACAGTTTTGTCGGTTATAAAGTGTTATGGTCTGTGTATTGATGTTTATATTTATACAAGATAACAAAATAAATAAATGTAGCAGAATTACACCATGTGAATATTATATTTTATCAATGAATGGTTATTATTTCCGTTATACGTACCGCAAGACACAGTATATAAACATAGTATGCATTTCAGACCACTTCGTCCCCCTTAGGCTACGCCTCTATGACAACAAGTCGATCGCAACACTTTTTAAGATCGTATATACAGAAAAGTTGGCCATCCCTGGTGGTAGAAATGATTATTGTTATCACATGAACTTTTAAGATCAGTCTTTTTATTCAATATAGTCTAAACCCAGACAGCACACCAAATCCTTTGGATATCTACTGAACATCCCAATATCCACTTAATGTCCAGTCCATGGTAGATATCTATTTTATATCCATGAAATGTAATTTATAGACATGCAAATGTCCATAAATAATAGTAATTATATAGCAAATTATTAAAAAATTACGCCATTGTACTCGCCATTGTGGCTAATAGTACCGTTCAGATATTTAAAATTAATTTTTTTAAGGTGTATTCAATATCCCATGAACATCCACTAAATATATCAAAGTCTAGGCGCGAACGCAAACCATGGTGGATATCCACTAGATGTTATTTGATTCTGCTTACTAAGTATAGATGGCGATACCACTATCGCATCTACTCATGCTCGACCCGCCGCAATAGAGTTCGATCGAAATTTTTGTCCTACAGACTCCATTAGAGACTGGAGTCGAGAATTTCCATTTATTGCTGAAGAGTCCGAATAAGGATGACTTTCTCCTTAGTAAGCAAAATCAAAGGCAGAGTGTTGAAAATATTTTTTATCTCTGCTATTTTCTTTCGACGTTATACAATAATCATTGGTTACTTATGAACATCTACTAAAGATACCCATAAAATATTTTGCTGAATATCCGAATATCTTTTCTATATCCTGGGATATAGAAGGACATTTGGTTGGATATCCATATTGGATATATTGAATATCCACAAAATATATTCTGTGGATATCTCTGTGATTTCTTGTATTTTCTGGAAGATACCCGTTAGATATTTTGCTGAATATCCATTAGGATATCTACTATATTCTGGATATAGACGGACATTTGGATATCCATATTAGATCCACGGAATATTTCTGATATCCTGTGGATATATTGGATATCCACAAAAGTTATTCTGCGGATATCTCTGGGAGTTGGTGTGTTGTCTGGGAATTAGACTAGCCAAGCCCGATTTATGAGTGTGAACGGTTATTCACTACGTTAACTTTCAAATAGTGTGACTCCAGGAAAACGGTATAGAAAAGATGGAAATAGAATAATTAATCGCCGACTCTATGGATCGCAATATCCACGTAATTCTGCATATCATCCAAACCTCTTATGTCAATTTTTAATAATATTTATATTAAGTGAACACTGAAATAAAAATAATAATTTGTCCTATTGTAAGGGTGGATCCGATTGTCGGTCAAGTAGACACTTTCAAAATTCAAGCTGTCAACGTAAACACCCACTTCGAACTTGAACTTTGAATTTGTTTTTTCTGTTTTTCATTTAAAGTTCAGTTTCGAACAATTCCACTTTTTTATCATTTTATCCTCTAAGTATTCAGACCTTTTAAACCTCGAATTAATTTGCATTTAACCAATAAATAATAAACAGTGAACAGTGAATCAATGTTGTTGTTAAACATGATAAGAAAATATTAATAAATAGGTAGGAAATGTTGTAAATTAAGTATTGCCACTGAACGTATGGGAGCAGGCAAGTTATATAAGTGAAACGTCGGTACAAATATTAAAATTAGTCGTAATTAAGGCGATTCTTGTTCACCTAGTACCTATACAATTACATAATTCAATTTATAAATACGTTTTTAATTGATTGAAATGAGCCCCAAAAATGATCAGGACGAGAGATTAATTGGTGTGATAGATGCTGGCACAAGGACAGTACAGTTTTGTGTGTTTAGAACGTCGCATACTAAAGAAATAGCCAAGCACACCATAGATATTACAACAGCCGTTCCACAAGAAGGATGGTCTGAACAGGACCCCAAAGAAATACTAAATGCTGTTAAATCATGTATGGAAATTGTTGTTAATGGATTAGGAGCAGACTGTAAGTCATTACTTTCATTTTCATTGTTAATTCTTTGTGTAATTTAGCTACTAATTGTTGACAGTATTTAGGAAAATTTGTTTAGATAAAGAAGTCTTATCTTTATTTATATTCAAAGATGGATAAATTGGGCTACAAAGTTGTAAATTAGTCAACATTTCAAATATAAAGCAGGTTGGGGTTTACATTATACTTTTATCAATCAACTTATCCATATAAATATTACAAAAGTTAAAAAACAAATAATTCCATTAATATTTAAAAAACTATAATAATTGATTACTACAGGATATCCATATTCATTATTAAAATTGTTAGCAAAGATAAGGTTTTTCAGTGTTTTTATTAATGGACTGAAGAATAAAAATAGATTCACAATTTGTATCAGAATATTCAGCATCATCTTGTAACAATAAAAAACCATACCTACAAGATTGCTGTATAAATATTTGTTTAAATGTGTTGTGTTAAAAATTACATTTGCAAATATTTGATGTATATGTAAAGCTACATTAGAATTTAACAAGTTAATAAAAATATCAGTAGATTTATGAATAATTTATTAATAAAGATAATTTTAATCTGAACATTATGAACTTATCCATTGTCAATACAATTTCAAACATAATGAAACTGTTATTATTATAAATATATTGCAATAAAATTCTTATCTAAGCCATGGTATCACAATCAAACAGTATTAAATTATGATTTTGTCATAATTTCACAGTTTCTAACTAATAAATAAGGCTATAAATAATATTTAATGGTTCTTATTTATCTTGGCCTTCAGATAATTATGAGATTATGCAATATTTTTATTTTTTTTTAGAGGATTGCAATGAATTGTATTTTTTATGTTATTATGTTTATTGACTAACACAAAAAACAGTTTTTGTTAACTTGACGCCCTCTACTTTTGCATTTATGATCATAGCGTAGTAACTAGAGTGTCTCAAAAAACCGACTATTTTTTTTTTTCCAAAGAACATTGAAAATTCGTCAGAGTATCTCTAGAAAATGACCCTGTGAAAATATGAGCTATTAATATTTGGAGGTGGTGTTTTGTAATTTTCTATTTCCCATTTAAATAACATGGGAATTTTTTTTTTAAACTTTGGAATTTTGTAACGAGCTACTTTATAAGTATGACGAAATTACCCCTTATAGAAAATTGAATGCTCTACAAAAAAGGTCTGTTTGACTTTTTGCGTAAGTCAATCCGTTTCAAAGATATCGAGCCTCAAACTTCAGCATGTTTAAAATTATGCTTTTTTTTTTTTCTTAAAAAAAATCAATTTATATGTATTTAAAACCCAAAATTATTAACTTAAGAATAAATATATGCATATATTTGATGGAATGCAGATCTAAAAATCTTAATAATTTGATAAATGATAATTTTTATTGATTTTTAGAAAAAAATTTCACTTACCTAAAAAAATTTGGTAGAAGTTTACTATAAATTTATTTATCTTATGTATCAATAATCCATTTTAATTAATAATAACAGATTTATTGGCATATTAATAGATTAAACAGTAATAACAGTTAAATACAAGATCTATACATTTTTAGTTAACTTCTTAGCAGTAAAATCTACAATAATTTTTTTACGCATTTACGCAAAAAGTCAATCAGACAAAATTCCAAAGTTAAAAAAAAAAATTCCCATGTTATTTAAATGGGAAATAGAAAATTACAAAACGCCACCCCTAAATATTAATATTAAGAGCTCATATTTTCACAGGGTCATTTTCTAGAGATACTCTGACGAATTTTCAATGTTCTTTGGAAAAAAAATAGTCTTGTTTTTTTGAGACACTCTAGTAGTAACCCAATTAGATAAATTATAGAAAATATTGTTGAATACAACTTTTGTATAAAATATTTTCTACTATGACCCACAGTTTTCGCAGAAAATCGATAAAAAAAATTGTAACACAAAATTTGGTTTTAAGTTTCTTTTATGCATTGCGTTCGGTTTGCCACGTTCCTTTAACTCCTTTAACACTTTTAACTCCAAACGACTCTTTTAGCGTTCGGTTTAGTCCGATTAGTGACAGTTTAACACGCTTAAATGTCATTTAAAAGCACCCTAAAATTTGTCCCGCTCCAGCCCCTGACTGACCGAACTCGCCTAGTGTCGTCTATAATGATTCATTAAAATTCAGTGACAAGTTGTTTTTCTTTAAACGCCTCTCTTCTTTCCTATTTTGCTAAAAATGGTATAGTAAGGCTAAATCCAGAGTTTAATGAAAAATGTTTGATTGAAAAAATGTTGGATGCTTAATAATTCGTTCGTTTTTTTTTTGTGTAATAAGAACTAAAATCTGTTTAAACAAATCTGAATAATGGATGTTTGTTTTCAGTGGTAAAAAACATCGTAACTTTAGGTATTACAAATCAGAGAGAGACGACAATATTGTGGGATAAAACGACTGGAGAACCACTACACAATGCAATAGGTAAACGTGTCTAATATAATTATTTAAAACAACATGATTTAATCTTTGGGAAAACCTATTTTCTGGAATTTGTGTTTCATGAGTTCGTGATATACATAATTATTACATCTTGAATAATAAATAATATTTATCGTGTTTTATTTATTAGTATGGAATGATATAAGGACGGACTCGACAGTGGACAAAATTTTGGCGAAAGTGCCTGATCAAAATACAAACTATTTCTCAAAACATTGTGGTTTACCCATATCGCCTTATTTCAGTGCGTTTAAAATCAAATGGTTAATGCATTATTCGCCTCATGTTAAAAAGGCCCTCAAGACTAATACATGTCTGTTTGGGACTGTGGACACTTGGATTTTATGGGTAAGATAAAAAAAACAAATTCCTCGCTATATATTCATTTTTTTGCAAGTCTTTTTGGTCAGATTGTAAAGTACCCAGCAAACATTTTCTATAACATTAGTTATAACTCGACTTTGTTTAAGACGAATTTACTTATTAAGGTAATTATTACGTAAAATTGACTAGAAAAATATATCTCTAATGTAAATTTACCAAACGGTTTTAATTTATATTTAAATTTACGTAAATTATACCAAGAAATCTACCTTTTACACAAATCTGCTTAAAAGTGACTTTAACCATATCAGCAAAATTAGGTGCCATATTTAGGTAATATCTACCTGTTTGGCAACTAAAAATCGACTTTATAGTAGAATATCCAACTAGGTAGATTTGGTTAAAAATTCTACGTAATTTTATGCCTCCATAGTAACCTATTTGGGCGCTTTTATTTACTCTCCTTTAAAGTAATATTAGGTCGAGATCGTAGCAAAATTCTACCTGTTTATCTACCTAATTTCAACCAAATAGTCGAATACTCATTTAGTTGACCTATAAGTCATCTTGAAGAAATATTTATTAACTTTGTTGTAGCAATTACCTGAAAAATTTACCACAAAGTAAATTCGACTAAAAACCACCAATTTAAAAAAAGTCATACATGACCTATTTGTAAAATTTATATTATTTAGGTTATTTTAACAATTAGGTTGTTCAGTTACTGTCTTCGTCATTATTCTTAAGAATTTCGGCCATTTTCAAAAAACCATTACAGTCGTAATCTTAATTTACGTGTGGTGTAGATAGAGCTTTAAATGAATGCGAAAAATAATTAATAAAATGAGTTCGAAAAATAATAAATCATATCGTTATACTTCCGATTTTTATCGTGACCTAAATATGTTATATTTACCTATAGGTAAATTTTTTATAAAACCTATAAGTTATTATTTCTCTAAATAGGTAAAGCCAGTGTTGCCAGTCTAGTACATTTGTACTAGATCTAGTACATTCTCTGAGAATCTGGTACTCTAGTACACTCGACACAATATCTAGTACTTTTATCAGCGTATGTTTCCATTTGAAGTGTAAGATATATTGGTCAAAAATTGCAAGAGCTATTAAAATAGTTGTTAAAAATTACTTCAGAGATAAAATAGTAGACATTTCTCGAGAGGTAAAACATTGTTTAAAAATTGTACGAGAGATCAAATATTGTTCAAAAATGGCTTGAGAGGTAAAAAAGGGTGTTAAAAATTGATCAAAGTATAAAATAAGTAGTATTGGAAATTGCTTGAGAGATAAAATATTGTTCAAAAATTGCTCTAGAGATAAAAATACTGTTAGAAATTTAATGAGATAAAAATATTTAATAATTTTTCAGAGATTAAATAGTATAATAAATTGTTAAAATGTGTTCAAAAATTGCTCGAGGTAAAACAGTATTACAAAATGTTAAACCCTTGTTCAAAAATTGCTCGAGGGATAAAATACTATTGAAAAATTGGTTGAGATATAAAATATTGTTCAAAATTGACTCAAGAGATATCTACTATTGGAAATTTCTCGAGAGATAAAACATTGTTTAAAAATTCCTCGAACGATAAAATACTATTAAAAAATGCTCGAGAGATAAAATATTGTACAAACATTGCTCGAGATATAAAACATTGTCAAAAATTTATCGAGAGTTAAAATATTTTTATAAATTTGTCGAGAGTTAAAATATTGTGCAGTTTGCTAAAGAGATAAAAAAAGTTGTTAAAAATTGCTCGAGAGATAGAATAATGTTAGAAATTTATCGAAAGATAAAATATTGTTTAAATATAGCTCAAGAGATAAAAAAAAGTTTAAAAATTGTTCGAGAGATAAAATATATAGTATCATAAGTTATTAAAATCTTATTCAAAAATTACTCGAGAATTAAAAAATAATGTTAAACATTTCTCGAGAGATAAAACATTGTTTAAAAATTGTTAGAAAGATAAAAAATGTTAATAAAAATTGCTCGAAAGATAAAATAGTGTTAGAAATTATTAAAATTTTGCTCAAAAATAGCACGAGCGATCAAATATGGTTCAAAAATAGCTTGAAAGGTAAAAAAAGGCTGTTTAAAATTGCTCGAGTGATTAAATAGTGGTAAAAAAAATATTGTACAAACATTGCTAGAGAGATAAAAGAAGTTGTTAAAAATTGCTCGAGAGATAGAATACTGTTGGAAATTTATCGAGAGATAAAATATTTTTTTTAAAATAGCTCAAGAGATAAAAAAATGTTTTTTAAAAACTGAGAGATAAAAATAATATCAAAAAGTATTAAAATCTTTTTAAAAAATTGCACGATAGATCAAATATAGATCAAAAATAGCTTGAAAGATAAAAAAAACTGTTAAAAATTGCTCGAATGATTAAATAGTGTTAAACATTTTACAAAATATTTTGTGCAAACATTGCTCGAGGGATAAAAAAAAGTTGTTAAAAATTGCTCGAGAGATAGAATACTGTTAGAAATTTATCGAGAGATAAAATATTGTTTCAAAATAACTCAAGAGTTAAAAAAAGATTCAAAAACTGCTCGAGATATAAAATAGTGTCAGAAATTTGTCGAGAGATAAAATATTGTTTAAAATTGTTGTGTTCGTTTTCTCTATAAACCTTTTTTTGGTCTTTAATGACCATACTTCATAATTAGAAAAATCTGGTAATTTTATAGAATCTAGTACATTTTTATGAAATCTGGTACATTACAAAAATATATTCTGGCAACACTGGGTAAAGCTAACTAATACGTCGTGAAATTGAAGTTAATTTAACTTAGTAAAAAGGTATTTGTAAAATATGTAGATTTCCTTAGTCATAATAACTTTTAGGTCGAATTCGCACAATACGCCATATTTTCTTAACGTAATTGAAGTACGATTCCAAATTTTAAATTTTTAAAATGACCATAACTAAAACATACGAATGAAAATACCGAAAAACGAAACATTATTGATTTTCTAAAGTGATGCACAACAAACGTAACATAGTTTTAGCTCATAATATTATTATTATTTTTTTACACGATCATATTTTTTTCTTATATTTTTTTAATTAGAGTATTTTGGAAGGGCATTGTTATTTTTCTAAGTAGAACTGTTAACATGCACGACAAAATTTTCTTCGCATTAATTTCAACAAGCGTGAACTGTATATTCACCGCAATTACATTACATATATTTTTGTCACCGACATTTATTTATTTTCAATCTTTCATGTCAATTAGGTATATGTTTTAGTTGTGTTGGTTACTTCTTACAATATTTCTACTTATATATAGATAAAAATACCAAATAAGTATAAAATTTCTTTTCGTACACTTGGAGGCATACGTCATCTGCAAATATTTTGGTAGTTTCTACCTAAACTTAGTTAAATCAACGTCGAATTAACGTTATACTGACGTCAAATTTCCCTAGAGAGGTATTACTAACCAAACGTACTGGGCTACTACAATGTGGATTTAGATGTAATTCTACCTATTTTGGTAAATAAAACCAAATTTCTACGTCGTCTTATTCTCCACTTATGTCGAATCCACGTCGAGCCAACGTAAATTTTACTTAATTATGGTTAAATCTAATTTTGCGACCAAATTTATTATATATAATTTAGGTAGTATCGACGTCAAATTACACCAAAATGTTTGCTGGGTAAAGCCTTGGTTTCTTTGAACACTCCGTCGCGGTGAGCGAACAGTCCGTCGACCGCTGAGGACAGCAATTTTCGCCCGAGGTGGTTTGTTAAAAAATATAGAAAATGATACTTTCTCTAGGTCTGTACGTGCTGTTTAAGTATTATGAATGTAAACGAAAGGTACTAAAATGGATGCAAATAAATTGTTTGCGTTGTTATTATTGTTGGAAGAGGAAGAACAAGAGGAACTGGCAATTGCAACCGTCAAAGTTTCCAATAAGCCAGTGGATGAGTTGTTTTTGTGTCGCGATATAGAAGGTGCCTTTAATATCATTGTGTTAAGCGGAGGTTTTTTGGAAATGAAACCAAATTTAGGGAGTATTTTAGACTTTCTACAGATCTTTTTGAATTCGTGTTGAGTTTTATAAAGGACATAATTTCAAAGAAATCTAAAAATAAAGTCATGATGTCATTTGTATGTGTGAATTTGTCACCCATTGTTTTAAAATTAATAACAATATAGTCTCCGCACACGCCGACGATTCCGCTGATATCAAACTCAACAGATATCAACCGACTCTTCGCGACAAATCAGCGGCATGACGCCGTCCTGCTCAGCTAAGCGGATTCAAGAAAACCATTCCCATTTAAATACTCTGGTTGGATAAAATCGTCAAAACGCGACGGTTGACGGACTGTCCGCTCACCGCGACGAAGTGTTCAAAGAAACCAAGGCTTAATGAATAATACTTCGATATGCATGATATTAAATATATTTTTGTATTGTATAGAATCTGACAGGGGGCGTGCACAATGGTAAACACTATACGGACGTAACAAACGCTTCTAGAACGTTTCTCATGAACATAGAACTTTTGAATTGGGACCCGTATCTATTGCGATACTTTAATATACCAGAAAGTATATTACCCGAAATAAAAAGCAGTTCCGAAATTTACGGAAAAGTCGGAGATGATTGGCCGCTGAAGGGGGTTACCATCTCGGGGGTAAGACAATTAACTTGTAATATTTCTTTTTTTTTTCGTTTAATTGGAAGTTGTAATTAACTATAATGATAATGTGTGTTTATTATTTTTATTTAAAAAAAAAATTACCGGGGCCATTATAGTTTCTTGAAGTTAGTTTAAAATAGTAATTAAATTCACTTTTATTGTGTAAATATGTATTTTTTGTTAAGATTTTGGGCAACCAACAATCATCTTTGCTCGGTCAAAGATGTCTAAAGGAGGGTCAAGCGAAAAACACTTACAGAAGTGGTTGTTTTCTTCTATACAATACGGGAAATCAAGTAAGTATCAATATTTGCTGAAACGATTATTAAAATTTGAATATTTTTATGTGTAGTTTCAAGATAACTATTTAAATTTGTATGGTCGAATGATTTCTATAAAAACACGTTGTAAAGTATATTAATATGATTTTCTTAGTTTCTATTTTTTAAATCTCAAAAGAAATGTATTTCGTATATTTCAATAATAATAATAATAATAATAATAATAATAATAATAATAATAATAATAATAATAATAATAATAATGATGATGACAATGTCTCTTGAAATTTTAAAGACTGTTGAAAAAAAATCTATATTATTTTAAACCTAACTTTACAGCAAATTAAATATTATTTTGAAGGGTATTATTTTGAAGGGTCATGTGTTTCATTATTTTCTTGTGTTAGTTGTAGGGGTTGTAATTGAAAGGAAAACTGTAAATATATTTAATTTGAAGAAAATTCGTAGGCAAATCAATAATTCCAGAGAAATTCATTTTTCGAGTATTTTTAAAAAACTGTTTCTTAAGATGTCTTTACAAACCCTAGGCGTACCTCATGAACGTTTTTCAACATTAAAATTATTACCTGGAAGTATATTTTTCCCGAAAGTTACGCCATATATGACACATTTGTATGGTGAACTAACTAGATCATAAATTCGAAGTCTATACCGGGTGTTCTAAATTAAAGCGTTACAGCTATATACCGCTTTTTATAAAAAAAAAACGTTTCAGACGAAAGTATTATAGTTTTGTAGGGAAAAACTTTTGGCTAAAATCGTTTTTTATAGCTAACCATAATAACTTTTTTTCGCGCAGCAACATTTTCAAGTAGCTGTTACTCAAAAAGTAAAAGTCCAATAAAAAAAATATTTCCCGCAAAAGTTTCTTATTTTTTATGTACTTTAAGAATATGTAAGAAAAAAATGGGATTCCCATTTAAAAAAACAAAGTTCACCTCGATGGCCATATTATGGCCAGCTATAAAAAAATGAATTTAGCTAAAATGTTTCCCCCAAAAACCTATAAAACTTTTGTCTGAAACTTTTCTTTCTAAAATGCATATTTTCGGCGGTATTTAACTGTAACACTTTAATTTGAACACCCGGTATAGATTCATGTCATTAAATTGGTTTCTCATTACAAAAATACTGTTTTCAGAGAGTACTATCGACTCATGGTCTAGTCACAACTGTAGCTTACAAATTAGGCGATGAACCTGCTGTGTATGCTCTAGAAGGTAAGTAAATGTAAGTAATACAATGTGATAATATTCA
Source organism: Psylliodes chrysocephalus (assembly GCA_927349885.1). NCBI lineage: Eukaryota > Metazoa > Arthropoda > Insecta > Coleoptera > Chrysomelidae > Psylliodes > Psylliodes chrysocephalus. The sequence goes on along the minus strand of OV651823.1, from coordinate 3,046,765 downwards.
TTTACATTTTTCTTTAACAATACTTGATTTTTCCTGTGAAAATAATCTATTAACTCTTTTTTAAATAAATTTAATTTATCTCAACATTTGACGAGTTTGACGGATATATGTTTGAGGTATTTGACAAGTATGATGGTTGAAAAACGTTTTGAGATTTGACTGACGTATTTGACAGACATACTTTTTTTTTTTTTTTCATAAGAAAGCAAACATTTCTGGTTGTGCTCTTACGCTAACTTCATGTCTGTCTTCATCATGGGTTCTTATCATTTGATGTGTTTGACAGAAAGCTTTTTTCAATCTACTTTAAAATTACATTCCTTGCATTCATATTTGTTTTTTTTTTTTATTATTATTATTATTATTTATAGGTAGCGTAGCAGTGGCAGGAACTGCTGTAAAATGGCTAAGGGATAACATGGGTTTTCTTAAAGACGTCAGCAAGGACACCGAATCGCTCGCCAAAGAAGTCTTCAACACCGGTGATGTTTATTTCGTACCCGCTTTCAAGGGACTCTACGCTCCATACTGGAGGAAAGACGCTAGAGGGTGTGTAAGTTTAAATACGATCAAAAGCTTATAAAGAATTGTCAATTGCTATCCTAGTCATGTCAATTGCATTTAAATCAAAGTTATTTATGTTTCAATGATTATTGAATTAATTTTTTATTTATTTTAGGATCATTTGTGGTTTGACCGCCTTCTCGACGAAACAACACATCATTAGAGCTGCTCTGGAAGCGGTTTGTTTTCAAACTCGCGACATCTTGGAAGCCATGAACAAAGATTGCGGGATACCGCTATCGAAGCTTCGCGTTGATGGAAAAATGTCGGAAAACGACTTATTAATGCAATTGCAAGTAAGTCAAATCTCTTTGTATTAATTATTTGACATCAGAAGTTTAAAAAACGTCAATATACTGGTGACAAAAGACGTTTATGTCATTAATTTTATTTTTTAGGCTGATATCAGTGGAATACCTGTGATAAGAGCCGAATCGGAAGATATTACTGCTCTGGGTGCCGCTATGGCCGCTGGAGCGGCCAAGGGCATCGAAATTTGGGATATACGTTCCGGAGAAGCGGAATTGGTACCAATTCATACATTCCTTCCCACATCAACGACTAACGGTAAAAAATATAGTTCAAAACGAACAAATTGAGGTTATAATTCGGTTTTATTTTACAGAAAGAGACGCTAGGTATAAAAAATGGAAAATGGCCGTGCAAAGGTCCTTAGGTTGGGCTGTTCCCAAGAAATCTAACGTTATGACAGGTAAAATAATTTGACAATTTTGATGTTTTATGTCAGCTGTCAAATCAAATAAATGACGTAATATGATTGCTAAAATTGATTTTTTGTTTTTAGAGGAACGATATCGAATGCTTTCCAGTCTTCCAGGGTGCCTGTACTTAATCATAAGTTTCGGAATGCTTGCTTTATCCGAATTTCTGCAAGAATTAGAAGGTAGTTGATACGGTTATTTATTTTATATAATTAGTACGACCACAAAACTGTTCATAGCGGCCATTTTTAATTAAAGGGTTTTGAATGTGAAATATATTCTGGTTTATAAATGAACAATTTGGGTTATTTTCAGTCTTGTATTAAAAAATACGATTTAACTGCCTTATGTTGATGACATAAATTGTTTAGTGATGGCTGCCCTGTTATTTATTTTAAACCAAATTATGTACTTACCTAATTTTTTGTTGATTTTTTTCTGTTGACTTGTTTATTTTGGTTTTGTTATTTGAGAACTTTATTAAAAAATAAAACTAAATATGGTTTTTATTTAAAATATGTCGAAAAATGTAACCAATCACCAAAGAGTAGAAATAGCAAGAGAGGACAGTCAGAGGGAGAAATTAAAATTGGGAGAGATAGAGCTACACTCCAATGGATTCCATAGGTGGCGACTGATTATTTTAGTATCTTGTTACGGTTACGCTTTACCTGTCGACTAGTATTAATTGATTCAGCCTCTATAATTTTATTTGTTTGCTGTCAGACTTATTTTTATTAATAAAATTAAACATTTTTACGTTTTATAACTTAGAATGTAATACATTTATAAAAATTTCGTACGTCCATTTTATATCAAACCACATCCATATTTCTTTAATCATTTTGGGAGCTTTTCCAATATATCAAAAACAGTTTTCATATTATATCGGGTCAGTGGTATAGCAGTCTAACGCGCTTATATTCATTTATAGGCAAGTTTATGGTCCAAGACTGCCGGGCTTCGAATCCCAGACCATGTGGATTTTTAATTTAATTACATGGTTTAGGATTTGTTGTGTGCCGTATTAATAGAAATTCAATTTCTGTTGATATGATATGCAGATTATAAAATCACCATGCATTACCGTCTCGATGATGGCGGTTGAGGTTTTCCTCACCTGTAAGTCAAATGGCACCATCAATCATCTTTAAGTCGCCCCGGAGCGCCACGGCAAATAATAATAATAGCCGTCCCTTTCCCCGGACAAGCTCAGCTTTTGGGGTTAAAATTCACTCGTAAGGGGATGAATTAGGGAGAGTATTATTATTATTATTATATATATATATATATGGATTACATTGGCAACATCATGCACACTCCCGTTTAAATGTGCCAGGCCAGAACTTTATTTTTACGACATGAAATCATGAATGCTAGTATCTCATTTTTCCAGATTGGAAATGTAGGTAGCGCAAGAAAGGTAAAGACGTCAGCTATTTAAAAAGAAGAATCCATCATGTGAAATTGACAGTTTTGACATCAACTGTCACTTTCTAAATTTGTACATGCCTAATTCGTAGGTTAATATATTAAATTGTAAATTAAAAATGAACACGAAAACCAAATTAATAGAAAAAAACGGTTCGTCAAATCCTCCCCCAACGTCAGTTTGGACTAGAACTTTTACCTCTAATTCAGAATGGCCAGATAAGGTTAGTATGAATGAATGTAATCTAGGTTGTAGATAGATTATTTTTGGAATTGTAATTTTTCAGGAAGAATTTTTAGATGTTATATATTGGGCTCGACAGGCTTTGGGTATTGTACTCGGAATATTTTGGGGATTAATACCGCTAAAAGGTCTCATAGGACTGGTTTTGTAAGTTAAATTATTCATCAGTATCTGTGAAATGATCAATCAATGTTTAATTTTAGGTTTGCTGTAATTAATGCTGGTGTTATTTATTTTTACTTTGGTAGTTTTCAAAATGTAGACGAGGATGAATATGGAGGAGCCTGGGAATTAACTAAAGAAGGTTTCATGACTTCCTTTGCAGGGTTTTTGGTAAGAGTTTGCAATTTTTATTAGGACTAGTAATAAATATTTTTTTTAGGTTACATGGATTATAATTTATTCTGGTTTGTATTACGAAGTGGATAAGTTCTCGTAAAAGAAGATACTTTTTAATATACCCTTTCATTCCGCATATATCTAATAAAACATATTTGAATTTTGTTTGTGTAAAAATTGTGAATTTCTGCATTTCAGTCACCTTCATAGTCTAATATAAGTAATTTTATATTTATAGTAGTTAAAAAATGTCAAAATAAAATACTTAGGTTTTTACCTGTTAAATTTGTACAAAAAAAAATGATATTAAAATTATTTATATAAATTAAATAATGGTTTCAGATGTTTTATATATTTAAATAGATAGCTGCAACTCTTATTGTTTTTATTATAAATTAGAATTTTTAAACTTAACACTTGGCATTTTATTTATTTAAGCACTTGATTAGGCTATTGAACTGAAAAATAGTTCAGATACACAAAATATGTAGATATTTGTGTTAGCAGTTCTTAAATGGATAAAAGGCCATTAAGCCAAGAAAAGAAGAATAAGGGTCTATTTATACTCCCTTAGTATTTGTATTAGTATTATGATTAAGCATTAAATTTGTTAAATCATTCAAAAAAGGTATTTAGGGTCTATTTATACTCCCTTAGTATTAGTATTTGTATTAGTATTATGATTAAGCATTAAATTTGTTAAATCATTCAAAAAAGGTATTTATACTCGTTTTATAATTAGTATTAGTACTTCTTTTTTAAACCTAATACCTAATAAGATATAATTCTGCAGTCAACAAAATATATGGTTACTGAAGAAATATGTAAGAGGCCAGAGTTGCGTTCTTTTAAGATATTTGAGTTTTAAATGTGTTTTTATTAATATTTTTACTAGTTAATTTTATTTAAAAATATTATTATTCAAAAATAGGTTTAATTAAGGACATTTTAACGGATTTCAGTCTCAAATTTATAACAGATAAAAAGAAGCAGAAATTTGATACAAATCAGACAGAAAAGAGGCCTTTGCTTCCTCGTGGTGACATGTCATTTGTCAACTTTATAATCGGTAAACACTGCTGATACACAAAAATTGTATACATAGCATGATTTGTACCGGAATATTATTGTTTTCGAGCTTGTTGGAACAAACATATAAACAACATAATCATATGTGTATTGTCAATTATCCTTATCCGTTGTCTATTAAAAACAAAGGCCAAATAGGCCATTGATTCATTTTATAGAAAAGAAGAAATTTAATATTTAATTTAAAAGTTGAATCTGTCAATTATTAAGCATAAATATTAATGCTAATACTAATCATAAATCGAGTATAAATGTCCCCATTACATTGTGAAGGTTCAACTTAATGCTTAATCATAATACTAATGCAAATACTAATAATAAGGGAGTATAAATAGACCCTTATACTCGTTTTATAATTAGTATTAGTAATTCTTTTTTAAACCTAATACCTAATAAGATATAATTCTGCAGTCAACAAAATATATGGTTACTGAAGAAATATGTAAGAGGCCAGAGTTGCGTTCTTTTAAGATATTTGAGTTTTAAATGTGTTTTTATTAATATTTTTACTAGTTAATTTTATTTAAAAATATTATTATTCAAAAATAGGTTTAATTAAGGACATTTTAACGGATTTCAGTCTCAAATTTATAACAGATAAAAAGAAGCAGAAATTTGATACAAATCAGACAGAAAAGAGGCCTTTGCTTCCTCGTGGTGACATGTCATTTGTCAACTTTATAATCGGTAAACACTGCTGATACACAAAAATTGTATACATAGCATGATTTGTACCGAAATATTATTGTTTTCGAGCTTGTTGGAACAAACATATAAACAACATAATCATATGTGTATTGTCAATTATCCTTATCCGTTGTCTATTAAAAACAAAGGCCAAATAGGCCATTGATTCATTTTATAGAAAAGAAGAAATTTAATATTTAATTTAAAAGTTGAATCTGTCAATTATTAAGCATAAATATTAATGCTAATACTAATCATAAATCGAGTATAAATGTCCCCATTACATTGTGAAGGTTCAACTTAATGCTTAATCATAATACTAATGCAAATACTAATAATAAGGGAGTATAAATAGACCCTAAATCGATTTCAAGTTATGCAATCAAATATATGGACAGGGTTGCCAGTTTTATAAAAGAAAATAAGAGACCGATTTAAATAATGAAAATCTTTATTTAAAGTATAAAAAAGATTACACAAATGGAAGCATTTTACACTAATAGTGTATCAAATGAATACATAGATAATATAATACAGACAAAGACTGTAACAATTCTCTTTTTTAAATTAGAAAATATCCAAAATAAACTAAACAAAAATCTTCTGTTATAGCATACAGATCGACGAACTATTTATCTTAACGATAATAATAAGTTCGACCTGTATCATATTGCGTTTTTATGATACATTCACCATAGAAAGGAATGAAGTTATACATATACGAAAAATATCACAAAATAAAATCAATTAAATAAAATGCCTAAGAAGACGTCTTTTTTTCGTTCTATATATTTTTAATTCTAAAATGTTCATCATGGATATTTTAAGTTTTTAAAATATCACTAATGCAAACAAATAAAAATATTTTCGACAAGTTTCCTAGACCATACGTAAAAAAAATCAGATTAAGACTTTTTTGTGATGTTAAATTACCGAATTTTTAATGGATGACTTGACGAAAATATTTCCAAACACACCGAATTTGGCAAATTAGGCATAAATCACATACTTGATACCAGGTATTCCAGATTTGTTATACATCCGATAAATCAATAATTAATTTGTCTTGGGCAGAACGTTTAACTGTCACAGGAAAATTGTTTTTGATCGTTTTAATTAATTCTAGTTTATCATTTAACTGTCTTTTAAAAAATAATTAAACTGTTGCATGAAGATAAACTCACTGTCTAACTGCCCAATTTAAACATTTCACAATCTGCTATAAACAATATTTGTTCACCTATTTTTACAATTAAAGTTGAGGCGGTTTCTTATAGATAGAAGTTAAAGATATACACGTAAAAATAATGCCCATTTTTTTATTTTTCTAAGCAGCATAATTCAAATATGGGATGTATAAAAAACAGGGTAACCCAGTATTTTTAAGAAAACGAAAAGATAAAAATTTTGCTCTTAAAAATGAAATAAAAATCTGAATTAAAAACAAAATAATACTGTTAACAAATAAAAAAAAAATTAAAAAATGTTAGTCTAATATTAAATTTGTTCGGATAATACCAAAGTTGCCTTAATTATTTTTTACGTATTTTTTATGTAAAAATTGAAATTATAGAAAAATTTGTAAATATCAGTCGGCTTGAAATAAGACAAAAACATAATTCGTCTTTTATAACAACTATTCTTCTTGAAATGGTAACCAAGCTTAAAATTTTCGTTCAACATTCAGAAAAAAAAACAAATGAGCAAAATTCGGATCAAAATTTTCTTCTAAAACTACCAGAATTTTTTTAATTTTCGAATTATTTTCAAGATGTCGAACGAAAACGTTAAACCAATTAGAAAAGGAAGCACACTAAAAAAATTATTCCAATCTTCGATAATACGATTTTAAATCTAAACTCTCCATCCTATTTCACATTGTATCATCAAACGTCAGTTTTAGAACTAGTTACAGGGTGAAGCCAAATATAAATTACTGTCTTATATCAAAAAAAAGATAGTTATTAGGAAAGCAATAATTTATTTCTTAAAGTAGTTTATGGTTTTTTTTTGTAGAGAAAACAATTTGTTGCACGTCAGGTGCCAACACAACAAAAGGATAGAGAGTTAGGATTAGTCCGAGTACATAATTTTACAATATTAAACAGTTTCATAGTAAAATACAAGACATTTCTAAAAAATAACTTTTTTGTCACTATAAAAGTGTGTCTACGGATAAGGTCCCCTCCAAGAAGAAAATTCTTTAATTTTATATAAAAAAAAAAAAAAAAAAAAATGAAATTATCGATAAATAAGCCTAATTGTTCTGAAAACCATATAAAAATTTAATTGTTTGACTTATTTTTTCCACTATAATCGACCTTATATGTAGACACACTGTATGATTAAAATATTACGGCAGTCGAAATATCATTACGAATATCAATTGAACATTCAAATACTAATCGATCGCAGAATTAGAATTAGGGAGTTCCCGTATCTCTTCGATCATCGATTCAATTCACTTGTTTTCTTATTCTTCGAAAATATATGCCTACTTTAAAAGCCAAGGTAACAAAAATACAACAAGAAAGTTTACCGACTCTCTAAAAGATTATTTTTTTCAACTCTTCGTTCACATATTCTTTTTTTTTGTATGGATTAATCCTAAAAAATTCTGAAAACTATCTACCTATGTGTGCATCCTCCGCTTCTCTACAGTTATAATTGTTATCCCGCCTGGATCCTACCACGTTCACGGGCGCCATCTTGTTAGACGTTGTTTTCTCCTACAAGATACAAAAGTATAGTTTCTGAATACCGATACAAACGATGTAATTTTCGAAGTACTCTAGTTAGTAAATTCTATATTTTATTTATTTATTTACAGGTCTGATACCATTAAAACATAATACATATCAGTCATTAAATAATAATAAATTAATTTAAAATATATACCTGTTTACTAAATGTTTATGGAAAAATATTCAATTATTACTATAATGAAGGAATCTCACATAAAACTGTTAATTTTAAACTGTTAATGTTAAAGTACAAACGTTAGACATTTTGTTAAAAGTGTAAAATGGAACATTATGATAATGCGAGCAAGCAAAAGCAAAAACAAATCAAAAATAAAAACAAGTAGATACCTTATAGCGTGCTAGAAAGTTGAAATCGCCACGATCTGGAAAATAGTTCTGCAAAATACCTTGTAAAAAAAATTAAAATAAAATTAAAAATGCGTAGAAAAGGTAAAACATCAAATAAAAATTTTAAAAGCTTAATAACGATAAACAATCAGCTTTTCATAAAAAAAGTACCATTCAAAATAATATCAAAAAAAGCAATGTGATTTTTTTCATATGGATCAATAAATAATAATAATTATCATCACGAATACTTAAAAATTAACCTTCACCATGCAAGCTGAAGCTGCGCCATGAAGTGAAACACGAACATTTTATTTACAAAACATACAGGGCGATTACTACTTACCGGTCCGCTTTAATTTCATCTCCTTAGTCAATCGTCGATCTATCGACGATGATTCCGAGCTGTCCAGTGCCTCGGCGGAATCGGGCGTGTTACCCGTCGAATTATTGGGCGACGAACCGTCGCTCAACAGCCCCAAATCGCCCGACTTACCCTCCGAATTGACCATGGACCACGGTCGTGGCTTCGGAGCTATGGTCGGACAACTCTTCAGTTGTTTCAGCTGCGATTTGACGCCCTCTGATTCGTCTGAAACATCGTTAAACAAATAACATTACAAAGAAGGTAAAACCGCCTGCTGGTCAGCCAAATTTGATTGCGTTTACTTTTATTTAAATTACACTATTGTCAATGAAAAAACTTACCTTTAGAAATGTCAGAAGACACTCCCTTGGACAGCGTACTGCCCGGAGACTGATCGAAACTGCACTCGGTCGCTATACTTCCGTCGCTGCTGTCTCTCGAAACGATGCTGTCACCTGTCAATCTCCTCGTCAACGGCGACGCGGAATCGTTGGCTTTTCTCAAGGAAGACGGTGAAAACTTTTCCAGATTATCCGACGAACGAGATCTAGGCGTCGGCGTCATTAAACCTAAGAAAAAAATCAACTTTCAAAACCATTACAGCGGTTTGGTTTCTTAAATGGAAGGTTGCCTAAATAATGAGGTGATTTCTACAAAGGAGTGTACTAAAATAGGCCTACCTCTTAATAATGGCGAATTTCGACTTAGTTTAGGCGTTTTACGATCCTCACTCAAGGTCGGCGATGAAAAATCATGATTCGGGCTACCGGCAGTGTGAAATGAATGGCAGTCATCGGACGTAGGGGTTACCGAACCTGGACGGAAGAAAGAATCCAAGCCTTCGACTAAGTCTTGCGACACAGAGTCCATGGTATCGGGCGGATTGACCACCGGCCTTGTAGGCGCCCTAGTTTTTGCTCTTCTCGGTCGACCTAAAACCAAATCATTCCATTTGAACCTTCCAAATTACGCAAGAAATGATTATGAACTTACCTTTGTTAAGAAAAATACCTTTGACTAGGTGCTGTAATTGGTGGCTGGTATTTGGTAATTCGGTTACAGAATCCTCTTCTTCCGAATTACCGGGTAGAGATGGTAACAGGCTGGGTATATCGTCCGCCGATATACCTTCGACGCTGTCCACCACGGATTTAGGCCGTAATTTTCGTCCGTGTAGGCTTTTGCGTTTTATTGATAAGTGAGGTGTCGCCTAAAATTCAAAATAGACCGTTACAATAGCGTTTTATCACGTCAAATCAAATTAACATATCATTTATCATCAAAATCTTAGTGACAAGTGAGAATATTGACATAACGAATTCAAGAGCTATTTATCATAGATATTCAAATGACAAGTAATATTGGAGATGCGAAACTACCACAACACAGTAAATAATTGGAAAATCACACAAACGCAAGACTCTTGTACTTACTAAATTCAAATACTCCAATTTCTATGCATGTGTAAAAAAGAGAAAATGTCAATTTAAGCATATTTCTTAAAAAAATAACCAATTTATAATCCAAAGACTTACCAAAGGAGATAAATCCGACTGATGGCTGCTATCCGTTATGGAAATATCACTAGCGCCATGTCTGGAACTGTCTGAACTACTTAACCTAGATCTCCTTGGAGGAGAGTCAATTCTTATTGCACTAGCATCGCCAACTAATATCTTGTAGCTTCGCATCAACGCCTCGTATACCTCATCTGTGACTTGTTCAGACAACTGATTCGCTACCATTATATTTAATTCCCTGTCGAACATAAATCAGATCTATACAAAAAGTATAGTAACCACTAAATTTATTTTTCTCTAGCAACGTTTACAACCGTGAGTTACTGGCAACGTTGCAATCGTTTCGAACTAATCGATTATTCCTACATCCAACCAACTGTCATCGAATCGAATGTGAGGTTAAGTTGGCTAAACTTAAAACGTGATTTCAAAAACAAATTTAAAAATGACTCAAATTCCGCCGAATATTAAACGAGAAGCGCCTAATATACTAGTAACGGGTACCCCGGGAGTGGGCAAATCAACGTTATGTACAAAATTGGCCGAACTAACAGGTTTACAATGGTTAGAAATCTCGAAAATAGCCAAAGATTACAACTGCTTGGAAGAATATGACGAGCAGTATCAGTGTCCGGTTTTGGACGAAGATAAACTTTTGGACGGTTTAGAGGAAGTCATGTGCAAAGGGGGAAATATCGTGGATTACCACAGCAATGAGTTTTTTCCTGAAAGATGGTTCGATGTAGTCTTTGTACTCAGAGCTGATAACACCACCCTTTACGACAGATTAACGACCAGGGGATACACGGGGAAGAAATTAGAAGATAATATACAATGTGAGATATTCCAAACAATTTTAGAAGAAGCTAAATCATCATATAAAGAAAATATTGTGCATGAGTTGTACAGTAGGACACCTGAAGAATTGCAAGACAATATTAACAGGATATGTACGTGGTTGCAGTTGTGGTTTCAGGACAATCAAAGTTAATAATAATTATTGTTATACATTAAGTTTTTTTATAATAAAGTTGACTGTATTTGTTACCTAGTTCTATTCATGATGTCCACGCCTGCTTGCTGTTTAACACAAGTGGTGACAAAATCGAAAGGAATTTGTTTTTTTCTTTTGCATTCCCGTTTGATTTCTTGAATGGTATCTTCATCATGCAAAACATATGGACACTGTTCTTTGCAACACTTCAACATTTTGTCAGTAGTTGCCTACAAATTGATTTAAGCCTTATATTTTTATTTTTGCTGCAAGCACCAGAACTAAAAATTGCATCTGAGGGTAAACTCTGCATTAGTATAATGTAAGTGAACCAAACAAAAAGAAACCCAATCTGTCATTGATTTTGATATAAAAGTTTTGAGTTTTTTTTAACAAATTGTTTGAAAGCAGTAAAAAGGGCTTTACAGGTAGCTTACTAAATTATATTTAATGTATGTATGCGCTGGTTCAGTGTGATGTCATTTTGGTTCTACTGACATTTAGTTCTAACCAAACTTTTAACAAAAACATCAATAAATTTGACATACGTTTTTACTGTTTTTATTTTATATCAAAATATTGTTTACAGGTCATAAGAAATAGTTTAAAGGTATGTAATTGGTAACTAAACGATTGTATATTTGATACATGCTATCTACTTACTTTAGGAATATATTTATAAAAGTAAAAAAACGATATAATTTAGGTAAACAAAACGCACTCAAAAAATCTACTGTCACTTTAATTGTCAGTGGAACCATAATTTCATCATCACTGAACTAGCGCATTGCAATGGTATGTTTTTAGATGAAAATAATAGAAATAAAATTTAAATTGATTTTTCTTTTACATAACTGATTACTCATTGATTTATTTGACTAAAATGATATCTACTTACTTCAGGAATACGTTTTAAGACGTTAAATTACTTAAAATGAAATAACTATTAAAACTATACAGGATGTTCCAATATTTTCATATGGTGTTTTACCAACCATTTAAGATGGGTTTTTGATAAAGATCGCAATTTGGCACTTCTGTCGTAATATTTAGTTCTCAAATTAACGAAAAAACTATATAGACATGTTAATAAAATATGAATTTGCTTTGAAATCTATTCACGTCAAGAGAATACAGTTTGATGTCAAATTATTTATTGGAAATGGAGATAAATATGTTGGCTCATACAAAGAGTCAGTAATTTATGATTTTGCATTTTAAAGCAAATAGAATTTAGAATTCAAAAAGTTCTGGCGCCTGTGGTAATATTTTTTGCGATAATCTTACTTGGACGTAATCGCAAATGCTGGCGTGAATATCGCTGGCGGCTTGCTGCAGTTTTTCCTCGACGGGATTAGGATGTTTATCATCTCTATGCTGGGCGACCTCTTGCAGCCTGACCAGCAACTGCCTGGCATTCTCCGCATCTTGTATGACACCTGTGGCGTGGTTTATGTCATTATTAGAGGCTATGGATTCGGATGCTAGATTCTTGATGGCCTCTTGGGTCTGTAGGACTAGTCTGTCGAGGGCCTGAACATTAAAAATTTAAATTATGTAAAAAAATATCGTTTTTCAATTATTTTTACCTGTTGTTTGGAGGTCAATAAAAATCCTGGTTGTACCGGGAACGTTTTGAGACTTTGCTGATTTTGAGACACGTTTCTATTGAGCAAATCTTGGATCTTCCTCATAATGAATTCCGTTCTTTCTGCATTAGCTTTCATACAAGGTGTGATGTCAAATATAGGGAAAGGCATGTACTGAACGGTAGTATTGCTTTCCAAGGCATAAGCTATGTCATGGTAGCCCTAAATATAATCAAAAATACCATTTAAATATATTGAATACATATTAGCCGCAATATTAATGTTTTACAAGTATTAGTACCTGTAAAGTCACGTTATTTCTATCAAAAACGATAGTCTTCAACTTATTATTGATCTGCAACGCTTTAGCCAACAATCTCGCTCCCGAATCTCCAATCAAATTCCCGCTAATGTCCAGCATTTCCAGACTTTTGTTATCTCCCAGAGCGTTCAAAAGATTAAAAAGATCCGATCTCAGCCTGCAATCGGGTATCATCAGGGATTGAAGCAGGCATTCATCGTCTTGGATTATTTGAACTACCGAATCCATGATTAGAGACATGTGTTTCTTCATCGTACGCGACATATTCAAGTGTTTTAGCGACTTATTTTTACTTATTGCTATCACAACATTGCACAAATCTGAATCCATATCTACAAAAAAAGAGATAGTAACCGTGAACAAGTGGCAATCGAAACTGATGGAATGATAGAAGTAAAATAAGTCATTTGATACGTTTAAACGATTATACTTACTGTTTTCAGATATATCAAGACTAGAAATACACCTAACACCATGCACACAGGACTCCAACACGTGTGCTCCTTGACTACCGAGTCCACAATTACTAATATCTAAAGTCATTTCTTTGGTAAACTCATTACATGCCAAACCTAATAATAAATTCCTAGAAGAAAAAAAAACAATGATAACTCTTCATCAAATAACAATTGACAAGTTTGACGTTTGTAACTTGACAATTGTCACGTCACATTTTATTACACAAATGTGTTTTTGGTCCATTACAAAGCGGTTTGTGGCTAAAAACTGTTACCCAATAAACTAGTAAAGCATTTCGAAAAGATTTACTTACTTCAGTGCCTCTTGTGGTAATTTACAGTGCGACATGTTGAGATGTTTGAGGTTAAGCGTAGTGCTAAAGAATTGCTTGAAGGATATGGGAGCCTCTTTGTTCTTTTTGCTACTGTAGGGGTTTTTGCAAACGTTTAAGTGAACTAGATTTGTCGTACAGCCCTTTACTAAAGCACCGAAAAGCTAAAAAGCATCCCAAGATTAATTCTAGTAACGCATATTTTGCGTTCGAGGAAACTTACGTTTTCTAGAATTATGTCAGTTGAAGAGATATCTATGTATTGAAGAGCGTTGGGTTGAGACAGGAAATTATGAAAATTCTAAAAACGATAAATAAGATAGTTTTTAATTGATTTGACAAACGACAGCTTAAATATCATTTATGTGTCATTTGTCAAATTATAATGACGTTTACTTACGCTAATGTCGTCTTTCAAGCTATTCCCGCTTAAATTGAGATACGTGAGCGTGGTTAAGGAGCTCGAATTGTTACAAAGAGCAGAAAACAAATTGTTGATACCCTTTGAGCTCAAACTGCAATGACATAGGTTCAAGTGGACTAGACCTTTGTTGAGCTTGGGAATGCAGTTTCCCAAATAACTAGCACCTAAAAACATGAAACAACCTTAAATAAGTCCATAATTTCAAAATAGTTATGACGTTTATTACATAACAGACGACAAACCAATCTTTACCTTTATCTTCTATGGGGTTATATGATATATCTATGGTATGTAGAGCAGTTCCGAGATTTAATTTCAGAACGCTGGATAATTTATTGACGAAATCAGCTTTTAAACCTAAGTTATCAAGATATAATTCTTCTAAATTTAACGATTTTCGAAGAACGTGTAATATCCTATCAATATTGTCATGGGATAGTTTGACTTGGTTGGCTCTTAACTTCGTGAACCACGTGTTGTATTCCAGAGCACTTATTATTGGAATAAGATCCCTAAAAGATATATTTTTGTCAATAATAAGTCTAATAATATTACAAAACAGTCAAGAGAACAAAAACTGGCAAACTCTGCTATTTTGGTTAATCAACAATAATTAAAAGATCAAATTAACTCCAAAAATACCCGCTTATATCGTTTCTATGAACAAAAAACAATTCACTCACTTTTGATCAAGATATTCAAAATCCTTAAGGCTAAGTTCCCTAGTATTTAGCGAAACGTAAATATTATCTATATCCCAGGCCACTTCTTCTCTATAAGTCATGCCGTGAAAGTCGCACATGCAAGCATATTGGTTAGAGAAGCCCCCGCAGGGCCCCACTTCGCGTCTACTGCTCGCTATGGCTTCCAAGTCTCTCAACTGTTGCAGCCTCGTGTTGGGAATCACTTCAATCTAAAAACAAACAAATTTAATACAATTATTCTTCTTTAAATGACAGTTTCATGTTAGAAATGCATTCAGAAGCGTGTGTAGTTGTCAAAAGTTATTTTATATATTTACTGTACCTTTCTGATAATATGCTGAAGAGGAACTGTAGGAAAAATATTCCTAATGGCGTTGTTCAGAGCTCCAATCATGTTGTCTACTTCCGTACTACATTTTGAATCTTCTCCTACTAGAAAGGAGTAGACTTTATCGTTCACTGTAAGGCTTAACTGATTGCCCCTTTTGCTCTCCAAGGCTTGGATTTCCAAGTAATGGAAGTGAGTGTCGATCTAAAAAAATATATGATTTATTTAGTTATTTATAGGTATATTCATCTAATAATTTTATTAATACTGATGATGAAATGATTGATGCTGAAACTATTGCAATGTAAATTTTGAGTAATATATGTGTTAAAGATGTAAAATAATTGTTTTGTGTATATTATATAAAAAAAATACTTCAAAATTGTGATTAGTGTAGATCTAGATGAAATATTTGAGAAAACTCACCTTTGTTGGCACTTTTGCCGTGAGTAAAAGTATCCGGCATGGTGAAAATACCTGAAAATTAAATTAAATATTATACCCCAAAGGTGAATATTTTTAAAACATTTGTGTTTTCTTCTCGTAATATGATGTAGATAATCTGAGTGGTTTGTATTTTTGTTCAGTTGTCTTATTTGACTTTTGTTGACGTTTTTAAATTAACTATAATCTGCTTCCACAAGTCTATCTAGGATTCATATTTAATATTTATAAGATTCAAAAAATATAATATACAGAGATGGATTAATTTTAAACTGACATATACATATATGAAGTTTCTGTCACTTGGTTTATTAGGAAATAATATTTTATGATGTTGCAAATATTTTTTTATCTTGGGCATCAGTTTTGGGGGTTAAAATGTAAGCTAGAAAACATAACTCTGATGCCATCATGCGGGGTATCAAATGAGAACTATTTGAAGTATGATTTCAAAAATTTATAATACGTTCATTTACATTAATTTTTTCAACATTTTTTTGAAAAACTGCTTAAAAATTGTTCTCACAACTCATCTCCAAAAGTAAAACAGAACAAATATGAACGTTGAGAAGGTGAAGACTGAATGAAAATTATCAAGATTGCATTAGTTTTAAAAGCTATTGCATAGCTTTTATCGCGGGATTTGAGCGCGAAATATTCCGTAACGAAAAAACCTAACACCCCCCACTGCGACCGGCACAGCGGTGCGGCGTTGAAAGCCGTGGATCGTCTAACGTCGTTTCAGTTCGGCAGATTTCGGCACGGTCTTTGTGTGCGTGCGACTAGACGTGTGCGTGTAGACTAGCTGCTAACTGCTCATAGACACAATTTCGGAAAAATTGAATTTGAAAATGAATAATGATCCACAAGAATCAACAACAAATTATGAGACCACCATTGACGCGGTATTTTCCAGATATTTAGAGGATATCAAGTCTCAAACTTATGTTTCTTATTTCAGTTACCATAAACCTATAGTTTCAATGATAAAAATTCCTGAATAACCTACATGTATTGTAAGATAATAAAAATATTTTAAACAATAATAACTTTTCATTTATTCAATAAAAGAAAAAAAATTGTTTTATTATCGGTCACCACGCTCAAAAAGTGTAACTTGAATTAATATCAAAGATAAAACTTGAATTAATATCAAAGAAAAAAAATACTGCATAAATAAAATGAATAAATAAATAATTATAATTGCATAAGTTGATAAAAAATGCTATGCAATAGCTTTACCGCGGCAGTCCCCGAGTGCCACATGTATTATTTTTTTTATACAAAAAAAACTGTACTGATACTTTGTATCAAGTGTCTGGCCCTTAAATCTATCAACTCTACTTATTTTATAACAACTGAGGTAAGGACCTGCACTTTGCAATTTTTTTATTATGCATAGCTTCAAGAAGTATACCATGATCCAAATTAGCATAGCTAACAACTACTTTAAAGGAATGTTAAAATAGACTTAAATTATTGTGTTTTATATTTCACTAATTTACTGGGTTTACAAGCATTCTAAATGGAAACTCAAATTTTTTTATTAACAATAATTTTGAAAACAACTATTTGTCTTTTCGACAAATTCTGAAAACTGGCAACACCATGTGAAAATTCAAAGTCTTCATACTTATTACTAATAGAAATAGAAACTATTGGCAACACCATATGAAAAATAAAATCTTAGGTTAGAAACATATTAAATTTTTCTCAGAATTGGATTTCAGATTTCTGATGGCATAAGTATTGTAGTTCCAGCAGCCCAAAATGCTTGTTTTCCAAAGAAAATAGCATCTTTGGAATATTTACCATATTTACCCAAACAAAAAGCAAAAGAGAAATAAAAAAACATAGGTACCTATTGTAGATATTTATTATACAAAAATTAAATAGATATTTCTTATGTACAATATACAAAACACAAAAAAAAATATGGAAAAATTATCACTGGTCATTGAGTTTGCAAATATCTTCATACTGGACCCCACAAACTTTCCGTCCTTTTAACAACCCACTGTATATCTCAATATCTACACAAAAATTCTTCTCATCTACAGTTAACAAAGCAGCAGTTTGGCCCCTGTATGCCCCATTTACCACCTTAACTAGCTTGCCTAAAGCTGGGATGACTGTCTCTAAATGTTCTTGATCTATTTTAATTTTTTTACCAGTATCTAAAAGTTTAACAATAGCTACATATTTGTCTATTACTTCACGAACTATGCCTTTTTGTTTGTAAAACTCATCTCCTAGACTTCTAGTGACAATTTTAACTACAATGTCATCTGTTAACCAGTAATCTTTTCTGTTGTCCTTTTCTTTTTTGAGTTCTTCTTGTTCTCGAATCTCATCCAACACAGATTTCTTTTTTTCTTCTAGTTTAGGTTTCTTTGCTTCTTTCACTGAGCTAGAGGTGCTTACATTAGGGACTTTGAACACATTATGAACCACAGGCGTCAGTAATTTATCATTTTTTAACTTAATATCTAGTTTAATAGTCTCCTCTTCATTTTCTCGAACCAAATCAGTATAAATAGGCTCTACTGAAGGTCCAGCTTTCTCTTGCCCTAATTTAGCTTGCTTCTCCACAAACTCCATTTGCCGCTCTTCGTCGTTCTTATCCATTTTTTGCTTCTTTTTCTTCATTTCCTCTCGTTCTACTGTTTCCGGACTTCTATCAATGTAGGTAATGTACCAACCTTTTTCAGTTTCATCCACTATGGCTTGTCCTGTTTTACCTAAAAATTTAACGAATCCCGTAAGTGTCACCCATCTGGTACCGTTCATATGAATATGGTCTCGATCGTGGATATATTCTTGGTACACCCTATTGGCATTAACTCTTTTTGAACCGAATTGCCGTCTTAAAATTTCCATGAATCCCTTCGCGAACTCGAAAGAAAAGTCATCTATGTACCTTTTGGAATTGTCGGCGAATAAAAGTAATTGCCTTTGGTGAGTTTCCGATGTTGTGTGGCATTTAAAACCATTTTCGTCCCTGCACTGCTTCTGACACATTTGACAATACCAACGCAACTTTTGGAGCCCTTTAGCCTTCATTTTGTTGGCCAGGTACTTCGGCGTACCGACTTCTGCCTTTTTCCCCATTTTTATCGCTTTTAAACGACTTTTAAAATTTTTAATATCAACAAAAACAAATCTTTCTCACTTAACTTGCCACTCCGCACTGAAGTTAGCTACTTGCTCTTGCTACTTTTTGAATACAGCGTTGCCAACAATTAAAATTTAAAATATATATGCCAAAAAATAATGTTCTCTGTATTGGTACAAAACGAAGCAGCATTTAATTCGAGGTATATTTATTATTAATAACCGATTGCATGGATGATCTAATTGAAGAAACACATAATGAGTATAGTATGGAGTAATCTACAAAAAAATGATTCTAAATTAGGCCATAGAAAAATTGACACGGAGCGTACAATTCTACTTTTTAACTATCGGTTGAGGTTTAATTCAGAGCCGTGTGTAGTTATTACTATCATAGTTATTACGAATATTTCTATCTGTTTTTGTCAATCATGGCCTACTTTAGAATTTATTTTGTAGTTCACTTTTTACAAGAGTCACGATACACTGTTTCTAAATATAGTGTACCAGAACTCGTCCGTCAAACGAGAACCCCATATATTAGAAATTATTTTACGTCGACGAGTTTTGGAACACCCCGTTTACCAATCGATTGAAATCTTTACATTTAAATCCTCTTGGCAACGCTGTTAATAATCGATCGTCCCTGAAGTTGGTCACATATACATGACATTGACACGTTCAATGCTGCCAACGTTAGTTACGAAAATTCCTAAAGTAGCGCGGTTTTTCAAACGAATGTATTTATTGATTATTTTAGTTATAAAAAAATATGATTTTAAAGGAAAACATTACTTACCAGAACTCTGTTTTCAGTCTTGTCTCCTTTGGTTTCCAATCGAACCACATTTTTGAATAGAATTTTTACTTTATTGCCAACAGAAGACTTTATACTCTCTGAAATAAATAAAAAAAAGTTTTTATGTAAAAAGATACCAAAAAACGGAATTCTAATATTTTATCACTAGTTAATATTTCTAGTCAGTTTTTTCAAATCACATACAAAGTTTTTTTTACATAAATAATTAGTAATTCTCTAAAATATTCATCACATGTATAAACTTGAGTAAAACTGTACTAACATTTATAAAAGAAACATTGAATTTTAAATCTAGTTTCTACATTTATTTACTCCTTAGTATTCAACAGAGAAGATATAAATTTAAATAAAATTAAGGCAACTAGTTAACATATCTCAGATTTCAACCATATTTGGTTACTCACAGGAATTTACAACATCGGGTCATTGGGTCATTATAATCGAAGACAAACCACAATATAATTTGTTTACTAATTAATTAAATGTAATTCTCAGAAACCATAAATCACAGAGGCAGTGGGCTATGGACAAAGCAATTACTGAATGAGTCATAGTCACTTATGTTATTTATTATTGTTATTTAATAAAAACAAATAATTTGTAGTAAACTGATACAGAAGTAAACAAAAATAAAATTGTATTTTTCGAATTATTTGTCATTCTGACACTCCCTTCGCGAATTTCGAGGTGACCAATTGAATTCCAAAAAATTGTCAAAGAAAAGTGCAACTCACCATTTAGATCCTTAGTGAGCTGTGATCTGGTAGACATAATTTATACAAAATAAACACAAATACATATAATTAATTCATAAAAACATTTTAATTAAAAAGAACTCCAAATTTTGCTCATCTGTAGCTGTCACTGTACTGTCATTATTTTCCAAGTAATAACTTCAGGGTGTTGTGTTTTGGCGTTTTAAAATATCCCGAGTTTCTATTTTGATTGGTCGAAATTATCGTGGAGTAGTAACTTTTCTAGTTAATTATTTACTGTTGGTCACTATTATGTTATTGTAAACGGAACTAACTTCACTGCATTAGAAAATTAAAGTGACCAATCAATTTGCGAATTCTCGATAACGTGAACATGAAATCATTATCAGTCGGAACTCTTATTTTATTACGTTAAGATAAATATTTCTATCTCTTTTTCGGAGATTTAAATTATTCAGAACACACAAATAGAAAAATGTTAACAGTTTTGACATTGACACTGACAGTAAGTAGTTCTTGTCATGCGAGTTCATTTTTGATTAGATAAACAAATTATTTTAAAATTTTAGCAGTTATCTTAAGAAAATGTGTTCTGTAGTTATATCAATATCTAGGCGCTTGAATGCAAGAAGTAAGTATGAATTTTGCGATTTAACTGAATCTACATAACCTCAAATTTGTATTACAAATTTAAAGTTAAATCCTTCGTTATTAGTTTCCGACACCACCAATCTCTTTACAGACTCTGGAAATTGATTGTGCACGAAGAAAAATGTCCGGAGAGAGTGACAGTGATTTTGTGAAAAGTGTTGAGGAGCTTTTGGAAGCTGGCAATACATCAGATGCAAAGGCAGTGTTTTGCGACGAAGAACACTTAGATAACGTCAGAAACAACTGTTGGGATCTGATAACGGTCGTCAGTAAATTCCTATCGTCCCAAAACAATGGATCTAACTTCGATAATATGTTCAGCTGCAGTAAGAACTTGTTGTATAGAATTGCAGATATCTGTACCCCAGAGGAGGCCTTGTTGCAGTTCATTGAAGAGATAGAAGAGGCTGATAGTGACTTAAAATTTGTTACACTGCTAGAACCATTGAGAAGAGTGTTAACAAGAATTCCAAAAAAAGTTTCTATTTCATTAGCTTGGGGTTTTAATGCAATAAACTGTTATTTAAATAAATATGATATACCAGACAGTGAAAACTTACAGGGAAAGGAAAAATTGTTGTTAGATAGTGCTGAGGATACTCGAAATATCAATGAGCTATACACAAGTGTTCTGCATTTTTATGATTCTTTATTACAAGAGATTTCATTTAAAGATGAGGGCAATGAACGTTGGACTGTTGTGCTCAAATTCTTGATTAGACTATTAGGCACGCCTTTGGTATATCTGGACGTGGAAGTTTTTGATAACATAAAGGGTACCGCGAGATTATCTTCAGAATATTTGGTCACTAAAGTGTTTCAAATATGCCCAGATCCGATCTCTTTACTCAGTTTCCGGTCTTTGGCTGAAAACGATGATATTTTTAATTTGAATGATCTAGGATTGGCTTCATTGTACTATTTAATCTTCTCTGAAGGTATTTTTATAGAAAAAGTACCAAAAGTGTATGATTCGAAATATTTTTTTCTCAATTCTTTACACCTAGTTATGATTTTGCTTAATAAAAATCATCAGGTGGTTGTAGAAAAAGGACTGAAGCTTGCTTGTAGTTTATTACAGCATATCCACTGTTTCAAACTGTCCTACTTTGTATTAGACAGCCCAGATCACCCTGAATTTTGTAAAACTTTGGCTAATGTTATTATTTACAATGAAATGGAAAGTTTTCGTAAGCTGGCTTTGGAAGTGTATCAAACTTACCTGTCTCTGTTTGAAGTTAGGGGGTTCTATTTGATATTATACAATTTTATTTCACAAATAACCCATTCTGGTTTGAAGGGTTTCACCATTACTAGGTACAAAGATCTGGTTGTTAAGGAGTTTGAAAATACCAATAATGTCTTTATAAGAGGCTCAAAATTGTTGGCTTTGCTTAAGAAATTCTGTTTTTTACATAAACAGGAAGAGAGCGATTTGATTGAGGTGTCAGATGAAATTATAGCTACATTAAATCTCCTCAGGTTCTTAACTATCAGGGACAAATTGAATAGTACCCAAATTTGGGATTTTATACCTGTATTGGATGAAATTTACTTCAAGCCTTTGAGGAAAGGCTTGGAATTATCCAGAGGGCATTTTAAGTTAAAAATAAAAGAGATTGAAGAGGAAAATGTGGGAAAACGTACCGAAAATGATATTAATGTATTGATTAAAGGCGAAAGTTTGTCTAAGTTGAGCAAAAATGAGAAAATCGAAGTGTTAAACTACTCATTGACAGTGTTTGATGTAATCGATAGTCTTCTGAGTAGACTTACCGAGTGTATTGAATTGAGGGAAAAATAAAATTAATTTTGTAATATGAAACTGATGATATTGTAGGTTTTTTTTGATTCGTAATATAATTTTATTGATAATAATGTTTTTTTAATTATCCAAACCCAAAATACTAATGCAAAATAAAAACAATTTGAAAAATTAACACATTCGCGGACAGTGACGTGAAATCACGTCATTGGCCTTTGTTTCAACAGGAGTGCGTTTAGAAACCACGCACGGCGCGTCTGGACCCTATTCTAATGTATGTGGTCAGACGCGCCATACGAGGTTTCTAAACGCACTCCAGGGCACTAAAATAAAGTCAAGTGTGCTCAAATTGTCACAGTGGTAGAATAAGTACTTTTATACGTAGAGAAACGAAACAGCTTTAAAATCACATTTTTCCAAAGAATTAGAAATGTAGATAAAAGCCACTGTCATATAACGGCATGTCCTGCGAAAAGCATAGTTCTCAAAATGACAGTGACGTCATATACCGCATAAAAAATAAAATGAAAAACGTCAATTTTAAAGAAAATATGTATTCATATGGAACTAAAACTAGTAAATAAATACAAAATGCTTTGGTAAAAATAACAGAAAAAGAGAAAGACACTTATTCATGCCAATCCTGGAAACATTTTCTTTCACAAAGGGATGGCTTGTCGACGCAATCCCGGCACTGCCAAGCAGTTTCTTTTCTTTTTTTTATCATATAATAATGCTTACAGCGCTTACAATATTTCCCCCGTTTTTTAGAATCTTCTGGTATAGTGATGGCCTCAAGAACATGACCAGTATTCTTCCTAGATTTTTTAGATGGCATGGATTTAGTTCGTTTTGGAATAGTTTTAACAAATTCCCTGCCATCTTTTTGATCAGGAAAAATTTCGACCGCTAGAATATGAAGAATTACTTTGAGTGTATTCAGGATTATCGTCGGTACTATATGGATCGTGTGCGTTTTTAGCATCCGATTCTGACCCTTCAACCTTTGTATCAAGCTCATCATACCACCTAAGTAGTTGTTCTTGCTTTTTGTCCATTTTAGGTACGTACTAAGCCAAGTATTTAGCACACACAGTCCCTAACAATGCGTAAATCTGAACTAAACGCGCCAAAACTTTGTCTATCGCCGAACCAAATTTTTCCCCCCACCAATGACATTTCGCAAACAATTTTTATCATACAGGTGTCTAGTGGGACACTTTACATAGTTCTTTATACAAAATTGACGTTATATCACGCAAAATGTATCTATAGCCGCATTGACGGCAGTTGCCGTCAGTGTCCCTACTGAGATAATATATGTTACGGCTTATGCCGCTTGTGTCCAATTATGCACATACCATAAAATATGAGTGTCCGCGAATGTATTAATGATCTTGCCTAATATTCAAAGAAAAGTTGAAAAGATAACTGTTCCGGAACTAGTTAATTTAAAAACGTAGCATTTGCTTAAATTTTTACAATTTGGCACTACGAATTTGAGGTTGTCTCTAAAGAAGATTCAAAGAAAGCTAGGATGACGCCTTCATTTTTTAAAAAATGTTTTTTACACCCATTTTGTGTAGGCTATATCAGTCTACTGAGGACATGATTTCATACCCATTCTATTTCTGTATCTATAAGGTACCCAGCAAACATTTGCTATAACATTAGTTATAACTCGACTTTGTTAAAGACGAATTTACTTATTGAGGTAATTATTACGTAAAATTGACTAACAAAATATACCTCTAATGTAAATTTACCAAACGGTTTTAATTTATATTTAAATTTACGTAAATTATACCAAGAAATCTACCTTTTACACAAATCTGCTTAAAAGTAACTTTAACCATATCAGCAAGGGAAAAACTACTAAAAAAAAATAACCAACAATTACTTCAAAGTTAAATTTCCTTTGTAGTAAAATTAGGTGCCATATTTAGGTAATATCTACCTGTTTGGCAACTAAAAATCGTCTTTATAGAAGAATATCCAACTAGGTAGATTTGGTTAAAAATTCTACGTAATTTTATGCCTCCATAGTAACCTATTTGGCCGCTTTTATTTACTCTCCTTTAAAGTAATATTAGGTCGAGATCGTAGCAAAATTCTACCTGTTTATCTACCTAATTTCAACCAAATAGTCGAATACTCATTTAGTTGACCTATAAGTCATCTTGAAGAAATATTTATTAACTTTGTTGTAGCAATTACCTGAAAAATCTACCACAAAGTAAATTCGACTAAAAACCACCAATTTAAAAAGAGTCATACATGACCTATTTGTAAAATTTATATTATTTAGGTTATTTTAACAATTAGGTTGTTCAGTTACTGTCTTAGTCATTATTCTTAAGAATTTCGGCCATTTTAAAAAAACCATTACAGTCGTAATCTTAATTTACGTGTGGTGTAGATAGAGCTTTAAATGAGTGCGAAAAATAATAAATCATATCGTTATACTTCCGATTTTTATCGTAAAGTGAAACGTCTAAAATCTCAAGTGCAGAACAACGTGACTTAAATATGTTATATTTACCTATAGGTAAATTTTTTATAAAACCTATAAGTTATTATTTCTTTAAATAGGTAAAGTTAACTAATATGTCGTGAAATTGAAGTTAATTCAACTTATTAAAAAGGTATTTGTAAAATACGTAGATTTCCTTAGTCATAATAACTTTTAGGTCGAATTCGCACAATACGCCATATTTTCTTAACGTAATTGAAGTAAGATTTTAAATTTTTAAAATGACCATAACTAAAACATACGAATGAAAATACCGAAAAACGAAACATTATTGATTTTCTAAAGTGATACACAACAAACGTAACATAGTTTTAGCTCATATTATTATTATTTTTTTACACGATCATATTTTTTTCTTATATTTTTTTAATTAGAGAGTATTTTGGAAGGGCATTGTTATTTTTCTAAGTAGAACTGTTAACATGCACGACAAAATTTTCTTCGCATTAATTTCAACAAGCGTGAACTGTATATTCACCGCAATTACATTACATATATTTTTGTCACCGACATTTATTTATTTTCAATCTTTCATGTGAATTAGATATATGTTTTAGTTGTGTTGGTGACTTCTTACAATATTTCTACTTATATATAGATAAAAATACCAAATAAGTATAAAATTTCTTTTCGTACACTTGGAGGCATACGTCAGCTGCAAATATTTTGGTAGTTTCTACCTAAACTTAGTTAAATCCATGTCGAATTAACGTTATACTGACGTCAAATTTCCCTAAAAAGGTAGTACTAACCAAACGTACTGGGCTACTACAATGTGGATTTAGATGTAATTCTACCTATTTTGGTAAATGAAACCAAATTTCGACGTCGTCTTATTCTCCACTTATGTCGAATCCACGTCGAGCCAACGTAAATTTTACTTAATTATGGTTAAATCTAATTTTGTGACCAAATTTATTATATATAATTTAGGTAGTATCGACGTCAAATTACACCAAAATGTTTGCTGGGTAGGTTGCTCCACACTTCGGTCTCATTTGGCCCATTGTGCATTCTCCAGGGCGTATAGGATCTTCCTCTCAACTTGTCAAAAACCTGCTGTTACTTAAAAGTGTCTAGAAACTGCCAATTTCCCAGCCCATCAATATATTGTGACGCTATGAATAAATTATTATTTTTGTATAATGAATGAATTAAAACCAACTATTGTCAGCAAATATAATAAAACTTTTCTATGTTAAACTTAATCATAATAATATGTTTTATGTATGACATCGCTGACAATCTATATTATTAGTACTTTATTGGACCAAGACCATAATGATTACAAGCCAAGCTGGATAGGAAAAATTTAGAGGATGATTTTACTCACCATCAAACTGTGTAATTTAAATATTACTATCTGAAAACATAACTTTAGACGCCATGTCCCCAATTTTCCAGGGTGCATTGAATCTCATCGGAAAACAAGTTTCTGATCCAGGGATAGGAGTTTTTAAGTAGATCGTTATTGCGATACTTATAATGAAAGATATTCTGCCATTCAAAATAATTAATAATTTAAATTTTTCGAAATTTTTTATCAACAATAAAAACAATTGAAAACTGTATGGCTGTGTGAAGTTAAAAATAGATATTCATTTAATATTTCGTTATACCGATATTGCCTGGCTATTGGGTTGGCACTCCTCAACACAGCTTCTGTTTTAGACATTATTTATTATATAAAACGGTAAAAAAATCAAAGCCGTACAAAAATTATGAATGATTATCTTGTGTACGGTCTAAGGTTTCAAAGAGAGATCTCACACATTATAACAATTGCTGACTAAAATTATTGGAACCAGAAAAAAAAAAATAAAGACAGTTTCCGATTAATTTTGTAATGGTGAAAATTTTTGATTAATGAATGTTATTCTCCTGTACCTTTATTTTGTATGGCAAATTTTTAGATAATTTGCTATATATGTAAGAAATTCAGTCAATTTTTGTTAAAAACTCCGATTTCCGATTTGTAATCTAAAATTATAAAGTAGTCTGGACTCTTGGTCATTGAGATAACTTTGTCTACTTTTTAATTGAAACAGGCTCACAACTAATCTGGTCCACCACTCGGCAATTTTCGTCCACTACAACCACCACAGAACCCACGGATGCAAATTCAAGCCATCAAAATGCTAGTCAATATGAGGACGACATCAGAAATAAAATTCTAGAGGCTTCTCTACCCTTCGTGCCCCAACTGGGTTGGTCCAAAGATACGATATGCAAAGGAGCCGAAGTCGTAGGATATCCAGGCGTCATACACGGGATGTTTACCAGAGGTGGGGGTGATTTGATCCACTATTTTCAATCTAGTTCTAATTTTAAGCTAGTTGAAATTTTGAAAAAGGTATGTAATAAGTGTTTTAGATTTCATATGAATCCTGTTCAAAAATCTAAGGATAAATTAAATATTTATTTTATAGTGGAGAAATAGCTGTAAATTTAAACTAAAATAGATTCTATATTATGAGACTGAATTGTATGGTTTTACAGGATTTTATGTAATTATATATTATTCCTTATTTTCTAAACATTGTTAATATTAAAAACAAAACAGTTATGCATCGTAATGACATCATCTAAACTTTTTATTGGAACAACTTTAGATTTTAAATGTGTTTTAAGCTGACAGAAGAAACGTCTGGAAAACCACTTTCACCTGCAGATTTTGCGGAAAAAGCTATCCAAGAACGCTTAAAAATGATCGCCCCGTATATTAGCAAGTGGCCGCAGGCCATAGCCATACAATCACTACCACCGAATGTTCCTAAATCGCTAGCAACACTCCTAACAATGGTTGACGATATATGTTACTACGCTGGTGATCGATCTGTAGATGTAAGTTACTCTTCTGATTGTCAAAATGACAAATATTATACAGCTGTTTGCAATTTTTAAATGTCAAAATTACTTTTGACGAGCATGTTTTAGATAAATTGGTACTTGCGCAGACTGGGCATCGCCGGAGTGTATAAAGCCACAGAATTATATATGATACAGGACAAGTCTGCGGAATTTGAAAATACTTGGGTGTTTTTAAATAAAAGATTGTTAGAAGCCGTTCAACTGCACGATCTTCTGATTAAAACTGAGACCGGTAGTCAGACGGCGAAAGATACCATCCAATCGGTATTTGTAACGGTAAGTTTTGTCGTAATTTAGCAACGGTGTTTGTCAGTTGCCCGATTACGACTAATTCGGAGTCGGCGACCTAGATTTGTACATGTCCGATGCGAACTTCATAATTAAGTGCAATTTTCTTTTTAGGCAAGAAATATACTAGGACTCAACTGGCACAGATAGTTTTCTAAATAGTAACGATTATATTTAAGAGTTAATAACAAAATATATTTTTATTACCTCTTCCTTTATAACATTATTTAAGGCAATGTTATTTTTACTGTTAAAAAATATATATAAAAGGTTTAAAAAAATAAATGGAAACAATTTATTGGGAAACGCTTTTTATTCATTTATTTATCACAAAATGTATAAATACATAATTATAACAAGTGAAAACACGTCAACAACCGGGGATTTTCTACTTTCAATCAGACTAGGTTGGTAATTTAGATTTATAATAAAAAACAAATAATGCAAAATACAAAAATCTCAACTGAACAAAAAGTAACATAATTTTTTTACTTATCAAACCTGCTGACAGTAGACTAACAAAACAACAGAATTGAGTCAACAACTATTATACTGAGCAAGAATTTATGAAGATGACCAAATAGAAAATCAATATATACATTAAAGGATCGATTCACAATCATATGTTACTATTATTGTCACATTTATTTAAAAAATGAAAGAAAAACGATCACTGATATTCATTCATAAAACTTTTCCGTTAATCACATTGTGCGTATTTAGACTTATCCACGATTTATATATTAAAATGTA
This sequence comes from Psylliodes chrysocephalus, assembly GCA_927349885.1. Taxonomy (NCBI): domain Eukaryota; kingdom Metazoa; phylum Arthropoda; class Insecta; order Coleoptera; family Chrysomelidae; genus Psylliodes; species Psylliodes chrysocephalus. Next base: position 3,017,604 of record OV651823.1, on the reverse strand, counting down.
AATTTGACAATTAAATCTCAGTAACAGCAAAAATTTTAACAATGTCAGTGTTACTTACTTTTGACAGATGACAATTAATTGTCAACAAAATATGAGATATACGATAAAGTAAATATTTTGTTAGATGTATAATTTAACTTTTGAGACTATATTTTTTGTAATTTCTTTATTTTAATGTGATATGGAAATAAAGAACACAAACGAATGTTGTTTTCTTTTACTCACTTTTTTGCAAAGGCACCTTTAGTTGAATATATATAAAAAAAATGCTTTTATAATATATATACCTATATCAAATAAATATGTACAGTAGTTATAAAATATTTTTTTATTAAAATAGAACAAATAATAAAATTAATTTTAATATACAAGGTTTAATTAACTAAAAACTATAATTTGCTTTTTTATACATAATATAACTATATTTTTTGATCATTGAACAAAGTCTAATATTAATCAATAATCAGTCTTAATTTGTTTCAGAATTTTTTTTTTTCGTTATCTCTTCATACTTAAAATCACACAACACTCCTTGTATATTAAAATATTCTATTTTTGGTGGCCGCTTTTTTTTCTCTTATCACCGTTTAAAATGCAATTATTCTGACAGTTAATGTTACTTTTTGACAATCAAAATCGACATTTAACATATCAAATTTCTCATGTCATCAATATCACAAATGATATTTAATGTGTCAAATTTGACGTTAAATGGATAAATTTCATGTTCAATGTGTCATTAATGCCGAATTTAATGTCTTAGCTTGTCATGACATTACAAATGTCCAAAAGAACAAACATGATTTAGAGCCACCAAAAAATCTCACTTTCCCATATATATTCGATAAAATTTGAAAACTTAAGAACAAAAAATAATGGATAATAATCAAATAAAAAAAATAAGTACTCAGCACCTAGTTTTTGTAGTTTTTCGAGCGTACCTATACTTATATACCTACGAAACCTAAAAATACGGGCCCTCCTCTTGCAGATAGTTGACGAGCGACACGGGCAACGGCAACTTGTCCATGTCGCTGATGATGACGTACTGCCTGATGACGAAGCGTGACAGATACTTGAGCGTCGGTACTTTGTCGTACCTGGAGACGGGCAGGGTCAGTCTGACGGGGAAATTGGGATGAATGTCGTCCCTAGTTTTGGTGTAGCAATAGACGCTGTGCTTGGACTTGGACACTGCATCCTCTACCAGCTCAGCAATGCTGTTGTAGCCCAAATGGTCGAAAAGGCTGTAGCCAGAGCGAGTGTAGTCGATTCTACAGTGCAGGATTTTACCTATGTTGCGGAAGCTCATCGTGAATAAATACCTAAGTAAAAAAATAATAAGTGCTTGATACTTTTTCACATATCATTGTATCTCTCAAGCAAGCATATCAAATAGAAGAGGGAAATTTACCTAACTTGAAGCCACTCCAAATCCTACACTTCCTTGAGAAGAAAGGATTTGAAGGATCATTATAGGCATTGAAACATTGCCTTGCTGCATTAGCGCCAATATATATTTTATGTCGCAGTGTAATAACACCCCATTCCCAACACATCTCTCAAGCAACGTTTCCTTACCTGTCAGATGTAGAGTCTCGTACTAGGAAAGCACCGTCCGGTGAGTCTTTAAGTCTCTCTTCAGCCTGCGACCTGGATATTGGTCCCCAATACCAATAATAATTGGATAAATTTGCAATTTCATTTTTTGGTACTCGCCCATTTTGAGTTTCAGGCACTAGTTGAGGGAAATTCCTTCGACGAGGCGGTATCACAGGGGCTGTTAAGCTTTGCGGCTGAGGTTCTTCTACTATGGCCTAAAATTTAATCCAATCAAACATCCCAAAAATCTAATTAATTTGAGGAGTGGAATATTGTAAAGAATTCCTTTAAAATTTTGTTTTAAAAAACTAGACAAACTTACCTGGACTGGAATCGGAGATGGACGACTGGTTTCCTCAATATGAGGAAAAATGAAAGTATTTCTTATTGGTTCAATAGAGTATATGTTTTCTTTGTGTTGTATATTTGATGCAAGAGTAACCTTAAAAAAATATTTGATGTATTTAATCCATGAGAAATTTAAAAAAGGTAATTGTTTTTAAATTGATATTATTTAAATGTTTATGTCTATAAATATAAAAATACTTTTCTAATTTTGACGTATAAAGTGACATTTTTTGTAATCGCATCAGTGTCAAAATGATCTACTATACGCAAACAGTTGCATAATGTTAAACATTATGAAACTGGTTACGAAATTTTTATTGACAAATAGAACATAATATTAATTATTTATTCTCAAGGATTTGTGTGTTTATATGGCTTATTAAAGTTATTTAGGTTTTACAAAGTGGTTTATTTTATCATGTATTGTGTTTTAATTATTTTGTGCTGATTTAGAATAGAAAATAAGCACCAAAACAACATTATTACTAAGTTTAACCAAATTCTGTTTTTATAAGTCAACCTGCCCATCTTTGATACACATTCTATAATAATGTAAATTATTGATTTTGAAACCAAAAAAGAGTTAATTTGTATTCGTTTTCTTTTTTCAACTGGTGATATAATGAATTTTTTCGAAACCAGTTGCATAAAGTAGATCATTTTGACAATTTATAGAGAAATCGTAGGAAATTTTATACAATGATTTCGACACCAAAATTGTATAAAAATAATTGAGGAAATCACCGAAATCATATAAAATTAAGGGGTGATTTCTGAAATACGGGTACATTTTGGCCTTAGTGTTTTGCCTCTTGACTTAGGTATTATACTTAGTAAATAAAATCAAATACCATTTTTAAATTCACACACAATAAGGACTTTTATATCCCACAAACCTGTAGTAGTGGCAAAAAAGGTTTATAAACATTTAATAAAATACCAGTATGTGTGGAAAGTGTTCATTGACTGGCTAATTTTAAGTGTAAATTAAAGCTTATTGACTTATTGAGATAATAATAATAATAATAATCTTTTTTTATTGAGCTACAATACCCAAACAGGCCATCAACCTTCCTAAGATAATTTTATGATTTTACAATATTTTTGCCCTCTCTCACAATGTTTTTATTTATATATTATTATCTAATTTATGTATTTTATTATTGAATGTATTAGCAAATTGCTAAATAAAGGACTGCAATTATTACTAAACTACATTCATAGTTAAATCTAGATAATATAGTAGAACTTCTCTTATATCATTTCTATTTATAGTCAAATATAAGTGATAATTGCTGGATTTCCTTAAATTAAAATGATAAAAAGTTTGTTCTACTTCAGAAAAAAATGTAAAGCAACAAATAACGATAGTGACATCCTGTAGTATGATAACAATAGATAATAATTACATAAAAGCTAGTGACTAATCCCAAGAAATAACACAGTCTATGAATACAAAATCATTCACTCAAATCATATTAATAAAACTAAAAAATAATCAATTGATGTATTTGTGAATGTATCATTTGTCTGGTATTTCTAAGAAATATATTGACATCATTTTACAAAATTTACACATTTATACCACAAAATGTTGGTTGTTAAATCAAAAATATTCTGAATCACATTTAATTCTACTGAAAATCAGCATTTATACTGATAATCTTTTGCTAAGTTTGTAATAAAAATATCCATAATTCAAAAAATATATATCAATGTTGTTGATATATATCTAATATATAAATATTAAATATCCTTCAATCTCCCAAATTTCCTCCCATGGAATCCTAGGGTTTCGTGGAAGGATCATCAGGGTTCTGAGAAGAATTAGTTAGAACCTAAAATAATAAAATGTTCATACTGTTGGAATAAAATATATGACACACTTCTTATAATAAATTTTACATAAACATAAAAATTACTGAACAGTAAATGAGTGTTAATTTTAGAAATATAAAATTTAACTATTACCTACTAGTTATATTTTCTTATGGTGTTAGGGGTTCCAACAAATAAAAATAATTTCCTAAGGGTTCCATACTCATAGAAATTTGGGAACAGCTGCTCTAGTCAGAAGAACTAGACTCTGAATCAGACAGATATTTTTCTTACATGTATTTTAGGCATTTTGTTTGTTATAAAATAAATGTGTAGTTCTTATTTTGAAGATAATTAAAAGTAGTAAAGGGTGTAATGATAAATACAAATATTTGTTATATTGTCATTTTTATAACATCAATAAAAATTGTGAAATATATTGATGTTATTTCATCATTACACACTTTAAATACATCTTTCTTTTCATTCCTTATCAACCAGTGTGTAAACATCTACTACTCTCTAGAAGGATTTTCTAAAATGTTATGTTGAGAATGGGGTGTTAATACACTGCGACCTAAAAGATCTATTGTGTCCCCTTCTGTCGCCACTGCACTAATGTTAAATGAAACAATATTTGCCAACCTCAATTTCAAAGCATATGCCCTCTTTCACACTGTTAATACACAGTAAGAAAATATGATACCTGTTGGAAAGTCTGGGATATTTAAATACATGTATGGGTAGTTTTTTCTGCAATGTGATTTTATTAGAAACTATTGCTTACTCTACTTGGTGAATGAGAAGAAGTGGAATGAGTTGGTACGCTAAGTCTATTAGTATTACTGCTCGCCCCTCTGAAAGCATTCTTCACCCTTAAATGCATTTTAATAATACTTCTCCTGACACTGCTGCTATTTCTTTGGTTCTGGGACATTGAATCCGTACTGTACGACATCCCTCTTCTATACACCACAGGTTCCTCCGTATCATTTCCATTTTCTATGTTATCAACGGACGCCCTTCGTATCCTCAACTGCCGTAGGCGTGACAACCAATTTGTCGTCTTGTTATTGGGATTTGCCATAACTGGGTTATTTCTGATTTCTAAAATAGTGTCTATACAAATTTTAATTAGGATGAGCTAAATTACACACATAACTCGAAGGTTGAATTGTAATAAAACTTGGATGCAAAGTTGCAAAATTAAATAATTATTCCCTTTTAACATCAATCAAATAAATACGGAAGCAATTTATTTCTTTATTTGACTTTTCTCTCAACAAGTTTGACGTCTGTAAAAGTGACAGTTGATACGTCAAGTGTCAAACTTGGTCAAACAGGGCTGAATATTCTCAATAATTTAGCTTTTAGAAAAGAAGAGAGGGCTAGAGAAACATAAAAGATAGGCCATATTTAAAAAAAAAAGGTTTTTGATACGAATTTTATATAAGATAGAGGCTTGATATATAAAAAAGAAGTTTAATTAGTTAAAGGATAGTGTGAAGTTAGAAACAAATTCCCTTTTTTTTGTTCTGTCATCTGCCACTGCTGTCATAATGACGTCTAGTGTTCATGTTTTGTAAACTAATTTTTTGATTAAAATTAATAGTGTAGAATTAATGTAAATACTAACAGAAGAAAGTAATAAATAACACTGCACCCTAATCGCAACCATATTTCATGACCCCTGCTACGATGGAATTGCAAGCACAAGAATATTTGAAACAAAAAAACTGGGTGCAAGCAATAGAGCTACTTAACAAACTTTTAACAAATAAGCAGAATAGCGTCGAACAGATCGTGGGCTATCTCACCGATAGGGCGGAATGCTTTTTAGAATTAAATAATCACCAAGCTGTTATCATAGATTCAAAAAATATTATCAAACTTTGTCCTGATCAAACCAACTATAATGTTTGCCTGGCGAGAAAACGACTAATACATTCTCTGTATATGATTAAACGTTATACAGGTAAAAATTACTAATTTTAATTGTGGAAGATGTGATTACTCTGATGAATTTTTAATTGTAGAAGCAGACATGGCTGCTAGAGACTGGTTGATTCTCATTCAAGAATCTGATGTTAACAAAGAGATTAAGGCAGCATTAGAGGGTTTGTTGGGAAGTTTTATTAACTGCACTAATTCTAAACAGAAGACGATTAATCTATTAAAGATTTTAGATGCAAATTTCACCAATGGTTTCAATAACTCAGCAAAGGTAAGTGGTGCAGAAAAAATTATCTTTATTCTACAAAATACAAAAATGTCGTCATTGGATTGTTAATGGTTTTATTACTCACAGTTTTATGAATATTTATCATCAGTGCTCCATTTTATTGATATTATCTTTATTGTTTTTTTCAGCTATTTAAAATTTATGATTAAAGACATTTTTGGTTTTCATTGACCTTATTTAATTAACCAATATTTGTTGTTTCTAAATGATAAGTATTACATGCATATTTTTTACAGTATTTTTTACACATAACAATTAAATATTAATTTTTAAACAACAATGACTGAATGAAAGTTATTTAAAAACCATATACATTATAAATCTTTTAATTTTATAATAACCCTAGATTGTTAACCTTATTCAATAGTTTTTATTACCTGTAATATGTCAATTTTACTTATTAATTTTCAATTATTATTGAACCAATTGATTAAAAATAATGTAACATTTTAATATAAATCCAATATTATTCTGATGCTCGAGGTCTTATCTACAAAATATTCTATTTTGAGACTTTTATTATGATTTAAAGTTAGAAAGATCTATTTGCATTAGAAAACCTCTTGTCTTAGCAGGGCAGTATGGGTTTTGTGCAAATCCCACACTTTACTTTTGAGTTGACCGTTTATAGTTTCCAGCTATACACAAATTAGACATACCTACATCTGGAAAAGTAGTTATGTAGTACCTATCTTCAAAAATAGCAACAAAAACGATATTCAGAATTACAGGCTTATTAGTATGCTATCCATTATTCCTAAACTTTTTGAAACATTAATTGTCTTTGATCTTTCTTGATATTGTAATAATTTGATAATCAATGAACATCATGGTTTTTCCAGAGGTAAATCAACAGTTGATGGTTTATCAGCAGGATATTCTTTCCCAATTTGGTGTCAATCTGCAGGTGGATTCAATTTATTCTGACTTGTGTAAAGCAATTGATCCTGTGAACCATTCATTATTATTACACAAACTTAATCTTTTAGGTTTTCTTGATCCTTTGATTTCATGGCTAAAAACTGTTTAACTGGTAGTATCCAGATAGTAAAGATTGGCAGCAGTACTTCAGATCACATTGTGGTGCCTTCTGGAGTCCCACAGCGCTCTCACTTAGGGCCCTTGTTTCTACTATTCATCAATGACATTGGTAGTATTTTCAAAACTTTACATAGCTATTTGTAATATACTTGATTGTCTTTTTCTTCAAATTGATGTACAAGCTCTCCATAATTGGTCTGTGAAAAACTGTATGTCTCTCAATAATTCTAAATACAGGATTACATTTAGTAGGGTGCACAACAAAATAATCTTCTATTTGCGATATAGTCCTCAATAGAGTAACTGAGATAAAAGACTTAGGAGTGTTTAAAAACTCTTGGATTTATACTAAGAAACTCTAGTGACCTCTTCATAAATTCAGTCAAAGTAGTATATTCTGCATATGTCAGATCCCTGATTGAATATGGGTTGCCCATCTGGACTCCTTTTTACAATGTCCATATTTTTTCTATTGAAGCTGTTCAGAATAGGTTTTTAAGATACTGTGGATTCAAATTGGGATTAAGACATGGAGAGTATGGGGATATACAGAGATCATTGAAATTATAATCTCCAGAATTTCATAGATTGACTGTTTACCTTGTTGTATTACTTAAATTGATTTTGGGTTTAACTAATTGTAGCCATATGTTTCAACTTATTCAGTTCCATGTTCCTCAAAGGTGTATGAGAAACAAAGACTTGTTTATTGTGCACTTTCAATCAACACATTATGGCTATTTTAGTCCTTTGTCAAGAATGGCAGAAAGGCCAATGAGTTAGATATAGATTTTTTTGTATTAGTGTAGTATGTAAATATTTGGCCAGACACTGTATATTTTTGTATTGTATATATTTTTTTTTTATATAATGGGGTTTCCCCGTATAATAAATAAATAAATCATTTATAAAAGTAACAAAAACATCTCTTTGAAAAACCGTATGCTTTTAACACTATTAAAATGGACAAACTAAGGAAAGTATAGCTAGATCATCGATGCAGACAGTACACAGGCAATCTAGGGTTAATTTGATATATTTTGTTAATAAAAAAATAGTTTTTTAATAATAATGTGTGGAAAAACTCAATTCAAATTACCTAAATGTTACCCTTCACAATTTTTTTTTATTTTTCTTTTCTAAGATGACTTGCCTACAAATAAAATTGAGGAAGTTCCGCTAATCCTGGCTAATTAATGTTCTGAAAAATAGTAAATTACTTGTAGTAGTGTTGTCTAATTTATTTTATTTCTTACCTACCACCTATATCCTCAATTGAATAAATTTATTTCCTTAAATCAATCGACTTCAATGTTTCGTAATCGGCAAACTGTTCATAAAATACCAAAAAACCTGCCTCATCTATTTCCAGTCCGTACCTCCACCGCTGGTCTCCTGCGTCTATTGTAACGTCACATTTAACGATAAGAACGAGTTGCGCGCGCACTGCCAAACCGAAGCACACGAGATGACGGTAATGTCAGACGACGGGCGCGATTGGCGTTGGCGCCCGCCCCCCAGAGGCGTCACCTACGACGCCTACCTACCGTGCGATAACTGGCGCGAAGCGAGGTGTTGCCGGTACGGGCTACAGTGTGTGCGCGCGCACGGCGAGGAGGAACTTGCCGAATGGAGGGAGAGGTTTAGATACAGGGAGATGCGGATGCAGCGGGCAAAAGAGAAGGAACTGTTCGGTGAGTATGGGAGCAATGTAATTTATTTATTTGATTGGACTCTATAGTACACGACAAATAAAAAAAGGAGTGTTTTCAAAAAAAAAAAAAAATTAGATGATTGTATTGGTCAATTGTCAAAGCTATAACGACCTATAGGCAAACCTTTATAATCATAATCAAGCAGTTTAATAATTCAGTACCTTGGAGGTACACTGCACTATGTCATTCTAGTCATCTTTTCAGTAGAGCAGATTCTATGTTATTTAAACACTTTCGTGCTCGATACTTACATATATTAATTATATTTCGACAAGAAATGTAGTTAGACCCAATTATTGTCACAATATTTATGTAGTGTTATGTTTGTTTATTTTAAACAACAGTTTATTTGTTAATAATTTATTTGAACACTTATTTATTTTAAAACAATACTATTCTAATTTATATATTTCTAATGTCTTTAAACTGTTCACTATTTATCTTCACAACTGTCTATATACGAATGAATGTTTATACACATTTAAAATTCTGGTAGATTCCAGAACGTTCTCGCCAAAATTAGAAACATTATCACGTTCTTTCTCGAATAGTAATCGAAAGCACCTTCGCCATAGTCGTCACATATGTTTGATCTTAAGGAGTTTAATTATGTATGATAATTGGACAAGTTGAGCCTCAAAATCCAAATAAGATGAGAGACTTGGAGGATTAGAGCATGATTGAATAACGAAATGGCTCACATTACAGTATTGTTTACTAATCTAACCAATAAAACTTTCTTTTTTTAAATTTGGATAAATTGTTGGTTTTTATGACATATTTCTATGTTATGATACCGAATTTTGTATGATATACTGTCATATACCTCTTTCATGCCTCTATGAATAATACGACTAACATGAGAGTTAAAAAACATTATGTGCACATGGTGTTATTTACCTCATAAGTTTATTGAACATAGCGATATATTTTTTTTCTTTTATTGTGACCTTACTAATACACTATGTAGTATACCCGTGAAAAGGTCTCGATGAGCTGAGTTTAAAAATATAACTTTTATAAAACTGCACTATGCTGACATAGTGCAGTTTACCTCCGACGTGCAGATTTACATGATTAAAAAATTCAATAATAAATGACAACAAAATATCAGTAATAAAAATATAATACATGTACGTTCAAAGTGTCACAATAATTTAAAATCCATTGTAAAACAGATCTGACAACTATTTTTTATTGTACCACTACAAAATTTCTATATTTGTAAATGCCACAAAAAAAAACTAAAAAGTAGACATTTGTTTTCATGTATAAATGCGTTTTTGATGCACTTGCTACGGAGACAGGCCAAAAACTAATGCATTTTTGGAATCTACACTTTTAAATCTATAAAATAACAAACACCTATATTTTTTACCATTTTAACTAGAAAGCAGTTTTCATTGTATCACCCTGTTTATTAACATCTGAATAAGTACCTATTTCATTTAGGAAAATCCTACACTGAGGATATTCTCGAAAAATGGGCCCAATCTTCCAGTCCGAACTCCCTGATGTGCAGCAAAATCGAAGAGGTCGAAGACCACTGTAGCTGTCCCCTATCGGTGACTGTTTCTTCGAAAAACAGTTTGCACGAGTGGACGTTTTTGCTGAAAACCAAAAGGCCGCTGAAGGCGGTGGCCCTGTTGCAGGACACTCACAGAAATCACTTTTACATAGCTAATATTTTCATTAAAAATTGCAAGATCGATCTGAAGAACGACCAGGAATGGATATCGCCGCTGTTGAACCAGGAATCAATGTTAGCTGTGGAATATAGAATCAAGGTTGTGTTTACTACGGGCATTTTTGGAACGTTCAGGTAAGTTGGGTTCTGCTAGATCGACAAATGTATTACCACAGAGCAACTATAAATCAGAGAATAAACTGAAGACGTTGGGATAAAAGGATAAAAAGATAATTATTAGTAAGTAGTAATTTTCATCGATGATGTTTCTCATAATTATATTTTTCAATGAATACCTACTTTGTTTTTTGTCATAATATACACTTTTATGCCAAGATATATTAGATTTCAAGGAAAGCTTTCAAAAACCAAGAAAAGTCCATAAATCTCTAATATAGAATATTTTTATTGACTTACCTTCTATCTTCTTTACATAATTTGCAATTCAATGTTTCACATTATTTGATGACTAAAGGAATATTGATTACATTGTAGCAATCGGGTTTTATTTATTTTTTAAAGAACATATATGGAGCAATAAAAACCAAATCACTATAAAAATTAGTAATACGAAATTACTGTTTAAAATTTTTCTTAAAATAAATATTAAAATGTGACTTAAGCGACATTACGTATTTTCGAGAAACAGGCAAATGTGAAAATGTCGCTTAATACACCTGTCCTTAAAATCGGTAAAATAGGGAATTTTAACTAAGAATACCTTTTGTAATATAAGTTTCAATGATTATTAAAGGATGACTCCATTTACTCGTTAGGGAAATGAGTTTGCCTACTAATATAATAATTGGACTTAATTTAACCTTTTTATCACATATAGAAAAACATATAATTGGTGTATTATTTTAATTTTTGTTTTACAATATGTGTATTGCACCTAGGTTTAGACACTTATATCCTTTGGACAATTACAAACCACCATAGTTATATTATTCTTCATGTTTTGAGTCCAAAATTTACTGTGATATATTACACAAACTAAATTATGAACTGTACTTACAATAACTATAAAATAAACTAGACTACAAAACATGTACGTACTAATAACTAGAATTTATTTAACTACAAACGGAAAAGTAACACCCAATTGCAATTGACGCCTATGATCTCCTCTTTCATCATGGCGACAAAATGAGCGTAAACAAAATAACCTACCTCCATTACAAGATTTGACTCTGAGTTATAGTTGTTCTGAGGTATTACTCATTTTTGATCAATTAAAATGGTTAGTTTTCAGTCATGTGTATCAAACTATCCAATTAATTCTTGATTACACATTTATCTTCCACTTAACTACCAGATAAAATATAACCTTTTTTTTTAACATAACAAATTGTATCTCGAAACTCAATAAATTTTCCCCAATTTTAGACAGTCCATAGTATTCGATTTTTCCTGCGAACCAGTCCTGGTGAAACACATGTGCGTAGACGTCGTGCCCGATCCCGATTTGGAGAAAATCAACGAGATTCGTAAAGAAATCACTTTGTCTATATCGGAACGTTGGACGTTACACAATTCGGACATAGTCCCCTTTCATTCTACGGTAGAAAACGCGAATCCGAACGAGGAGTGGGAGAAACGCTTGAGATCGATGTACCCCTGCCCGCACGCAGAGTCGTTTCTACTGTCGCACGCCACTGTGGCCGAAAAGAAGTTCACCAAGAACAACTACAGAGAGAGAATGCACGAGTTGCTGTTTATCGAAGAAATGGCGAGGTTAGTATTTTGATGGACTGTGGCTTAGTTACTATATAGAAAGAATAAGCTTAATTAAGATATATTATGTTAGATTCGTTAATTTGGCCATTTTTTCTTACGCTACCATTTCACAGATATGACCTGGTGGCCCAATACAACCTAACGGCCAAACTCCAAATCGCTCACAGCTATATCTTGTCGCCCAACAGCATGGCCGCAAGCACGGCCAAATACTCCACCAACGGCGAGCTATTCGCGTCTGTAAATCTAGGCAAGGAACTCTCAGAAGACACCTCGGAAGGCAGATTGATCCTCATGCACTGCAACAGTGTTTATATCAGTCTGTCTGAAGATGCCTCAAGGAAGCGTAGGGTCTATGAAGCGTGGATAGAGGACAAGGGGAAGAATACAATCTATTTGAGGTTGAGCGCCATTACCGTTAAGGAACTAGTATTGTCGCCGGACGCTGACGTCGAGGTCGACATACAGTTCCAATTAAACAGGATACCGTATTGCGAATGGCATTATACTTTAGATAAAATGACCAATTTCAAAATGATCTTCCCAGAAACTTACTTAGAACCCAGTATTCCTTGGTCACCCTCGAGACAATGGTCCAGGACTTTAGACTCTCGGTTGAACATCAAGCAGAAAGAGGCAATCAACGCTATCACCACCCCGTTATGCATACAACTGCCTCCGATACTGGTTATCGGTCCTTTCGGAACTGGGAAGACTTTTACTTTGGCTCAGGCGATTAGGGAGTTGATTAAGGATGCCAGTAACAGAATACTGTTGTGTACACATTCGAATAGTGCTGCGGATTTGTATATTAAAGATTATTTGGATCAGTGGGTAGACAATGGTGAAGAGGACGCCAGGCCATTGAGGATTTATTATACAAAACGTTGGGTGACTACCGTGCATCCTATCGTTCAGAAAGTAAGTATATTTCTAAGTATTAGCATGATTTTTATTGATTTTTCATTTGGTTAATTTCCTTTATTTCTCATAATCAACTCGAGTTTTCGTTCTCCAATTTTTATAATTTTACAGTATTGCCTGATTAAAAACAACGGCAATTATCGAAATTTCGAAATACCCACTCTTGACGACATTATGAGGCACAAAATCGTCGTTGTGACGCTCTCCACCTCGGTATACCTATCGGCGATGGGTCTGCCACAAGGATTCTTCACTCACATCCTTTTAGACGAAGCTGCGCAAGCCATAGAATGCGAAACAGTTACTCCGCTGGCCGTAGCACACGAAAGCACTCGGATAGTCCTCGCGGGGGATCACATGCAGTTGGGACCGGACATCTTCTCTCTGTTCGCTAAAGAACGAAATCTGCACATCTCTTTGCTCGAACGTCTGTACGACCATTACCCGGGGCAGTTTCCTTGCAAGATTTTACTATGTGAAAACTACAGGGCGCACGAAAGCATAATCCAGTTCACTTCAGAGTCCTTCTACGATCAGAAACTGGTGTCCAGCAGCAAACAGCCGCGACACGTGAAGTTCTTCCCGTTGACGTTCTTCACGACGCGTGGTGAAGATATTCAGGATAAAAATTCGACAGCTTTCTATAACAATTCAGAGGTGTACGAGGTGGTGGAACGGGTGACGGAGTTGAAGAGGAGTTGGCCCACGGAATGGGGCGCGTATTCGGATCAATCCATCGGAGTGGTGACGCCGTACGCCGATCAGGTAGGTTCGAAGGAAATTAAGATAGAAAGCGACAGAATATAATTTATTTCAATTATTTAGGTATTCCGAATAAGATCCGAACTAAGAAAACGCCGAGTGGACAACGTGTGTGTTGAGAGAGTGCTGAACGTGCAAGGAAAACAATTCCGCGCTATCATACTATCCACGGTGAGGACAAGGAAAACGTGCAGCGCCGATACGGGCCGAACGGAAGTCGATTACGGGTTCCTGTCGAACTCGAAGCTTCTCAATACCGCCATCACACGCGCTCAGAGCTTGGTCGCAGTAGTGGGTGACCCTATAGCTTTGTGCTCGCTAGGCAGGTGCAGCAAAGTGTGGGAGAGATTCATACAGATCTGCAAGGATAACGATAGTTTGTTTGGCATCACTTGGACGCAGCTCAAGGTAATTATAAAAAAAAAATAAAGCTTTATCATAACCCGAAATATTTTTCTACAGCTACAACTGGATGGTATAGAACTAAAGAAAATATACACCCTCAACCCTCTGGCTCCGGAATTCATCCCGAGAAAATACAAAGAGTTGGGGATCCTTCCCAACGCCGCCAAAGTCGAAGCTAGCATACCAAAAGAAGTAGTACCGCCACCACCGCCTCCCACCACTCTAGTCTCCCAAATACCGCCTCCCGTCATATCGCCCTTCCCGCTCCAAGATCTGCGGTTCTTTCCGCAATTGTTGTACCCACAGCAACCACGCCCCTTTCTATTTAATTTGCTCCCGCCACCGTTGACGAACGGCTTCACCCAACCCATACCGATCGTCAATCCCTCGATCGTAGTCCAGCCACGCCCGCCGGTGGTGGCGCAGGTACCGAAGGCGTTGACGGTGGGCGGGGCTCAGAACATGGGCGTGCAGAGTGCCGGGTGTAAGGCGCAGGCGGGAAGCATCCAGGCGTCCAGTAATAAGCTGATACAGTTTATGAATAATGTTCATTTCCCTGAGGCGCACGTGCTGAACGATTGCGTCAATCTGTTGCCGCAGAATATGTCGTTGGCGGATATGCTGTTGCAGCCGCCCAGTTTGCAGGAGAGGTGGTAAGTAAAGGGGAAAGGGATTTTAGACGAACACTGTTAGATAATCACGTCGTTTTGTATCTAGGTACAACTACTTGAGGGAAACGACCGGCTCAGAGGCGGCCGAGAAATTCAAATATCTCCTTCACACGACCAACCAAAAAGGCTCAAAAATCCTCGACAAAAACATTTTCGAGCGCTCCACGCCCTCCTCCTGCGAATCGCCGACGTTCTGCTGGTACGACAGCCCCACCAACCAGATAAACTTCAACAAACCAGTCTACATGACGGAAAACGTGTCTGAGCACCATAACGGCTCGAAGGACAATGTGAATTTCGAGGTTTTCGAAAACGGATTGAGCGAGTCGGAGCTGCAGCGCCACATTAACGAAGAGTTCTCGAATCTCAGCCTGGACAGCGATGTGAACGAAGTCTTCAAAGCGTTAACTTATAAGAACGACCCCGTTCATCATTTGAACGGAGCAGCGGCCGCCGCCGCAAGCGGAGGCAGCCAACAGAGCAGCGGCAGCGTTACGGGGCCCAAGTTCTATAAATATTTTCAGTAGGGCGTTGTTGTTTGTTGAATTTTTTTAATCTCTTTTTTTATCAAATTGTGTAAACTTTTTTTTTGTATTTGTATATTGTACATAAATTGTATATTATGTGTTATTGTTGTTTAGTATGTAGAATTATGTATTTGCTTTTTTTTACTATTTATAAATATAAACTTTATATACTGTACTTAAGTTGAAATACATGAGATATGAAGATTTTGGTGTACGGGGTCAATTTTTTAAGTACCTAATCCTTAGTGGTTACTGTTGGTTACGATGGACTTCGAAATTGAATATTTTCTATACAGGGTGGTTCAAGTGTTGTAAATAGCGTCTCATTGAAAAAGTTAAAAAAATACAAATAAAAAACGTATAATTATGCTTTTAACGACTGAAATATTCGTAAAATTAGACAATTATCAGATTTTTTGTGACTAGTTACATTTGGTAACCCATTTGCTGGGTTATTTAAAACTGTCAAAATTTCTATTAAAAATATTGAATAGTACGTAAAATAATTAGATTATTGCAAAAAAAAATATTGACATTTATTCGAAACTCATATGGGGCAACAATGGCGCTCAATCGTAGAACACCTGATATAAAGGGGGACGCCCGCCAGGCCCACTTTTGGGGTGTCTCAAATAGAGATCCATCCTGCTTCTATCAGGCTTTAATTTACATAGCCGCAAGGGAAATACAATTTTTAGGCCCTTACTATTGAGGTCCCTGGCGGTCTATGGTGGCCTAAGGCTCTTTTCTTCACATAACACAAACGATTTTGGTTCACAAACCACGCTAGAGAGCTTGAGTCAATGTCCAACACCGATCCGACCGTCCATAGCACAAAAACAAGTTTCCTGGATGTGAATTGTGTATTAATCATAACATTAGGGCTTCACAGTCCTTCCGCATCCGAAACCGGCTTAATTTGTACGGCCTAAAACTAATTAAAGCGAAAACCATTCACCCCACCGCTTCAGACGCCAACTCGCCCTTTTTCCATTTTTTAAACATGGTCGCTGCTTGCGCGCGGCGATCTTTCTCAACTCTCCTTCCGGACGTTGTGTTTTATAAAAGGAAATGACACGCTCATTTCCGGGCGGCAAATTTCAAATTGTTTCGCGCTAATTTTGTAAAATAAATAATTTTTTTCTTGTTCAGAAAAGATTGATTTCTGAACAGCCCTATCGTTTTACAATTGGTTTTTTCCAGCGGCCGTTAAAGTTTACACGTCGATTTCTTTTCCCAGAAGTAATTAAACGGCGCCTACAAGTCGGGAGATTGTTTGAATTCGAAATAAAAATTTGAATATAATATGTAATATATAAGAATTATTTAAATTAATTATCAACCTCCGGTTGTCGGATTTCACTATTGGTAGTCACAAATTTCGCTACTTATACACTGCTGGCAACACTGCAAAAAATTCTACGTATCGCAGATATAAAAAAGCATTTTACTAGACAATGCATGTACTCAATCCTTAATATCAAAATTTAGGTTACATATTAATTGTCATTTCTGACATTGTATCTTTATTCAGTTCGGATTATCATTCAGAAATTTTTCGTATAGATACGAGTGTTAAAATTTAGTAAAATGATCGTATTACCAGCTCCTCCTCCCAAAGACTATGATCTCGACGACATCAACAAGAGTCTTGTGTCCTCACATCTATTTACTCCCTGCGGTGAACCAAGAATAACATTTCCGACCATTGCCAAACAATGTGTCCCTATACGTAAGCTGTTTATTTGATATGAATTAGAATATTATATTTTTTCATTATCGATAGCTTACAGAGAAGATGAAGAAGCCGATTTAAGCAAAGTACCGAGAAAAAAACCGCATCGTAAGATTCTAGAAAAATTAATGTTTGATGAAAAATATTCGTGGGTCACAACGCAGGGCAAAGATGACTTCTTAATTCACGATATGTTCAAGAAATACGCAGTAGCATCGCCTATTTACGATCCTAGGTTTATGCATAAAGGTAAAATCAAAAAATTTGGCTTCTCTGTAGTAAAGCACAGATTACCCACACCAGATACAAAAGTTGACAAAAAAAATCAAAAGAAAGATGAATGACCATATCGATTTCACTCGAACAGCTTCCTAAAGCAAAAAAATATATTCTTAAGTGACCAAGGCTCTTAGGGTTACAGTGGTTATGTGACTTTAGACTTAACATCAAATGAAAAATGAATAATAAAGTTTGAAATTGAAACAATCTGCGATGGCTCCAGGCGGCACAGGTTAGATACCATGGTCAATTTTGTTTTAATTACATTAAAAGATAAAAAATTAAACCATTGTGTGTTGCTACGCAAAAAAAATAAACATAAAATAAGAAAAATTAAAACCTTTTTTAGTAAGCCTAAATTAGGTGACATTCAGGACCGGTGTTCACTTTTTGTTGGAATTTTAATTTATGCTGTTAAAAAGAAAACAATTAGTTTGTGTTGAAGTTTTAGAAGCTACTTAAAAAAAATAGAATGCTTTTTATTTTGCATAATCTCCAATATATTTCGAAAAACATTATTTTGCATACTAAATTGGGTATATTATGCCCTGAAAAAAAATTGATATAAATCTATAAGGTAGTCGGCTGTATTATGGAATCCAGTCAGGGCCGTCTTATACAAGCCAGTCAGATAAAAATATATTTTTTTGTTTTTATGTGTAGAGTCTTCTGACCTTTTGCACAGTTAAATGTTTCTCCATATCTTTGATGTATTTTCACAAAAATTTTGGGAACAATAGATGTTGCATTGGTATTTTTGTTTTTTTTAAACAAATAATTTGTAAAATTATTCCAAACTATGGATTTTTTAGCCACTTTTTAGTTTTTATTTGTATAATATATGAAACAAACGAAAATTTGAAAATATGGAGCTTATCTCAAACACTAATTAGAAAACCGTTAAAACATATAAGTAGGGTAATTTGTTGTTTATAAAAAATTTAACCAAATTGTTTAATTTAATTTCACACACAAGCGCGTCTTTTTCCACTTTTAAAAAGCATGTTTGGACATGTCCATCTTTTGCCGTATTTCGCATCTGGGCTAATCTGTGGTAAAAATCAGTTTTTTTTTTGCAACTACCATTTTAGAAAAAATTTTCAATCGGTCCTGTCAATATGAGGTGGGCTGCATGGACGATTTAAGATTGGAAAAGCTGCACAAAAAGAACATATTCGATGAGAAAGTGTTTGAATACCACTATCGAAAACTGTTAGAAAAAGAGAATGCCAAGCGACCACCCGCCATCTATATACGGCCCTGTAAAGAAGAACCACCGTTTTGGTGGCCGCTTCCGCCCGATCAGAAAGTTGAGAAAAAAGAATTTAAGATAGATTTGGAGGCGAAAGAACCGCCCAGATATTTCGAGGAACCGAATTTAACCGCCATCGTCAGGGACGATCCATGTAAAAGAAAGAAGGATATGTCGTTGTAAGTAATACACCATAATCGGTACGGGAATTCAGAAGAAACGACGGCAGTGGTTCGAATCCCACGTAAGGAAATTTCTAAAATAATAAATTTGTTTTAGAGTCGGTCGTTCGTTCAAACACCATGCTTGCTTGTGGTATTTTGAAAAATATCCACCGCCGAACATAAAATTCCGACCGAAAAGATTGGGGCAATGACTAAAGGCGATCAAAATAAAAAATGCATGTCTGCATGTAGAAGAAATAAGTAAAACATTGTGATTGTTTATTTTTTTTTAATAAATGAGATTGTCAAAATGCTGTTTCTCTTTAATTCTCGTCACTTACCTTTATTACAATTTTTTTTTGTTCACAGATATCACAATAACTCCGATATATTAGATCTCGATACGATATTTTGACAGTATATGAGACAACTGTCACATTCGAGCTACTGTCAATACAAGATTTGACAGTTTGTTTAATATTTCAGTATTTTGATAGCTATATGCGGCGTTTATACCTAGTATAGAATGGAAGGTCATTATAAGAATATACATTTAAATTATAACAATTTATTAAAACTAACAAATCAGAAGAAAACTTAAAATCGACAATGAACTAATTTTGTTTACTAAAAAAAAATTATAATTATTATAATATTAAAATCACATTTTCAATATTTTTTGCAGTTTTTTTTACCTTCAGAACGACTCCCAGAATGTGTATTAACCGTGTCAACAGATATACCACGCATGAAATAAAAAATACTTTCAAAATAATTAATGAACGAAATTTGTTTCTTATAAATGTTAAAAAGTCGAGACGTTTAACAAGTATTTATGATACAAACATGTCAACTTTATCTGACAGCTGTCACGAGTCGTGATTTTGACTTAACAGAACTGACGGCTGTCAAAATGCCTGTCAATTTTTTTCTTTTCAACAAATATCTTTTTTTAATCACTTCTAGCAAATATTCAAACTTGAAAGAGCTAAAATTTTAAAATACACGAACTAATATACACAGTCAAAATAAAAAACCGTTTTTCTAAGATCTAAATAGGTAAATGTGTAGGGATTGCTCACATTAGAATTGTTTGAATAATATTGGATGTTAAATTTACTGCATAAATAAATGTTCTGCTGATGGTAAAGGTGCCAGCCCGTCCGTTACGTTCGGTAGCTGTGTCAAATCGGGTAGGTTGCGGATGTGGTTGTGCAACTCCGTCCTAACGTTAAATACTTTCAATAGTTTCTCTTGGTATTCCTAAAAATTACCGTTTTAAGTTCTTAAAATGCCCAAAAGAATAAAAATTGTTCAAATTAGATGACCGTTGATAATTACAATAATTAAACTGTCACTAAACACTGAATTACATATAAAAAAAAAAAAATAAACTGTATTCTGATTAAAATTTGTTTCTAATACCCAATAAAGTTCAGTTTCTTTTTAAATCCTATTAAAATTTGACACAGTTCACTATGTATAATATTAATTGATAAAATTTATCACTTAAATAATAATTAATATTTTTTAGTGCTATATGCTATGACATGTCATTTTTATTATTTGAAGCAACGTTGTCAAGTTGCCTTAAATGAAAAAATATCAGAACTAGAGAAATGTATAAGTCCATTATTATCCAAACTCTTTCTTGGTATTTTAAAGATAAAATTAAAATTTTTTTTGTAAATATTCTATAAAATTTGGAATAGAGATTCGCCAATGAAAAGGTTTTAAATATCTAAGAAAAAACTAAAAGTGGCATGAAAATGTTATATATTTTGGTGGGTTGTTTGCAAATAAAAACTTTGAGAGCAGCAGGATTACAATACAGAGTAAACAATATTAAATATTAGATGACATTTGACAAATACTGAAGACAACTTGAGTTAAATAGTCTAAAACACTAAATTCAGAAACAAGTTGATTTTTGTGAAAAAAGAAGAATTTTAAAATCTATGATAAAAAAATGTATTTAAAGAAACTACTAGATACAGACTTCAATTGTAGAACTACAAAAAATGAGGAAAATTACATTTTGATAAATATTGTTAACAACTAGAGTTAAAATGTCACTAGAAATTTAATTAGAGAGAAATCAGTTCGTTGATTATTAAGAAAAAAGAACAACATTTTAAAGAGAGCCCCTTGATTGATTCAAATTAGAATTCCATCCCCAAAAAAGGATAATGTCAAAGTTCTAACATCCATCATTCAAAATTAGATGAAATTTTAAAACTAATGTTAGAGTATTACTAAACACAGCGATTAGAGATGAATCAGTTTATTATTAAAAAGAAAAGAAAATATTTAAAAATGTAATGTTAAAAATGTCATATTTTTAGTCATAAATTCCAATTCTAGAAACTAAAAATGAAAAATTTAATCATTCTGGCATTCATTCAATACTAAATAGTGATAGATGTTAAATCTGTTACTAGACACTGGACTTAAAACAAAAATCATAATTTTTTAAAATGAACTCACCTCTAAATTTCTTTCTGCTTGAGCTAGCAATTCTTCCTGCACATGCAGGAAATCCCGCATCATGATAGAAACCTTTTTCCTATGGTCCATTTCAGATGATAACCTGTTATTGTACTGGCTTAATAAGTGAACAGCCTCACCTACTTGAGTGCTAAGTTTTTCAGCAGCTTCCTTGTCTTAAAAAAAAACTTTTATATGAAAAAATGGTTCTTAACCCCCACAAAACATGTATAAAGCCAAAACTGTATGGGATCCATATTTTACCAAGGACAGTGAGGGTTCAAAGAAGAGTCACTGAAATATCTTAGATTTTACAGAACATGGACTACACTACTCTAAGAGAAAGACTCTCTTGTGGAAACTTAAATTAAACTTTGGACTAAGTGGATATTCATGTGAAAACATCTTTCAACCAAGCACATTTGTAGGGTCACACAAAGAATATAAAGGTGCAGCAGTTTACAAAGAAAATACTTTTTAAGAAATAGTGTATACATAGAACGACAGTAGGACACTATAACAGCTGCTGTTAACCAATTCAAGGCAAGAAATGATAGGGAACTAAGTGAAGTAAATCTAGACTTATGCACTACCACTGCAGTTTATCACAAAACAAGTAAAATCAAATTAAATTTCCTGTGATAAATTGTGATAATTATAATTGTTAGTTAGATATAGGTGGAGTGAAGTTTGGCTTCATTGGCTATACTGTTTGCCTGAGCTCTTTAATAATAATAATAATAAACAGTTAAAAAATCCTACCTTCTATTTTTGATATTAGAGAGACTTCTGATACCTCTCTTGGCAATTTAGCTATTCTTTCTCGTACCAATTCATCAGATGATGCAATATTTATCTCCAAGTCTTGTATAGCTTTGATAAGTTCATCTGGTTCTGGTGGATCACCAGCTGGAGTATGGGGACTTAACTGTACGTGGGTTTCAATAGTCCCATCAGAATTCTATTAAAAAAAAAAGAATATTAATCTTAAATAAGAATAAACAAAATTGATTTTTATTACCTCTACAATTTTTTCAGTCTCTGATTTCCTCCTATCTCGATTAAGTGGGCTTTTTTTACCATGTACTTTTACTTTCTTATTTGGAGGTTCACTACCTAAAACTAGTATTCATATTTCACACATAATATGCACAATATACTAAACTTACCTAAAGCTCTTTGTAATTCACTAATTAGAACATTGTCATATATCCCTCTCTCATTCCAAATATTAAGTAATCTATCCAAGCTATTTTTCGTTTTTTCATCAGATTTCGACATGTGTTCAAAAGCTTTCTTCATGTGTACAGAAAATTCTTTCCCATATTCGGGACCTTTTTTCTTACTATTCTGAATTACATCATTGGCAAGGTACATAAAAGTTAACTTTTTAGAGCCTTTAGCTACAAAAAATAATTCATCTAACATTCCTATATAATTCTTCATTATAAAATATACAAAAGTACCTTTTATCAGCTCCCTAATCCATATCTTCGCAACTGTGCTATAATGTTTTCTGTGATGAATTAACCACAGACTCAAAGTTTGAATACTCTGCGAGGTATTGTTAAGTTCACTTAATTTTTTTATAAATGCAGTCTCAGTGAACCCCCCTGCCATCATAAAGTTATAAGTTTAATTTCAACCTCACCTAAAACTATTTGGAACGTTTGAAATTCACTAAAAATATAACCCAATTTCTACGATACAAAAACTCGCCGATCGCCGATTTATTGAAGTTGAAGAAGATTTGACTTTTTGGTGAACCGTAATTGTTACTTATCAATCGTCTATCTCTCTTCTTACTTAACGACTGGTTATAACTCTTGCTCTTTTTTTTAACAGGGAATTTTGGAATGTCATGTTGAATGAAGGCATTTTTGGTAGTATTGGAGTTTGTTTTTTTGCTAAACTAATTTCTATAATCATTTTTCTTTATTTTTCACGTTGTTTGTCATAAATTATACGATTTAAATATTATTTTTTAGGAAATTTGGCAAATTTGCAATTAATTAATATTACAAACAGAAAAATTATGATTTTTTTGTTTTATGTTGTACTAATCAATAAAACGTAAACGTCCGAAATTGACAGTTTTTGACAGTTATGTTGTGATGACGTTTGACAGTGACATAGACTTGAGTTTTCTAGCGGTTTATAGGTGGACGTGAATGTATTTCTAATTAGCTCGAATAATAAATAAGGTGAATTAAATCTAATTAAATTTTAACACCTGCCTTGAATATAACATTACAAATTCATATAGGTCTAAAGCAGCAGCTGATTGTAAAAGTTTTAAGGGGCGTCTGAAATAGAAACTTGACAGGTGTCAAGTTTACACCAAATTTTCACTCAAATTACTAATTAATACCAATAATAACGATAATATTTATTTATCCTGTTAACTTTAAGTTAAAATATTTGCGTTTCAGATGTGGTGAAAGTCCCAGATGCATCAAAACATAGCTGGTAACTGTAAATAGCGGAATGGTGAACAGTGTTGGGTCTGAAGTGTTACAAAATTTGTAAATGGGATGAATGAAGACGATTTAGTGAAAAGATCAGCTGAAGAGCGAGAGAAGATATTCATAAGGTAATAGGAGATATAATAAAACAAATTAAAATATATAGTATTCACATTATTTTTACAGATATGAGCAAGGCAGAGAGGGTGCCGAGATCGATCCATGGGAAGACCCTGGATTCGAAGTCTACCACACAACAGACAGGTATGGTTTCATCCACGATAAAAGGCTGCCATCCAAAGTGGACCCGCAGGAAGCAAAGAGACTTCAAATCGAAGTAGAGAGGCAGAAAAAATGGCTGAAAATGCTCAAGAATTGGGATAGCCCTGCTGTAAAGGAGAAAATGCACTCTAGGGTGTACAAGGGTATTCCCAATTCTCTCAGGACTGAAGTTTGGGGTAAATTACTAGAGGTATTTATGAAACAATATAATGACCTGATATTTTGAAAATGCAATTCACTTCATGTGTATCATTAAAATTTGGTTATAGGTAGAAAAATTAAAGAAACAGAATAAGGGTAAATATATGGAGATGATGAAGCTTGCCAGAAAATACTCTACAGATGCCAGGCAAATAGACTCTGATGTAAATAGACAATTTAGGGAACATCTGCATTATAGAGAGAGATACAGTATCAAACAGCAATCTTTGTTCAATGTTCTAACAGCTTATGCCATGTTCAATTCAGAGGTAGGTACATGAATAATGAAAATATAGTGCGATTCAAAAGTGCTGATTTGGATTATTTAAAATTTTTACTGAATCCTTGCAGGTGGGCTACTGTCAAGGCATGTCAGGCCTGGCGGGGGTTCTACTCATGTACATGGACGAGGAAGATGCCTTTTGGGCTGTCCATGTGTTGCTGGCAAATCCCAGGTTTGCCATGCATGGGTTGTATAAAGAGGGATTTCCAAAATTAACTCGATTTTTGGCCCATCATGATAGAATTCTGACCAAGTTATTGCCCAAAGTGAAGAAGCATTTCGACAAGCATGGCTTGGATGCCATTTTGTATTCATTGAAGTGGTTTTTTGTGTGTTTCATTGAAAGGGTGAGTCATATTTTATAGGAACTTATTCTTTATTAGTTTTTTGTTAGATTTTTTATTTGGTTTTATGTCTTCTGTGATCCCAGTAAAGAATTCAATCTCTAATTGTATAAGTATGTACATAAAAAAAAATGGAAAATCTAAAAATGTTCAGCAATTTGTGCACAAAAAAGTCCCTGATTTGGGGATAATTTTAAAATTAATTCAAAAAAATTCTCAATTCCTGACTCATACCATATCTTGAAAATAATGTGATTGAAAAATGTGGTTCTCAGGTCTCACCATTGAAAAGAACACTATTTTTATCATAAAAAAGTGTTAGGCCTTGATTTTGTAATAATCTGTAAGTTTAGAGAACTCACTTGGATGGCTATTCAGAAAAATAATCATTTAATCACCCATTCATTACAGTACATCTCAAAGATGAAAAATGTTAGAAGAATATGGTTTTCATCTTGAGAAGGACACAAAATGTCCTACAGTAAGAAAAAATTGCGATAATTTAAACTTTGATATTTAACAGCTATGTCTGTTACAAATTTATAATCCATTTTTTAAATACAAACATAAAATAATTCAATATATATATATAAAATCACACTGGGCCTTGCATTCATAAATTCAGTAAATATTTAAATTTTCAAATGCACATATCCATGAAATTGTAACAGACTGACCCTGTAGACATACATTTAGTAAATGTTCCAATTTTCAAATTCACATAACCCTGAAATTGTAAATGTCGGACAATGTCAACACAAGTTTGTCTCTCCAATAGTTTTGAGGGCATGTGGGCAATATGTCAGTATTTCTCTTTTGTAAACAAAAACTCCGTAATGGTTCTCAATTATGAAGACTAAATATATGAAAAAATGTACCTGAGTACAAGTAACATGAGTGACAAAAAACATTAAAGCAAGATTTGCTTCATTCCACATTGTAAAACAGGATAAAAATCACATGTAAAACTAAAGAAAACACAAGGAGAAATCAATTCAATGTCTTTTTAAAGCTTCTAATGTAAGTATAATAATGTATTTATGTCTAAATATAATATTTATTGTAAATTAGTCACACCACATATCATGGAGTATAGTTTATTTTATTACAAGTTTCTATAACATAACATTTTACAGTCAGATCCTGACTTACAAACAATTATAATTATACATTAAATTTAACTTATTAGAAAAGAACATTTGTTTTTTTTATAGAGTTTTAATGTTAGATAAAGAGTTGCTACTGATGTTTTTTTGTTGAATCACAATTTTGTCATTGTAAATGTTTTTTATAGGATCCTAAACGCTTAGAACAGTGGCAACATATATATCGTTCCTAGGGCCGATAAAGCACTTTCTAGAGATGATGCTGTTCTACACTTTTTGAAAGATATTTCCAAATATTATGAGACTCTTTTTTCTGAAGGTACTATTGGCAAAATAAAAAGGGGAAAGCCGAAAATAAAGGATGTGGCAATATCATATACATTCCCAAATCTCCCTTTATGCTTGTATTGTAACAATAAAAAATCTGTTAACTGTTTTTTATTTTGTTTTTAACTACTATATTTAGGTATAAAATTGTACTTACTAAATCTTATCGAATTGGGTCATACCTACCAAAAATGCATTTTATATAGATAAAATTAAATAATTTATCAATTAAAACATGTGAGACTTATTTAGAAATAAATACAATAGTATATTATGTGCTTTATTTGGCATTAAACAAGTTTATTCTTATTATTTTGACAAAATTATGTAAAATTCCCATAATAAGCCATGTATTTTAAACAGTGGTACTAGCACCACGCCCTTGTGGTGAATTAAAAAAGCTCAATTAACGTTCGTTTTTTAGGACCGTATTTCGAGTATGCCGATTCGCCTCCTTATCTCTAGTCTTCATAGTCTCAATTGTAGGACTTGTTTCAGCCAATCATGTTCAAGCCAGCAAAAGCCACGCCAACTTCGCCTTGTTTTCATAAAAGACATTTTTGGAGTTTAATTTCGGAATAATATTCAATTTACATCAATTGAAAATATTCTCGAAACATAACAAGAAAAGGCCCAAGATACTGGCGACTAAAAAATATCAGTTAAATATTAATTTTTTACTTTTAAAATAAAAACTTTGTCACCAACTTTTACTTTAAATTAATAATGAACAAAATTTAGCTTTTTACAGTCACACATTTATTATTTATTACACTCTGTCTCATTAAAAAAAAAAAATGGGGCAATAGTTCAAATGAACCAAAAGTTTGTGAGTCAAATGAGTTTAATTCTTATAATTAAATAGGTCAAAAGGTTACAGCCCGTCAGATACCTACATTTTAAGACAAAAGCGGCTAAAAATAGATCAGCTATTTATCTATTTATACAGACATGAAGACACGTTGGTTCACTTTGAAAGACATTTAGGGGTTGTTTTTGATATTATAAACGTTTTATTCAAGACGGCCTAGAAATGCATAAAGAATTTTTTGCATTTCAACTATATTTTTGAATTTTTGTGGGAAATGTCACTGGTATTTTAGGAAAGGTTACTGTGGAAATGGTGATAAATGGGAGTAGGTCATTTGAAAACCGTTTTCAGGACAGCATATATTTTTACTCTTTTTAATGTTAATATTAATCTTATATGGGGTAACTACTATTTCATAGGGACAGTATTGCTATTTCTTAAACGGTAACAGATAGAAAGTTGGTTAAATTAGACAAAAATTGCGCAGTTTTGTGCTCATTAAAATGGTGCCAAGAAACCTTTGATATCTGGGTGTTATTATGGACTCTCATTTGTCAATCACATTGACGCAGTAGTACCCAGAGCACTTGGTATGCTTGGGTTTATAAAGAGAAACACATCAGACTTTACTAATTAATTATTAATGCTATCAGGTTATTGTAATGTAGTCTTGTTAGACCTTTGCTAGAATATTGCTCTTTAGTCTGGAACCCCCAGTATACTTGTCACATTCATAGATTAGAACAGGTTCAGAGAAAATTTCTTCGCTACTTAGCATTTAAATCAAATATTCCACGGATAGATGACTATTCATATAATTTTGCGGCACTGCAAGAGACATTAACTTTACCAACTTTGAGAATAAGAAGAGATCAGGCAGATCTGAAATTATTTTTTAAGCTCATTAATTATATGGTAGAGTGTCCTACATTGATTTCAAGCATGTTGTTGGCAGCCCCAACTAGAAGCACAAGATCAATAAACAGTGTTCATCAGCCTTCCATGAGAAGTAATACTGGCCTCAATTCATTCATGCCTAGAGTTTCATGAAGCGCTAATGCTTGTGCAGGTAGTCTAGAATTTTTTAATTCAAGCTTTTCTAAATTTCTGAGGGTGTTAAAACTTACTGTGACTTAAATTGCCTAGTCTTAATATTAGTTGTTTCGATTTTTGCTGCGTTTGAAAAGTACCTCATCGAGCAGAGCGAGTAGATTTTTTGGTCACGTGACATCGAGCAAACCTTATCAATGGAGGAAACGGAGCGAAAGGGGCGGTATCGAGTAAAAAAAGCAAAACGAGTTACTTTTCAAACGCAGCAATTGTACATGTTAATATATTTATGATTTTTGTTGTTAGTTTATTAGTTTAAGAAAAAACAAAAAAAAAGAACAAAACAAAAAAAGACAAACAAAAAAAATTTTGAGCGTTTGTCTAAATGGCCTATAGCTTTTTCGTGACCTACAAAATTATATATTAGAAGATGTTGGTCGGTTACAAATAAGGGAGCTACAGTAGTTTCTAAATTTATTTTTCCTCCAGTTCACCCAATAATAATAATAATAATAATAAATCATCTTTATTTTCATATGAATATTACATAGAGAACAAGTCAAAGTACAATTATAGGTATATATAAAAAATCAGATATAATAATAGTAATAAAATAAAACAAATGTAAATAAAAACTAAGATTAGGCTTAGTGAAATAATACAAACTCTTCAAAGGGTATATGAATTAACATCGTTTATGTATTTTTTTAGTTTCTTTTTGAAATTGTTCATGTTGGAGCATTTTTTACGTCATTTGGAATTAAATTGTATAACATACATCCATTAAAAAATGCACATTCCTGACATAGAGCAGTATTATGTACAGACGCGATTTGCACATTCTGATCTCTCAGGCGAATTAGTACATTCGTGCTTGATGAAATCAAGGTGGCATTATTAGTATATTAGTAAGATCACTAAAAGTTACCATTAAAATAAAAATTTGTCAAAACTGTCACGTTTATTGCCTATATTATAATAACAAATAGTGAAATATACTGGTTGTTCAATTTGAAAATAGCAAGTTGATGAACCTGTATAAAATCGCCTGTACATAAAAATATACTTTTCGATCCTCTCAGACATTTTAGATAACTAAGTAGTATCTTTTTATTTATCAAATATGCTAAACTAAGAGTTAATAATAGAAAGTGTTTTTTTTTTAATATTTATCATGAACCGGTATTAACAACATCGCAGTATTTAAAAATAAAAACTTATTGAATTAAAATTTCACTTTGAATCATTGATGACAAAATATACAGGATGATTCATTTAGACGCTATAACTGTTATTTACAACGTCTTCTCATATTTATTATGATAAGAGAGATATTGGATATCCTTGCACTATTGCTTATCCCAAAATTTTAGAGAAATAAAGATCTTCACGTTCACCAAATACCAACGCGATATGCATTCTGCGCTAGGATACGCATTAGTACGTCTACGTATAAGATTTGTGCGCAGATGAATCACTTAGGAATTGTTCTTAAGAGCAGAAAATATAATTTTGTTCGAATTTGTAGGACTTTTAACAGAAAAATCAGTGTTTTTGTTAAATATCTCAGCAACCATTTGAGCTAGGAAGATGCTTGTTGTGGCAACGAATTTCTTTCCAAGTGCTCTAAAAATGATATAAATATTGTGATATCTTAAAATTTATAAAAATGAATATCAGGGAAGTTTGATTGGTAATAGAAGGTATATTTTGATTAACTTAATCGAAAATCAGGGAAATTTTGAAAGTTTGTAAATAAATGATGTTATTATTGTTTTTCTTTTATACTCGTTTCAGGTTCCTTTTAGTTTGTGTCTGCGCATTTGGGATATTTATTTATTAGATGGCGAACGAGTGATAACTGCAATGGCCTATACAATACTCAAATTACACAAAAGACAATTATTAAAACTCGGTGATATGGATTCCATTGTACATTTTATACAGGTAAGATTTAAAAATGTTTAAAAGAATGTATCACCAACTACTTGTGCTACCATGCTCGCTCAACATATGTATGGGGCTTTCAAAGTTCCGCTTTTTTTTAACCAAATGCCCTTCGTAGGGTATTTTACTAATTATAATATTAAGTAATTTAATTCCACCTTAATTGACTATGTTCCGGTTAAGATCAGAGTTGCAGCAGTACAGGGGTGCAGGTGGGATATTTCTTAGTATCTCGTTCAGTTGTTTTTGAATTATTTTTCTGGCAGCTTATTTGTGACCTTTTTTCTATAGTGTCGTTTGCAAATGTCGCTGTTGTATTGGGCTGAAGGTTGAATATGTAATTGGGGTATAGTAGCTTTACGGACTTCTCAAAGGCCTTTGATAAGATTAACCACAACATACTCTTGAATAAGTTAGCACATTATGGTTTTGATAGCCACCTTATTAACTTACTAATATCCTACCTAAATGAAAGAATGCTATTTGTTGAATTTCGTAACCATAAAGAAGCCTAGCTCCATTACATTATTCAATAATGATATTGACACATATTAATAGCGAAATTCTATTGTTTGTCGATGACTTAAAAAAGTTTAGACCTATTGTTTGTCTGGATGATTACATTACTATCCAGAATGATGTAACTATGTACACTATCTTGCGGTACTTCCGGCTTGATTTCCTTTAATTAATATCTTTCTGTTAAATAAGATTTTAATAGGTGTGAATATCGTCTTGACAATATTATTTCCAATGCCATACTTTATCAAAAGCTTGCACTACGTCCAGGAAAATTGCAGAGCAAACTTTGTTTATTTTTACTAACGATTTCAATAGTGTCTGATTCTGTGCACTTGATCTATTATTGTAGATTACATTTAATTTAGAACAAATTATTCTCTTCTAGGTAAAACTATACAAAGACTTCCAGTACGACGAAGACTCTGTCATCAGACATCTCGAAACATCGATGGAGGAACTCAAGAAACACAAACTCGATTTGCCGGGCCCGCCGACCAAAGACGAACTACCAATCGGCCCGTTTGGCGTCTTCAAAGAACCCACATTCGAGGAGATAGTCGGCATCCGCAAAGACAAGTTCTCGTCGCAAGAGAAACAGATGAACGAGATCGTGCTGTTGGCCAGCGAAACGGCGAAAGAGACGGTCGTCGCAGACGATAAGGAGAGGGATAGAGATTGCCATCTGTCGACTGCGGACTCTGTGGGCTTTACAGGTACCGATACCACCACCGAAAATAACAGTACGCTCGGTAGTTGCACCACGTTGGCTAGCAAGAGCAGTGTGTTTGATGATGATGATGCTGACGATGATAGCATCGTCGATGTTGATAGTAGTAGCGTCGACGAATGCACGAGGCTTTGATTAGTCGCGCAGCGATTGCGATAATGCCAATAAAATAAGTGCTAAAATATTAATTCTGAAAATCTACAACGTGTGTTCATAGATACTGGATTCTTACTTTTTGCTTTTTGAGAAGATAAATAAATGAAATTTGACGAATAAGAAGACATAAATATATAAATATTTTTTGACGTTTCTATTTCTATTTGTTTCCAGATTTAAAAAACATTGTGACTCGATAAAATTGTTTTAAATGAAAATTATAAGAAATGTGCTCTATAAAAAAGGTCCTTATCAATTTTATTGTAGAGTTAACCGCTGTTGAGGTGTTTCTAACTGGAAGTACACACCAGATGTGAAGTAATCGCAATAATCACTATTACATCTATGATCACACGATAACGTCAAAAACGATAAGTAAAAACAACGTTCTATTTCTATGGACGTATTACATTTTAAAATGTGGCATTCTTGTAGTCGCTGTGCGATATAAAAATATATTTTCATTATATCCGGTGATGTAGTTTTTTTTTTAATTTTTTTGGTTTACACAAAGTTAATCGCGTTTTATAATTATGAATTTGTTTTGGAGTCGATTTTGTTAGAGATTTAATTTTTTAGAATTTCAATGTTGTCGTCGGATAAAAAGTAAAGACAGAGTATTATGACCTACAAAGTATCATTTCTACAACTGTTTTTTACCTGTCCTTGAAAGGTTAAACTTTTTTATCAACTGGTTTTGAACTGATAAATGTTTAAAGTCAACCATGTCATATTTTTAGAAATCTTTTGGTCGACCTTATTGGCATGTCATTTATAAAATACTACAGATATTGAGTTGCAGGCACCATTTTATCATTTACACAAGTGTTTTTACCTGTCTTTTGGGCCATTTCAACAACCAGTTATCAACCGGGAAATTTTGAAAGTTAACATTGTCTTGTCCCAAGAAATGCTTGTTATGATTTATAAACCAGCCCTTCAAAAACTTGTTAAGATATTCAGTATACAATTTCAATGTGAATCTTAGACTTTTTCAATGACTAATTATGAACTGGGAATTTTTTAAAGTCAGTCGTGCCTTCCAAGGAATACTATTACAAATTTATTGGTCTGTCATTTTAAAACCACTAGATATATTGAGTTGCAAGCGTCAATATATAATAATCTCCAGTGGGTTTTAGACTTTTTCAACAAGCGATTATCAACTGGAAAATTTTAAAGTCAACTGTATCTTATTGGAAGAAATAATTATTACGACTTTATCGCCCATACATTTAAAAACTGGTTAATTTGCAACTGCCAACACATCTTTTCTTTAAGTGTTTTTTAAAAGTTTTGTGAATTTTAGACTTTTTCAGTATATTATCAAAAGCACAGCGGTTATTAATTTTTAACAATTTTTCTTACATAATCGGCTCTTTTTGTGTTTATTTGGGCTTCTATAATCAGTACCAGTGACAAAAGATAGTTTTAATACGACCCTATAGTTAAATATAATTCCAAACAATCACTAAAAATTGAAAAACGAATTCTTATTATAAAACATAACAGCTCCTTAGAGTTCAATGTCCGGTAGAGCTTAATCGCTTATATTTTTTTTTAATCGCATCTCTTCTGACGGTATCGATGGTATTTGACGTCTCTCCTTCGATATTAGTCAGAATTATTTGATAACTTTAACGAGTAGTTTTATTTGTTTATCGAAATATTTGCCTATAACGAGGCACAGTCAGAAAGTGATTCCATTGAGAAAATGCTTGTAATTTACACAATCACGATTAAATTCAATTTGGAAAATTTGACTGATTGTGCTCGGTAAATTTGCGATGATTTTTTTCTTGATTTTTATTAATGAAAAGTGCAATATTAGGGTTAATTTTTGCGAGGGTCTTACAAAGCTGCCTTGCCATGTATATTTAGTACAGTTTTGTATTATTAGAATGCTTATTAGTTGCGTTTTTTTAAGGCAATTTTTTTAATTAAATTGTTTTTTAAATAAGTCAACCGGGCAGTGAACTGAACAGTAAGTTGTAATGATAGATTTTTACTCGGTTTATCAGAAAAAAATTGCATGATTGAAAAAATTGATATTATAAATCACTTTTTCTACATCTTATTTTTTTTTTTTTTTTAGAATGAAATGAAGTGATAAAATGTTGTTTAAGCAAATTCCGTAGATTTTTTAGTCATAATTGAATAAAAAAATACGCCATTCATTTTTATACAACGCATTTTCTAGTTAGTTTTTTATATAAGCACCATTGCCAAATTTTTATTAATATCGCATGGTTTTTTACCACCTTCATTCGTTGATATGTGTCCAAGTTCCTTTACACTATATTAAAAAGATTTTTCTTACTACGTTTTAAATAATTTTCAAACTTTATTAATAAAATTCAAATTTTGTTCAACATAGTTGGTAGACCTACTAATAAAATACAATAATAACTTTCGCAAATTTAATGGCATTAATAAGGTAACAAATTTAGTTACAGTATCATGGCAATCTAAAAAAGTGAAAAAGTGTAAATGTATCATCCAGTAATTCAAAAACTGATAAATATATTGAGTTGTAATATTACAGGTACCGTTTCTACGGCTGTTCTTAGCTGTGTTCTAAATTTTAAACTTTTTCAACAATCGATTATCAACTGAGAAATACTTATTACATCTTTATCGCCTTCTCATTCAAAAATAGACTAAAACATTGAGCTGCAATCGTCAATATATCATTTCTATAAGTGTTTTTACTCATTTTGTGAATTTTTGACTTTTTCAACAGTCAGTGTTCGACCGGGAAACGTTTAAAGTTAGCCATGTCGTGTCATTAATCAATTACCAGTTATTATAACTTTATGATCCAAACAATCAAGGTTAAGATATTAAGGGCCAGTAAAGTTAAGTAACTACTTGCTAATTAGACTATAGGGCTATGGTAGTTAATCTGTCAAGTAAACCTACACGTTACGTTACTCAGACGTGAGTTTGGCAACATATCATTTCTATGATTACTGTTTTTTCTGCCTTGTAAATTTGGGACTTTTTTAACAACTGATTATCAAATGGGAAATGAATTAAGACTTTAATTAAGTTCGCCTTTTTTTTACTGCTAAAAATTATTGTCTAAACAGTTTTATAGGTTTACCAACTTAATGAGATATGAGTACAAATTCTTAGGTACTTTGCCGAAGATGTAACCGTTGTTGCAAGTACCAAGTCGACAAGATGTAATGTCTTGTGATGTTTTAATTTTTTTAAATTTGAAAATTAATTGTAAACATTTGTAGTTATACTCAAAATGAAACCGGTGTGTGGTATTAATTTTTTTTTAATCAAGTATCTTCAATGATGATTATTTCTCTATATTAAGTGTTGCTGTGAAGTTATAGTATAACGTTGGAATGTTCCGAATTCTCAGTATTTGTACATTTTTTGTTTCATTAAGTTTAACATTTTCAAAATATTTTTTTTATCTTTTTCTATTCTATCATTTTTAAGTCGTACTTATAGAATATGTACAAATATTTAAGCCTAATGCTGTAGATATTATATAATATATTAAAAAAAATAATGATTCGAACAAGAGTTGTAATATATTTTTTTATTTTATTTTGTATTATTTTTCGACTTGTTTAACACGTACAGGGTGTTTGGGGAATGCAGAAGAAATACTTCGGACATATAACTTATAGGAAAATTGAACAAAAATCAGGTTTATCTTGAAAATAGTTTTTCATTTTTTAAAACGTAATAGTCTAGTCTAATTTACTGAATACCCGAAGTATTTCTTTTTAACTTTAAAGCAACCAACACATTTTTTTGCAGTCACACAAGGTGCGATGGTTTATATTTTGGTCACTGTTTTTCGTGTGTTCTTATTGGTTGTGGTTATTCTTTCTTGTACATTTTTTTTTAATAGTTCATAACATTAATATATTCCATTTAACCATTTCACGTTAACCGATTTTATCATTTTAAACAGTTTTCATTTAAAACATCAACCTGTGCAGGCCTGATTTAAGGGTAGACAAAGAATTCGTACTGACAAAGTTATCACTAGAATTAGTAACTTAGGGTAAAATCTGGGGAATATTGGCTCTTTTTGCTTTAATTTTTGAGGTTTTTTTTTTTTTTTTTCTATAA
Source organism: Psylliodes chrysocephalus (assembly GCA_927349885.1). NCBI lineage: Eukaryota > Metazoa > Arthropoda > Insecta > Coleoptera > Chrysomelidae > Psylliodes > Psylliodes chrysocephalus. The sequence goes on along the minus strand of OV651823.1, from coordinate 2,981,880 downwards.
TTCTGAGATATTTTACCGTGTTTTTTAAGTAGATCTAAAAATTTAACGTTTATATTTGTAAATTTGTAAGATTATAAAACTATTAATTTTCAATCTTTTTCTATATAATTCTGAGGTTTTTCTTTTTTTTTTTTCTAGTTATGTTATGTTGGGAATGGGGTGTTAATACACTGCGAATTAAAAGATCTATTGTGCCCCCTTCTGTCGCCAATGCACCAAGGAAATGTCTTCATGCCTATAACGACCCTTCCAATCCTATTTTCTCAAGGAAGTGTAGGATTTGAAGTGGCTTCAAGTTAGGTAAATCTCCCTCTTCTATTTGATATCCTCCTAGATATAGTGCCCTTGGATTCTGGAGTGCTACTTATTCAGTTAGTATGTGAATGGAGGTTTCGTCCTCCTCCTCACAGAATCTACACTCACTATCCTCTACTACTCTCAGTTTACTTAGGTGTCCTTTTAGTCGGCAATGCCCGGTAAGGATCCCTGTTACAATACGTAGCCTGTTCTTGCTCAGGCAGATGCAAGCTTCCGATCTTTTCTTTACCCAGAAGTATCTTGGCCTATCTCAGCCCCAAGAGATTGTTCCAATTATCGGTTCTTCTACTGCCCATATCTTTTTTAATCTCTCCTAATATTATGTTACTGCTGATACCGCAGAACGGCTCAGGTCCTACAAAGGGTGTTTGCAAGACTATCTGCAATCTCGTTACCCTGTACCTCGTTATGCCCCGGGACCCAAGTGAGAGTAACTATATTTTTCTCATTCAATTGTTCTAGGCATCTCCAAACCATTTTTAGCTGATTACATAAAAGTCCAGCGCTTTGATGATGCTTGACTATCGGACATGATGATAATCTCTTGTCTATGATAGTTTCTCTCGATGTTGAACTGAGAATACACTTCTCATGGCGTGCATTTCCGCCTGGAAGATGCTTGGTATTTTCCCAAGCTTTCGGAGTGCTTGGTTCTCGGCCCATACACTCCTATTCCAGTTCCTTCTATGGTTTTGGAACCGTCTGTATACCACTGAATAGCACGTCTTTCGGTTGCAAGCGCGATGGATTCTTTCTTGCAGCCCAGCTCTGTGGCTTTGAAGTTTTTTACAAAACTGTACTTCTTTAGCATTTCATCCTGGGGCATGTCCCAGGTATCTTTAGTTCTGAAGCAAGTAGACTTTCGTCTGATTACTCCGTTCCTGATCATTCTATATCGTGTCCTTTTTGCCACATTCTCTATCATCAAATGTAGAGGGGTGAGGTTTAAGATCCCTTTATTGCGGCCGTAGGACAGGTTTTCATTGCACCAGTAATGCAAACACAGGCTAGTCTTTGTACTTTTGAGATATTAGCTCTCGTAGAAGCTAAACTAGTTCTGTTACTCCAGGCTATAGCCCCGTAAGTGATGATTAGTCTCACTATTGGAGTATACATCCATCGCAGTATGTTTGGGTTACATCCCATCGTTTGCCTGTAATTTTTCTGCATACCATTAGAGCTTTTGTGGCCTTATTTATTACTTCCTTCTCATGTGTATTCCAGAGAAGTTTGTTGTCCAGGGTTAGGCCTAGATATTTGACTTCATTTTTCCATTCTATATCTATCCCGTCTAATTTAACGGTTTTGAGATTAAGTTTTCTTTTCCTTGAAAAGGCTACTAGTGTTGTTTTTGTAGGGTCTATACTAAGTCCCACTTCACGGCACCATCTTTTGGTATGTTCTAGTCCTCGTTGGACTATATCACACAGGATATTACTAAACTTGCCTTTAGCAAATATGACTATGTCGTCAGCATAACCTTGACAGGGTATGCCGAGGTCAGTCAATCTGCAGATAAGTTCGTCTAAGGTTAGGCTCCTGATATAATTATTAACAGTTTTTTTCTAGTTAATCTGAAACTTCAACGTTTGTTTTTATAAAGTTATAGGATTTTATAGCACTTCTTCCTCTCCCCTCCCTATTCATTTATATTATTAAATCTGAGGCAAACAACAACTTTTTCTTTCTTTAAAGTATTTTACAGTTTTTTTGCGATTCTTAGAATCTTTTTATTTTATAAATTTGTACGATTTTATAACATTTCTCTCTAAATCTCGAATAGTTTATAATTTTTTTTTCTCTCTAATTCTGAGGTATTTTACATTTTTTTTAGTGGATCTGAAACTTTCGAGTTTGTTTTTATAAAGTTGTAGGATTTTATAACTGTTCTCCCAATTTTTAATTTTTTTTTTCTTTAAGTTGAGGTATTTAACAGTTTTTTTATTATTTCATTAAATTTAATATTTGTAAGATTTTATAGCTCTTCTTCACGAATGTACAAATTATTTCTCTAAATCAGAGCTAATTTAAACCTTTTACAATTTTTTTTTATTTTTTCGTGTTCTAAACAGATTGCTCGATTTTTAAAATGTTATCTTCACGAACTGATCAAAATAAAACTTTTATTTTTAAACTTAATATATACATTTAAGTTCGCCACTTCGTTTTTATGTTGTAATCTGACTGTACATATTATTTTAGTACTACCACCAGTCAGCGTATGATTTTCGATGTACCTAAAGGGCTTGATAAATTTTTGGTAGGTCCGCATGAGTCAGCATGCTTAAAAAACACTATTTCTCTTTGTCTAGATTTAGGTCTACCCTCCCCTCCCTTTCCACGTATCCATTACAAAAAAGTCTAAAAATAATCACGCACATCGTGTAATCGTTTGTTACTCCACTTGTGGCTTAGCGGTGATGTGTAAATAAAGGTGATTTCTAATTTAAAATGGTAAGGATTTCTTTTTTTGGTTCATACGGGGGTTGGAAATGGGTAATGGGCCACTCCTGCAATTGTTCAATTATTGACTTTAAATGGGCGTGGTTATTATAAGTGGGTGTGACTTACAAAATAAAATTCCAATTGATAAGTGTTCTGTAACCAAATTTTTCAACAGGGCGTGGTTTACAAATTAAATTAATCACTTTGGGTGTGGTTAACAAACTAAATTATTAATTAATTGGGGCGTGGTTTGAAAACTAAAATAATTACTTGGCGGTGATTTACAATACTAAATTAATTTCATATAGCGTGGTTAAAAATAAAGTCAGCCGAATGGGTGTGGTTTAATAAAATATTCATCATGTGGGCGTGGTCCATTAATCATTCACATCCAGTATACCAGGGTGCTAAAATGTTATTTACGTGATATGACCGCTAAAACATATTTAACACCCACGGTATAAATTTCTACTAACAAATAACGTTTGGATGCATTTATTGTTTTTTGAACATTTTAGATGTATTTTTGGTTATTTTAGAAAGCTAAAATATTTTTTTGTTTTAATTAAGTTAATATTAAAAAATAAATTTTTTAATTGTGAAGATTACTTTGACATAGACTTTAACGCTGACTTCACGGAGTTTGTAAGAAGAGGTTTGAATATTTTGGAAAATCGTGATATTTGGCAGGAGTTTAATTACGGGGAAGGTAATTTGCAAATTTTGATAATAAAGTATGGCTAGCCATTAACGCTTTTGATCCTTCATCTAGAATTAATCAGTATCTAGTGACAGTTGACAATTAAAAAAAAAATTATACAAACAAATGCATCCAATCATTCTGATTTATGTCTCTAACAAACCACAAATCCCTAAAACATGTTCCTGTTGTGTTTTTTTCCTTCCAAATGCTTGAATATATTTACAATCTAAAAAATTTAACACATTTATTTCGACCAAAATCAACTAAATTTTAATATAAATAAAAACTTCAAACAAACACTAACTTTTTTGTACAGATTCCTTAACTGCATGTTCGATTAATAATTAAAAAAAAAAAAAATGGGAATTCGTAATATTTAACGGGCAGCTTTATACAAATACAAAAAAAAAACTGTATTTTCACTAGAACATATATCAAAATAAATAACTGTGTTAAATTTTTAGTCAAAATTGAAGAGTATTTTCCAATTGAATTAAAATTACTTATTTTTCTTCGAATTTAGGTTCATAAATTGACATAAGATTAAATTTTCCTAGAAAACCTCTTTTATAATAACAAATAACAATAAACTAGAGACTTCTCCTCCTAAGTAGTCGCGCTGCGGTGATGTCTTGGATGGGTTAATCTGAAGTAGCACTAAGTTGAGAGCATTGTGAATCTTTTTCCCAAGACAAGTAAGCATTTTCCGCAAAACAAAAAGAGAAACGGTCATATAAATTATTATGAGGCTATCTCTCCTCGCAGAGCTGGTTTAAAGCCTAGAATGCTCGTTATTAAATCAATTTACGAACCTAAATCGCAAGAAAAGCAACTCTTCAGTTCTGCCTCCAAAAAAAATGTTTCCCAACAAATCCTCGACTTTGTATCTCACCACCGATGTTGCAGGTTCGAAGTTCTCCTTCGATCCCAGCATGGACGACGCCAGCTCGCTGCTAGACTGTGAACATACCGGATCGAGACGCTCCTTAGCGGACACCAGCGTAACCTCCACGGCCGATCTGTCGGTCTTTTCGACGATAACCCGCAGCCAAGCACACGAGAACAGCCTCGACACACACAGTAACATGTCCGACAACTCCGTGGGCGGAGTTAGCTCAGCCGGATCGGGAGTAGGAGCGACGAGCAGCCTGCAGAGGGGACTTTCCAGCCATTCCACGCCCAGAGCGACGCCGCGCATGCCCAGTCCGGACGTGCTGAGGATCTACGTACCGTACACGCCTCTGGACACGCCCATAGCCAGTCCGCACAACGGCGATCTGACCAAGGGGGCGTGTCCCTTCCTGGACACGAACAAAATTAGGATAAAGATCGATAACGACGATCTACCTACGCCGTTGGTCGAGCACGGCAAGATCAAGAGTTTTAGGATAGATAGTCCAATCGAATATGATTTGAAGTAGTTTTTTCATTTTTTTTTTGTCGAGTCAGAATGAGGTTATGATTTTTGAAAAGGGGCGTCTATAATTCAAAGAGGTTTGTATACGCCTTTTTGCCACGCCCTCCATAAAATCGAAAGGCGGGCAGATATTCAACGAGATTGTTTTTTTTTTTGTTTTCAACGCAAATACTCATTTGATACATTATTTAGTTATACAGTTAATGTTGCAAAAACACGATATTGATTTAATTTTGGAGTAATTTGATGATATTTTTATTACAGTTTTGTATTTCAATGCTTACAATATGCATAAGAGGTTGATTTAAATGTACAGGGGTCAATCGAAAAATTGTCAATTCAATTAATATCGTAAAAAACGTGCGAGAAATTTAAAAAAATTCCAAGTATTGATATAATTGATTAGCAATATCGAAAACGTCATATTTTTTTAAAGGTTCTCCTTATTGTTATTATTTTTTAACTAATTTTGTCAAGTACATAGGCGGGTTGAAGAAATACGTATACTATAGGGTACAAAAATATTTATAAAATATTAAAATCTATTTTTTGTTTCTGCATTTTTCGAAATATCTGATTAGTTTGTGTTGTTTTGTTTAAAAAACTTTATTTCTTCAATTAATTTATTTAATTTATTTTTGTATACGGTGTATTAGGGATAATATACGCATCATTTAAACAGATGAATTTTGAAGCAAAAAAAATCTTATATAGTTGGGTCCTAAACTGTAGGTCAATTGCATCATAACTCATAAGTTGTATCACTGGTTAAAATGAATGTACTTATTTCTGGTACACCCTATATGTTTTTAACTACATTTTTAGTTTATTGTAAAACCAGTGAATCCAAAACGAAAAAAAAAAAAATTAAATAGAAAATTGTAATGATTCACTGGTATATAAAATTATTTTTGTATATCGTTTTATCTAAAAATTAGCGGTAAGATTATAAAATTATATTTTTTAAAAAAGTTCCATCCCTTTTAGGAGAAAAATCATTCCTTCAGCATTTATTTTTTACTCAACTTATTATAGGTAGATTTTTCGAAAATATATATGGTGAGGGCAATAAAAAAATAGGAGACATGCAATAAATATGCTTAAAATTACCGATTTAAGAGCGAAATGTGTTCAGTTGTCACCGTCACCCTATATATTATCGAATAGGGTTTTAGTAGGGGCGAAATATTAATAATAGTATAGTTTAAATTTATTAGATGCTAAGGAATTGTGCCATAAGATTATTTTTTTAATTATTACTTAATACGAGGTTGTTTAGAAAAGTTCTGGGATTTTTAAATAATTTCGACGAAACTTTATTGGAATTTAAATGTATGAAATTTTTCTTCCTTATATTAGTTTTTGGAAAAGATAGCTATTTTTGTACATTTTCTATTGTTTTTCCACACATCGAGTTATTTTGGTACATTCTCTATTGTTTTTCCACACATCGAGTTGTTTTAGAATTGTTTTACGTAAAATGTTTACGAATTTGCAGTAATGCTGTTTATTAAAAAATAATCGTATAAACTCATTTATTCAATTAATGGGGATTTTCAAACTTTTGAATAATAATTTAATTCGTATTTTGATATTGATTTTCTTATGATTTAGGAGTTTGATTTAATAAAAATAATATGTTTTAAATTTGTATAGCTTTCGGTACATAGTTTGGACCATCTTCAGTAGAGTCCGATTACAATAAGAAGAACTACGTCATAACTATTATTTAGAATTTCAAATTTATATTATCTATAACTATCAATAAATAAAGAATAAGTAAGTTGTTGGGTACAAAAAACAGATTTCCTATATTTCTATAATATTAAAAAGCCACTAAGGACCGATTCCACCGTTGTGTTAAACGAAGTTTAAAATGACATTTTTACATTAACAATGTCATTTTAATCTCTGTTTAACACAACGGTGGAATCGGCCCTAAACCCCCAGTAGGCGGCGATAGCCAATGAATTACTTCGCCAAATGATGATGTAGCTGTGTTCTTGTTGTAATAGGACCCTACTTATAATTGTTTATTTTGATATTTATTTTAATCTTTAGTTCAAGCTTATAAGTTTATTCGGAATATGTATTTAAAAAATAACTGAATTTGTGGATGTGTTTAAAAAATGCATTTTTTTAGGCGTATTTTATTTAGGGGCGATCAAAATTAGGGCGTGGCACCCAAACATTTTTTTAAGAAACCACAACGAGATAAAAGTATTGTGGAAAAATAAAGAATTAATAATGTAATTTTTCCTTAAGAGTTCCTAATTTCAATAATCCTGGAAACTTTCTCAAACCTCGTATATACCTACTCATTGTCCCGAATGTCCGATATTCAAGGAAATCACCAATATTGCATAATCTATATTGGCTAATTTAGTAATATGGAGTGATAAATATCTATTATAGAAATTTGGGACAATCTGTATAATTTCCTAAAAAATCCACGTATCGTTTGTCCCCGAGAGCTAATCTTAGATTTTGCTAACGTATTTCTAAAAATTTACTAATAATCGCATTTTGGTGATTGAACAGTAGATTTTTGGAGATGCAACTGATTAAGCATCTATATTTTCAACTGGGACAACCGGTACAAGTAATAAGTAAATATATCAAATTTATTTTGATAAAATACATATAAATATTGTAGAAGGTACTCTGTTGTGTTTTGAAAAATTAAAATTACGTCTGGATAGCGAAATGTTCGTATATTTTTGGATAATTTTCAAAATCGTAGCGTTCCTATAACGGTAATTGATCCAAAGTAATTAATTGACAATACAAGTTTGTTATCTATATGGCCTAGTTCACAAAGCATCTTTTTACTCACATGTAAACCCTTAAAAAGAGGAACGTCGTTAAAATTAATGTCTAATAGGATTTGGCGATATTTCACGAACTGTTTTTAATTATTTTAATCTTGGTATAACATGATTTACATGTTTTTCTATCGATTTCATCTTTTCAAGAAAAATAACGATTATTTCACTAGACCAAAATATCAGTGACTATTTCTCTAGAAAAATATTCTGCTATTTTTGTTGTTTTCTTTGATTAAAGCCCTCGAGCTAAAGCTTTCGGGCTCTAATTAGATTAATAATGCCAAAATTAAGTCTGATCAAATCGATATTAAAATATTCTCCAGATTTAAACGCAACAAAAATAGCTGACTATTTATCAATGTCTTGCTATATTAACCCTTGAATATTTAATTTGCTAATAAATTAAGAAAACGTAACCTCATTTATTTGACTTTTACTAATCACATTAAAGAGTCAAAGTGTGATTTAAAAATTACGCCATCGTCCAACTCTTGTTTTTTTTTTCTGCATTGACGTTTCTGTCTTCAAGGATTTGCTTGTATGTAACTATTTAAAAATGCTTTGGGAATACGGACGTCATATTACCTAATATGATAATGGCGATAAAGGACTTCATGCCCCCAGTAATTGAATTTCGATAAAAATTACGCATATTTCGCGGACTCTGGACTATTTTCTGATCCACCACTCTGTAAATGTTAAATTCTAATGAATGTTGTGATTTGTAAATAACTATCGAAATTTTTTTATAAATATTGTAGTTTACTATAAATCTTATAAAATTGTAAAAATCCTTAGAAATATCTATAAACTAATATATATTTAAATTAAGTTAACAATCCTAATGATTTTCTGAAATTAGATAACGTTTCTTCATAAATTTAACGTAAATTTTGACAGTTTGAACAAAAACGTTTTTATTCAGTGACAGTGTCGTTGAAATTGCCAAATAATGTTCTGATCAAAAATTTAATAATTATTTAAGTTCAGTATATTTTTTATTTATAAAATACTTTCGTGAGAATATTTTGGTCAATTATAATGATTTTCACCCATTCATTTTGTCATAGTAATAATTATTGATTAATTAAACTGGAGCACTGGGGTTAGTAGTGATTGTGTCAGCTGTCAAGCTTTGATCGCAGGATTTGTACGAACGTGATACATGCAATAAAATACGTGTATTCTAACTTCTAAATTGGGAATAAACATATTGATCAGTCGTAGAATGACATCTAAATTTCTTAATAAAAATATTTAAAACTAAAAGGTTTTTATTTTTTACCATAGTTACGTAATAAAATATTGCACTCGCATTAATACCACAAGACGGTTTTCATGAATCCGGCTCGAAGGACCATGATTAGAAATCAAAGGTGAATACATTATTTATAATACTGTAAAAAAAAAAAATAATTAGAACTACATATTTAATTTTTAAATAAACAAAAATATTCCAATTTCGATTTCCAGTTCAATGTTTTGAAAATAAGCATATTTTATTATAATTTACACATCGAACTCTAGGTGAAATTGGAATAAATTTATATTAACTGCTTATATGAAATTTAACATTTTAATTCAATGAATAATTAACTTCATATACATGATGTTAATTTAATATGTATAAGAAAAATGTTTAAATCTGAACAATGATGAACTTGCGCTGATCTTTAAAAGTCGTATGGCTCCGCCTATTGTACTTTCGTTATCACCAACTCGACCATTGTGTTAAGAAAATGATTTAATGTGATCACTCGGTTACTTTGGTTTACCTCATGGTTGCTGACGGTTACAATAGTAATTTATGACCAAAGGGGAGGCTATCAACTAGTAGACAACGCCAAAGGCGAGTGGTTTTAGAACTAATGAGATAATGGAGCGTATTTGACTAAACTAATATATTGCGGGCGTCTTTTAAAAACCAATATAGCCAAAGGCGTAGTTTTAAACTTGAAACTGTATAAGGAACGTGGTTTTTTAAATAATATGTTAATAGCGTGTATATTTAAAATTACAATTGGCACAATAAATATAATAATATTTAATTTTATTTCTTTTACTAAATTAGATAATAAACTTAATTTCCCTAGTAGCCAATACATTATTTAAAAGAATTTTTGGTGTTTTCGGATCAACAATTTTTAAATCTTTCATTCTATTTTTTATTTTTTTTCAGATTATACAAATAAAACTTCAAATTCTTTATTAATTAAACACATCAACAAGCTACATTACAATTTCCATAAACTTAATTCGGTGGTCCGCACCACTTCACGATAAACGAAATAGCACTGGCAACGTTGGAATCGGGCGACATCTTTGCACCCATATTCAACTTGTTCCAAGCATCTTTATTGGCCTGCATAGTCGATTTACCGAAATGCACCGGTTGCTTTCTGACTGGATAACCAGTTACCAAACATGGCGATTCTCCTGGCTGCAAAGCAGATTCGAACAACTGCCTATCGTCGAGCGGCAGCGTCTAAAATATTCAACAAGTGTTTTTTTAAATATCGTTTTATAGTGACCCGAAAACGAACCCTCATAGTATACCTGATCTATTTTCTGGTCCATGCTGATAGCCAGCACCCATTCTTTAATGTTGTCGTGTTCCTTTTGGTCTTCGGTTAGGTACAGTTGATGTGGCAAAGGAATGTTTGATGGGAAATCCGTTTGTAGTAAATCGGAATGGTCTACCAGTTGACCTTCTTCCTCTTCTATGGCTTCGCAGAGATCCAAATAGTGATTTAGAAAGACGAACGCTTCCGAAAGACGTCCTTCGTCCTTCAAATCTTTACCTAAAATAATGTTTCAAGAGTATTTATACCTAATTGTCACAAATGATATTACCTGCTTCATAATAAGCTTTATCAGCTGGTATGACGTCTGTGTATCTCAAAAGCGCAGTACTAATCTTAACGCCGATAGATTTCAGCGATGGAACTTGTCTACAAGCCGCTCTGAGCGCGTAATAATGAGCTACCAGCAGCAATTTTCTAAAATGGACTTTAGTGTCAGCGTTTACGTTAACAGCCACCTCTACACCGCCGTTCTATAACAGAAACAAATTTTGACAGTTGAAAGTGACAGATGTCAAGTTTTCAATTAAAATTTGACATCCACAGTTCAGAAACAAAACTTAACTATTTCCAACAAAACTTGTCGAAGCTGTTCCCAAACACCGTAAGTTTCCGGTTCTGATAAATCGTTGGCTCCGAACATTTCAGTCGCTATGTGATTGTAAATATTGAAATTCTGCGGCATCGATGGTGCGCCATATGTGTAATACAAATTCAAAGCTTCAGTGACGAAACGATCCTTCAGCAATTTAGCAGCGTAGAGAGCAACGTACTTGTGCAAAATGGGCGTGCTGTGAGATTTTGCCTTTTCTATGCATCTACTCCATTGGCCTTGTTCCGCTAAGAGGTCTAACGCCCCTATTATATCTGCAAATGGTGATATTTTTTAATAAAACGCAACTTTTCAGTAGATCTATGGAAATTTGCTGTCTGTATAGGACCTTACCAACGTCAGCAAGTTGTTCGACGTCCCCCTTCTTCAAGAGTCTATCCTTGTATTTGGTTTCGACGTAGCTCTCAAACGCCGGATCCAGTTCTTTAGCTACTTTTCTGGCTTTGTTCCATTCTTCGGCTATGATGAAAGCATCAATTGCCTCTTTCATCATTTCCATGCTGACGTACAGTTGGGCTGCGACATTGTGTTCACCGATTTCAATCAACCTGTAGAAAGTAAAGTTGATTCAACGAGGGCGTTTAACTGAAAAAAAATATTTTATTTACCTCGGTCCCAACACCTTGATAACCTCCAAAGCTTCATCTCCAAACAGAAACTTATTGACCATATCGGCCGCTCTCAACAGGGCTCTTTTGACGATAGACGGCTCCGTAATGCTGGTGTTCACTTGTAAAAGACAATCCACGGCTTGCTTGTGCTGTCCCGCCAAGGCCCATTCGTTGGCCCTCGACAGAAGCGTTTCAATGTTGACGTCTGTCATTTGGTTGTGGTGAGAGCTGCTGTACTCAGATTGGAGAGACGGATAGAGGTGCGGTAAGTAGTCTTTGCAAACGCGTAGAGCGTCGATCCACATTTCTGGAAGAATCTTTGAATAAGCAGGGTATAGCTACACTTAAAACATAATTACCTTCGCTTTTATATTTCTGAACTATTAACTCTGGTGCCTGAGCTCTGAGCAGTAACACCTCGAACTCGGAATATTGCTTGTCCTTAAAACACTGTGCCGCTTGAGCTTGTAGGACCTCTGGAACGGATTCGGGTTCGTGTTTTTCCGCTATTCTGAGCGCGTTGATCCAGTTCTGAGCGTGCACGTACATCAGGATGGCTTCTTTGGGTTTATTGGCTTGGATGAATTCCGATTCGGCTTCTGCGTATTTTCCGTCGTCTTCCAGGGCCATGGCGTATTTTAAATGGACCTCATTCACCTTCAAAATATACAATAAGTCGAAGCAATCTATTAACTGAATAAATATCTACCTTGCTCTGAAGATTCTTGCACAGTTGAAATGCAAAATCGAACTGGTAAGTTTCGCAAGCGTAGTTAATGCTCTGCTCCAGAATTCCGTATTTATTCAACAATTTGATGGCTGAATCGATGTGCAGTGTTCTGGCCCATAGGAAAGCTACTTGATTGGCCGCATTGGCCCCGCCATTTTGTTTCGCCACCCTACAAACAGAACACAGATGGGAGTTGGGCAAAAAGTAAACTAGGAAAAGCAATCCAATAAATTTGATGAATATTTCAACCAAAGCATCGGAAAACCTTATCAAGAAAAGGGAGCAATCGGACTCACTACTCGTATAAGGTGTCAATGACGCTCTATACTTGTTTTATCTATTTATGTATTTACAATTCGAAGATAAACGTAGTTATTCACATGTTTTTAAATCTCGCTTCGCTGTAAATAAGGGTGAGAAGATATATGGTGGAAGATCGGAAAGGTACGGAGGAATATAGATTTAAATATAGGAATAAGTACCCTGAGAAAGGAAATGTTGCCAAAAAAACTCACCTGTAGGCTTCCTCCCACATTCCCAAGTTCCTATACATATTCATTGCCGCTTTCCACTCGTTTATAGCCAAATAATGAATTTCGGCCGCTCTGTACTTCCCCTGGCTTTCGAGTTGTTGACCGAGATGCAAATGAGTCGTTTCTAGAAGATTAGGATGGTACTTTTCGACCAGTCTCACCTGAACCAAACCATTTGTTATAACACAAGACGTTATGACTCATTTGTCAGACAAACACAAGCAGCTATGTTTATGATGGTAAAATTACATTTTAGTTTTATTTTTTTAAATATTTGATGCGACTTTATACTAAAATTTTGACATTTGACTTTTGTTTTACTATTTAACACAAGTGGCAATGCAAATTAAATCCAAATTTCGCGTTCAGTAAATTACATCATCGGGTCGTACTAAAAATGAACATCACAGTTTTTCTCTGCCTGTAACTTACCATATTATCGTACTGTTCCACTCTCTTGTACATGGCGATGGCCAGATCGGGTGAATCGACTTGTAAATAAAGTTTTTCAGCTTCGCGATACTTTCCAGCTTCTTCCAAGACTTCGGCATGCTTCAGATACATATCGGACACTTCTTCGTTGTCTAAATATTTCGAAGCTATAGCGTGAGCTTTCTCCCACTGACCGGCTTCGTTGTACATGTCCACGGCTTCTTTGTACATACCACAAGCTGAGTATAATTTTTCTGCTGTCGAATATTCCTGTGGAAAATTTATTTTAGCTTGAAGGGAACAAAGTTTAACAACAGTTACAAACCTTGACGCTAGCGAAATGTCCAGCGATGATCTCGTAATATTTCCTAACAGTATCGGCATCGTCAATAACTTTTATAATATGAACGGCCTTCTTCCATTGTCTGGCAGCTACGGCTGCGTTTAGAGCTTTTAAAGTGCAACCAGCTTCGATGTAGTGACTAATAGCTGCGTCCATCTGTTTGGTTTCTACTAGACTGTCGCCCCATTCTTCTTCCAATTGGACAACTTTATCAGGACTCACCGTCCTTGCTAGATCTACCGCTTTATTCCAAACTTTTCCTGAAAAAACCAATTTACGATTGGTTAGGGTGCCAATTTATGCTAAGATACAAACCTTTTCTGTAACACTCCATGGCCAAATCGGACTTTTCCAATTTTTCGTAAATGTCCGCAGCAGGTTCGTACAATTCCTGATTGATCAAATTTTTCAACACTCCCGCTATGGCGCCGTGATCGTTCAACAGCTGAGGTTGTTTGTTCAAAAGGTTCGGTATTCTCAGCAATTTGTTGGCTTTCATGTACATGTTCAATGCCTCTTCGTACTTTCCTTCGTTTTCCAAAACTTGTCCGACTTTTTCGTATTGACCGCTTTGCATTAACAGCGACATGTGCTCGGCTTTGAGTTCTTTTAAGTGCTCATAGTTTCGTTGATCCGCTAACCTGTCGAAAAGAGTAACAGCATCATCTCGATAAAATAATATAAGTAAAACGTTTACCTGATTGCCTCGTCCCACTTATGCAACCTCTTATACATCTCCAAAGCCTTCTCGATATTTCCCTGCTCCAGATAGATATTCTCAGCAGTATTCAAATCTCCTACTAAAATCGACAACCTGGCCCACACTCCGGGAGAATTATTAGGATTTTCGTTGTACTTCTCTTCGAACTTTTGAGCCTCTTGTAACGTTTCGTGCAAGAAATGGGCAGTGGCAACTTCCTTCAGTGCGGTGCTGCAACGTTCGGCCAAGGATAAGTTTTGTTGCTTCATCGCTATTAGGTATAAGGTGTGCCACATTGCTTCTGCTTCCGATGTGTTGTTCATGCTTTCCAGGAAGAGTACGGCCCTGTTGTAGTCGTTGTCGTTCAGGGCTGTACCTGAAAATTATTTCAATATACCTACACTGTATGGCGCAGTCAAAAGAAATACTTTACCGAATTCTACTAATCCCTCGTCCAATTCCAAATTAAAAGTGTTATTTCCATCGACACAAATGGCTTCGGTTTTTCCGTTAGTTCGGATAACGTCCACCACGTCCCCTTTCACATTCATAAGGGTAGGATTTTCTGGTAAATCGATGTTGTACCAAATAGCCAAAGTGGTGCCAGCTTGAGCGATTGCTACATCACTGCTTTCCACCCATTGTACGAAACTGACGCCCGTGAAGATGGTCTGCTTGAGTTGGGTAGTAACGTCGAATAAAACTAGTCTAAAAAATTAGAAAACGGGTCTTTCCAGCTTTAAGATAGTTAAGATTTGAACTTTTACCTTTGCTTTTTGTCCCTGAACAACAGCTTAGTACCGATTTCGTTCAGTTCCAACCAGTCGATTTTCGAATCATGTCCAATTTGACATATCATATACCCGTTCACCAAATCTACGATACAGATCGTCTTCAGATCTAGCAGATAAACCAATTTTTTGTTATCTGTCGTTTGGTTTCTTTCGTTCAGTCTCACGCTGATTAGATGCGGATTGGCGAATTCCGTTCTCACTGAACACAAAACGTCATTCTCTCCGTATTCTATCAGTGTAAGTTCTCCAGCATTGAACACCAGGCACACGTTGGCATTTTCAAAGTAGAATTTTTCATGATGACCGGAATTGTTCCAAGGAACCTGCAGAAACGACCGATTTCAAAAATAAAAATACATTATCATCGCGTGATGTGTTTGACAAAAATAAAAGTACGCCAAGTATGAGTGACTATGGTGAGATGATCAATAGAAAGCCACATAATAAGAAAGAGAAACTGCTATTAATTACCTCGCTCAAAAGATTTCTAATCAAATCTGCTACCAGAAGGGTTTCTTCTGTTCTCGCCACCAAATAATTGTCCTTCCCCATTATTTTAACGTCTTCTATCTCGCCTCCGTATTGGGATCTCAAAATGACTCCTCTCTCATTGACGTCTAATGGTTTTACAAGTACTTGACTGGGACCTACGTAAGTTATTTCGAATTTGTCCTTCCAGACTGTTCTTTTGAGTACTAAGAAATGATACATAATGGAGTTATACAAGAGAATATTATACGAAAATAATGAAACACATTTTTCAAATCTATAAATTAAATAGAATCTGTATTCGTCTCACCCGATTCAAACAAGAAAACGGCTCCACAAAGGCCTCCACAAGCAACTTTTGACCCATCGCGTTTCCACGCCAAGGCTGTAATTGTATAAAAATTAGTCAACTCTTTTGGAGGTGTTTCTTCCCAAACCGACTTTCTGGTATTCCAATTGTAAAGTCTAAGTCTGCTAAAAGAGCCTATAGCCACAGCCTAAAACTCGAAACATATCGATATAGGTATTAAACGAACTTAAAAAAAACATCTATAATCTTTTGATTTGAACCCTGCTCAAACTTAAAACTTTGAATTTCCAGGAATATGATATATTCACTATACCTGCCCACTAGGACTGCTAATAGCCATCGTAAAATCGAACTCCTTCTGGTCTTTGCTGTAATCGAAATTCTTTACCAATTTTCCATGGTTGTTAAATACAGACACCCTTTTGTCACACCCTGCTACAAAAATGTGGCCTTGGGGCCAAGCTAGAGCATATGGGGGCACCGAGTGTAAAGCTATTCTACCTTGGGCTTCGTCTTCACCGTGATCGCTCGTTATGTAAAACCTAAAAGAAAAAATGAAGCATTAAAGTCTATGAAAATACACTTACCAAAATCTTACCTAATGACATTTCCATCAACGTGCCCTGATAAAAATCCGGTACCTTTAGGATTGGACGCCAAAGCAACTACAAGGCTATCAGAGGCAAAAAGGCTCTGAGATTTGTTCGACTTAATTTGTAAGGCTCTGACTTTGCCGTCAACCAAACCGCATATTATGGGGCCTGAGAGCAACCAAATGATGCAGGTGACTGGAGAAGGTTGAGGAAATTTGTTGCAAATTGCCTAGAAATAGATATCACTAATAAATCATAAATGATGTCTAAAACAGAATTCACAGATATCTTGGAGAGGACAAACATTCTGAAAAGGGATACATACATCAGGCATATTAGCCACTGAAAAACAATCGGCTTAGAGAAAAATCCTGACGAAATTATTTAACTGGAAAATATGGAAATCACATTGGTGACATACAAACGAGTTATTTCGTTTAGTAAGACGTTGATGACTTGCAAGAAGTAAAAAGAACCTTCAAGAGAGGTGTTAAAAGAACCTTAATTATAATTTTGGGGTGATATAGAAGAAGTAAGGACGCTAAAGAAGTCTGAATATATAAAAAGTGTTAAAATCTGTGTCTTACCTTTTTTTCACCCCACTTTTCGCCTATTTTATATACGTAAACGATGCAATCGCTTTGAGCCACAGCGATTTTCGTGGAATCAGGGCTAAAGGCAATCCCGGTGATTATGTACGACTTTTTTCCGGCTTCTGGATCATACGGTTTTGTAGAAAATTTGTCCTTTTTTTCGCCTTTTTCATCGAAAAGCAGAATCTGCCTGTCGCAAGTGGCTACGGCTAGTTTTTGGTTGTTCGGGGACCAACACAGGCTAGCTATTTTGAAGTCTGTATCCTTTTTTTTGCAAAATAAATATATTATAATCCAACAATATTTATTGTATTTATGGATGAATTTAAAGGCTTAAAAAAATTTAAATTTGAAAATATGCGCGTTTGCAGACGACGTGGTAATTATTGTTACAGGCAGTAAAGGAGATGACGAAATTAAGCTGAGTTCTTATGCCCTATCTACAACTCTTTATTTATTTGGTTTTAACTATTCTTTCATTGTTATAATTCTAAAAAATCCGTATTTTTCAAAAATACTACACTGAAATATTGGAACTTCCGCAGGTATGTTTCAGATTTTGATAAGTTGCGACATATGTAGCTCTTTATTACCAATACAAAATTATCTTTTAACAAATCAACATTTTACTAAAAATGCGAAATTGCTACTTATTATTTAAGTCATTAATGACAGTCTAGGAACCCTATTATTGTGGTCTAGGGATGGCACTGCGGAACAGAAATGAAGATTGGTTCTTTTAATAATAAATCTAAATAATGTACCTATAGGTACTCCTACAAGTTGAAAAACTACTTCTTTAATATTTTTCCTCAATGTAAAAAAGAAATTTGGAAATCTAAATATTGTAAAGTACACACCTGTGCTTCTAAAATTGTTTGTAAAAATTTCAATTGCATTTTTATTCTTCAATAAAAAATAATTAGAACATTTATTTGTAAAATGTTATGTATCAAATCACCATTTCCATAGTAACGACCTTATATGTGATGGCCGAAATTGTAGGTATACACAAAATGTACAGGGTGGTTTAAAAACATCAAATTAAGCCAACAATGCATATTTTGTCTACAACCATTTTATAACTTAATCCCAGGTTTAGCCATTTTACTACATATTTACATTTAAATAAGTTACATTTTTTACTGGTTTTTATAAAATAATCGCCCCAATAAATTACAGTAGGCACTAGAAGAACAATAAACAAATAAAACGAACCTAAATTTATATATATTTATATATTAAAAACTTCATAAAAGAGTAAATTATAAACGTTTAACAATTTTTTAAGTGAAATGATTTCATTTTGAAGTGAAAAGTCTTTTAGAGGTACGCACTTTCATGCAATTTTTTTCTTATTTTCCTATTAGTTACACGTATATTCCTACAGACAATAGAAGAAATAATACTCCAAATCCTGAAAAAATCGAGGCAACTAGAGCTACCAATAGTTCCTTTTTTAAACTTCTCGTTTTTTTCGTACTAGTGACTTCGTATACGAAAAACCAGGCAGTAAAAAAGACCCCAATGCCCAGTAGAACTAACGTTAAATGTGGGAATACTGCAGGGTTTACTGGGGACACATAGCGTGATAATCTTGCAGTGTCGACCTAAAAAGTATGTATAATTATTAATATGCTTTAAAGAGAATAATTAATGATCTTACCATTTCTATTTTTCAAAATGTACTACTAAAGGCCAAATTATTAACGAATTCTTATTAATATTACAAAAAACCCGCACCCGGTACCTTTACAAAATTGATAAAAACACAAAGCTGTCATCAAGAAACGTCAATGAAATTTTGACACGTCAACTCAGTGTTGCCAAATCAAAATTTTCCAACTGGAATACAAAAAGGGCCGATTCCACAGTTGTGATAAACAATGTTTAAATTGTTAAGAGCCGATTTCACCGTTGTGTTAAACGGAGATTAAAATGACATTGATAATGTAAAAATGTAATTTTAAACTTCGTTTAACACAACGGTGGAATCGGTCCTAAACAAAGTTTAAATTATTAAACGAAGATTAAAATGACATTTTTACATTAACAATCTCATTTTAATCTTCGTTTAGTAATTTAGACTTTGTTTAACACGACAGTCGAATCGGCCCTAATATCCAATACGTTAACCAACGCATCCAGCAAAATAAAGAAGAGACGCTTAAATGATGCTGTACGCAGTCGGCGACCTATTATTCTATTTCTCTCTATTCAATAGCATTTTGTTTCTATACCTGGAGTCAAGACTGAAAAGTTAAATTGTACCTATACATCTGAAAGAAACTTTTGTTATTAAAACACTATCCTTATTATTATTATCTATCTACTTTGATAACATATATTTCAGCGTGCAAATGCATTGTTTTTCTTCCTTAACACAGTTCTACAAATCAACTGAAAATCTCTTTGTGATCGTCGTGAAACTGACGGCTGACTGCTGCGAGCAGCGAGCAGACCGCCGGTCGCTCCAGGCAAGCACATTTAAAGCGTCTACTTAGAACAGGCGCATTACTACTTTTAGCTTTTAGAAACTTTCGAATCGCCAATAAGTTCAGCAATTAAGTTTGTTTATGAATTTAGTCCATTTTATTCAAATTTGGTATTTTTATCAACAGTTAATTTAAACAAGCATTCAAGAATAGTAGATTATTATCAAAATTGGATATCTGGCAATACTGCATTATTATAATTAACTTGTCAAAGTTACAGTATAATAATTAATCATATGGCATGAAGATGGCGCCACAAAAATGCTTTTTTTTTATTTAAACAATAATTATTTCATGATTCCAGCATTTTATGAATCCAAAAAACAAAGACCGTTTGAGAGTAAATATATGTTTGCAAAATGAGCAAATTTTATGCCCTAAATTGAAATTAATAGTCTAGTTTCTTTAAATATAGCTATTAAACAACAGATGTCGCGCTAGAAGAAAAATTAAATGTAAATGTTTTTTATGTTCTAAGAAATCTATTTTTTGAAAAATTCTATCGCTGTATTAAGTCCTTTATACAATGATTCTATAATCAAAGTATTTTGGACCAAATTCAGCGTTTTAATTATTTTTGAATAAAAAATGGCAAACATATTTATCTCTTCCTGTAACAATAGATAACACCCAATACAGAATGGTGTTGAATGTGTTGTATAACTAGTAGTGTTTGAAGAAAGTGGATTCGTTATGACTAAAATTTAAAATTAGACTTTGAAGATGTTATTTGAAGCACTAACTGCAAGCAAGCAGCTGTGTTTTCAAGGCCGCTTTTACAGCTGACGTCTCTTTACCTTGAATCTTGAATATGGGTATAGGCGGGAAGTTGTATATGTATTTAATTCTATCCTACAGTACCTACCTAGTTACAAAATCATTAAAACAAAAATCAACTGAGAAACAAACAAAATTTTCTAATTATATTCATACAGTTTTCTGTTGTATTAGGTATCAGAACTTAATTACCTATACCTACCTAGGTAGTAGTCGAAACTTTAGGAAGGCGAGACTCATGGGCGAGACCGAGACCGACTTCTAACGTAAATCGACAGTGAAGAAGACCGAAAACGGTCTTTTCACGTCTGTATACATGTAATTATATGAAACACATTTCGGAAGGCGCAACCGACGACAGCAATTTTAGTACAGTAGGATTTGCTGCTTGTTGCCTGTCGCTTGAAGTCGGTCTCCGTCTCGCCTTCCTAAATGGTGCCTTAAGAGATGGTATCAGAATCCATTAATAAAGAGTGACTAGGTATAGGCATTGAGTAAAAGAATTTCTTTACTCATAAATATTAATAGGTAAATACTTGAAATAAATATTTGTGAAACAACGTAGGGGTTTATAAAATTCAAATACCTAGGTAATAAATTTCTTGTATTACCTAGTTTTTGTTAAGTATGCTTACTATAGGTACGAGAATATGAGAATCAGTTGATTTCATGCTGGGAAGGTTCTATAACGAATGCGAAATTTTTAGAAATACGGATTTCAAATGTTATTTAATGATATCGAAAAGGCATATGGCAGGTATCCAAAGGGAAATGATTTGATGGGCTATAAATAGAAAAGACATTTCAGCTGAACTAGAAGGTATTACATTCTGATCACAGTTGGTTAATGATTAATTTTATTCTAAATCAATTACGCTTGAAAAATCTAAATAACGCAAATACAGGATTGATCAGTTCATTTTTTAAATGAGTGAAAGACAAGGCAATTTTTTAGAATATTCCGAATTTTAGGATAATTTCTTTTTCAAATCTTTTTACACATCTCGAAAAAATTAACTTTCGATTTTTTATTCTTTTATAAGCAAATTGATTAAGAGTTATTGTTTGATAATACGAAGATATTCTTCGATAGTCAGGTATTGGTAGGTAGGTACCTCTATAGGTACCTATATACCTACCAATCTCAGAATATTTTAAGTTATATAATGTAAATACCTAGGTATAAATTGTAGGTATACCAATATCTTATAAAAAGGTATTTAAAAAAATGTTTTAAATAAACAAAAAGTTTTTAAACTGAAAAATTAGTTAAAAAAATTTAAGCTAAAAAGTTCATCATGACTTGGCCTAAATGTGGCCATTTTAATCTCTAAAAATAGCTTCATGTAACTTTAAAGCTCTCCGGTATACACGGGCAAGTTGTTGGGTACCTACCAATCAATAATTTTATCTGAACCCACAAAAGTGGACCAAATAAAAAAATAAACAACTTTTTTTTTATCAGATAGGTACATCGAAATTCTAAAATTTTGAATGAAAAAAAAAACGTGTTTACATAATAATCTGTATGTTATTGGCAGTGAGGTCACAGAATGGAAGTACTTTTCTCACAATTTTTTAGCCCGTTTCTCAGCGCTGACATAGTAGGAAAATAAATACGGGATAGAAGCAGAAAATAATCCGAGAAGGGACAGGCACATCGCGGTATGCCGTGAAGGAAAAGTGTTTCGAATTTCGTAGCTTGCACAGTTTCTCAGTTTGTTGTAGTGGCCCCACTGCGTCACACTAAAACAGCTTAGTTACAAAATTTTCAAAAGTTTTTATCAAAATCGACTCATTAATGAAGCAATGTCTAAAAGGCATGTCGCTTTTATAAAACCGGACGAACCTAGTTTCCTTAAAAAGTTGAAAAAAGAAGCTGGATATAAAGAAGGACCAACTGTAGATACTAAAGTAGGTTATGTCCGTTTTGCACGATGTTTTTTTACTAATTTTGAGTATTTTACAGCGCGAAGATTACGGTGAGGTATCACAGGAGGATTTTGAGGATAAAGAGGACGAATTACCTACCGTAGTTGTATTAAAACGGGGCGATTTGACCGCCGAAGAAGCCAAAATCGAAGAAGATAGGTTACAGAAAGGTAAGAATAATTTTTCACTTTAAATACCTTTTGCATGCCTCCATTAATGGAATACTTGTAAAATAACATCTGCAAATCTAAGGAAAATCATGATTTTTACTGTAAAATACATAAAAAAAAATATTATTAAATTTTAAGACGGCGTCTGTCAAATCAAATCGTAAAAGTCAAGCTCGAGGCGCTCGAGCTGTGACGTATTCGGGTATTTCCGCCGCGCGCATGCGTATTCGTACTGGCGCGTAATCAAAAGCGCGAATTTATTTAATTCAATTTTTGCAGAAAAAGCGCTCAAATTAATCCATGTTCTTTTAAAACGGATTAAAAAACTAAATTTTTGTTTTATTAAGGGCGTAATGAATGATTTTTTTCTTTTCGAATTAGAGAAAATTTTGATAAAATTGTTTGTGTAATATATATCGGAATAAATTTTTCCGCACGTCGGCTTTGTGTACCAGACAGAGCCGGACTTACAGGCGGCGATTGGTGTTAGAAAAGAACGGCATATTTGGAACACGTGATTGGAGAGCAGTTGTAAGACTTTGGAAAGGTGCTCACTCCCCTTATAGCGAAAATGGTTTGGTCTATTATACGGAACGGTATTTTACTTGTGACTGTGGCCTGGCAGATAAAATTTTCTTCAGCCGCCATATTTAATAAAATACGTATCTTTCGATGAAATTATTCATTTTTTTTCTATTAATTTTTTTTGCCCAAATTTCCGGGTTTTTTTGAATTTTTTTTGCACCTCCAATTTGGAATAAAATTAATTTTTATAAATCCCTCAATTTTCTCCTGTAAATTTATTTTATTTTTTTATTAAAAATTCTATTTTTTTTTCTGATTTTAAATTATTTATCTATGAATATTTTTGATTACGCAGAATTTTTCAAAATACAATCCTTTTGAGTTTACTATTAAAGGACAGCGTGTTTTACACGCCTGTTTTAATTTCCTTTGAATTATTATATACGTAACTTTATTTTCTATACAGTACTTATATTCTAGCAAATTTATTCAATTTTTTTATATTTCTTCGTTTTTGAAAACTGATCCAAATTCCAAACACTTTACCATGTGCCTTCAACTTCTCGTTCCACTGATCTAACCTGTTGTTTAAGTCTTCTACTGAATTACTGAACATCCATCATTACATTATCTGGATTCATTTCATGTAGTTTCCAGGATTTCTCTTCCCCCTGTATGTATCCTTTTATTTACTTTAATACCATAGGTATATAACAGGAATGGGTTCAAGATTAAACCTTGATAGAGATCTACCTTCATTTCAAATTTATTTCTGTCTCTAGGTGCCGTCCTTACATTATTTTTACTTTTATGTACAGTGTGTCCCGAATTATTGAACAGGAGTAATTGATAGGACGCGTCCTCATTTATGGAATAAATGTTAATCAAAATAACAAGTTAGGTACTACTTTAAACAAAAACATATCCAGGTAAAAGGAAAAATTTTAATGAGAAGTCTGACATTCTAAGACTTTTTTATACCTTTCATTCATTCATTCGAAATCAATTATTAATTATTAATTTTCATCTGTATGTCGATTACAGTATTTGCAGTTAATTTCTTTCATATTGAAGAAAAAAAAAATTACATAAATAACAATGAATAAATTAAAAATGATAAAACAAAAAACAAAACTTTATATTTCACAAATTTCTTTATTTTCCCACAAAAATGGCAATTTTACCATGATATTAAAACATTAAATCTCAAATTCCATATTTTTGGTTATCATTTTTTATTAGTCAGTATAAAGGACATTAATGATAAAATAGGCATTACATTTTTTGAGAGTAGTTTTTATTAAATGTTACTAACATAATATGACTAATCTTCATGTGAATAATTACTGCAAAAAATACGTACTATTTTGGAGTAAATTAAAAAAATTCATACAGAAATAGAAGAAGCTCCGGCCGATTTGGATGCCCCCATAGTATTCAAAGCACCAAAAAAACAAGAAACCGAAGATATTCCAAAGAAAAAATCGTCCAAAAACGATTCTAAGAAGATAAAGAACAAAACGTTACTTTCCTTTAACGACGAAGAAGACGACGATTAATAGATTTTATCGTTTTTAAGAAAAAACAAAAACAGTAAATTAAGGTAGGGAACTTAACTTTTTAGAATTATTTCTTATAAAGCGTATTTTTTGAACTGATTTGATTTGGGGGTTTTAACGTATTAATTAATTTAAACGTTACATTCAAGATGTCTTATTTATTTTTGTTTTATATTTCCAAAGCAAATTATCCAATTCGGCGGTAGTTTTTTTCTAATATTTAAATGTTTAAAATAAAAATATGGGAATATTTTTCCATATTATCAAGGGTAATATAACAAGTGGTAAAATACGATTATTATCGACAATTTTTTGAAATGTCACAAATGTTTTAACGTAAACTTATTTAAATATTAAAGGTGTGTCTATTAATTTTTTACAGTGTGTCCCCGGATAGGTGAAACGACTCTTGAAAAGGCTACAAAATTCTCGATTTAATTTTTTGGTTGAAGATTAATTTTCAACATAATTTCAGTTTTGAGAAATCAAGGATGTCTTGGAAATTTTCAAAAAATCTAATTATCTCCTTAGTAAAGTGCTTTTTATGTTGCATATATGACCAAAAGCTATTAAGAAAAGTTGTTTGGAATCGGCATCGAAGTTCATATACCAAATTTGAAAATCCTCGGCCAATTATGATTTCTCATTTATTTTGTCAATATGAAAAATCAAAGTTGGCCGAGGATTTTGACATTTTCAAATTTTGTTATATGGACCTAGATGGTAATTCTGAACAACTTTTCTTAATAACTTTGGACATATCTACAACATAAAAGGTACTTTACGCTGGAGAAAAATAGGTTTTCTGAAAATTTCCAAGACATCTTTGATTTCTCAAAACTGAAATTATATTGAAAATTCCACACCTGTAATTTTGAACCAATCAAAATACGTGTTTTTGACAGATCACCATGGCAACGGAGGTATTTTAGTGGAAAATTTTTTCTCGTGGGGTACCCAACAGCGAATTATACTGGAAATTTTTTGACGTTTACAATAACAGACCATTTTTGACAGACTGGTTTTTATTTGTTCACATAATAGGTTTAGTTTTGATACATTTTAGTTACAATGCTAAGGTGTTTTCTATATTCTTGGGCCACTTCTTTTCTTCTTAAGGGCGAAAATGCAGGACTTTGGATGCTTTGAATTATGTGTCTATGTCTAATAAAATATATATAATATTTAGACACTAATTTATTCACCTTTTTCCCATTCAGCACTTTGAATTTTGCGTAGTTTAGGTGCAAATATTCGTGGACAATTCGGAACAAATTTTCGTTTTTCAAGTTGGAGCCACAATCCTCTATTAATCCGAGTAAGTAAGTCATGGTGCAATGATTGATCATTACATTAGACAATTTCACGCATATTTTGCATAGCGTATGATTTTCAAATCGATTCATTTTTAAACAAATAGGTAATTTTGTTGGTTTTACTTGCTGTGCAATATTCTTTATCGCAACAAAACGCGAGTTATTTAATGTTTTGAACTGTCAAAATACAATGATCACAGCCTCCTACGATTGATGCTTGCTGACGCTGGTTATGAATTTCATACCATTTTAAAGCGCTCATAACGCATGTTAATAAAAACGCAGAAAAACAATTTTCTACCACTTGTAGTTATTCAAAACTTACGTAAAATTAAAGAATATACTATTTTCTATTTTCAAATGGTATTCCCATGCAACTACAATGAGTAGAAATAAGCAATTTGAAGGCCTAAATAATTGCAGCGAAACATTTTTTTACGTCGGGCCGCTTGACAACTTCAAAACTGAAATTATATTCGAGGTTAGGGTCTCACTTAGTTACCATGACAACTCAACAATCAAGGCGACAACACCTTTTATGTTTCACTGGTGACTTGGAGAAAATAATTTGCATTGTTGAGAAACGAAAAATAAATTTTAAAAATATTTAATTTTCAACCATAATTCGGCGTGGAATTTTCTTACCGAATACCACGCGAGGTCAAATTAATATCAGGAAATTTTTTGACCTCTAGTGGTATTACTAGTGAAAATTAGTTTTTAGGGTTGAAGGCTGAAGCCCAAAAAATGAAAATTTAATTCGAGAATTTTTTACATTTTCCAAGAGTCGTTTCACCTATCCGGGGACACACTGTATATTTACAGAACAAATTAGATATGCAATTCGGCTGCATTTTTTTTTAATATTTCTAGAGTCAAGCTTAAAATAAAAATGTAATTTTTTTCATATTATCAAAAGTAATATATAAGTAATACCATTTTTATCGACAATTTTTTGATATTACACAAACATGTCAGAAAACAAATCTAAGCAAATCTTTATTAGCTGACTTTAAAAACATTTATACAGTACCAACGTAAAGCGTTATCTCCCCCCTTCTAACTTCTGTACGGTAAAATCGAGCGGTTAACCACCCTCGAAATACTGGTAAGTTTTCAATCGAAATCACCGAAATCACTACAAAAATTCCGAAATCATCATTAATTTGTCACTCAAAAACGTAAATTCAGCAGCTTGTGGATCAAAAGACAAGGGAATAGTAAAAAAAAAGGCCATCGTATAAGGTGAATTTTCAGCGAAATCACCGAAATCACAAAAACATTTTTTAGGTAATTTCCGAACTTTTTTTCTCCCTCAGGTAAAATATTCGAGAAAATGGTCAGACAGGTCGATTTTTCTTTCTGATGAAGCATATTTTTATAATAAAAAAAATACGTTAATTTCGAAAATGCCTTGGCTACACTCAAAAATTTTAAATGAGGAAATTGGTCGACTGATAGCTCAATTGAAAGGGTTTTTAAAAGTCAATAACTGATAAAGAAAGTTTGAAAATCATTTAAATTGTTGAATTGAGAATTAAAAACCATTTCAAATAAGCTATGAGTTGATCCTTATTGCTATTTAAGGATTTCAAGGGGGTAGCTACCTTGTGCAAGGGGTTAAAATTACAGTACATTTTTAATTAGCATGGCATGGCCCCCATGTACCTCTCCCTGGAGCGATAATAACACCGTGGTATTGTCACTTAATAACGAAACTCGATTGAACTAATACAGCGTCACGTGACCATATGAATTATATATTCTCTCTAGAATAACTTATGGACAATAACTACTGTAATAGATTTTGTGAAAAACTTTTAGGAGTCCCTATGAAATGCTAAACTTAGCGAGTCTAGTGGACAATGAATTTTCGGGTATTTTGCAGTTGTTAGTGGTCCAGTTTTAACAAATATTGGTCTGTATTTGAGTTTTCTTCGACTTCGGACATATTTTTCGACAATATAGGGTTTGTTTTGGTTCAAACAGAATCGTTGATTCCAGGGGTAGAATTCTCGAATCTCGCATGAAAATTGTCGCATACCAAATTCGTATGGTTGTTAAAAATACATATTTAGGGGTGCGTTTAAACCTATGACACCGGGGTTTTAGAAAACAGAAATTTTCACTAAATGTAGTCGTGAAGTACCTGATTAAATCCCACTTAGTCAGAATGTGGCACAAATCGCCGTTTCCTCATAAAAAAAATAATAATCTTTTAGGGGTGCTTTTTAACCCATGACGCCGGGGTTTTAGAATACTGCTATTTTTAGGAAAAGTAGTTGTCAAGTAGCAGATTAAATCCCAAATAATCAGAATATGGCACAACGCATAATTTTCTCGTAAAAAAATAATACATATTTAGGGGTGCGTTTAAACCTATGACGCCGGGGTTTTAGAAAACTGAAATTTTCAGTGAATGTAGTGGTGCAGTACTTGATTAAATCCCACTCAGTCAGAATGTGGTACAAACATAATTATTAAACATAATTAAAAACAACGTAATTGTTTCGATATTTTGAGACTTAAATATTCGACAGAGAGGACCCAAATTGCAAAATTTTATAAGAAAACCGCTTCTTAAATCATTGGTAGAATATACCCTGTTAAAATATTAGACAATCATTACGGAACACCCTGTATATAGTCCTCTAAATATATTTGCATTCGATTTAAAATATCTTAATTATTTTCTGAGATATCGGACTTCTATATTATACAGTTTTGTAGTTTCAAAAAAGATTTGAGTTGTTCGGTATCGATCCAGGCTACACTAACCCCGTTGATTGCGTTGTGGTTGGAGAAAAATGTGTTTATTTTATTAAAACTACATAAAAAAATTATCCTATAAAATTGACGTAGTCAACTTAAAGGTTTTGTAGTTTTTACGCAATCTTTGTATTTTTACCGGTCCCTGCCCTTAGTCCAAACTGTCCTTTAAAAGAAAAATCAATTTTGTAAACCGCGTTTCGTGAACTTTACTTTTGCCGTATAATACGGGAATGATTATGATCCTCTTCCTCTTTTAAAATCCAGTTCGCAGGCAACAGAAACCCGAATCTAGAAGCACGGCACACCGGCACGAAAATCTTTTTTAGCTCCGAAAATTTTGCAGACCACCTGTAACGCGATGGTACCCGATACGCCAGTATTGATTTTCCAACCCTATAAAAGCGGGGGAACTTTATAATAAAACGAAATTATGAACACTTAACTACTAGCATAACATCGTGCCGTTTGTATTCGGGCAAAAGAAAAAAATAAAAAAAAAACAACATAAAAATCGTTTGCACTCAGATATTTTTCAGATTGGGATATAAAGAGTAGAAAAAAAACGGATTTGATTTCGAGTAATCTTATAGTACGTTAGAAAATGAAGGGGTGGTTGAAATTTTGAATAGTAATTAGTAATTCATCATACCAACAAAAGCACGTATTTCTCTATTTATTTTTAGGTTCACGGATTTTTAAAATAACTTTTTTATATCAGTTTCTAACCCATCTGCAGATATTTTATGACCTAGATATCATATAAAATAGTGAAAAGTTTAGTCTAAACCCAGCTTTAGATAACCTTTTAAAAACTTTTTCCAAATTTTTTAAATGTTCAGCATCATTTATTTATCCCTGTAATTAAAACATCATTTAAATAATTTACTGTACCTTACATCCCTGCCGTACTTTTTCTACTATGCGCTGAAAAATGGAGCATGCTGGTTTGGTACCAAAAGGAACTCTGTACATTCTAAAAATTCCATAAGGAGTACTCCAAGACGATAGTTTTGATGTTTACCCCTACTTCTAATTTATTATAGGCAATGCGGCAAAAATATCACAAATTGTTAGAGGTAGAGGGTATTTTAAATATTTTAGATATTTATTAATGGTTATTTTACAATTTTCACGTATACGAATATCCGTGTCATTCGCTGTAAGTATAGGTACTAAAGGAGTACCTCATGCACTATTCTCCACTTTTTTAATTTATTAAAATAATAATTATACCCAACAGGTACTTTTATCCCACATAACTAATTTGTGTCCAGTTCTATTATATAAAAGCCAACTTCAACAGTAATCACAAAATAATGCCACATTAATATATTTAACAGTTCTTCAGTATTACTAAACTATTACATAGGGTGTTTCAGAGTGTAATGGATGATTCGAAATCACCCATTGCTAATGGGTCTCGATCTCATTTGCTACAGGGTGTTTTATGGATTTCATATACATTTTTATTTTTAACTCAACAACCCTTTTATCGGTATAAAAGTGTCAAATTTGGCAGTTAGATTTGTCTCGATATAGCAAAATTTAAACAATAATTTTGCCATTTCTTTCCCTTTCGAAAACAACACCCTGTATATCAAAATTTTGCGTATCTGATAAGATTTTTCGAAAGCGCTTAAACACTTCCAAAGAAATTACAACCTAAAGTACTATGCAAAAAAGAAAAATTATATATGCATTATATTCTAAATTTGGGATTTGGAATCAAAACTAAAAAAAAAAAAAGATAAGTAATAACAAAGCACTACAACAAAACAATGAGTTAGTTTTAAAATGAAGGAACTACATATTTATCTTAATAGAAATTTGTTACAATGTGATTAGATTTGAAATTTTATTTATACAAATCTAATGTTATTTAGATAAAATAAATGTAGAAGCTCTTTCACATATCAATTTCTATTTCCTTTTATAGAAAACTATAGCAATCATCAAAAAATCTAGACCAAAAATCAGATCAAACCAAAGACAATTCGGTATGAAAGACTGCATAATTTTTTTCAATTATTATTTTCATACAGGGTTCCACACTATGTTGGTTGTTTAATTTGACGGGTTCTCTTCCCTATAGAATTTAATAAATTTAAATTTATTTGGTTCAAACAAAACCGTCGATTCCAGTTTCCAAATACAGAGGACGAATTCGTTTTTTAAGAATACGTAGCGATAAGTTAACAGCTTATTGAGCTGAACGAGTGTAATTTACCAATTCTGAATTAGTTCCTGAAAGAACCAAAACAAGCCTTGAATGTTCTAAGATAGTTTTGTCGCGGAATTTCGTATAAATGTACTCCTCGGTGTTTATTTTATAGAAATTAATCTATAATAGAGCCCGTTTTGTACTTAAATTTAAGCATTAAACTAAGTAGACATGATATTATTGACTGTTGGGGTTGGGTCTGCGGCAAGCTTTTTACCCAATACAGTTACTTAACCTTTATAAGGCCATCATCAACCAACATAATGTTGGGCCACTATCGTAAAGCGAAAAGTAGGCTTTTATGTTTTTATTCGTCATTCAGTTCTCTTCAATTAGGTACAGCAAAAGGCCAGCAATATTCCGACAATTCAGTGTTTGTTGGGTTACCGCACAAAATCCAATGGTTTTTGTTGTTATACCTTGTGAGATAAATTTTGATAATTTTTTTTAAAATTTGACAATTGCTAGTGGCTAAATGGTCCTTGTTTGAAACAAACATCTGACAGTCAAAAATATTATACCTTATAAAGTAAGTATTGAGGCAGCAGCTCCCGGTCCACAACCACAATGTCCCATCTTCTCCGTTATTCAAAATAAATTAAAAAATATTGATTTCTTGAAGGGCAAATATACATTGATTTCGAGAAATTTTAAAACATAGGTACCTATGTTGTATTTTTTGTGAATATTAGTTTATATTGTACAGGGCTACGTTTTTACTTTCCTATCTGTATACAGATATAAGGAAAGTATAGGAATCATGATTTTTATCGACCTCGAGTTTTGACTATTTTCGCGATGATGTCTGTGTGTGTGTCTGTGTGTCGCATAACTCATGAACCGATACACAGAAAAACACCAAATTTTAAACTTAAACTTTATTACAGCGTCCAATGAACTGATTAGATTTTGGGCAGAGTCGGAACATCTGGGGGGATACTTTATAGGTGGTCATTTTTATATTTTATGGAATATATCTGTTATTTACGTTTGGAGAAGAAAATTCTTCAAATAAAAGTTACTTCTAATATAATTATCTATAATTTTTGTTCTATACAAAATTTTCCTAAAATGGTCCGTATTCGAGAAATTTGACAAAATGTAAAAAAAATATTTTTTTATAAAAATTGTTCAAATAAAAGTAGTTTGTAATATAATTCTCTATAATTTTTATTCCATACATAATTTCTCTAAAATGGACCGTATTTGAGATATTTGAGAAAATGTGTAAATTTCGAATTTTGAAAAAAACTCAAAAACAGATAAAGAAAAAAACATTAAATTTTAAACTTAAGGTTTATTTCGGCCTGACGTGAAATGATTAGATTTTGGACAAACTCGGAACATCTAGGGGGGGTACTTTATTGGAGGCCGTTTTTATATTTTATGGAATATATCTGTTATTTATGTTTGGAGAAGAAAATTGTTCAAATAAAAGTTACTTCTAATATTATTATCTATAATTTTTGTTTTATGTCAAAATTTCCTGCAATGGTCCGTATTCGAGAAATTTGACAAAATGTGCAAAATTCTGATTTTTATGAAAATTGTTGAACTAAAAGTTGTTTGCGATATCGATCTCTATAATTTTTGTTTATACATGATTTTTCTAAAATGAACCGTAATGGAAAAGTGCTAAATTTAAATTTTTCGGTATTTTCGTTTTCAATGAATATCTATAGAAAAATGTTTCGACTTACCTCGAAACATTTTTGTGGCCAATGCTTTATCCTCTAAACATTTATAGAGATGCTGCAATAGGTTGTACAAAATAACCGGAAAAAGCCTATAATAACTAGATAGGAAAGTCATGTCTTGGACACATCAGATTTTTAAATATAGGTACCTAATTATTTTATACTCTGTATCTAATCCTTTAGTATTGTGTACCTCTATTGTTAATTATTTAATTTTGATCATTTTTTGAAGTACCCTCGTAACATAAATTATTTTAATTTCTGATACAATATTTCAAAGAAATTTCCTACCATTAGCTTTTATAAAACAACGTATTTTTGTTGTAATTTAAATATAGGTATACACATTCTTTTCTCAGATATAGGTAAGTATAGGTATACCGAAGTAAAAAAATATATAAGTAATTACGTAAGACGTAAGAAAACAAATATTTTTGAACAAATTGCCACAGACAATTCCAATTAGGTATTTATACTTTTAAGCAACAATCTAAAAACCAAATCATACAGAACCATTAAGTAAGGTATACCCCACTTTCTAATCCGGATTATTATTGTAGGTATGTCAAAATACAATTTTTTCAACAAATAAATAGGTACCGAAACAAATGCAAACTAAATATTAACAACTTCAAAACTAATTCCATCTATTGATGCAAAAATTTTTAAGCATAATTAATGGGTTCGATAGACCTTTTTGATCCCCCTGTATATATTTTTATATAATATATATAAAAAAAATAAATCTCCACAAGCATTGAGTTGAGTTGGAGACCATCAAAAGTAGGCGTTGGGAAAAAGTTACTAGATACAGAGTTTATACATGAACAAAATGAGGTTCGGGCGCAACCATTCTCCAGTCCGAGGGGAGTGAGCTAGACTGTTTTTTGCCGGGTGCGGTAGACTCCCATTCCCCCATGCCCACGGAATTAATCATCGTATTATTTGTGTCTGAAATTTAATTTGTAATTTTCTATTTTGTAGAATATTTTCGCAAGAAAATTTTACCTGTATGCGATTTAATTAAATTTGAAATCAATCAAATCAATTAGAAACCGGCTACCGCGAATTTCTATGATTTTACGACATAAAGTCGCCCAAAATCGACAAATTTGATTAAACAAATTTATTTTTAAACGAATTTAACAACTTTAAACGACTAAATATCTAAAAAATTTAAATAAACAACTTTTCCATCAAACTTTAATTTCTTATTTTGAATAAATCGCATGACTTATTATGGAATTATTTTACAGAGGTAAAATTTTGGATAAAATTAGGAAAAATCTTGTTTATTCCACTTGCGAAATCGATAGATTTTCTGAATTATTGTAAAATTGCGTTTGGGCTTACGTTGTGAAAAAATTTTAAGACACGGTGGGATGGAGAGTCGACGTCACTATTTTGGGTCACGTGACGTACCGTTAGACGCCATATTGGCAGTTTAGTGCTGGTTTGCTAGGGGTTAGCGACGTGTATTTGGTATTCTCTCGACTTTTCTAATTAGTATTAAGTATAATTATTCATAAGAAACTGATTGTGATATGCAGTTTGTTTTGTTTGATTCGGTTCGAGTGTGCACTGTTTTAAATATCGCGGGTTGAAAGTCAGTTCGGGTATTTACGACGATTGTCACAAACTATTGGCGGTGCAGATGTTCTCTTTCTTTCAATGTGAAATCCCATGTGCTATGGCGGGAATATTGGAAAATTAAACTGTATATGGTAAATTTTCAACACTTTTCGCTATGTATAACCTAGAATTTCGATCAGAATCGCTACGTTTTATCTAACAAAGACTTAACTAAGAATTTTTCTATGCTCCAGTGGCGTTGTTAGCACGGTAAATTTGTTATCTTTCCTCTATACAGTCCCACAGTCCAAACCAGTGGTGGGGTACTGGGATTTCGAATTTTGCCTTTCCACTGGGTTCCTAGAACTCGCGTGCCAAACGTGTTACGTAGAATCAATTCCTAGCACTAATTTATAATTTTTAACATTTTGAGGTTTTGTTTACATTTGTAAATTAAGTACTGTCAAAATTTTTTAAAGGGTCTTTTTCCCCAAGTATGACTAAAAGAATTGCCACTTTTTTTTGTAATAATTTGTAGTCGTGACAAATTTTAGGTTTCAAGGCGATTCGTATTTATAAAAACAATTTATTTGTAAACAAGTTTTTATTTTTCTTTCATATCACACTTTAAATTAAGTTTTGTTGTTTTTCAAAAAAGCCCTTCTTACTACATATTTACTTATATTATTTATAGTAGTTTTCAAATATTTTTTTAGGCTAGTTTTATTATTAACTGACCCAATAAAACATTTTAAAATAAAAACTAAGTAACTTACCTATATTATTTACCAACTTTTTTGTATTATTTTTAATTTTGCAAGTAATAATGGTTCAAGATTCAGTATTTTTTGCAACATCAAATAAATGAATAATCATTGGAATTGTTGTTATGCTCAAATTTGTAGAGCTAATTATGAATTTCAAAAATTAGACAAAAACAATAATGTCATTAATGTGAAATGCATTTGTTCTTAATCATACAAGATTGGTCATTTTGATTTTTGTTTTTATAGATATAACTAGGTGTTATACACAATATAATGGTGGTTTTAAATTTAAAATAATTAAATGATAAGTTATAACTGGTATTGTCAAGTATTATCTTTAATCATAATAATATGTAGTGTCTTGAAATTTTAAAAATAACAAAAAACCTATGTTTGTAAAGTCTTGAGCCTGCAGAGAGGCTTATGTAATATTTTTTGGCTAATTTTTGTTATTTTTTCCAATTTTTTTTATTTTTTTTTGCTCCTGCCATTACCGAAAAACATTGGCTTGGCTATGCTCTATGCTTGCTTAATAACACTTGACCTAGTATGGCAAGTACTGTAGGTATCTTTGGTACTATAAGATATATCAAAATCGGATTTACAGCATATTTTTATGCTAATTTTTTGCTTTAGAAATACTAATTTGTTTTGCTCCTATGGTTCGTAAGTAGCATTAGCTATGCTAGCTTAATCTAGAGTGAAAAGTGCTGTGTCTCTGTTTCTATGAGATATATCAGAATCAGGTTTGCAGCATTTTTTTGCTAGGAACAAAAAAATTAATAAATAGGAAAAAATGACAAAAATACTTATAGCATAAGTCGGATCTATGGGCTTATGACTTTAGCTTTATAGGCATTAAAAAGTGTCTTAAAGTTGTCTCAGGAAATTTGTACAAAATAAATTGTTTTTTAGGGGTTATTGGTAAAATTAAAATTGTCTTGTTTCATAATTCATTTTTAAGAAACTATAAAAATGTCGATCATGAAATTTTGGGAATATTTAAAAAAAAAACTATTCAAAGTGTTGATGACATAAAATTTTTAGGACTAATATTAGATATCAAATTAAATTGGGAAGCTCATATAAAAATGGTTACTTCAAAATTAAGTACTTGTTGTTATATCATCAAAAATTTAAGGGAGACACTATCTTTTGATACTTTAAAACTATGCTATTTTGGTTTGGTTCATTCAACTCTACAATATGGGTTAATATTTTGGGGTTCTTCACCATACTTTGAAAGAGCTTTTGTATCTCAAAAGAAGGTTCTGAGAGCCATGTATAAGGTGACACCAACAACATCATGTAAAGAACTTTTTAAGAAAACACAAATTTTAACACTACCTTCCCTTTTTATTTTTCAACTAATTTTATAGATAAAAGATAATGAGCATATATTTAAGAAAAATGAAGACCTGCACTCATGTGATACTAGATTAAAATTTAATATCCATCAACCTTTTTCACGACTACAAATAAGCCAGCATTCACCAAAATATATTGGGATTAAGTGTTACAATAGTTCAGTAACATATTAGAAGATTCTACAGGTTATCATCAAATTAGTCGTAATTATTTAAGAAAACATCCTAATGATTTTCTTGTAAATAATGTATTTTATAGTATAGAAGATTTTTTTAACTTTTAAACTAATCTTAACATGAATTGTCTATTATGTATATTTTATTTTATTTTTTAATGTATTTTACTTAACACTTTTTTGACTAGTCTGATAGGATTTTACATTATGTACCTAGTGTCTTTGTATAGTGTATAATTCTCAAAGATGAATAAATTCTATTTCTAACTGTTCCAACTGATTTTTATGAGTTAAATTTCTGAGCCACTTAGAAATTGTTGCCAAAAATCAAAATTAATAGAATTAAATTTTAAGCATTGTCTTGCTTATTATCGAAAATAATTTATTTAAAATATGTAAGTCTTTATAATTCTATAAGTTGGTGAAATAATATTTTGCATTGTGCACTTTAATTTAATCTTTGATATACATCAATTCCAATGAGATACACATCATGATAAGAATAAATGATACTATTATCAAAAATTAAAATAATTACATATAAATAAAAAAATATGGCCCCAATAATAATAATATTTAATTTCTACAGGTATTCACCAGATTACAGAAAAAAAGGCATAAATAGCAATAGCAATCAACACCTTTTCATTTACAGCTGAGTTATATTTAATTTTTTTAGTTTCCATTACTTCCTTATGAAAACAATTTCAATTTATTATTTTACTTAGCCTACTCAGAGATATCCTGCTTGAGATGAATCACCAGGTTTCATATCTTATCAAAAACTGTAGCTATTTAGCCACAGAGAAAATGTTTTATTCATTGGTTTTTACACTCAAAATTATTACCTTAATTTACATTAAAATTTTATATCCAAGGCAAAAAGATGAATAATATGGTAGCTTACTAATTGTTTGAAAATATAAGTTATTGTTTTAAGTATTAATGAATAATAAAAATTCAAGCAATATATCATTACCCTAATTCACAAAAGTCGGAAGTCCATTTTTACTAATTTTTATAGGAGACAATGGAAACAATGAGAGTACATAAGCAACTCATAAAAGGGGACTTTCGATATTTGCCAATTAGAGTAATGTTATGCCATACTACGACCCATATTTATATTATATTCTACAGTTAAATTGTTTAAAATTCTATTATGTGAATCTCAAACATTTCCTTTTATAAATGTATACTTTTTAATTTAATTTTTATACATCTATTTTTCATGATAAATGAACTACTGCATTCAGGCACAAGCCTGCTTTTGTGAATGTACACTCTATTTGCCATGAATATATGGGTGTCTACTTATTTACGTATCTCGTTTTTTATATACATGTATTTTTTTTAAATCTAAATTGTAATTTTAATTGAGGCAAATAAAGATTATTATTATATTCCTATAGACTTATCCACTATACCAAATCAGCATGCTGTGCAGTCCTACATTCCTCCTTTCCAGTGAAC
This sequence comes from Psylliodes chrysocephalus, assembly GCA_927349885.1. Taxonomy (NCBI): domain Eukaryota; kingdom Metazoa; phylum Arthropoda; class Insecta; order Coleoptera; family Chrysomelidae; genus Psylliodes; species Psylliodes chrysocephalus. Next base: position 2,944,027 of record OV651823.1, on the reverse strand, counting down.
CCTGTATGAAAATTAATTTGTTTTTCTCATTCTGACAGTTCTGACTGACTGGTTATGGCAGCTATAGCAGAAATGGGGGAGGTTGAGGATATGATTTCTAAGGAAGAAGGTAAGTCAACCATATTACCCATACATGTATCAAGAAGTCTGTATTTTGTAGCATAGGGTCCAATAAGTTAATTTTAAAGTTAGGCTAGCACCTAGGGCTGAGTATATATGGGGCCAGGGCTTCTGTTAATCAAAATTTTACATTTTTTAATAAAAATGTTTCTCCAAGAAAAGCTAGTTTTATCAAAAAATGATACTTTAGGCTGGTTTTTCTTAATTAATAATCATTGTAAGTGGAGTATTCTCTTTTGGCTCTATTTGTCCCTTTTTGGCATTAGTGGACTTAACTGAAGATGTAGGTGGTTGTCAACCATGTAGTCTCATCAAATTGTTTCTTAAACATCCACAAGAGTGCTTTTTGTTTATTAATAGACTTTATTATTTTGAACTTATGATTTCAAAATTTTAAACAGGTATAATTGATTTGCTTTATTATTGAAATGATCTCACCTTTATTAGCTCATTTTTGATTCTATTTTTATCTTCAGGTAGTTCTTTTTAAATTAAGTAATCAATAAACGTAATTTAGAAATAACTTTTATATTAAAAGTATTTCAACTCTGGTTTCTATTTAAGAAAAAGGGCACATAAATGATTCTAATGGGTTACCAAGATTAAAGTTTATCCTAAGAACCTTTAAAATTATAACTACATCAGTATTTGTATGGAGAAATATGGAATTAGGGGGCCTGCATTAGGGTGGTTCAAATCATATCTTAAGGATAGGAAACAGGTTGTCAAAATATATAAAAATAATGAGGAAGGTAGATCTGTAGAAATGACATCTAATATAGGAATACCTCAGGGAAGTATAGTAGGTCCATTGATGTTTATTATTTATTAGATTGAACTAAACAGTGTTAAGATTGCTAATGAGAACTGTGTGCTAACCAATTATGCAGATGACACAAATATCTTAATAAATGCATCTAATATGATGGAATTAACCCTAAATAAATTAATACTCAATGAGGACAAAACAAATGTAGTACTTTTTAAAACCAATTACAACAGAGATAAATGCCTATAAATATTCAACTAAACAACTATATTTATGGTCTCAACTAGTACCAAGTTTCTGGGGCTATATATTGATAGTTTTCAGTGCTGGGAAAGCCATGTTGAGTTTGTATGTAAAAAAACTGAGCCAGATATATTGCAGCATCAGAGTTGTGAAGAAATATTTGGAATGGGATAGTTTAAAAATGGTATACTTTGCAAATTTTGAATCCAGAATAAGATATGGGATAATATTCTATGGTGGGAGCAATTTAATTGAAAGGGTTTTTTTAGTGCAAAAAAGAATAATGTGGATGCTCAGTTTGAATATGAGATAGTCATGTAGAGGTAAATTTAGAGAAAAATAAAATCTTAACTGTGATAGGCATACACATCCAGGAATGCTTAATTTTTTTATTTAAAAATAGAGGTTTATTTTCAAATTTTGAACCAACAAATGCTTATATATTGAGAAATATAAACCTAGTATATCCAATACATAAGCTGACAGCTACAGAACATGGAGCAGGGTACAGCTGTGTAAAGTTGTACAATAAACTGCCTGATGCAATAAAAAGATTAGCAAATTTTAAAGTATTTAAAAGGGAAGTACATAAATTGTTAATTAATTTAGATATACAATTAATGAATATTACTCTATATGATCATTAATATATTTTCCTTGACACTGTTTTGTTTAAAAATTGTCCTACTTATATGTATTATGATTGTTCTTCAAAATAAAGATTATTATTATTATTATATATTTAGTTATTAACATAGTTTTTAATAATATTTAGGCTATAGACCAAAGTTCTTCTATCTAAACTAATTCAAAATTTCCTGTATGGTTTTAGATCAGTTAATATAAATTTTTTTGTAGTTTTTCCAGTTTTATGAATAGTCTTGCAAACATTTAGCTAGACTTGTTTTTTCTCTTCTTTTTACTACAATTTCGGTGTCACTCACGTCCTAAAACTGCTTGATATTCTTGTTCCTGAAATACCTTCCTTAATATTCCTTTTGTTAGTGTTAATTTAGTCCTTTATTAGGTCTTCTTATTTTGCTGTCATTCCTCTACTTCCAGGTAACATAATTACGAATGGTGACTTGTCCAATGATGCAATCATGGAAGAGAACCAAGACAGTCAGGGCAATATCAAAAAATCAGCGAGCCTTCCAGAACCGATGGACACAGACGAAAACGATGTCGATACCAAAGATAGCAAAGAAGCTGAACAAAGTAATGAAGCAGAAGAAAGCAATGAAGAAATTGAAAATATCACCGAAGAAGAAGCCGTCTTAGAAGAAATTACTAATCAATCTGAAGACATTGATGATGATGATGATAATGAAATTGATAATGAAGCAAACGAAGAGATAATTGAACAACGTTCCGAGGAAAACGTAGACGAGAGTAGCCAAGGAACAAAGGCTAGTGAAGACGACGATGAGTCTAAAGTTAACGAAGAAACTAACGACGAGGATGAAAATTCCAAATCGGCACAGGATGAAAATTCCAAATCGGCACAGGATGAGAATTCCAAATCGGCACAGGATGAAAATTCCAAATCAGCACAGGACGAAACTAGCCAGCAGAGTACCGAGGGTTCAGAAAAGTCTGCCAAAAAGTTTGAGGATAATTTCATCAAAGAGAAATTCATCGAAATTCATGAAATAGAATCTGATGATGATGAAGAGGAAGATAATAGTAAAAGTAATAAAATTAGTAATAGTGATCCTATTGAATTGAACGATTCGGGTGGGGAAGACGAAGGAGATGTAATGATAGTAGATGGAGATGAAGGTGATAGTCCCAAGGAAAATGGCGAAATTATAGATTTGGCGACCCCTGAAAAACAGATGCAGTCTGCGAAGCCTTGCATCACTCCTAGGTAAGTTAATATATTTATGGTATTAGATTCAGTAATAATATTTAGTGTCCTTTAAGTCAACGTCATATACTTTGAAATGTTTATTACGATTTTAACAATCTGAAATTTGCGCACATAGCTGTGTTATAACTGTATCATTTTAAGACGTAGCTCTCGGAACTTGAACAAAAACAAATCGTACGCTGAAAGCGACAAAGAAGACAGTGACAAAGAGGAAAAACGCAGTGGTCTATCTACGCAACCCCTATCCGAAACTCCACCGTTACGAATCCCCGCCGAAGTCCCAGCAGTTGAAGAAGAAGAGGAATCCGACGTGGAAGAGGTCCTGCCTCAGGATCCTTTGGCCTGCAACGACGCTATCACCGTCGAAAGGATACCCGCGGAGAAAGCGAAACCTATTGTGAAACCGGCTCCCGCGATCGTCGTGAATGACACTAAAAAGTTAGTGGAAATAGCTTCGAAATCGACCAACTCGGTTCAGGGTAAAAAAGAACCAACTCTGGTGATTATAGATACTAATTCAATTTTGTCAGGTCGTGGTCCCATTCCCATGCATACCAATACCAACACCAAACCCAATGCTATATCCTCGTCCAATTACCAAACTGTCCTTCCCATGGCGCTGCCCGCTCAAGGCATGTACCCTCCAAACATGCGAGCAACGATTACCCCGATTCCCGTGAACGCCGCTTCGCTTACCCCCCAGCCCCAACCTAAACTCTCCCCTGCTACGATTACACCGGCCATGACGACGCCGCTGTTACCCACGTTGACTGACGACATGTTCGTGGTGGAGGCGCCGTCTTTTATCGTACCCTACGTGTACGAAAAGCCCCCGGTGAAGGACTTTAAGGATTTCGTAAAGGATATTCAGACACAGATTGATGCGTGCAGGAAGGCCTTAGAGGAGGAAGAAAAGAAAGCCGAAAAGGATGAGGACGATAGCGGCAAGAGTGATGAGGATGAGAAAGAGGACGTAAAGGAGGAAAAAATTAAAAAAGAGGTTAGTGATAAATACTATGTATGAGCCATTTTGTTTTGTAATTAATTCGCATTTCAGTATTTTTATAAAGATTTTTAAAGCAGTATTTTTACGTCAATTCATAATCAAGTATATTTTTTAGCAATTCATAAGTATATTTTTAGCAATTTATACTCCAGTATTTTTTAGCAATTAAACCAGTTTTTTAAAGCGATTATTTTTTATTTTGTTCACAGGCTAGATAGCAATTTGCTATATATTATTTTTTATAACGATTTTTAACTTGGTATTTTTTATAGCAATTCGTGACCCAATATTTTTTTAACAATTAATTTTTTATAATAATTTTTAAATCAGTATTTTTTGTAACAATTAGTAATCCAATATTTTGTTAGCAATTCGTAATCAAGTATTTTTTAGCAATTCATAATCCAGGATTTTTTTAGCAATTCATAAACCAGTATTTTTTATAGCAATTCATAATCAGATATTTTTTTAGTAATTGTTAAACCAGTATTTTTTACAGCGATTCTTAAACTATCGTCGATTTTGAAAGAATTTGAATTAAATTAAATATATTTTTATAACAGTTCATATTTTTGGCACACTTGTATGTAAAACTATTTAAATAATTTAGGACAAGACCGATCCTATGTACGTACCGGAGATCAAAAAGGACGCGGAAGATCCGAAGAAGCCGTACTCGTACTTCGACAGCCCACTGGGCAAATTCTTCATCAACATCGGTCTAAACTTCGTTCAAGAGTTCGTCCAAACCGATCTGCTAAAGCAGCAGAGGCGGAAACACAGCCGCGAGGGTGGCTCCAATCCCGAAACCGAAAAGACCATCAAGTCGCTGATTAAGAACCTCGAGTTCTCGAAGGAAAACAATGGCCACTTCAAGACTGTGTTAAAGAAGTGTGAGTTTTGCAATTTCAAGACCGAGTCTGCGTTAGCGATGTCATACCATTTGGAGACACCGCACATGAAGAATTTCGTGTACAAATGTAATTTTTGCGCGTACGAGGTGCGGAGCCCGCACGATATTTTGTTTCACATGGAGGCGGAACACGCGGTGCGCGGGCATCTCGAGAGAGCACCCGCCTTCCATCAGTGTCCCAATTGTCCGTTTGAGGATAACCAGAAAGGTGAGTGTCGTTATGTGTATTGTTTTTCAACGGACTTTTATAGCACTCTTTGATTTTTTTATAACAATTTTTTTATGCTAATTTAAAAAAGTTTATTTTTTATGTTATCCAGAAATCTAATCAGTTTCGTAAATAATTTGGAATACAGTTGATTTTGTTCTGTTGTATAGTTTTTTAGTTTTTGTAATACATTTGGAATTTTTTTGTTTGCCTTTAATTTTGCAATTTTGTACAATGTTTTTTATAGCGATCTATTATTTTACAAATTTTTCATAGCATTTTTTTTTTTTTTTGTTATCTGCGCATTTGATATTTACGATACCTTAGTTATAACATCATCTCTTTAAAATAGGTAAACTTTCTCGGCATTTGGTGACGTGTATGAGAAAATTCAAGCCCGAACGGAACCTGGAACCCCCGGTTGATTGGGAACCGCCAGCGAAGATACCAAGAGTGCCTAAAATGAGACAGCAAGGTCTTAATGCCACAGCGGCCGCATACCAGGCCATGTCCAAGACGACGCAGTACCAATTCCTGTCTAAGATGCAGCTACAGAGTACTCAAAACGTCCTCAACAGGTGGGACACATTTACATGTACTTCAGGGTTCTGTTTTGACCCTTATTAATAATAAGAAAATGGTAATTTTTGTTTTTTTTTTATGAATTTTTTTGTGTGTAGGGGTAGAGGTCGTCCGTCGCTAGGTACGAATATCAACATAAAGCCTCAGAGTTCATTGATACGACCGCCAGGTATGGTGTTCAAACAACAGACTGTATCTGGAGGTGGGTCTGTGTTGGTACCCACCAGTTATCAGTTGAGCGGTAACCAGGTGTTCCAGGTAGGTGGTCGCTTTTTTAAATTATTTTTTTAGTATTAAGGAGGTGTATTTATAAATTTTTTATAAATACATACATCGATGGAGATTTGTGGTCAAATTTGTAATGTTTTTATAGCAATTTTTTTGTTCAACTTTTTTTTATAGTAACTTTTAAATCATTGCTAATCAGCGATTTTTATAGCTATATTTAAGAGCACATACTATAGCAATTTTATCAATTTTTATAGCGATCATCAAACTATTTACTATTTTTTTATTTTAAAATTTTCAGCATCTATCTAATTTTGTAAAAAAAAAAATGAAAACTGATCTATTTTTTTGTAAATAAATTTTGGTTGTTTTCAAAATTACAAAATCAATTTAAAAACGTATTTTTTCACTAATATCAGTAAGATAGTGACTAAAAAGATAAAGCACATTTATTTTGACCACTGAGCCCTGCAATCATGTCCACAAAATGGAGTTTAATATATAATCGTTTTTTCTGTCATTTGGTCCATTATGCTAAAGTTTCAAATTTTAAGGGAGTGAATCAGAATCGTGATAAGCATCTGTCATTCGAAAATTATTCATTACGAGTCTTTGGGTATTTTATAATATTATACAATCTAACCTCTTGTCAGAATGGGCAAAAATGGCCTATGCTTGGCAAAAACAATAAAGTTTGTTGACATGACTTTCTTCACATTTATTAATATATTCTTAATAAATATTAATATTTGCCATTCTTCAACTGAACGCTAGAAAAAACTCTAAAACTCCAAAACAATACATGCTAAGACTAACAATCTCACTTTTGTTGTTTTTGCCAATCGTCCACCATTTAAAGTCACGTGATTTGAATTACCTAATTTAATAAAATGATGTATTTTTGATAGATCACGTGACCAACAAATGGCCTTTGATTTTTTATTTTTTTTAAATGGTTGGATTTTAAATTTGTCATGTCAGAATTTTTGTTGTTGTTTTCAAAACTACAGAATCAATTTAAACGTTTTTTTTTTTTTCACTAATTACGGTAAGATAGCAACCAAAAAGATAACATTTATTTTGACCACAAAGGCCTGCAATCGTGTCCACAAAATGCAATTTGGTATATTATCGCTTTTTCTGTAATTTGGTCCATAACGTATGTTACTTATTGTCTTTTTTTCTGTGTGGTGCGTGTTAGGTGGTGGGAGGACAAGAGATAAGTGGCGGTCGGCTTGGTAACCCCGGCCACGTCTTTCTCCCCAACATGCCTTCCGCCTCTAGCACTTCAATGGCCCTTCAGGTAACGACGAGAATCTCCATTTTTCGATTTGCCTGAATGTTTCTTTAATTTTTTTTTTTTCATTGTAATTTTTTTATTTCTTTTTGGGGTCGTATTTGGCAGCTTTTATATCCAGTTTTAAGTCTACTTTTAAGAATTAAATGATTAATCTGTAGCAAGAATGTAGTTCGTGTACTTCAGGGTTCCATTTTTGGTTTTTAATTTTGATATTTCTGTGTTGATTCTCTAAAATTTGTAAAATTAATCGAAATATCGACTTAAAACTGGTAGAAAAGTTGTCCAATGTGCTCAAATAAATATACTGTATTGCTTCGTACTCTATAACAGCCCCTATATAAATTTCTTAGTCAAAGTAATACGATTATAAGACACTTACATTTTTCCAATTGGCTGTTGTAAAGTACTGTTTATTGTTTCCCGCTTTTTTTATAATTAAAATTATTAACAATTATTATTGTTAACAACAATGACGCGTTAATGGGCTTTTTTTTATATGGCTTTTGGTGTTTTATTTCTTTATTAGTTACAAGCCTATTAAATAACTAACATTGTGTTACTAAGTAGTTTTTTTGTTCTAGTCATAAGATTAATGGTCTGCTCTTTTTAACAAAATATGTTTATATGTTTTTATTTATTGAAAGTATGCAAGAAACTATATCAAAAAGAAGTTTTTCGTATTATGTAAAATATTAGTCGTCAAAAAAAATATTCCATAAAATCTATTACACTCACATTTTTTATTTCCTAATTTCCGTCTCAATCGTTGATTCGAATAAAAATCCCTTTGCAGAACCAAGCGAATCAATCCGCGTCAGGAAAAAAGCCCGCTCAACAGCCGAGCATATCTATAACGCCTCTACCTCGCGGCACAACGGCCACCGTGTCACCCGCTTCCTCGGGCGGAGCCAAACCCGGCGATACCAGTTCCAAGAACTCGTTCGTCATTTGCGAAATCTGCGACGGCTACATCAAGGACTTAGAACAGCTCAGGAACCACATGCAGTGGATACATAAGATCAAGATTCATCCGAAGATGATCTATAATAGGCCGCCTTTAAATTGTCAGAAGTGTCAGTTTAGGTTCTTTACTGATCAGGGATTGGAGCGACATTTGTTGGGTTCGCACGGATTGGTCACGTCTAGTATGCAGGACGCGGCTAACAAGAGCAAGGATTCGGGACGGTGTCCTGTTTGCGGAAGGGTACGTCCTATTTTAATTAACAAACAATATGATTTTTTTACAATACGGTGAATGTGTAAGTAAATTGTTGAATAAATAACTACATAGAGCTTTGTAAGTTAATTAAAACTTTTTTAAATTGTATTACATACATTGCTTAGTACAAAGCAGTGAATTGTAAGAAATATGACTGAATTGTTTTGTAAAAGAATGTAATTGTAATTCAATATATCAACCGCAGAAGTCGTTTTGAATATTATTTTTCAAATCCAACAGGTGTACCAATGGAAACTGCTGAACCACGTAGCCCGCGACCACAACATGACGCTGAAACCGGCCCATCTGTCGTACAAGTGCACGGTGTGCACGGCCACCTTCGGCATGTACAAACAGTTCGAAAACCACGTCTATTCCGCCCACAGCGTCGTCGCCAAGCGTGTCATGGATAAGAAAGGCGTCGCGCCCGGTGCGTCCGGCGGCTCGACCACCGCCACTAAAACTTCGACGGCTGATCAACTCAAACCGTTGAAAATCAACGACGAGATCACGATAATCCCGCAACCGGCCAAAACCGCGGCCGCTGCTGCCTCGTCTTCTGCGACCTCTACGGCCAATGGGAAGGAGGAAAAGAGCTCGCCAAGCACAAGCAAAAGTAGGTAGAAAGGCTGTTTTGTGTCTGTCTGTGTTAGTGGTTTTAAATGCGGAGGAAATCTGTGGGAGTGTAACGCCTTTTTAAATGTTTTCAAATTGACAGTTCATATGGCAGTTGGAGGTTGGTTTTATTTGTTTCTATGATAAGGACACAATAAATATTTTAGATCGCAATGTATTACCACCCCATTCCCATGACATCATAATGGGGTTGTTTTATTAATAATTGACGAAATATACGATACATTTTTATTAAATAAACTTTTTGAACGGTCCATGTGTAAAATTGAAAAAATAAAGACAATTATGGGCAACAAAAGAAAACTATAGTAAGACAATGACACTAAAAATCAATCAGACCTAAAAATATTTTATTAATACAAAATTACATGGCAGCAGGTTTCGGCCATAGGGTCATCATCCAGGCCTATAAAAATACTGGTACTATTAATGTCACAAAAAATATGGATCAAGAAGAAAAATATCTCATACTAAGACAGACATTATCTTTTTCGTAAAATAACTTTAATTTTGTCCTTTACAAAATTAAAACTGATCCCAACCTAATTTTTTAGGACACTTGATATTTTTAAACATCTGAAAAGGTGATACCACGTCCACAAACGTTTAAAACAAATATGCTCTTGTAAAGGGAACCACTGAAACCAATATTATAATATTAAATTTTCTCCAGGTTTTTATTAAACACATTAAGTAAAAATTTTGATAAATTTTCCTCTAGACAACAATCCTAAGTGATACAGACTTTCTGTTAGACTTTACATATAAGTGAAAGCTTTGACAGATTTTTCTCTTGACATCAAAAGGTGGGTTTGCACAGGAGTTGGAGCGGGACAGATGTACTAATCGGAATAAACGCTGAAAAGGTTGTTTGGAGCTAAAATAGTTAATGGAGTATATTAACAGCAGCTACAAATGTTACAATTTTGACAGACTTTTCATCTAGAAGTGATTCTTTTTGAAAGGCTTCCTGTCAAATGCCAAATACAAATGAATTTATGACAGATTTTTATCAAAAGTCAAATATGTGACTATTTTTTTTACATCAAACCACGTTTAATGAGGTTTCTAGTCAAAAGTTAAATAAAAGTGACAGTTGTTACACAATATGTTTAACGTCAATCATAAGTGATAATTTTAATTGTTTTTTTTTTATTTTGTTATGCAAATTTAAAACAAAGCATCATTGACGGAAATGTCATTTTACAAACCGACATTACAACTTTAATATTGTAAAATCTCTTCTAGACGACAAGCCTAAGTGACACAGACTTTCTGTAAAACTTCACATAAGTGACAGTTACAATTTTGACAAATTATTCCTTTAGAAATCACTCCCAAGTGACACTTTTTGTAAAGCTTTCTCTCAAACTCCAAATACAAATGAATTTACGGCAGATTAAACATCAAATATGTGACTATTATGATGACTGTCCCTTTTGACATCAAACCTACATGACATGTTCGGCAAGTTTCCTGCCAAAAGTTAAATAAATTGTCAGTTATTACACAATTTATATTAAACGTTAACAAAATGTCTGTCACACTTTACATATAAGTGACAGGTTTTCTAAATTTCAAAGGAGTTACTGTTTTCTTTTAAAAGTCAATCCCAAATAATACTTTTTGTCAAACGCCTAATACAAATGGATTTATGTCAGATTTTTCTGTCTAACGTCAAATATGTGACTATTTTGACGACTGTCTCTTTAGACATTTTTGGGAGGTTTCCTGTCAAACGTTAAATAAAAGTAACAATTGTTAGAGTAGTTTCTTTTCAAAATTTGTTATTTAAAGAACAGTTTTGACAGTTTTTTCGTCAAATGTAAAATATAAGGCATTTTTTTTTTAGTTGGTTAGGTGGTTTCGTTTATGGCCGGTAGAGGGATCGCTTATTATTGTTTTGCACACCCACACACTGAGCGATTAATAAAATAAATAAATCTTGTATACACATAACAAACACATCCTCTTAATTTTCCTCCTATTTAAAATTGTTATATTTTTCTCCTGATTTAATTATATATATATTTTTGTAACTTGTAAAGAGATATTGTAGTGTTGTAGTTTTTTTTTGTTTATTTTTTTTATTTAGTAACCTCGACACGATATATATATATATGATTTAATTATAGTGAAGTTTGATTGATTGAAATCGATGAACAAAATGTGCTGGGTTTGTAATAAAAAAAGGATATGGATTATCTGATAAAAAAAATGAAAACATAATAATCCTTTGTAACTAATTTTAGAAAAATTTATTTGTAAATTGGTTTTTTTTTTTAAATATATATTGAAAAATCAATTAAAATAATAAACTTATTTGGACGAAAATATTTTTTCCAAAGTATTATCTATCTGTTAGAAAAGAAATATGCTATGTATAATTTATACAGGGTTTAAACAATAATGTACCGTTTTAATTATGTATATATGAAACTTATCAGCCGGTTCTACTACTAAAAAAATTAAAATTTAATTATACTCAGTCTCAGCTACACGATAAATAGCGAATTATACATTTTTGAAATGTCACTTCAAGTTGATGATATATGGATATGACTTAGTTTTGCCAATATTTATATAATCTAAATTATAAAACGAGTTTTTTTTTATTTTCATACCCTTTCATCCAAATTCCACTCCCATCGTGTTCCAAATTTTTATGACAAGTGACAAATAAATATGAGGCGCTAGACATTTTCTAATATTCATCAAAATGTTGATAGATCACGTAACCAATGTAATCCTGAGTAACCAATGAAATCCTGAAATTTTTAAAGTAAAATATATATAATTCAATATTGTTTTTTTTTTTAATTCAGAACTAGATTTTTCTGTCTAATAATTTAGGGTTATGTTAAGAGGTGCATTGATAGAAAAAGAAGATAGATTTGGTGACATCTGAGAATTTTAGAATCGTCTAAAAATTGTTGATGAAAAAAGAGTTTTGATGAATATTAGAAAATTCCTGCTTTATAATTAAAAGTTGACATGCATATATATGTGACAGTTTACGAACTTGCATTGTCGATTATACAACGCAACATCCTGCCAGTATGGCAGATGATTGACAAAAATAACAAAATTTGTTGACCTCAATTTCATTAGTGTTTGAGATTGTAAATCACTGCAAAATCCTCGCAGTTCCCTTATGGTAATTTGCTTTCAGTCAAATTAGCTGAATTTTATATACAGGTTATTTTTGCAATGGTTATTTTGGTTTGAACTGAATTTGTATGTATATTCCACTAATAATGGTGAAATTCTTCAGGTGTAGCACCTAATTTGCAAAGTTTTGGCTTTGGCAAAATGTTTGAAGTATTTCAACAAAAATAAGTGTTGGCAGAATCGGCTAAGTATATTTAGCAAAAATAAGTTGTGTCTCTTCTCTGGTTTTGGTAGAAACTATTAGCAATTGAAAACAATGTTATGATTGATTATGTTTCGGTATAATGTCAGTCATTTTATTTGTGAATGTATTATTATGGAGTTAGTTTTTATTGGTCATCTGTTTATCATGAATGTAGACTTCATTCTACTTGTCTTTTTCATGCCGTATATTATTATTATTATTTGAACTATTTTGGATGACAAAAGTGGATTTATCTTGTTTTTTCAGTATCCTCACGATCCAAACGTTTATTTAAATATTAGCGTGATATTTAGCGCAGTCAGCGATGAATGTGTTCGCGCAATTCGCTCAAGATTTTAAAAATAGAAACCTTTAGTTCTAACAAGCACCATCATAATAGTGTTTTGGGCTGCAAAAAAGCTTTGAGGGCCGCAGGTTGAGTATGGCCGTTCTAAAAGTTCCTGTTTTATTTAAATCGGAGCCTAAGGTAAATATATTTAGTGTTAATAAATGCTAATTTTTACCATTTTTTAACTAAAAACTTGAAAACTGTTGCCACAAAATATTACTTTTGTTGATTTTGTCAATTATCTGCCATTTAAAGTTTCACGATTTAGATTGCCTAATCGTTAACTTCTGTCATTTGACCAGAAATGACAATAAGTGTGTTTCGAATCTTTTTCAAAAACATGTAAAAATAATCTGCGATATAACACACCAGGTATTAGTATAGCCAGAAAACAGTATTTTTTGTAAAAATAAATTGCTTTTAACATTCACTAACGCCGCTTTTTAGTTTGCTTTCTCACACCTTTGGTGAAATGTCAAATTCATAACTGCTGTTACATTATTGACAATAATTAACAATTATTACTTTTTTCTTTTCTATTTGTAACAAAATTGAAAATAGTATGATCATATATTGTGTCAATTGATATAAATCATACTAGGTATTTACAATTTCCTACCCCTCTATGCTATAAATAAAAAAATATAATTTATGTTTTACTTGATCTCCGAATCTTAGTACAACAATGAAAAAACGTAACAAAATTGGCGCCCAACGTGCGGCTCAACTCATAAACATTGTCGTCGTTATACGATTGTGACGTTGTTGAATTGTTTTTTTGTAGATTCTGAGGCGACGACTCGCGCTGAGCGATTGGCGCGAAGAAGCGCACCGGAAGAAGAAGATTGAGGATAACGCAATTTGGATGTGTAGATAAACAATTGATAATTATTGTAATAATTGATTTGTTTAGCGTGGATTTTTTTGTACGGAGATACACACACAGAAACGCGTATACGAGGCGATAGTTTAGAAACTTACAAACAATCGATTGATCTTAATAAGGAAAAAAGGTGTCTCCTCTTTTTGTTCTCGAGATATAGTCGATTGTACGTTTTTAAATTGTCACCCCGTATAGAGTGTGTCTACTTGAGTCTGAACCATATGGGAAACGTTATTAGTTTTGTGAAAAAATGTTATTCTTCATGGAAAGTTCTGCGCGGTCTAGAACCGAAAATACAACCTTTATATATCACATTTTTTCAGTCGTGTACGAGGTTCGTCTAAAAATATGAAATTTATGCAAAAGTAAATAAAGTATTTTTATTTTTAACACTATTAAAAATTGAAAAATAAGTCAGTTATCCAATATTTTCCATCCTACCATGAAAAAATAGTTTTATGGTTTGCAAAATTATATGTAGTTATGACAAAAAGTATTAGAGATGGATGTTATTGAATATCTGACAAGTTTTCAATTCTGGATCTACTTTTCTTAATATGAATTTTCGATATTGTTAAAAATTCATAATTAGTATCTGCATTTGATTCGGAATTTTCAGTTTTAGACCATTCATAACTTTTTAAGAAGAATAACTTTTTTGTCTAAAACTAATAAAACGTTTTCCATATGGTTCCGACTCATGTAAACACGCTGTATATAAATACTATATTATATATGAAGCTAGAATTTAGGTTCAAATCCAAGCCCAGAATTTTTATCTAATATTTTAGATGACAAAATATATATTTATACGGACCAAGACCAATAACTAAAAAAAAAGGTGAAATGTCTGTATTATACATACTTACATAATATATAATGAGAAGTTAGTGTGATAGACGAAATATAGAATATGTTCCATTTTTTTTAATGTCAGAAAGAAGTTTTATTTGTGTTGGAATTTTACATTTGTCAGGTACAAATGTCAAAACTTGTGTCGCTTTTAGAAGTGTCAACAAGAACGACAAAATAAATATACAGGGTGATGATATTTGAGACTTATATGGATCGAAATTGACGGTTATACAAAATGACATATTTTTAGTTTATTGGAATTAGTTATACACACACACATACTCTAGGTTTGTGACAATTTATTCACAATTTATTTTTTAGAAGAAGCATAATTGAACCTATTCCATATTTTAGCTGCACGCTGTACATAATTTCGACTCTGTACTCAGTTTTTTATATTTTAAGTACTATTTATTTTCTCATAGTTACAGACTCGAGGTATTTTTATTTGAGACGCGAAGATGGTATACGGATAAAGAAAAACAAAAAAAGTTTAAAGAATGTTGCACTATTTGTAAAAATACGTTTTAGAATAGAATTATTCCTTATCAATGTGTTTCAATTATTTTATTTTTCTTATCTCATATAGCGATTTTTTAGTCATACTGGAGATACTTTAGTTTCGGCACAAAAACGACAATTTTCGTAATAGTTGAGAGATGTCAACTGTTGGTATTTATGGAAATTCATTATTTTAAATCTGACTTAAGCATCCATACATTTATCCACATGTAAATCATTATAGCGATATTCCACGAACTGTTATATTTAGTTATTTTTATGCATTTTCTATTGATTTAATTTATTTAAATTTGACTAATCTTAGTAAGCGTTCAAAGTGTGATTGAAAAAAGCAGATCGTTCAACTCTAATTTTTATTCGAGGTTGTTTTTTCTTTAAAGATTTATCTGTAGGTAAATATTTATAAAGATACTTGGTGAATACTGTATAAAGCATAACATCCATCATGTTTAAACATCTCTTAAAACTGCGCATTTACCTTTATTCTGGCTTGCAAGTTTTAAAATTAACCTTTGGTATTATCAACAAATCAAAATTTCCCTAAAAAATTAATCTTTTAAAATTTAGTTATAATGTTGGATGTAGGTAGCCATTTTTCTACACTAACAAATTAATTGCATATTTTCTCACTCATGGAAGGTCTCTTAAACTAACCTAAAACGAAACAGTGTATTTTATTTCGATTTAACAATAAAATTGCCGCGTTTGAATATCCACATCGGATGCATCCGAGATGTAGTGAATGTTTGATCACGTGATTTAGTATACGTAAATGTAATGGGACAGATGTGTCCGATGTGGATAAATAAACGCTCGAGATGTAAAAAATGCATCGGATGTGGATTTTCAAACGCGGCAAATATAATTAATATCGACACACTATTGGAATTCTGTAATTTTCAACAATCACTTAAAACTTTACAAAAAAAGCTAAGTTAATTCACATTTAATAAAAGTTATTTATTCCTGCTATGCCCAGAACTTTGTCCATTATAGTGGCATTATTTTCAAAATTAAATCAATAAGTATCTATCGAACTTAAAAATGTGCTGGGGTCTTTTGTCGTTTTTGTGGAATACAATCGAAAGTAATATTTAATGTTACATACATTCATGCACAGTTATTTATTTTCTCAATAATTTATTTTTATATTGAACCAAATAAAAAATGTTTTGTTGACATTATAATCAATTCAGGAAATAAAGTGTAATCTTATTAAATTTTTTTATTCCCCACAAGTTGTAATTTGTAATGTAAATTTGATGGCTGGACTGAGAGAGTTTGAAATTGTGTAGTATGTAATACCCCAGATAGCACAGGACGTCCTGATTTGGTCCCTTGTTGGTCCGGTTGGCCCCGGACCTAAATAGGACGTCCACTGGACTTCCGATTACAGTTAACACTAGGACGTCCTTAGAAGGACGTCCTATTTTGGTCCCGTTTCGACAAAGCGTTTAGTTTTCGGTCCGAGTCCGGGACGTTAATGGGACGTCTATGGGACTTTCTATGCACTAGCATCGTTGTTCTTTGAATCGATAACTTGAAATTCAACGTTTTGATTTTGCAAGAGTATGAGGACAGAAAACCTAACCTATCATTTATTTTCAAATGAACAATAGCTACAATTTTCGGCATTCAATAATTAACTTAAATAAGTGAGTTAGATTAACGAAGAAAAAAGAAGGTTATATAGTGTTATTTGTTATTTTTTTGATGCTGGTGGTAAAGTGGTTATAAAGTGAAGTGAGTGTTTTGTGTTGATGTGAGAATAAGTGATGTGTATTGTCGGTAGCCGCGGGCGGAAAGAAAATACCTTAATGGCGGAAAGTTGGAACAAAATTAATTTGGACAAAATTATAATACTCAGTTTTGTCGACACAAGCTATAAGTAGGACCCAAGGTTTCATCTTGCCAGCGCTGTGTGTTAAATTTAATTCATTCCTGTTTTTTTTTGTAAACTGAAAACGTTTAACTCTAGCTAGGTTTTTTAGGATAAAAGTTGTTAAATAAAGCTCTTTTGTTAACATTTTTGTTATTATTACCCTTTATGGATTATGGTCAAATATCGTCCCTCGGGCGTCTGATTTACGTCCCGCAAAGGTCCCTATGACGTCCTTTTGGGATGTCCCAGGGACGTCCCTAAGATGGACAGAAACGGGACATTAGGACGTCCCTCGGACGTCCTATATGTCCCTAAAGGACGTCTTTTAGACGTCCATAAGACGTCCGTGTGCTATGTGGGACTGTGCTTTATAAACTAATACAAATGTCGAGAGTTGGAAAGGAAATATAAAAACAAATGTTTGAAAATTGCATCCTATCTGCGCGTTACACTTTTTTAAGTACCTATTGTGTTGTGGAGGAAGGATAAGTGCCTATCCCAGATAGCACAGGACGTCCCTTGTTGGCCCACTTCTGATCATCGTGAACAGTAGAACGTCCTCTGGACGACCTATTTTAGTCCTGTTTCGGCAAAACGTTGTTTTCGGACCGAGTCCAAGACGCTAATGGTATTTCCTATGTAGTGACGAGCTTATTCGCTCCGTGATGACAGCAGCGCCAATAATTTATGTACTGACAGTACAATTTTTAATAGAATTCGTAATTAAAAAATATATATGTTAGTTTTAATAAAAGTATATGGATTTGTAAAACAAGTAAAACATTAATTTATTATTAGTATATATTTTTATCGCTTAAACTAAAAAATCTGATGTGTCCAACACATGACTTTCCTATCTAGTTATTACAGGCTTTTTCCGGTTATTTTGTACAACCTATTGCAGCATCTCTATAAATGTTTAGAGGATAAACTAAATATATACATTGTCCACATACATCTACCGCGAAACGTTTTTCTATAGATATTCATTGAAAATGAAAATACTGAAAAATTTAAATTTAGCACTTTTCCTACAATTTTTCCATTACGGTCCATTTTAAAGAAATCATGTATGAACAAATATTATAGAGATCGATATCGCAAACAACTTTTATTTCAACAATTTTCATAAAAATCAGAATTTTGCACATTTTGTCAAATTTTTCGAATACGGACCATTTCAGGAAATTTTTACATAAAGCAAAAATTATAGATAATAATATTAGAAGTAACTTTTATTTGAACAATTTTTTTCTCCAAACATAAATAACAGATATATTCCATAAAATATAGAAACGGCCTCCCATAAAGTACCCCCCCAGATGTTCCGACTTTGTCCAAAATCTAATCATTTCACGTCAGGCCGAAATAAAACTTAAGTTTAAAATTTAATGTTTTTTTCTTTATCCGTTTTTGAGTTTTCTTCAAATTTCGAAATTTACACATTTTCTCAAATATCTCGAATACGGTCCATTTTAGAGAAATTATCTATAGAATAAAAATTATAGAGAATTATATTACAAACAACTTTTGTTTGAACAATTTTTATAAAAAAAAATATTTTTTTACATTTTGTCAAATTTCGCGAATACGGACCATTTTAGGAAAATTTTGTATATAACAAAAATTATAGATAATAAAATAAGAAGTAACTTTCATTTGAAGAATTTTCTTCCCCAAACGTAAATAACAGATATATTCCATAAAATATAAAAATGACCACCTATAAAGTACCCCCCCAGATGTTCCGACTCTGCCCAAAATCTAATCAGCTCATTAGACGCTGGAACAAAGCTTGAAGTTTGAAATTTGGTGTTTTTCCGTGTATCGGTTCATGAGTTATGCGTTATACAGACACACACACACACACACACACAGACACACACACACACACAGACATCATCGCGAAAATAGTCAAAACGGATTCAGGGGACCTCAAAACGTAAAAATCCGTCGAAAACTCGAGGTCGAAAAAAATCATGATTCCTATACTTTCCTTATATCTGTATACAGATAGGAAAGTAAAAAAAGTAAGTATATTTAATTAAAATCAATAATAAAATATAAGCAGGCAACAGTATTTACGGGAAAATGTATGAGAAGTTGCCTAACTCTAATAAATTGTCTTTGAAGAATTAACCTATTCTGTCAAAATAAAAAAAAAAAACCATTAAATAATAGCGTGAAGTTAAAATACAATTTTAAAACCCTCCTTAATTCATGATATATAATCGTTTCCAATATATTATAAAAGCTCCCAAAATGATTAAAAAAACAATAATTCAATAAACTCTACACAAAAAAAGTTGAAACTACATAAATTATTTTTTTGAGATATTCATTTTAGTTCGATGTCTGTGCTGAATTTTGTTTTTCTTTTTTTGACATAAAGCAACATCGAGCTCGTTAAAATAACTTTGTCTCAAGCAGTGTCGGATTGGGCCGTCGGTCTACCGGTCCTAATGTAGGCCCTCGTTCAGGCAGTGGGCCCTTGAGAAGAACAAAGAATCATATGCGAATAAACCTAGTAAAACGTGACAATCTCGGAAAATCAGTGTACAAATGATTTTTTTTTTCAATGATTCGGACCATGAAAAAAGAGGCCCTTCGCCCTCCTAAACGGGCCATTTTAAAAGTATGGTAGCACTCATTTCTCTTAAGATTCTTATCAGAAATGTCATATGTCCATGTAGAAACGCTGTTTGGATCGATATTTTTAATTATCTCTAAATAAACCGAAAGAAACAGTCGGTGAGTTCACACTGACCCTAAGAGCCCTAAAAATATCGTTTTACGTTGACGTATAACATTCCTCTTGAGGAAAATGAATTCTCTCGAGTTTGAAAATAGCGCCTCTGGAGGTTACAATCCGAGACTGGTCTTAAGGGAGTAAAACAAAAGACTCTCCATGAATGAAAATTTACTATAAATTTTACGTTTTTCTAACTGATACTGCCTGCAGACTGATCTGGACTACTGAACTGGAATATGGATGGTTCGATCAGTGGCGTATTCACGGGGGGATAATGGGGATATATCCCCGCCCCAGGAAGTCCCTGCACATCCGTAAGCTCAAACACATAATCAAAGTGATGTGATCATAAGAAAAAATAAGAGTGAGAGCTTTATAATAATTACTAAATCAAATACATTATGACATGTGTTAAAAGTAAACATTCAAATTGTCTCAAAATTATTGTGAGGAGTTTTCGCGGCACTATAAAAATGGTAATATGGTTCAACTCCTGGACTAGGGGACTAGATTTTGTTATATAAAATAGAATATTCAAATTTATAATAAAAATGTGTTCAATTTTGTTATCCCCCCCAAGAACAATATCTGGATACGCCACTGGGTTCGATAACACCATGGACGTACGATATTTTTATAAATGTATCACATTCCACTTCATCTAACATATATTTTTTCAATTTTATTAATAAAAAAAGTAGCAATAACTAAATAAAATTACAAAGGCTCAATCAATTATTAATACTGGTTAACAAATCATGTCGCGACATCTGTTATAACTGTACAGAACTTCTTCAAAATGGCTCGTGTGCTAGGCACTCCTGATCTTTTATATACATAAAGTTTTCTTAATTTTTAATTTCATTTGCCATCTGCCAAATTTAAATTAATATCGTTTATATTCTCTAAAATGATGATAAATCGTAAATAAATGTTCGTATACCTATCTCATTTTTAAAACAAATATTCTGAATCGACTATCGTTCCATCTATTAGTAAATAGAGAAATTACGTTCGTTATTCAGTTTCGACAATCGTTCGATGGCTCGGTAAAAGACGACAAAATTATCAAAGACATGACTTGGACACCACGGAGCTTGCTGCCATCTATTGATACTGTTCATTGTCGTCCAAGATAATTTGCATTGGCATTGTTCTACTCTTCGAGCATAAATATTTCAGCTCGAAGGTTCTACTACTTGATCTAAATACAATGCCTATACTACTTAAATACTCAGCCACCACCTATGACATCCCCATGGAGGAAGGATAATTTATGGCATTTAGTTTCTCACTATGACTGGATCTCTCTTGTTATTTGTACTCTTTGGATAGATATAGAGACTGCGGGAAAAAGAAAACTAAAAATAGTGGCACATATATTCTTTAATTTACCTTTCCACATTTTTCGGAAAGATGGCACTGATCAATTTTTAATGTATAGTTATTGTATAGTAATTTTTCAGTATTTTCGTTGGGAATGAATATATACCGGGTGTTCAAATTAAAGTGTTACAGTTAAATACCGCCGAAAATATGCATTTTAGAAAAAAAAGTTTCAGACAAAAGTTTTATAGTTTTTTGGGGGAAACTTAATTAATTTCTGATGTAAATTCTTGGATTAAATAGACAAGGCTGCAGTAATACTGCTCGGTGATATCTCATATAATTATTATTATACTTACTTGAATCAATCACAGATTAAAACTTAAAATTCTTGTTTTTTCTTCTGTAATATGAAAAAGTGTTTGATTTCTTATTGTTAATAAATTGTAAGAGTATCTAGGGGCTGTTATTAGAGGTAGGGAATGATATAATGATTGTTGATGTTGGAATCCACTGACGTCGCTGGGATCAGAAGATTTCCTGAGTGTGAGAAAATGTCTGGATATGGATCGAATAATGCCGTTAGTGGGATGAAAAGAAAGCAGCATACTTTTTATATATGGTGAGTTTTTTTTTCTATAACGTATAAATTATACTTTGGCTCTTCTATTCCGTTTAAAAAATGATGAAGATGTCCTTGTTCTAGTAGAAAACACAGTTAAACATATTTTCAGAAGTTTTCCGGATTTCTGCTTTGAGTTATCGTAGTATTAAATTGACTATAATGGTTTAATTAAAGGTATAATATTATCATTTCACAAAAAAATATCTCTAAAACCACCCAATTTAAAAAATGATAAAGTTTGAAAGCGCTTTCGATCTTTTAAGGTCATCTTCAGGTAAATTAAATGTTTGAGTACAATTTGTAATAACTTAATATTAGGTATCTACATACCAAAATAGACGTCTTACCACTATATATATAGATACCTCATTTCTACTTAATCTATTTCGGACCACTTTGAGATATGGAAAATATTTGAAATTTAAATTAATTTATATTATATTTTGACAATATACGATGATCTTAAGCGAAATTAAATCATATTTATAAACATTATCTACTATAAAGAATGTGATGCTCACAAGGTATGCAACACATTATACACAATACTTCAAATGACATGCCATTTAATATTTTCAGTTATAATAGTTAAAAAATGTTTTGATTATTAAATAAACTGTCTATGTTTTTGTTTCTTAAATCCATCTATTTCTTAAATTAATGTGATCATAGAAAAATCTTGTGTGTAATTCAAACCAAAAGTTAGTTGTCGTTTTTTGATAGATTGCCAGTGCCACGTGTAGCGATATCTTTCTCAAGATACAAATTATCACTTTTCATTTTTAATAGCTATTTCAGTAATGGATTCATAGGCACCGACCACGGGAGACCGCCCCTTCCCCCCCAGAGAAATGTGAAAGAAATACTTTAAAATAAATCGACATTTTTCCCGTGAGAACTCATCGCTGGAGAGGTGAGAACCTTTTCTTTAGCTTGCGCCTTGGAAAATAAAAACAATCAAACTTTAAATAATTTATTTTATCATAAAGTAAATATTCCGTATTTCAATTACATAAAATATAATTATCAATTAATTACAAAAACGTTATTTTAGTAAAAAATCAAATATTCAAAGGTATTACAAAAAAAAATAAGATCGCTAAATTATCACAAAAAAAAAAAACAAAATATATAGATTTTTAGTTACGGCTTTGAAAAAAGTATCAATTTTTTACGCTGCCAATTTTACATTTATTTAACTGCTGTCATTTGTCAACTATGACAAATGACAACGAAACTGTCAATTTGTCAGATGTCAGTTTAATATGACATACAACAGCAGACCTGCCATATCGATGCTGGAAAGCAATATTGCCACAAACTGGACAATTTTGTTTATTTAATTCTTTTTTGTGTGTTTTAGTGTTGTTTCTGTCAAGTTTATTGGCAACAAGTATGCTTTTTAGCAATGATATACAAGACAATGAATCTGTCAAATACCAATAATCGTTAGATATATGACGTTAACAAAATTCAAGTATATAATTTTTTTTTTCGATAAAAAATGGCTTCTGTATAGAAAAAAAATCGGCTTACAAAATATATTAAACATCCTTCCGTCAACAATACTGCACTTATACCCAAAGAACTTTAAAATTCTGACTTTCCGCTTCTTTAATGGGTGTCGAACTCCATCTTTTATGCTGCGGTGGTGGAGGTAGCAGAGGCGGCATCGATGGTGCTACATTTCCAGGTTTCTGCCACAGCCTTATGTTGTCTATCGTCGGTTTGCGCTCTTCTTTCGGGGAGTTTCTGCAACTCGAATTGCTTAACGAGTCCGTGAACGAATCTTGATCCAGAGAAAAATTGAGGGAGTTGTAATTGGAGTTGTTGTGAAGCATGCTGCGTAGAAGGGCGGTTTTTGTAGATACCTGTAAGAAAAAAGGCTGTAAAAAGGCTGCTAGACCTGTAAGAGAGCCTGAGAAGACTTATGATTCGAAAGAAATGTTAAGTTTAGATAAGTTAGTTTCTAACCTCTTCTGTCATCGTCGAATTCACTAGTGGCAATCCAATTTCCTGAAACGAGTTCATGGAGGAAAATCCGCTTTCATCCTCTACAGAACTGATGCTTCCATTTTTAGGCGAATTTGATTTTTCGGATTTCGTTTTGACTCCAGAACAAAACACTCCGACATCGTTACCTACATCCGTGTCGCTTTCAGCCACCGAACATCTAGCAGAATCGACGTTCCTGAAAGACCGTGACGTCCTTCTTACGTCACTCAGTTGCAATGACAGTTTCCTGTAAACAAACAAGATGGCCGTTCATGAAAAACTCACTTCGAGATTTTTAAGATGTCAATTTGTCAAGCGTGAAGTCTAGCGTCAGATGATTAAAAGTTTAAATATGAACTACTGAACTTGAAATTGTTTAAGAAGTTTGAACGTTGTCAAACTATTGAATATTAATTTTAAAATAATAAAAACAAGCCCAAAACGTCAAACCATAGAAGCATCAACTGTCAAAAGTCAAATTATCAAAGCACCAGCTGTCAAAATGTGGCGTCTTACCTGTTAAACGCTGTAGCAATCTTGTTGTCGGTCTCGGGAGTGATGAGTTTGGGGCTAAGAGAGAAAGACGTGGCTCGTTGGGGCTTGTTTTCGGGCGGCGGGAACTCTTTGGCGAGCTGTTGCAGGAATTCGATGTCGTTGACGGGTTCGCAGGGTGGCATCTGGGCGAGATCAGGCTCTCGAGTGTTCAACAGTGATTGAGCGGTTCGGAGGAGCCTGAATGCTTCTTGGGCCAGTTTTTCCGGGGGAAATTCTTCGGGGGACGGTTCTTCGGGTTTAGATTGTTGCCTAAAAATTATGTTGTTGAATAAACGTCTCCCGTGAATAATAGACAGTACTTCAGGGATGGCACCTGAGGCCTGTGCTGTTTATTTTATTTATGAACGATAGTTTTGGTTGTTTTGCACTTACCATTGAAGATCTTTGATTTTATGTTCGTCCAACGTTCTGCTGTGACTTTGATTACCCAAAGACAACGTCGAAAGATCGCTGAATCTGGTCGATTCCATTTGATACTCGCTTCGCGACCTATGCACGGAATTCCTGCGGTTAATCCTGCTGCCCAGCAATTCCAGACTGTGATGAGCCTTTTCCAAATACGTTACGATTTGTTTCATCACGGCCCTGTACATTTCGCGACTTTTTTGAATCTAAAACAAAGGTTTCTATCTCAAAATAATCTTTAGTTAAGTGTTAGAAAAGTATTCAAGTTAGCGAAATATGTGTACAGAGTAACCTAATGGGTGGAGTACATACTGAATTGGGATGCATTGTTTTCGTTGGGTAGCCCTGTTTATAAAAATAGTAAATGAATCGCAAAAATTGTTGAAAAATTTGTGAAGTCAGTGGAGACTTCTCCGTAAGGGCTGTATGACTACAGCCCCCAGTACAAGGGAAAACCAATTTATATATAAATATAAAATGAAAATGTATTACATTATTTAAAATCAAATAGCTATTTGTGCAACTAGTTACGAAATGCCTTATTTGAAGTAACAATTGAATCTTTGTGGGACGAGCAGAGCGAGATCCTGCAAAATGAACGAGTTACATAAAACGGCATTTCGTAACGTGTTATATACAATATTTTTTTTAATTTTGACTAGATTATTTATAAATTTGTGTTTTGATGAAACATTATTGACATCTAGGCAACCAATATTACTAATTTCTTGTATTGTTAGTTGCGTAAAATAATTTGAATAATCTATTTTAATATTTATAGTTTAATTATATTAAATATAATTTTAATATTTTATATTTTCAATATTTTTTATATAAATCAATTATTTAATTCATTATTTTATTGCCAAATAGAAAATCTATATTCATTTATTCTCAACGACTTATTGTAGTGCGTTTATATTACTTGTTAAAGTTGTTTAGATTTCAAAAGAGTGGGTTATTTTGTCGTGAATTGTGTTTTTATTATTTTATGCTGATTTAGAATGGAAAGTAAGAACCAAAACAATAACCTGCCTTCTTTGATATAAACTTTCAATAATATTATTGATTTTAAAACCAAGAAAAGTTTATTTTTAATATATAATATAATTACTTTTTCGAAACCAATTTCATAATGTTCAACTTAATGCAACTGGTTACAAAAAAATATCACTTTATATGCAGCCGTGCAACGGGGCAAAATAAAATTTTTGCAGGCTGAAAATGCCATATTAAATCTTTGGGAAGGTCTACTTCCTATTTAAAATTACTCAGGCCATGAGTGGCCACTGAAATTTGGATTCTCCCACCTTTCAGGGAAAAACTATGATCGAGAAATCAAAACTGCAGAATATATTACATTGCAAATAAGATATGATTTATTTCAGTGTTATTGGTGTGTGCCTGAAATACTATCCGAATTATTTACATAGTAACATCTCTCTGATGAACAGATGTCTGAACTGTCACGACATGTTTAATGTTTATGTCTTCTTACCTCACCGTTCAAAGAAAGATTGTGTTAAGTTAAAGGCTGTAAAATATGTACTTACTTCTTTTAATTGCCATTCTAAAGTTTCTAATTTCGTCTGATTGACCATATTTTCTACGGGTATTTCGGTTATTCTAGTTGGACACATCGAAGATCTTCTCATGGAACTGTAAAGGTTCCCGCAGGAATATCTGCGACTGTCTTCCGGGCTACGATTGTTCTGTAACAAAATACATAAATTAATATAAAAAAATACTGTGATTTGGTTCATTATATTGTTTTTTGTACAATTTATTTTATGTATGAATCGCATCTTTGTTAAAAGATGACAAATTTCACCATGTAGATATACTTTTTATTTTCACTGTACTTAAATACCTTTCTAATCATAATCATAACGTACATTTTCTTTGTAAAACCATTAAATTCCCGATATCTGGGTAAATGAATGAATCAAATCAGTTCTCATAGTTCTATACAATGCAATTTCCGCACCTGATCTGACTTACGCAAAATAAAAGTAATCAATTTTTTTATAATAGAATCTCACGAATAACATCGATATTTGCATAACAGAGGGAGTGGTAAACTCATTGTGGTAAATAAAATATTACATTTTTTCTTCTTAATATGGAAGTTATAGTCGACGAGCTAACATTTTTGAATGAATAATTATTATACCTTTTTACGCTACGTAATATCGAATTTTTGCCATTTGAATGTTTTATAATTATTCTCTTCTTTCGAATATTTTTCAAAATACCATTTAGTCAATTTTCAACTTTTTTGTAGAAGCTTTAAATTTAGAAAATATCGGCGAAACTCATTTGTTAGGGTTTCATAAGCAGTGAAGTTTTATGGATTTCGTCTGAATTTTAATTTGGCCAAAATTCAACAACTACTCGGCATAAAATTTTTAAATTTGGCATATAGATTTACCTCGATATGGCAAACAAATTGCTATAGAAAGGAAAGAACCGATTTTGAATACAACCGAGCTTCTGAATATTGAAAAAAACTTGCTTCACGTGTTTCTCTAGTTTTTTTGTAAACAACGTACCTTCTTGAAATAACCAACTAATAACAAGAAGACTCCTGGAATTGTCCGTTATCTCCATTTGAAGCTACCCGAGTCTTTTCGAAAGCTGCATCGAAAAGTTGTAGAGCAAACCACGTTAACAAAACTGGCGGCCGAGTAATTTCCGGACCGAAGGTTTCTAAGGTAAGGACTATTTTCTTCGAGGCAGGAAAATTCCTTACCATATTTTGAGCCCCTTTATTATTAATTATATGCCAATTGAAACAGTTAACAATAAATTCAATTTGTAACATTTTAGTCATGTTGCCTTTTTTAATATATGTATTTTAAATAAGTAATAAATATTATATGTAAATAATAATACACCCAGTGCCACCTATTCGCCGGAGAACAAACTTTCGTGATTTAATGCATATGAAGCGCAAAAAGACAATCCCTCTCTTGGTATAGCTTCGCTTGAGAAGGCCGGTGTGTCATTTTTAAATGGTCATGTTGCCGTAAAGAAATTTTTCGTAATTAGTAGAGTTAGTTACTCGAGAAAGGCTATGTAAAACTAGGTAATTTTCTAACGTTTAAATAAAATACTAAAAATATTTTCAGATAAAAGTCTCTACAATGATCATGTGTTTAAATAGATTTTAACGAAACGAAAATCTCTGCAATGTTCATATGTTTAAATAGACGGTTTCATTATAACCAATAATGGCTGCAATTTTATAATTCCTAAAAGATTAGATGTTATTTTAGTGTATTATTAATAATATTGATTTAATAAATAGTGTGATATCTGCAGTCGAGCCAGGCCGAGCGAGGTTAGTAGTTAGATGAGTGACCTCTCAATAAAAGTCAGTCAGCGTACGTCAAAACAAACTGCTTGCGTAATAGCATACCACAGCGGACAGGCGATATATTAATGGTTACAAGGTATAGCGTGGGGTGTGCTATCTTCTGGACGAGATGTAAAGCTGTCTGTCCCGAGTCCATGGTAGTTTTGTTCGTTAAAAATTCTGGTTTTAGAAGATTTTGTCTTGCAATTGGCTAAGTTTATGAAGTAGAGTCGCTCATTGTTCATCAGTTCCTCGTCATTGCTGTGAAATTTGACCAAATCTAACCAGGGGCGCATACAAGGGAGGTACTTTTTGGACCTGGCCCTTCTATTGGCCTGACAAAATCGGTAGTGACAGACCTAATCAAAGAACATTCCCTTGTGCAATTCAAGGAAAAATGGGATAAAACAAGAAACTGCAGAGTTGCCAGGGATCTCTTAAGTTAGCCTGAGAACATTGCAGCAAACAAATACTTGACTATGACTAGACAGAATCTGCGCCTAGTCACATGCATTCTGACTGGTCATTGCCAAGTACGAAAGCATCTCCATATCATGGAGCTGTCAGGGTGCAAACAAGAAGATGAGACCATCGAGCATATCCTTTATGATTCCTCGACGCTCTCTTTTATTAGAAGATTTGTGTTCGGCGAGTATCAGCTAACGGCGGCCGATATAAGAGAAGCACCTCTTGGCGACGTTGTCAACTACATTAAATCTGTAGGCTGGCTTACGAGCTAGGAGGTGCCTTTCATCTCAGGAGCATGCACAATGGGCCTAATGAGGCCCAAGTGCCGTGTGGTAACCCACCCTCCTCCACACGTTACAGATACAGATACAGACGGGGGAGGTCGTAATGGGGGTAATTATCCCGCTCCCCAAGAATTTTTAAACCTACCTACTTAAACAGCCTTAAAATCTGGATGCGCCACTGAATTTAATCAGCTAAGGAAAAATAAACACGAGTTCGCCTTGTAATATATGAATGGGTATTATTAGCCACATTTCTTGTCTTTTCTTCAGTACGATTTATCTTCGATTCGATATCAATTTAATTATGTTAACCAAAATTAAAACACTTGTTTTTCTCACTAATGTATTCTGGTTACACTAGATTCTTTTTATCGAAAATCAAAAGTTAAATATTTTAAATCTTTATAATTAGTCAGTCTTTGTAATTCTTCTAATTTGCAGGAAATATTTTCATTATTCATTTCTAAACTCTGGCGCCATACTTTACTTATTTTCCTAAAAAATGTTCATTAGGTACCTGAAAAACTTACTCCCGATTCTGTAATAGTGTACTTGCCTTTAGTAAATATATAATGTCTATAAATCCCTACAAAGTTATAACTATTTTAATTACATTTGTTTTTCTTATTTATTAAAGTAACTTCATGTATATTGCTATAAATTCTGTAAACTTAAATATCGTTACAAATTATTCATTTAAAAAAGTTGTAAAAATTCCAGAATTTTCAAACTGTTTAAAAATGTCTAGTTTTAAATTTTTAAAACAGAATAATGTAGTTATAAGTTATTTATAATTATTACTTTGGAAATTAAAAAAATACATTCCATACTACCTACTAACAAATTATAACACTTAAAGCTTAGGCCTTGTATTTCAGTTGTTTATTTTTATTTACTAGTTGGTTATTAATGTTAATAAACTATTTTCTATATCTTTCACTGTATAGTTTTTAATAAGCATCATGTATTGTTTTTGTAAATTTATTTGATATAAATAAATATTATTATTATGATATTTGAAAAATACCTATAAAAAATAAATATTTTTCATATTTTGCCATAAAGAAATTACTTTTAAATTCTAAAATTGGCAAATTGTTAAACAAAAAGCCCCTTTTCCAAATAACTTTCTTCAGCTCTTTTTAAATATCAGATATGCAAATTTTTTGTTGATTTTGGGGCGGAGACAGTCAAATTTTGCTTGTCCTTTAATTATAATTTATATGGCATTATTTTGTTATATCGAGGATATCTATTTATCAAATTTAAAATTTTTATAGCGAGTGGTTTTTGAGTTTTTGCCAAATAAAATTTCCTCACTCTGAATCACTCTGTATACTCTGCAAATAATATTTTTTGGATTATAAACAAAACCACTATCAAAAATATATATATTATTTTTTATTTTTAGATAGATCATTTACTATTTGTATTTGTTATTGGTACTAGCTCTCTAACTATAAAGGTCAGATCCAGTGATGCAACAATTTCACAATAATCATCGGCTAGGATCTTTATGTTCTATAAATCTTGTTCTGACACTTATTGCTATAATTCTATGTTACAATAATTAATTTCATTAGTTATGAATTATTTTAAATGCCCCAGAGCTAAGGTACATCGTCGTCGTCGGAGGATTTAATTTTTATCCAAAACAGTACCCAATCGAAATCGGTACCGATTCCGTACCGTACCACGCCCTTTTCATTTAACGGTGCGTTTAAATTTTTAACAGGGTGTTCTGTTCAGCGAGGCAAGGCGATTATTTAACATAAATGTACGTCCATTTGGATTTGACATGTTTTTACAATTTGAGTTCTGTTGAGTGGTGATTTCATCGAGCCGCGTTCTTCGCAGCGGAAAAGGAAGCTTTAAATGGTACGTGCCAGTACACAAAATTGTAAAAATCATCCCATTGTTACTGAAAGTTCATTACCCATACTAAACGGTTAAATAAAGTCTGATCCACGACGAAGAAATTTGAATCTTCAAGTGTGTTGATCAGTTTATTTTATATAGTTACTCTACCTTCAAATTCAATGCAATATTTCAAGGGTAATAATATTATAATAAGTAGTACGCTTATTACCGTCAATTTTTGAAAATTTCAAGTTGGAATTAAGGAAAAATATCGATACTTAAGCACATCTAGTTATTTTGTATGTAAGTAGTGACGTACACTCCATAATCTGTGAAAAGACCTATAACTAACTAAGTTTGTTACGCAGTCACGGTAGATGTAGATCGCATTGAACTGTTGCATTGAATCGAATTGAAGAGCCATATCTTGTGCCACCATTTACATCCCGCGGTTAAGAAATGCACGGCAACAAGTATAATAAATTGTATCGATTATCGATAAGTACAGAGAGGTTGAAAAATTGAAATTCCAATCGACTAACTACCAGATGATAGAATTGCTGCTTATATTCCTTTCATTACTGTTGATACAGAAAAATACTGTTAAAAGAAACATTCATTACGTTATCTTTGATAGAAAAATACGTAGCGGTTGCTACAATTAACAGGATCTGTTTTGTTAGGTGTGTCTTTAATATCATTGAAAGAAAATTCTTTCTTTTTCAACTGATGCTCTTTGGGGTAACATATATATTTGTAAACATTTAATTAATTTAGCTATTTGGCAAGATATATTGGCCTGGAAATCTGAACGGGAAGGTTGTTAGAATATGAAAAAGAGAGAAATAGAATGGGAATGAGGGGTGAGTGAAAAAGGAAAGTAAAATCAATGAATATGTTGATATTTAAGAGTCACATGAGAATGGTTTAAAAGTCTTAAGTCGTAAGTACCCTTTGCAAATCTAATTCTGCAAGGTAAGTTCTCAGAAACCAATTTGAAACATTTTCCAGCCTTTGGATATAGGTACACAAAATAATGAGGAGATCAAACAACAGTGGCCTACTCAGGTATTGATCTAACATAGGCCAATAATTAAGGTTCTCAAAGCTGCAATACCTACTCAAGTTCTTAGAGTTTCTATTTTATTTTTATATGACTTTGTATGAGGAACAAAGGAAAGATTGTTATCACCCAAATCACGGATTTCTTAAACTAATTGCATTGGATTACTCACTGTATCCCTCTGTAGTGGAATATTTCGAGTTTATTTACGTTTAAGATCGTCAACCAATGAAAGGAACTTACAGAACTTAATGTTATCATATATGTAAATCACTTACGAAAGAAATAAAATAAAAGTGGACCCGAAGGGGAACCCTGTGGGTCGCCAGATGAAATTCTGATTATATATGACCGAAAGTTCTTACTACGAACAATTTGAGATCTATCAAGAGCAAGTAACTTGTTAGATTTGTTTAAAAAAAATAACAAATCATTAGTTGTTTTTTAAAACCTGTAAGTAGGTCAAGAAAATGTATACATCGTAAATCAAAATGAAATTACAATAATTTCTGCAAGACGTGTCCGCATCATTAT
The DNA here is from genome assembly GCA_927349885.1 of Psylliodes chrysocephalus. Classification (NCBI taxonomy): domain Eukaryota; kingdom Metazoa; phylum Arthropoda; class Insecta; order Coleoptera; family Chrysomelidae; genus Psylliodes; species Psylliodes chrysocephalus. The sequence goes on along the minus strand of OV651823.1, from coordinate 2,911,859 downwards.
TTAAATCTATCGTTATTATATTGACCGTTTTATTCATTTGCACAAGTAGGCTAACATATATGTATATTTTCCGTTTTTATTGCACATATATATTTAAATGTTTATGTAACGTTTATGTGATCTTACAACCTAGAATTAGGTATACGCCGAGACTGTTATTAAAGATTATATTGTAATGAGTGTCTGACTGGATATTACTTATTGCACTGCAGTTTTATTTTCTACAATTTTTTATTTTACATAATATACATTATTTTTTCTTAGTTTAAAACATGGTTTATAATAGAATTTTCTGGGCTAGCCAAGACTGCAAAGACAGTGGTGTACGATCTTTGAAATGTGAAAGGGTTGTCCGGTTTTAATATTAGCGGACTGGCAGATGCAAGATAGTGAGTATTATAAAAAATTTCATATTTCAAAAAGCATCTGCAAATTTGCAAACATTTTTGTGGAAAAACAATTTAGTTGCCACTGGTTGACATACATTAAATGTCATATATGTGAAATTCTAACTTAACTTCCCATTTTTTTATCGAACAAAATAAAAATATTTGTTGTACAATTAACTGAATATTTGGAAAATTGTTTGAAAAAAGAAATATCACATTTTATGTAATTTGACTCTAGTAAGTTTTTGTAACAAAATCTATGTTTATATAGCCAACCTTCCTTCAATATAAACTTTAAAAAGCAATATATTGATTGATTTTATTATAAAAAAATTACTTTATAATTTTCTTTTCGTAACTGATAAGATAATGATCTTGATTTACTAATAATTAAAGATTGGAGTGTATTTTTATGCAGGGTGAATCCTAATTTGATTCTTTTTTAACTGTGTATAGAAGTCGGCCTTACGTTGGGCGCCAAATATGTTACATAGAACATGTTGGGTGCCAATTATGTTACATGTTGTTGTCAGGTTTAAAAAACTTTGTGAAAATTCAAGATTGAAGATTCAAATTCAAAAATGGGTACAATGTACTGTGTGTTCTAACTGGGCTCATCTTGAATGTACAGATAAAAATCTATTTTTCATTTGTTTAAATTGCAGTTCTGACGATGACATGTAATAAATACAAGTTTGTCACAACTAACCCCGTCAGTGTAACAACCAACCCAGGATCGTGGTAAGTTGTGACATTGTGCTTTACTTACTTAAATTATTTATAACTTTGTTTGTGGTAGTTTAAATAATTCAAACTTATATTTTTTTTAATGCACTAAATGTTGGCAAATAAATATACGTTAGAATAAAATTTGTCGGTCTCCCCTACTTAGTTCAACAGATGCATCATCTAATTTTACAATTTGTGGCTTTTCATTACCTAATAATTATTTCTTGTTTCATTTAATAGTACATTATATACCTAGGGTGAGAAGTGAGCTATTATTTACCGAGCACTTTTATATCCTGAGGCGCGTAGCGCCGAGGGATATAATGTGCGAGGTAAATAATAGCTTTCTCAGCCGAGGTATATATAGAATTTTTTTTACTACTAACACTAATGTATTAGCAATTTTAATTTTGACATAAGTAATTTCCTAACAATTTGTTAAATATTTCGAAATATCAAGCAGACTGGAGCGTGTTTCTAATCAGACTGGCTTTATTTATGTAAAAATTTGGCATGTGTCAAATTTTGGTATGATTCTAGGAAATATCCCATTGCATTTTTGATATTTTAATGACATGGATTTATTGTTATTAATTAATAATTTTTAAAGCCGGTGTTGAATTTCCTAGTTAATATATATTTTTACTGTTTACACTGATATATATTATCATATTTGATTTGATTAGATTTGATAAACCCAGCTTTAGTTATTTCCTACTTATTTTTCAAATATTTCAAAATATCAAGTAGTCTGGGAGTTTAGTTGTCAAATTAACAAAATGAAACTAATGAAATTTAGTTTCATTATTTACCTAGGTTTTTTTTTATTATCATTATTTACCTAGGGAGAGAAATATTACTTCTCATTAGAGGAATGGAGTAAATAATGGTGATTTCTCATGTTAGTAGTAAAAAAAATAAGTTTGTTTTTCTTTACCAGTTTTTTACTCTACGGAATAGACTTAGATTATACAAACCTTAGATGGAACATAAGACACTGCGCATAATCCCATTTCAAAATGATTCACACCCACCAATCACAGTTGAGAACATTACATGTCAGACCGTTGTCCATCCAAATTTAATGTGTCGACGAGAATTAATTTGTTATTTTAGTGACTTAAATTTTGGAAATTAACGTTGAAAATGCCAAGATGTGTTGTAAAAAGCTTTATTTATAATAAACCTGCGAAATGTGACGGAGATAAAAGAAACTTATATTTATTTCGGTGAGATATTTAATTTTTAAAGATTCTGTCGACGTCCATATTTGTTGATTTGAAAATAAATAGAATCGGACTTGGTCATTGGTACATGTTATAAGTAGCAAATAAAGGTTATTATTATAAACTGTTTACTATTTCTTGTTTCATAGGGAATCTTTTTTTAGGAAGTGAAAAGAGAAACATACAATCAAATACAAAAATATCAATTTCATTGCCAATTTATTCGTTTCAAACTTCACAACTGGTTTCAATAGTTTTCTCAAAACTATTTATTTAGTAATTCTCTATAATAGTGTTACTCTAAGTGTAAAGCCAAAGTTTCCGCGAAGAAAATAATCACAATAAAAAAAAAACAGTACTATCGCCACAAAATGGAGGGACCTGGCTTGAGGACCATTTTTTGGGAAGTAATTTTTTTAAGTCACTAACAGGAAGGAGGATATGATTTTGCTTTAGGACTTTTTTTTATTTAATTTTTTATGGGTGAAATAGATTTGGGATAATTTTTGCAAGGAATCTTTGGAATAAATCAAAAATAAATGATGCTCTTGTGCATTTTCAGCCGATTAAATTATTCGTAGATGCATCAAATGTGGGAATAAGGGCCATGATATGTCATGTTTTTGAAAAAAAAAAAAAAAAAAATATTGAGAAATCTATAGTTTCTGCTTCGCGTACCTTATCAAAGTCCGAACAAAAATATTCCCAAATTGAAAGAGAGATCCTTGCAATAATTTTTGGCTTAAATAAATTTAATGAATATTTATATGGACATTTGCATAAAGTAGAACATTATGCAACTGATTACGAAAAGTTGATTATGTCACCAGTTACGAAATGAAAATAAATAAAACTGCCTCGTTTTTGGTTTCTAAGTTGAAAAATCGTAAAATCGAGAAATTGAGATACCGAGAAATCGAAAAATCGAGAAATCGAGTAATCGAGTAATCGCAAAATCTAAAAATAAAAAATTGAAAAATCCAAAAATCCAAAAAACGAAAAATTGAAAAAACCAAATATCGAAAAAGAGGCAATGAATAGTGACATTTCACATTTGAAAATATGACATTACGTTTAAAAACAAAAAAAGAGAAGCTGTAAATTGCGTTTAATTTTTAAAATAACACCGTTATTGAAAACTGCCCAGAAATGTTGGGGGTAAAATTTTGACGTACTTCTTTAAGGATAATGGGTAAAAATGTTTTTTTTTTCAAATTTCTCGCGGGTAATGTCAAAAATTAGATCGGCAACACTGCACATGTCCCTTATTTTTATTATTACTATTGAAAAAAAAACGTCGTAGGGCAATCAAATACAACAATTTTCTAAAATATTTGATTGGAAGTACCTACACAAGAATGATGGTGAATCATTTTTCAACACAATTTTATAAATAATCACGTCAAAATTAGAAAAAATCTTGTATATAAACACGTTACGAAATGCCGTTTTGTGTAAGTCGTTCATGTTGCGGGAACTCGCTCCGCTCGTTTTGCAAATATTTACTCGTTACACAAAATAAGGCATTTCGTAACTGGTTACATAAATAACTATTAATTGACTTTCTAATATTTTAATTCATTGGACGGTATTTTCCGTAAATAATTAAATCATAAATAATTACCAGGATATAAGTACCAAAACATTTTTTTCTCTTAGAACAGTAGGCCTATGTCAAATAAACTTAAAATATTATAACGAACGAAAAGGTAACCCATTTCTAATAAAATTTAGTTATTTATTTTATGTTAGTGTGATCGTAGAAAAAATCTTTTGTGTAATTCGAGCAAAAAGTACTTATAAACTTTTACTTAGGGTCGATTTTACCGTTTTATTTAACGAAGTTTAAAATACTAAACGAAGATTAAAATGACATTTTTATATTAACAAAAACGAAGTTTAAATTACTAAATGGTGTTTAAAATGACATTTTTATATTAACAATGTCATTTTAATCTTCGTTTAATAATTTAAACTTCGTTTGACACAACGGTGGAATCGGCCCTTAGCTAGTTATATATTGATAAAGTGTTATTGCCCTCATCATACAAGAATCGTGCTAACAAATAAAGTCAAACAAACGTCTCATAATTTTTCATCTTTTAATTACCCACCAAAATTAGGTACTACAATACAAATATTTAAGTCCGGCCCAGAACACCTCCCTACTCCTTCCACCCAGTTTTTCGGTTTTGGCAAAATTCGCGCAGCGAGAAATGCTTCCTATGTTACCTCTACCCTTTCTAACCTCTTTGGGAATAGATCACTGCAATTGAGCGTCTCCCCACCTGCCAAAAAATTAGTGTCATCATCATAAACAGTTATAAATTGGAATACATTTAAATTAGATTGACATATATCATTCATAAATATAACAAAACAGCAATGGACCTGCAATACTCCCTTGCGTGATACCAACAGTGTTACACAATTTCTTACAGTGACCAATATAATGCATTTGCCTGTTTCTACACTTTATCCAAATCTCAAGGTGTCTTGTTGTGATTCTAGTATATTCGAGAATTAATGATTCAGTTCAATTGGTCACCAAAAGCGTCCTTATAGAAGGGGTTTACTTATTTCATCGAATATTCTTGGTAATCTGTAAACTGGGGTCCGTAAGAGGCCTAAATAAGGCATAGGGGGATTAGAACATAACCGGGTTGATCGAAAATGTCTTGCATTACAAACTGAAACCAGTTCAGTGCGTTATCTGGAATATAGGTAGTTGTTTGGTTATTACTAAAAATATTAGAACATGGCTATTCCAAATATTTTAAATAAACTAAAGTTTTTAAATACGATCCTGCTTACCTCCTCATTCAATATAGGTTCCTTTAAGTAAATCCGTCACCTAGATGAGAGGTAATAGTATATTATGCAACGATCATGTAATGATGGTTATTAATACACGAGCATTAACCGGGATACGAAACGAGCCAAAGGCGAGTTTCGTATGGTTTATGCGAGTGTTTTAATAACCATTACATGAGAGTTGCATACGCTATTTTTTCTACACCCGATAAATAATCAAGACCTATAAATATTATATTTATATTGGTATTGAACACAATAACAGTAATTACTCGTATTTCTATAAAAAATTCTACAAAATTGTAATTAATGGTATTACTTCAGGTATTGGTATTTCCCTAGATTTTTGCGGTAAAATATTTTGTACTGTATTTTCTGCTTTCTCCGATATGTGTGGAGGAGTCTTCTATATCGCTAATATCAGACATTTTAATATTATAATTATCGAAGTTTAGCTACCTACGAAAATTTAATACGTTTTGACAACTAAAATAATTACATAGGAACCTAGGACAAACGTCAAACAGCATGCTTGATTGAAAAATTGTAGGTTTCTATTGATTAAAAATCTGTATCGTAATGAAAAATCTGTATCATAATGGGTATCATTATGAAACGGATTTTGGGCATATAAGTGCATTATTATAATACGGGTGTAGAAAAAGTTTATTATTTGATTTATAGTTGGTATTTCAAAGCAAATAAAAGTGATTTTTTTCTGTTTCGACATTGACATTTAGCGGAGTTCGGCTCTGTATCTAAGCGTAATTTATGATGCTCGCGATTTATCGAAATGATTTAAAATGCCGATATCCGACATTAATAAGAGCAATTATTTTGAAAAGGCCGCAAAGACCCATTTCTCGAATATTTATTTTATTAACCATTAAGTGTCTTCTATGCGAGGATCGCTTTGACGTCCTTTCTACTTTACTTACTTTTTACTTTGTAGAAGTTGTCGGTGCATGTGCACGTGCATACCTCCGGAAACAATTTAATACCGAGGATTTAATACCTATCATCCTTTTTTTTTGTTTTTTCATTTGTGACTCGCGTTATTATTTTTTGTAATGTAGTTATTTGGACTTGTCTCAAGAAGAGAGAAAGAAGTCTTGGGTAAATGGCTCGAGACTAATAAGCTAAGATATTTTGTTCTTTTTTTTGCGACTGTCTTTGTAGTCTGCTGAGGAATTTCTATTTTTAGCGTTTATTAAAATTGTTGTTAGTATACAGTGCTTATCTATATACCCTTCACCCCGTTCATTTAATCACATTTTAGAATTCGGTTTTAGGTAGTTTTGATTTATTCTAGTAAAAAGGTATAAATTATTATAATATTAATAATTTTTAGTAATTAAAATTGTTATGTCACTTTATTTTTGTAGCATGTATTGTTTGATTTATATATATGTTTTTGAAATATCATAAAACTTATTCTTATTTTGCAAACTAATAAAATATGCAGTCTTTAAAGTATTTTTTTTGTGTCATTGGCTTCAACTGCTAAGGTTATTTCGCCTCGTGTTCTGTGTAGGCTTTGTTACTGTTTCCCATCGCCACTTTAGGAACAGCACTGTTAATTAGAACCCAACAGTGAACGGTCGAGTGGGGAATCCTACCAAGGCATCAGAATTAATTTTAAATAATTAAATTAAATAAAAAAATTCCGGCCAACGATGGGATTCGAACCTGGGACCCTTGGATCCACAGGCACTGAGCCACCCACCCCATTTAGAGACTCTTATAAATTTTTTTATTTATCCTTATACTTACCTACCTTTTTTGATGAACTTAGAGATATATTTTGTTGTGGGTTTAAATATATTGCACCTTTCTTATACAAGTTATTTATTTTGAGACGTCATTTCAATAATTTCGTAGAATTGCCAACTTATTACAACAATACTATACCAAATACGAAACTCACAATAAATTATATTTATTAACATCAACGTTTTTTAATAGTAAATACTTAACTAATCAGCATGTATCCATCCTCAGACATTCTTTAAACACAATTTTAATTTAAATAATACTAATTTAGAATTTTGATGTAATTTTTCCGTTCTGAATAGTTATAAGTTATTTAAAACGACCTTTGGGTAATGACTGCAATGGTAGTGGGATTTTGAAATTTCAATTTAGGTGCCAGGAGAAATTAAGATTTCCAGATAGGTATTGGATGACCAGTTAGGAAATTTAAAAAAAAGGCAGTTATAACATATATTAAATTTAAAATAGCAGACATTAAAGTTGGAGATCAGGCAGTGAAAGAAGTAAGATAGGAGTTAGAGCAGAATATATAGAAAAGTACAAATTAGAGCAGAATAAAAGAGAGGACCGAAAAATGTTTTTTTATTTAAATTCAAATTTTGTCTTTAAGTATTGATTTTTTTAAAAATTCTTGTAGAGAGCCTTTGGGATCAAAACCATGAAAGCTTTAGAAGCTCTAGAACCCATTGCAATAATATATTTATCGTATAACCTTGGTATTATAAATTTTTTCGAATATATAAAGCAACATTTCTTCTTCTAGTTTATCATTTCTCTTTTCATTTTACACACATATTCAGACATTTCCTTTATGTTTTCAAAACAACTCGACCGTATTCGCGATTTCTTCGACTGTGAAATTATTCAAAAATAATTACAGCAACAAGTTCGCCGAACGGACATCACTTAAATACAGAGCGTTCCCGAAAGTGTAAATACTTTTATTTAAATTCGTCTTAAACCTAAGAAATGCAAATTGCAGGCACAAACGATAGTAGTATTAAATAATTGTTGAAAATATACATTATTTATCATCTGCTGCTGTAGTTATGCCGACATACATTTTTGAAGTTTTGGTTCTTTACGTTTTGGTACTTTTAATTTTTCATTTAAAAAGGTTTTTTCAGATTTCTATCATTTATTGTTTAAGGGTGAGATTACAGAACGTCTGCAACTTTGCAGATCTACAACTTTGCTGAAGCTGGCTTAATCAAAAGCTGTAAGTAAAGCTACTAAGGAATTAATTTGGAGGAAGAGACTGCACATTCCAACTTTGGTTGGTTACCTCCATGGTTAAATCACAACAAAAATAACTAGTACCGCTACTGGTTAGTTGTCATAAAAAAGTCAAACTGAAGTTATTTGAAACTATTTCCAAAAAAATATCAAAAATTTGTTGAAATGGCTGCTGTGTCTCCCAAATTGAAATCGCTGACATGGAAATTACTGCCCCTTATGAATAGGGTGTTAATTAAAAAAGCAGAACCTGTAAAGCAGACAATAGGCGGTATAGTAATACCTGAAGACACGGAGGTAACTTTCTCTCTACCATATTTCCAAAAGAAACTCTTACTTCAATCAATACGTTGACAAAATCATAATTTATTTTATAGCAAACGTATCAAAGAGGTACTGTGATAGCTGTGGGTCCAGGAAAGACCAACAAGAAAGGAGAGCTGATTCCTGTGGACGTTAAACCAGGAGATGAGGTTATTCTAGTAGATTTCGGTGGAACCAAAATCGATTTAGAAAACGAAGGAACTTTTCACTTGTATCAAGATACGGAAATTTTAGCTAAATTGCAAAATTAAAAGAGTTTTAGTTTGATTTATCATAAAAATATTATGTAGAGATCTAATAATATATGTTTAAAATTAAAAATAAAGTTTTAATCATGAAGACGAAATTAAAGTAATTTGATAGATCAAGTAACAAACGTACCGACGTTCTAGATCAGCTTGAGCAACATGGATAAACTGTTCACAAAATAGAATAACACGTAAACCTTCTAGTCATCCCATTTATTTTAATTTAAATCCATTCAGTTCCTATCTTATTATTTATAAAAGCATTGTATTATTGTACAGTTACTTGCGAATTCAATTACCATTCTTAACAAAGTTACGCTCCCACGAAATAACCGCCAGAAATACAAATACACGAAATTAAAGATAACAAGAATTTCATTAAAAAAAATGTCACTGACTTTTAAATCCCACCTCACCTGGCCCGTGCCATGTCTATGTCACTTATCCTGTAATTATCTTTGACTAAAAGGCAAATGACCTTTTCCAAAGCTTCTTGAACTCTGAAAATCAATTAGGCATTACAAACGAAGGATTTAAAAAAGATTTTTAAAGGTATATATCAGCAAATCCCATCTTATTCTAATTTTAAATTGTAGGAAACCTTTTAAGGGTCTAGAAAAGGGGTCAAAATCCCCACCTACATTCGACAGCCGGCAACAGATGGTTGGGTGGCAGTAACAAGTTAATCAGATGCTTGTTTGGGAAGGTCGTCGTGTTGTATACAAGATTTTTTATGTCACAAGGGCTATCTTAGACACCATCTATGGCCGATGGTTTTTTTGTAAAAATTTAAAATGTGTCGTCGCTAAAAGTTGACATGATAATTTAATACACCATGATAGGTTAGATTTATTAATATTAAAAAATTTACAGTAATTTGGTAGTAAAATAAAAAGAGGTGTTCCTTCCGAAAAAAAGTTTAATTTTTAGATAGAAAAATGTCAACTTAAACTAAAGTAAGTTTTAAAAATATAAGAACTAACTTATCGAGTAAGAATTTATGCTCAAGCATCTTTTTATTCATTTGTCTCAAAAACCATCCAAAGCTGTTTTTTAGCCACCACATTGGTTTAAAATATTTTTTAAACCATACTTAAAGTGACGTCATGAATTAATAGATGGCAAAAATAGGGTGTTTTAAAAATATAATCTGCTGTCATATGACAAAATTTTTAATTAGGTATTCTGATTTCGATCATATTTTTTTACTGATTGTTAAATCAGATGAAGGAAGATGAGTGTTTGATAGTGATTTTAAATAAAAATTGAAGTGTTTTTAATAGGTACATTGCAATCTGAAACGTTGTTTATTATTTTATTTTTGGTATTTTTCTTTTTAATAAACATGGCATCATATTTATTCCGTAGCTCCACAGATACGCGATTGTCTAACGATTATTTGCTGTAGATTTGTTGGGCTTTTCCAAAGTTCATCAACTGCCAAAGAACGTTTAATTGCTTTTAAATATTTGCTGGCAAATTCAGAATCTGAGGCATACTCCGTAATTATTTTTGTAAAAAACGTACAATTGATAAGTAATCCTTTAACCTTATTTTAATTGAATTACTGTTTCATAATCAAGAGTAACCCATAGGTAGATCACATCGTCCAACTGTTTATGATGACCATAAATATTAATATTTGTATTATAACTAATGTATGAATATGAATCACATAATATATGTATGAAGTTATCAAAAATCAATAAAAATCAACAAAACGTCAAATATATCAAAATGTTCAAAGATGGAACAGAGCAAAACAACATACAACAGCCACAATCAGAATCTCTTATGTGTCAACCGTTATTGAACCATATGCCTCAGACTGGTTCAAAAATTCTAGCTTTGGTTTAAAATATTTCGTACGCGACGTCATAGTTGCATCACTAAAATTTAAACGGTTTAAAACAGTCGAAAATATTTTAAACCAGACACTCGCTAAAAAATACCTCAAATCAGTCTCAAAATCTTCTACGTTGCCAGTTTTATGAAAAATTTTAACTTCTGGCATCAAACACAAGTTTTTTTTTCGAAATTACTATCCACTACCAAATTTGCTGTGGATGATTTCGAAAATTTGGTTTTAAGCTATTTTTATTAGTAACTATAAAAAGTTTTTTCTAAAAATTCTACTATAGGTGTTAAATACAAAGAGAATGGATAATATGTGTTATAGTAGTAACTAAATAAGTCAATATTTATTTTAAAGATTGAATAAATAACATTAAATTAAAAAATTAAAAAAATTATTTCAATAACTCATTCGTTAATAACTTTAGCCAAAATTTCGTTTTCTTTATACAAATAATAAACCTCGTCATTTTCCAACTCTATTTTGATTCCATCGTAATTTGACAAGATCACTTCGTCTCCAGGTTTCAAACCAACTGGTATTACCTACAAAAAAATATATTATTGATAATGTCCTTCTTAGTTCAACTGCACTCCATAAATTTATTATTTCTTTTGCACAGTGTATGGCTATCACCTCAGCCTACATAGTGTCCTAGACTCAGCCAAATAGATATTTTCGATTCCAACAATCGTTGGTTTTTGAACTATTTGTTTACAGATTGGTTCCGCTGGTTCCAATTGTATATTATGAGGTCCCTGATTCCAGGTTTCTCGGGCTTGTATGTAAATATGAAAAATATATATCAAAATTTGTAGGTAATCTGCATTGATAGCGTCTTTGGACAAAGTTTTAAGAAGATTTTTTACTAGAACTGACCACAACATTGGACAGCCCCGTGTTAGCCTTGCCTTTATAAAACAGCAAAATCTCTGCTGTCAAATTTTTAGAACAAGTATCATTTTTGCTCCATTTGAGACTCAGACAATATTATGAACGATTTACTCACTTTGCCAGTTTCGCTAACCTCCCCAGGTCCTACAGCCACAACTGTAGCTTTATTGAGCTTCGGTTCCATCCCATCTGGTATCACCACACCGCCTTTGGTGACGGTTTCGACTTCCGGTTTCTTCACTAGGACTCTGTTCAATAGAGGTAGGACTTCTTTAAATTTATTCTGAATCTGTTTTGCGGCAGCGGATGCTGTAGCGGCCATTTTTATACTACTCGCAAGGATTCCTGACAGTTTACAGTTTGACGATTTGTGTTTGGATGACAGATCTTGATAATAATTTATTATTTAAAATAAAATAGATTGTCGCTGTCATTAAAATAAACACTGTTTTGAAAATGGTAGGTGATATTTGTAGGGGCTCTAAACAGTATCTAAAATGGTATGCTCTGTATTAATGTGACGTCAGTGAGCTAAACAAAAACAAATCACTTTGTCATTGATTTTACCATAAAAGTTTTGATGTTTTTTAATGTACTTACATTTTTTGAAGATATTAAATAGCTATTTAGAAAATCAGTTATGAAATGCCTCATTTTATGTAACGAGCGAATATTTGAGAGACGAGTAGGACGGCATTTCGTAACGTGTTACATACAATATTTTTTCTAATTTTAACTAGATTATTTATAAAATTGTATTTTGGAAAAAATTACTGACATCTAGGCAACCAATATTACTACTTTCTTGTGTTCTTAGTTGCATATGATTAACAAAACCAACAAAGCTTATGTGAACGCTTATGAGATTGCTGTTAAAAGTGTTGCATACCTTTTTGAGTGTCAGTTAATAAATTGTTAATAAAGAAAAGAAATTTATTACAAATGTATTATAGAAAAAATAAAATAGTGTAACTAATTGAAAAAAATTAAATCCTGGTAGATGAGGTCCCGTAATTTTTAACTCGGTATATCGGTAGAATGATTCCAAAATCGGTAGGGTTGGCAACATTGATTAACTGTTATCATTCTTCTGCTTTTCTTCTTATTCCTCTTTCTATTACAATATCGATAATTATATACAAGCTTTTCAATCTAGGTTTTACATAAAATACCTGTACTCGTTTACAATATATCCAGAGATCAGCTATAAGTATAAATCAGAGTAAAATCTCCTATTGGTGTATTGGTAAGCACGCGCATTTTGTTTACGCATCCTTGACCACCATGTTGAAAGAGGAACCCACAGGTGTCAATTGCGATTGAATATTACAGGTATTTAATTTGAATTTAAAATTGCAGTGGTGGAGACTTTTTCCTTTTGTTTAAATTAAAAAACATTTTGTAGCTATTACTATCTACATATATTTTGGTATATAGTTGTTTAAATTTCATAATACATTGCTCATACCCACACATTTAAAAAATACATAACTCTTACTCCTTCGTCATGAGGACAACACTCTAACATATATTCTGTCTTCCAATTCGTAGCGTCTTTCTTTGTCACACCCTCAGCGAATTTTCGCTTGATGTTGTCATGCGCTCGTCACCTCAGCAAATTTTCGCTTGATGTTGTCATGCGCTCGTCAGTCGGACGAGTAAATTTTACAATAACGAGGGAAGCGATGCGTTCAGTTTATTTATTAAGAATATAATAAAATATTGAACACGTATTTTTTGCATTTTTAATCAACAGCATACGAGTACTTCACGAATTTTCCAAAATTCTTATTTTTTGCGTTTAAACTGTTAGATATCTAAAAAAAGTTTCTGAGAAATACTATGGATATATTTATTGCGGTAAAATCCGAATCTGCAATAAAAAATAGAGATTCCCAGTTGAAATATTGAAATTTCAAAGTTGCTCTCCAGCTTCATCTGGTAGGGGTATCATTCGAGACGAACAAACATTTTTGATCCAACGAGTAGTTTTCGAGATATTTCATTCTCAATAAAAAATCCTCTATGTGCAAAATTATATTAAAATCTTTAAATCGTTTATTTATTTTCAATTTGTTAATTTTTAAGTGACCTACCTACGGTTCGATACCCACAAATAATCAGCACGTAATTAGTCGGAAATAGATTTTTGGTAAAAATCGACATCAACGAAAAGAAAGCTTTATTTACAAGAATTATATAGATTCAATTATTAAAGTCGATAGCAATTTAAAATTAGATTTTTGTTATACAAGTATTATTTAAAAACCATGTTTTCTGAGAGAGGGATCTTAAAAACATGATCACAATTACCAACTTAACATTCTGTGAGATATTAATAGGTACTATTGAGATAAAAATAAAAATTACTATGTACTTACTACTTACTATCATTTTAATCTCGCAAAATATAATTAGAGTTTTTAACTACGGTCCTGATTTCAGTATCAAATCAAAAAAGCCGACGTAAACTTTATTTTCTGATTTTTTGTAGTTATTTTGAGATATATCCATCCGAACTGGGGACTGAGATATTTTTTTAGGTCGCCCTATATGTAATTAATTAATAAAAATGTTGCACAAAAGTGAAAACTACAAGATTACATAAAATTGCGCGAATCATTACTTTTGTTCCCACATTTTACAGCATCAGTTACATAGGCAATTTTAGTTCTGTTTACCTTAATGGGTGTCAATCAAACCATTATTGTGTAGATGGTTTTCACATTGCAAACACATCAGTTAATTACGCCAATGGAACAACTTCAATGCTTTTATTTGGTCTGGGATTTTCACCGATTGATATTATGAATTTTTAACAATTTGTAGGGATTATGATTTATAATTCAATAGACATAAATATAAAGTTCAATCAGAGGGGAAGAGGGAGAATCAAAGTGCATCCAAGGTACATTTTAGACTTTATACTGACAAATGCGAATGTGGCAGTATTATAAGTATAGGATCGCAAGAAAAAAATAGAGTGAGAAAGTGCAATAGCGGTCTCACCCATATTCCTTTAAACTTTATTATGTACGCATTTAAAATTTTATTGTTTCTCGACTTGTATAATAACGATAAAGCAGTAATGGCTCAATCAATTAAATCAACATAACTTCAAAAAAAAAGTCGCATTAAATGCGCAATTATTACAATTACCGAGTAGATATTAAAGCAGGCTTAGGAGGACAAATAAATCTTGAGGCCTTGATGGAAATCATTCTTTTCAAATAGGTATATAACCAGAAAGTTGTGATACGATAATTACACATGTACCTATCCAGCGTTACGCCACTATAAAACTAATTATTATTCGTATATTTGTCTTTGTATGGCTTAGATAATTAATAATGGCGGAAATAATTATTTCTGTAAAAAATATATACCACACATACGCAGACACACAAGCTTATTTATACGTGGATGACACTCAGATTCACAAAAGTGTAACAATTATTCTTGTTCTAATTGCCGCGTTGGAGGTTATGTCATATTGTGTTATGTATAAACATTAAAAGCTGTATTGGATTACGTTACAAACAACATGCAAATTAGAAAAAAATAATAAAGTAAACGAATGTAATTGAAATAGATCGCTACACCAAACAGAATAAGAAATGAGTCAAATATACAAACGTAAAACAACGATTTGAAAATTTATCTCTAAAGTTTTGGCAAAAAATAGACTGGTTCAAATATTATGAATGAAGAACAACAAAAGGTTTTAAATAAAAAAAGTCAATGCAGAACTAAATATAAAATATTTTAGACATTCAAATCTTCTGTGTACCTAAAAAGCATTTTATTTCAGAATCAGTAGTTTTAAATTTTAATTATTTATCTATTTTTAAGTAACTGGTTCCATAAAATATTCTTATTCTTTGTGTAAAATATTTTAATACATGTCCATCTACTAACAGTATACTGTGTCCAAACGATACTAATTTTATCATTGATGACAATAGTTTACAGTAACTGCATTGAACAAAAGAAAAGATATAGTCGAAAGATTGACAGGTTATTTAATAAACAAATAGCTATTTTGTCTTTTATTCCAGAATATGTTTAACAAAATATCAGTTATCTTATAACACTAACTAAATCTATTGAGCAGGTTCTTCACCAAGAGTTTGTAAGATTAACCATTGATAGTAAAATGACATTCGAAATATCACAAAAGAAGCTTCCTTCAGTTTTTTTCTTTTTCTATTTGGACAAATTAGAAATACAGTCTTTCTTGACACTCTTAAGCTAATATATTTTAGCCTTGTCTAGATATTATAAAATCGTTGCTGATTACTCTCCTAAATGAGTTATTATACCATTATACAAATAATGTTAAAAATAGGTGTCGTGACATGCAACCCAAATGGTATGTAATGGAAAGATCCTATTTGTATATTTATGTGTCTGAAATAAAATTTTATAAATTTTTTAAAGGTAGCCCGCAATATAATTATTCTTTTTCGACCTGTAGAAAAGCAAAACGGAAATGTACACCTAAATCGAAAAACAAAAAGTGGCGGGACATTTAATTTCATGAATTATAAAAAATCTTTTATTTTTTTTTAAATTAGATTTTTCTGTATACCATACGACACCCCTTAGCAATTATTTTTCTACCTTTCTGATTTACCTCGTCCCAGTTCCAGTCGACCTGAAAAAGTCTGTAGAAGGTTAGGCGGGGGTCATGTAGTCTGCTCAATATCCTTCTCAGAAGCTTGATCGAATAACTGAACTTAACTTTTGAAACACTCTGTATATATCTTAAGACTGTTTCATTAGTGGCGCCAACGATTTTTTGTACAAGTATCACACCATCTTCTGATAAAAATAAACTATCTCAAACAAAGTAGTCAGCATCAATACAAATTGGTGGTTCGCCTTAATAGAGTCAGATCGGTTTTGTTTCCTTAAAAGGATTGTAACCTTGTTTTGTTCGAAATTAAATATATTATGCAATCGTACGATACGTGAATTAATGCACCATATTGCAAGTACGTTGTTAACGGTTATATGCAAGATAAACCACAATAATCCGACGAAGTAGGTGATATAAATAAATGTATTAACATAATGTAAATAAATGTGTGTGAAACAAGTGGTATTTTTTTATAAATCAGCTTGTCCAAGGACTTAAATGGATGTTTTTATAGCAACTGGAAATAGTTGCAAACAAATCACAGACAATATACAGGTGCTCTACCTCTATTTATTAGGTAGTATGTAACTAATAATTTAAACAATTCAGATAAATTGATGTTCTTCAATACGTCAACGATCAAATTTCTTAATAATTTAGATTTTTTATCGAATTGGCAAAGTCGTTATCACCTGGTGGATTATTACAGTGATTTACAGAGTCTTCAACACTACTCGTGGCCCACGTTACTAAATTGATGTCAGGCAATTAACTAAAACTAATATTAATAACATCAGTAGTTATTTGACACAAAAAAGGCACTAAAAAAGTTGGAAATTCATCCAATATATTGCATCAATTCATAAGGCCAACCCTGCATATATTCGAGACATCAGCTTAACATTGAATAAGTGTCTATTCATATGCTCTCTCTATACTTTTGCAGGTCTGAAAATTTGTCCAGATTACCTAATTCAAATTCTGCGACATTATTTCGATTCCCCAAAGTGATGATATAACGTGACTCCTGTTTGCCCTTTTTCCCACATTCAAAGGAAGTTTATCACTAGGAACAACAAAGCACTTGAAACAGTGGAAATTATGAATTCGACTGTATCGAATAATATCGATAATATCGATGATATTATCGCAGCAAGAAACTAATGAAATTTTGAAAAATTGGTGTACTTTTCCAGTAATTTGAAATGTATTATATTATCGTGTGGTAGAAAACATGAAAAAATCTGACATATCAGCCTTAACGACTAAATAATATTTACAAACAATCGTGTCATTCCCCCCTGTTCTATACGGGCTTGCGTACGATAATGTTTTTGTTGCATTATAGATAAAAATACAAAAATGTATACCGTTAATCGTATTAGAACTACAAACTTTTCGCAAGACGATAGAAAATTAATCTTCTCGAGTCATCTTTGTGTATTGCATTTAGAATAATTTATAAATCGTCTTTTCATTATGATTATGCTTATTAGCCTCCATTATGCGGTAAACGGGCTAAACAGATACAATCCGATTTTCAATCGAACATTGTTGCCTCCTGTTATTCGATTTTTTAATTGAATAAGGATTGAATAGTGAATGGTGAATGGGACATGTAAAAATATGTTTAACGGTATTATTATCTGAAGGCAGAAGGCGAAGTGTTTTGCCTGTTGACTTGTAGTTGTACTACATAAAGATAAAGAAGAATTGAATACGTTTATTACGAAGACATTCCATTGTGCCCACCGCTAACAATCGCTGGGAATTCACCGGCATATATCACAAGGACGTGACCACGAGAAGATGTAGAGGTCATAGATACAAAAATATTCCAAATTATTTGGTTTTTCTGAAGGTGTCTTCCAGAGATGTTTCTTCCCACGTGCGTTAGAGGCATTTGAGGTTAATAATTTTGTTTTGATACTTACGGTAGTATCCAATGAACTGAAGCGGGGTAGAATGCCAATATGCATGTTTTGTCACGACTCAATCTCATAGTATTGAGTACTATCATTTTCTGTTTCACATTGTTATTGTCTGGTCCACAATCTGGTGGATTAGGATTGTTTGTAGTTAAATAGAAAATGATTATTATATAAATTCTTCCTAGTGAGATAAAAAAATAAAATGGCTGCGCCCATAGAGTTGTTTTGTCATTTTTTTTTATTTTACTGAGAACTGTTTTTTTTAACAGCTCTGGCTGTTTTTGTTAAATCTTTTGCACATTTGTTGTATGGATATTATTTCAGCCTAAAAACTGTTGACCCCCTGTCGTATATTATATACTTTATGAAATGGGTATATTGCAGCTCTAAAAGTTAAAGGCGATCTCAATACTCTATTACGTATCAAAATATTATTGGCTAAGAGATATCTACAATATTTCTTCATACTGTAGAAATATAATTATAAGTAAGTACGCCTCTGAACATTGTTAATGTGTTATCAAGTATCTATCTATCTAGTACTAAAGTAGTACTAGTTTGAGCTTGTAGAATACCGGTAAAGCGATTTTTAATGAAATGTGAACCGTTTTATGTTCGTACAACGCAATCCTTCATCAAAACAGTGTTGAAAGTTTTCAAACAATGGCGTCATAATTACTTATACAATAAAACCTTTTACACTGCATACAATCTAAGATAAAACTATTCCTAAAAAAATCAGCTTATTTATGGCTAATACAAATTACACAGAAGACCCACAACATCTATACAAATTCCTACTTACCCAAATACAACATATTTTTGATATGAATAGGCGTAGGTGAATATAGGATGTATGTAATTAATCTTGATAGCGTGTATATCAAATTTACCATGTATATCCAATTACCGAGAGAATATTATATTCATTAGATTACAGTTTTATGAAATCTTCGGAAGTCTAAACAGCTAGGTCATCCACTGTATGTTTATTTTGCGAAACCAGGTTAGCACACGGAACAAATTATAACACAAAAGGTGTGCTTGCTCTTGGCGACATTTTTTTCTAATAGAAAATCTCACATTCTCGTTTTTTTTTTCATACCATTATATAGACACGCTAGTGTAGCTATCTAGTATCCACTTTTAGGTTGTTTTCTTTTAATTACGCCCTGAGAAGAAGCTATAAGTACTCCTGGTAGGTACCTGAAAGATTCCTTAGATATCAAATGATTAAACTATTCGATGTAATTTTAGATAACAGATACTCAGACACTGAAAGCGCTCATCTATTTTCATGTTTCTTTTTTTGCTCATCTACGTTGACTGACGGTTTATTTCTATATAAATACGAGGTACTGCAAGGAGAGTATCAGAAAAAAAATTGGAGAGAATCTAATTAGAAATTTTGCCGAACCATTTCATGTTTCAAATGTTAGGTATTCAAAACATAAATATTTTCTAGAAAATCTGCAAAAGAAAATTCAATATATCCATCTTCGGTTTATAAAAAACTGTATTATCTTATGGGGTAACATAAGGTACCGAACTGGACCCTATCATTTTTCGATCTATATTAACGATCTGTCACAATTGATTCTGAAAGTAAGATTGTTAATTTTTCAACTAACATTTTCAAGAAGAAAATGTCATTCCTTGTAGATTGCTTTTCTTGTCTCCTCAGCTTAAAGTTTGGTTGTCAGGACAAATATTTTAATTAAATTATGTTAATTAAAATGTATTTTTCCCCAAAAAATACTTATTTACATATTAGGCCCAAACAGAGATAACAAGAGATGTAACTACAAACAAATATCGTGCTGAAGTGAATAAGACATATTCTAAGGGACACAGGAGGATAGAATATCCGCTGTTGTCATGCCTATTTCATTACTATCGTTTTGTTTTCAAAATTATTTACATATCTTAAAAAAGATAAAATAATTCAAGCTATTTTATTGCAAATTAACAAAAAAAAATTAATCATTAGTTATATCAAATATCTAAGTAAGATGTAATAATTTTCAATAAGTTCCAAAACCTAGTTAATATTGAGTTGGATATCAAGGATTTTTACTAGATGTGGCAACAGGGCTTTTATGGGCTTGCATTTTGTACGTTGTTTGTTATAGGCATACAACGGATTGCATATTATATTTTCCTTGTTTTGAACCTCCGCCAAACCCTTCTCTTTATTACTCTCTTACTTCAAACCAAATGTCTCCACTCCGGACCTACAACTGGAGCATATCGACTGTAGAATCGATGTTAGCAGCATAAATATTATATTTTATCAACCAAAAGCTATTATCTTCTATTATATCTGGGCTCAGACCATTTTCAAAGGAATAAACTTAAACTCAATATTCATTTAAATAATTTGCAGCCTGTGTAAACGTAGTCAATGGTGTTTTTAATATTTTTATTTGAAATGTCTTAATTGAAAACGTAGCTATTTTTAGAACAGGAAGTTGTCGCATTTTGTGTGGAAATAGAAAAAGATGAATGAGCTTTGTAGGTAAACGCAAACATATGCATGTCTTGTAAATTGGACACATTAATGATGTTACTTACCAATCTCTTTTTTTAACGATATAAAAAGTAGATTTTGGTACTTTTACTTGCAACAAACAAAAATTCACAAATTTCGCAATCCCTGCAACAATCAGAAACACTGAAAATAATAATAGCTTCTTTTTCAATTTTTTATAACTATCAATTATACAGGGTGTTCCGCATAAGTACCGACACAAAACAGGTGCGTGTTAGGCACCCCAAAATTGAAAATTGTAACTAAAAAGCGAGTTTATTATTTATGTAATTGAAAATAGATTTACGTTGGACTAGTGGGTTCATAATATTCGACAAATATTGGTAGAATGTTGTATTTTTAGGTAAATATAAAAGTAATATAATTTGTTTATATATCGCCAGGATCCGAAGAAGATAAAGGCTAAATAATGAATTGTACAACTTGATTTTTGAAGCCCGATTAGTACTAATCGTTTACATAGGGTAAGTAAAATTTTATTTAAAACAATATAATATTGTGGCGTTTTTCTTTCATATATTTTCTATTGCCTGATTCAGCATATGTTTCAAAATATGTATCCCCTTGGCGACAATAATTTAAACAATGGAAAGTTCTTACTTTTATTATGATTGAGTCCAGTAGCGTCTCTGGAAGTATTATTCTTTATTACCAATTTTTGTCTTCCTATTAAAGTGGTTCCAGGTATTTTCTAACAATCCCAAGCTTCGCAGGTATATTGGGAGGCAAGCTATTTGGCTATAAGGCTAAGCAGAAAGGTCAGAAGCCATGCAGGGAGCTAAGAAGCAAAGCAAGAAACTACTAAGCAATAAGGTACTCCAAATAAATTCACAGGTTACCATAAGAATAAGTACTACCTGTACAGAAAAGCCTAAAACAATAGATTATAATTATTTACTTCCTTTATTAATGATCATGAATTTTGGTTGAGGAAACTTACCATGCGTGGTGAGTGGCTTAGAAGTAGATTAGTTTTAGAAAAAAAAGTATATTTTATTTACCAAGTGTATTAGCAACTCTGCTTATTACTTTTTTTCAAAACTAATGAAGTAATCTTTCTTTTAGGGCTAATTTAATCCGAAAATTCATCGAGAAATAGGGAAGCACATGTTCCAATTCAGTAGCCAAAAAAAAAAAGAAATAGGTAGTGAAAAGAGACAGTTAATCTTACGACAAAATGGAGTAATTCATGACCAATAGGAAAGTAATATTGACCTTTACTTTAGGACGAGGCCTGAAGGAAAAAGAAGAAACGAAAATGAAGAAGAATCTGGAAAGACTGCATTATTGTACAGAGACTAGGTTACGGTAATAATAACAAAAATTAAATAAATGTTGAAATTAAGTTTAATTAGTTTTATTTATTAAGGCAAGTACTAGAAGATTTTCTCTTTTAAAATTAAATTGAATAGTTAGTTAAAATTGCACAAAATCATAACAAACATTACTTAAATGTACTTTTAAATTTAAATTACTTTCAACCCGTAACAATTTGGAAGACAGTGTGACACACTTCTTAGCCATGTCAACATTTCATTTGACATCCACAGCTTCGGGCATTCTCAGCAATGATTTTTTTCCACCCATCGAATTGGATGTTAATAAACAGTATGGTCTCGGATTAATAGCATTTTATACATACCACTCTATCAAAAATATTATTATTATCAAATGAATCGCGATTCAAAAGAAAAACCGAAAAAAACAAACAGACTTATTTTTCATATACTTACAAGTTCAGACCCGGATTTAGATTTTTTTAATTCAGTATTAACGTTTTGTATTTGGAAAAAAGTTATTGATGTTCATCTTAACGACTTTTACGTAGAATTAAAAAAAGTATCCACTATAGTAATTTTTTGGATCGGATTTTCCTTTTTATTCACTAAAAAAAAAATAAAGAATCTAGCTTATAAGGATCTTTCGCAAGAAATGAATGGTGTTGGATTGTTTCTATTGACCTATGACCCCGATGACATATCCGTTTCTCACTTTGTAGCTTTAATATCGTTACACAAGTTTTTGGTATCCCAATTTATTTCAACTCAACTTTTACAATAACTACACAGCTGATAACATTAACATGTAACGTCTATCATAAAACTACGTCAGGTCGTCGACTTATATAGCTTGCCTCAACCTTCTAGAACCTTCTCGAACAATCCGGATTTTTCTTTGACAAGGAATGACATTTCTGGACTATTCTATCTTCTTCATTTACTTATACCCTTACTTATGACGACTGCAGCACGCTGCAGGGTGCTGCGTAACAATATCATTCACGACTTATAAAGCAAATATGTATCGAAATTTATTGTATTCCCCCGGTAGGTACACGAACAACTATTTACTTTTTTATAATAATTGGAATATTTGTAATAATTGCAAATTCCAAAAGAAGACCGCATTACCGCAGATAAAGCAAAGCGTTCTCGCGCGATAACATCAACGAGGTATTAAAAGAGACCAATTGAGTTTATTACATAATTAATAAGAAGGAGTTGAAGACCCGCCTTTCTTTTAATTAAAATTAAAATGTAGAATATCTACGAGTAGAATACGTCCAGGCCCATGCCACGAGACGTTCTTGCTCCGAGTAATTAGATGTCTGTAGTTTTCAGTTTTAGTTTTGCTTCTTTTAATTCGGTTCTATCTACAACGAAGGTATGTTTGTTGATGATAAAATAAATAATAAGGCAGAAAATTGTGTTTATACGCTTCTTTATTTATTAGCTAATTTGTAACGGAAGTTAATATGGTTAAAGTGGAATATAATTAATTTTATAGAGATTGTTCTATAGATTGTGATCTGAAGTTAAGATGGCATCTGTTCTTGACATTGGAACTATTCCAAAACATTCCAAAATAGATATGTTTAGATAGTTTCCATTTGTTTATACAAGGCTTTGTTTTTATCCTGGGCTCGTTTTAACACTGCAGCCTATTGGTTTATTGTGTTTAACCCCTTGTTAGTTCATAGTACTTACTCTGTTAACTTTGTGCCTTGTACAAATTTGTATAGGTACTCACAAACTCTTTTCACAAAGGCAAACTTCAAACTTCTACAGCTCATTTTATTTCGTTTCGGCGAAAATCACTTTATTTAAATATGCTTGCTAAGGAAGCTAAAGCTTTTTAAAAATGTCGACCAATCGCCGGTTTAACTCAAATATCTTCGAAACGGGTTTCATTTAAGTGATAACATTCTGTTTATTTATTTTGTTGAATATGCCCAAACGTATGGCGTGAATACCTTTGTAGTCATATAAGACAAAATGTTATCAATAAAAATATCTAGTAACCCTCCCAAGCATTTTGGATGAAGTGATTTAGGTTAAATCGACATAAAATAAGCTCTAGAATTTGTAGTTTTCTTTTGAGAAGAGGGTCTGTGAACACTCTGTATAAACCGCTGAACATTTGGGTAGATACATCTGTCTTACTTTGTGGAATACACCCCGCTTAAATAAACATAAGCTCCGACTCTGGACTCATTGTCTTGTTTTGCTTGTTTATTTACGTACCAAATGTTATAAAAAGTACCTAAACAACAACAAAAAATGACTACGGATCGCCTAAAGTACTTTGGTAAGTTTTGGCATGAGATAAAAAGACGAAAACCACTATGTGTTAAATAAAAAAAGTGAAACAAATGAATCTATTGCTGATAATATTACTGAAGAAATAAATCCCCTGGAAGACGAACTTTATGTTTATTACAAGAAATAAACAATATTTTCAGTTAAAGAGTGTTTTAGTTTGACTTCAGTCCTATTTGGGTATAATTCAAAAGTAATTTACCCTATTTAACCAAATTTCCATGTTATTTATCATCATTAATTTGCATTTTAAGTAAGATCAAATAATAGTAAATAGTTTATCAATTAAAATAAGTAAAACTTACTTAAAATTAAATAAAACACAATTTTTTGAGCTTTAATTGGCAATAAACAAAATTATGGAAAATCCCCAGCAAAAATCATGTATTTTATAGAGCACTTGGAACACTAGCGACCCTGCGGTGAGTTCCATAATTAGCGTTAGTTTTTTTTTTTGAAACGGTATTTTTAAATCTTATCGGAGTATCAGGATTTTTTAAAATTTTTCTCTGGGGTTTAGAAATTTATTTCTAAATTACCATTTGATTTTTCAAAGTTTTCGGATTCTACCAAACTCCTTTTTCACTTTCCTTTAATTAAATATTTATTCATAGGTTCTTTTTTTTTTCTAGTACGAAAGGAATTCGATAAATCTATATCCGCGTGTTTTTGTTATTCTTATTGTTATTTAATTGTCCACATAATTTTGTCCTAGTAAGTGAAAGTCATCTGAATTGACGTCGTTTATGTAATTTTTTTAGAATAATTCTATTAAATGAAAGAAAGTTCCAACTACGTACCAAACAATAGAATATGATTAATTTGTCCAAAGTAACAAATTTATACTACATATGTAATAATGATAATCAAATAAGAAATACTTGTTTTTTAAAATATCTAAATTTTTCTTTGAGATTATCTAAATTGTATTTGGTCAGCTGAACACATTTGACAACACCGCTAAAATAGTTATGTCTCCATTTATCCAGTAATACAATTATTATTGTATGACAAGGAATTTTTTCTATACCCACATGAATATTATCTATTCTACGTACAGATTACAAAACGAAAAAGGTAGGCCTTTTCATTTGTTCTGCTGAACGAATATATATTTCATATCCATTCTGTACGGATATAAAATCCACCAATCATTGTTCACATTTGGTCGCCAGGCTACTATATTTTTTTAAATTTTAAATTAGTGAAAATACTGTCAAAATAATTGTCATTATATTTTTTTTAGTTATTAAAATGATTAAATATAATTAACGTGATTCTTGCGAAGAATCGATAAATAATAGCAATTTTTATTAACTATCTAAAACCAATTTTATTAAAAGTAGGTAAAAAATAGTTGCCTCTTTGGTACAGAGGTAGAGTATTGATTTGCCATGTGAAGTCCCGGGTTTAAATCCAGGATTGAGGACTAATTAAAATAATATTTTATTAAGTTTATTTTAATATATAAATTAGTGAAAGTTATTTTTAAAATAATTATTTTATCTTAATTACCTCTAAATTAATTGCTAAATTTTGTAGATTGGGTCGTAGAAAAAATATACCATACAGCTCGAGCAGATTGTTCATATCGCACTTAGATGATGTGATATGGCCATCATATCCAGTCTTGTTTTACAAACTATTATTTTGTTTTATAGGAATTTAATATTTGAATGGATAACTGGACAGTTCCCGTTCGAAAGGTCAGGGAATTTAAATTCCAGCTGAAGCCAATTTTTTTTCTAGTTTATTTAATTTTATAAATACGTAAAATTCGTAAATTAAAATATACTACGCAATATTTGTCTAAAAAATGATTAAGAAAATATTATAAAATATTTTTTTTCATTTTTATATATTTTTTTACATTTTTTTTACATTTTTTACATTTCTTTTACTTTTTTTTTTAATTTTATTTATATTTAATTAGCAGGACAAATAAAAAAATACCAGTTTTACTAGAATATCTCAAGTAAAACACAAGTTCCAAAGGAAATAGTTAATCACTGTTTTTACCAACATACAGTGAAATGGCGGATTTATAGTCGGAAGCTTACCCAAACCATTTTCTGTTATAGAGGAGATCTCATATTCAAAATATTTCAACTTAAAATTAACTCACCTTCTCAAAATTTCCAAAAAACTAATAGTAGAAACTCACCTGAAACAAAATAAAATATATAAATATCGTAGTATTCATACAGGGTGTTAATAACTTATTATTAAGTAAGGAAATATAATTAAACAAGGGCAACTAGATGACCAAAAATAATAATTGACAAATGACAGAGTTGAAGTGTCTAACAACAATGGAGACAATTATATCAATCAATAAAAATATATGAGATTATAATGTTAATAATAAATTCAAATTTAATCAAATTGATTGTAGGCTACTATGAAGACAGTTGCATCTATCAGTGAGATCATATTGTTAAATGTTAATAGTATAATTAAATTTATTATATTAATTATTATTATTAAATTTAATTTTACTATTAACATTTAACGATATGATCTCACTGATAGATATAATTGTCTCCTTAGTAGCGTATAATGAAACAATTTTATTAAATTTGATTTTATTGTTAACATTATAATCTCATGTATTTTTATTGATTGATTAAATTGTCTTCATTTTTGTTTAACACTTTAACTCTTTGTCATTTGTCAATTTTTATTTCTTGTATTTTTATTGATTAATAAAATTGTTTTAATTTTTTCTTCAAGTTGTACTTTTCTTACAGTACTGATGATGGTCAAATGTGACTGAAACTAGTTGCCTTTGTTTAATTATATATACATTGTAGGTAAGACTTTGAGTTTTATTTTCTTTTTTATTTTACGTTTTTGCCATATCTGAGTTGGAATTATTTTTCTTTCAGTTTTCTTTTCCTTATTGGATGTACCACATTCGAGACATGGATAACCTTATTATTATTGTGTTGATTATAAATCATTTTTGGACCGTTTGAAGTATGAATTGAATAAAAAACGGTTAGAATTAATACAGTTGGTATAAAAAACTTGTATAATAGACTTTTTTGTACGCAAACACATAACTGCTTCGCGTATTTACATATTATCCTTTTTAGGAAATTTAATTGAACGCCATACGATATTGTCGAGATCCGTTCAATTGATAAATTGAGTCATACATTCACTTGGGAATATTCATTAATTAAATGCCGCTTTTTATTGTGTGCGAGTGTGTAAATTATAAAATAAAGTAGATTCGTCCCGTTATAGCGTTTTTTTTTTTTTGTTACCAAGTGTTTGATTTTGAGTTCGGATTTTCTACGAGGTGTATACCAAAGATCTTTTCAGTCTCATGGAAGTTTAAAAGAATATAGTGTAGTGCCCTACACGTACTATAGTCTATTTTTATGTATGAGAGAGTAATAAAACAGCATTTCTAATGCAAAACAGTACGGTCATTTTAAATATTTTTACAGAATAATCTAAATATTTCCTAAAATTGTAATAAATGTACCTGAGCTATTACAAGTTTTGGGTCTTTTATTGGTCCTTTATAAACATAAGCTGTACAGAACAATAGAAAAAGGTTTGGACAGGCCAAAAGCCCTGTGTATTAAAGATTACATAGCCGTATCTTAAGATTATTTTCAATAAGTACCTATTTGCCAATTTTGTTTTATTTTAATTCCAAGAATTTCTTACAGTAATCGAATTATAAGTAGATAAATACCTTCCCAACAAATTTCACCGAAAATGCGATTTTAGGTTTTCCATTTAGTAAGGAGGTCCAAGTTGTGTATTCTTGACAGAATACTAAATGTCGTTTAGTTGCAACTTGCAATGTGCAGTGTGAATTCTAGTGTGATCATGGAAAATTTGGAAGGGCCGCGTAAACGACAAAAATCGGTCCTTTAACAGTTAATGAAAAAACATTAATATTTAATTGTTTTAAATCATTTACAAACATTTATGTAAAAGTGTTGATGACACAGTGGAATTAGTTAGTAGTACGCTTGGTGTTGGGAAATCTATGATTTACAGAGTTGTTAAAAAAGAGAAATGTGGCGAGTTTCAAATAGCACGTAAAGCTCCAGGAAAACCAAATTTTCAATTAGAAAATCTTTTGAAAGAAAAACTTCTAAGGAAAGTGCATGCGTTCTTCTTTAGAAAAGAATTTCTGACATTGAACAAAGTTCTTGCCACGGTTCGAGATGATAAGGATTACCCTGAAATGAGTCGAAGCACACTATGGAAACTTTTAAAAGAAATGGGTTTTCTATGGAAAAAACATTCCAGAAAGTCTATTTTAATAGAAAGAAGCGATATTGTATTATGGAGAAGAAATTACCTAAGGACTATAAAAGAAATGAGAAACCAAAGAAGAAATATATTTTATTTAGATGAAACATGGATCAACGAGGGACATAAACCAAATAAATTTTGGCAAGATGAAACTGTTACAAGTCGAAGACAGGCTTTTTTAAATAATTTATCTACTGGTTTAAATCCACCATCAGGAAAGGGGCGCAGACTAATAATAGTACACATCAGTAGTTCAAACGGTTTTGTTAAAGGTGGTTTATTGACTTTTGAATCTACTCGTACCGGTGACTACCATGAGGACATGAATGCTGATGTCTTTAAAGAGTGGTTCGAACAAATTATAGATCTTCTTCCCCAGAACTTTATAATAGTAATGGATATTGCAAGTTATCACTCGAGACTTATAGAAAAAATGCCCACAACCAAGTGGTTAAAAAAGATTTACAGAATTGGCTAAATTCAAAGAATATTAAGTTCCATCCCGGTTCTGTGAGAAAAGAACTGTATCATTTGTGTTCCCTTCATAAAGTAGTTTTTATATTAAACTTATTATTTATGAAACTAACGTTGTTTAAAAGTCAAAGTTTAAACCCTTATACCTACATAACCCGTTTGACACAATGTTCTTAACATACCTTGCACTTTTTTACCTTCAGCTGTTTAGAAGTTATAAGCAGGTTAATTAGGTGAAAATATAAGTGTATACTCGAGGAATAACTTCAAAAAATATTTTAACTGTCTACTAAAAGAAGTGGTACGCCTATGGATTAAGAACGCTTTATTATTTTAATACTCTCTCATACATAAAAATAAACTATACCTTGTTACAATGCGACAGATATACTTGAATCCATCAAGGTAATATGCGCTCTAAATCATAGATAAATTAATAAAACAAGATGAATTTTTTAAATGCACGCCACTATCAACACGTTGTGGTTCCCAGCATACTATTAGTTAGCGCCACGATCGCAATAGTATGAAGCGATGTAGCCAGTTTCCGTAAACTTTCATGAGATGAGAGTTATTTCAAATTCATCTTATTTTAATTTTGTATCAATCTACATGCACACCATACCATCCATACAATGTCCATACTATTGCTGGGATTTTTAAAAGGAGTTGACAACTTCGTAAAAAATGAAAAACCGTGATGGTGAAAGGCCAAATATGATAATGAAATGATAAAATTTTATTTATGAGGATAACCTTTAACGTTCACTTTACCAGGAAATTAATACTTTGGACCTTAAACACGCAATTACTTTCTCTTCCCCCTTGGAAACAAATACTTGATGGTTGTTATGGACTATTTCTCAAAGTGGCCCGAGATAACATCTATTCCTAATCAAGAAGCGACGACTGTAGCAGAGGCCGGTCGTCATACTGAGACATGGAGACCCTCTGGAATTGCATTCTGACTAAGGACGAAATTTTGAATCAGAATTATGGCAAGAATTTATGAAAATGTTAGCCATAAGCAAAACAAATACTACCCCATTCCACCCACAGACCGACGGAATGGTGGAAAGATACCATAGAACCATATGCCAGTATCTTTCAATGTTTTTGAAAACCAAAAGGACTAAGACACTTTAATTCCTCTATTCCTGTTAGCCTACCGAAGTTCTGAACATGAATCGACCAGTTATACTCCATCTACGATGATTACTGGAAGCTTCCCAATAATCTTCTTTTTGAAGGCAACCTCCTGGTGAAGAAAAGGGGTCAACACCTCACACGTACATACAAAACTTAAGTGAAGAAGGTCTACAGATTCGCTCGGAAACATTTGAAAGTTACTTTTCATATATGTTTTCGTCTTTATTCTAAACAATACATTTTCTGTTTCTCTTAATAGAAATTAACGACACTCGTATGTTTTGTTTGAGAGCACAACTGTTGATGGAATCCCATTTAGCAAAGTGCTTTATTTTCGTCTGTTCTTTCATTAATCGAAGAATTAATTTCATCTCAATTAAATGAGACGAAAGACACAACGAAATATTTAGATAGGTATGTCAAAGAATTCGAAAATAGATTTTATTTTGGTTTAAATTTTAAATTTACATTTTTCTATTGATCAACTAGAATATTTTCATAAATTTTAGGGAACCTACAATTATTTTTCTAATTTGGGATTTGTGGCACTTTAAATTTTTCATTGTTTCTAAAAATAGGATCAGTTGATTTAAATTTATTTACATTAAAAATACGTTTTTTTTAAGATTTCATTTGCAGGAGACACGGTTAATAGCAACTAATACAATGTCAACATAATTGTATGTAAGTATTTTCTACGATGAAGCAGTAGTGTCTAACAGTTCTTTCTATACAGTTTTACTGATTGCCGTGACAAATTACAATTGTTTTTGTTACGACACTTCTTTTTATTTAAACATAAATATATAAGTCACTCTTAATAATATTATTAATTAATATAATACAGGTTCGGAAATAAAGCATCCATTTTTACCTTTTTAAATTTATGTCGCTAGATCTGTTGATCTACAGGGCCATTTCATAGTACCCCCAAGGGGGAAGCAACTCAAATGGAAAAGTCGTTACAATATAACATGCTTTTTACAATATTTTCAAATCGAATTGTTTATATCTAATATTTATAATTTAAAACACTTGTGATAGATATTTCATTTTTGAGAATAACGTAATTTCAGTTTAAATATAAGTTGATGGTGGATCATTACGACAAAAAAGGTATGCTGATATCTTTCGAATCTAGTGAAAGAAAATTACAACAGTCATTGTTCTCTGCGAGCTATAAAGAATTTACCTTGGAAATGTTCAGATGTTTTACGCACTTTTTTTTCTTATTTCGGATGTTTGCCAATTCAACAAAATATATCAATGCCGGTTTTCTGGGCTAATGATTTTTATCTGAAATCTCCCTGCCATTTTATTGCTGTTTCGACATTCTTAATGGAAATTAACCCCTATGTTTTTAATTCTATTTTAGACCTGATCTGTTTAATGACTTTAATTTTAGTCTCACTATTATAGTCTATTTTTATGTATGAGAGAGTATTAAAATAATAAAGCGTTCGTAATCCATAGGCGTACCACTTCTTTTAGTAGACTTAAAATATTTTTTGAAGTTATTCCTCGAGTATACACTTATATTTTCACCTAATTAACCTGCTTATAACTTCTAAACAGCTGAAGGTAAAAAAGTGCAATTTTTTCTTAAATGTTTTATTTTTCCACAAGGTATGTTAAGGACATTGTGTCAAACGGGTTATGTAGGTATAAGGGTTTAAACTTTGACTTTTAAACAACGTTACGTTCATAAATAATAATTTTAATATAAAAACTAATTCTTACCTACAAATCCAAATCAGAATCGAAATCAGAAGATGAACCAATATTTACAATGAGTGGCTCGATCATTTCATCAGTAATATTGTCCAACTTCCACATTTTCTCTTCTTCTTTAATCATATGATTTACTGCCTTTTCCCAGTTTTCAGGCTTCACATTATTTACAGCCTCCAAAAACAACTGTTTAACATCACTCATTTTAAAAGAATTATTTTATCTGTGCCCATATCAGTTCAATCGGGTTTACTTCACAATGATATGGTGGTGATCTAACCACCGTCATCCCACGATTTTTTGCAATTTCATCAATTTCATATTTTTTGAATTTCTCTTTATGAAGGGAACACAAATGATACAGTTCTTTTCTCACAGAACCGGGATGGAACTTAATATTCTTTGAATTTAGCCAATTCTGTAAATCTTTTTTTAACCACTTGGTTGTGGGCATTTTTGCTATAAGTCTCGAGTGATAACTTGCATTATCCATTACTATTATACAGTTCTGAGGAAGAAGATCTATAATTTGTTCGAACCACTCTTTAAAGACATCAGCATTCATGTCCTCATGGTAGTCACCGGTACGAGTAGATTCAAAAGTCAATAAACCACCTTTAACAAAACCGTTTGAACTACCGATGTGTACTATTATTAGTCTGCGCCCCTTTCCTGATGGTGGATTTGAACCAGTAGATAAATTATTTAAAAAAGCCTGTCTTCGACTTGTAACAGTTTCATCTTGCCAAAATTTATTTGGTTTATGTCCCTCGTTGATCCATGTTTCATCTAAATAAAATATATTTCTTCTTTGGTTTCTCATTTCTTTTATAGTCCTTAGGTAATTTCTTCTCCATACTACAATATCGCTTCTTTCTATTAAAATATACTTTCGGAATGCTTTTTCCATAAAAACCTATTTCTTTTAAAAGTTTCCATAGTGTGCTTCGACTCATTTCAGGGTAATCCTTATCATCTCGAATCGTGGCAAGAACTTTGTCTACTGTCGGAATTTCTTTTCTAAAGAAGAACGCATGCACTTTCCTTCGAAGTCTTTCTTTCAAAAGATTTTCTAATTTAAATTTTGGTTTTCCTGGAGCTTTACGTGCTGTTTGAAACTCGCCACATTTCTCTTCTTTAACAACTCTGTAAATCGTAGATTTCCCAACACCAAGCGTACTACTAATTTCACTGTGTCATCAACACTTTTACATAAATGTTTGTCTGTAAATGATTTAAAACAATTAAATATTAATGTTTTTTCATTAACTGTTAAAGGACCGATTTTTTGTCGTTTACGCGGCCCTTCCAAATTTTCCATGATCACACTAGAATTCACACTGCACCTTACAAGTTGCAACTAAACGACATTTAGTATACTGTCAAGAATACACAACTTGGACCTCCTTACTAAATGGAAAACCTATAATCGCATTTTCGGTGAAATTTGTTGGGAAGGTATTTATCTACTTATAATTTGATTACTGTAAGAAATTCTTGGAATTAAAATAAAACAAAATTGGCAAATAGGTACTTATTGAAAATAATCTTAAGATACGGCTATGTAATCTTTAATACACAGGGCTTTTGGCCTATCCAAACCTTTTTCTATTGTTTTGTACAGCTTATGTTTATAAAGGACCAATAAAAGACCCAAAACTTGTAATAGCTCAGGTACATTTATTACAATTTTAGGAAATATTTAGATTATTCTGTAAAAATATTTAAAATGACTGTACTAAGTTTTGCATTAGAAATGCTGTTTTATTACTCTCTCATACATAAAAATAGACTATAGTAGAAGCATTTTTTTGATCAAATTAATATTAATATTCTCCAAATAACTTTATACAAAATAGTTTTTGAGATCTTACCATAAACATTCAACATCCTTTTTCACCCTATTAGGGACGAAATTTTCAAAAATCCTTTCTTAATGCGTGCATGTATTGTGAAGATATAATATCTTTCAAATTTAATATTTTTAAATCCAATTGTTTGGATTATGGGTTGATTTTGATGGTCTCAATCGATCAGATTAGTAAAAAATCGTTTTTTAAACTATTAACTAGGCATATGTCGAACATAAATATCTAGAAATTACACAGTTTAATTTTCTATCAATCGAAATAACTTTCCATCGTAATTATTTCATTCGAACATGTGTAAGTACACCACAACGTTTTTATTATGTATAAAAAGAGCTATACAACTTAATTTATAAGGTTGTTACACAACAATACCATATAATTGTACAATTAAAACGAATTAACCAGAGTTCAAGATCATTAAGATAACAAAGACAATAGAAAATGTTAGAGATTTTTCTGAATTTTCCCAAATAATGTATTATAATGTTAACCACATCATGTGAAGAGAAAGTCTCTTCTTAACTATTTTACTTTTATTATACTGAGGAAGGGAATTGGGCATTGTCTTAGCAAATTTTTATTACCATTTTGTAGAATCTGATAATTAGATATTGAACACTTATTTAGTCCATAGGCGTAGGTTTTAGTTGTATTTTATTTATACAGGAACGCTAATTGAGGTACCATAAGAAGTAAATAGGCAGAGGCTAGCTGCGAGCTTAGTGTGCATCCACATACTCGCAATAGTTAAGACATGATCGACTGGAGAGATGGGTGACCACTGGGAGATTTCACCATGGGCAGTGTCACCATAGGACTCATCCGACTAGCGTTTAACCATTGACGACGTGGAATAAATGACGATGAATGAGGGAGTGAATTGGTGGATTGGAAAGTAGTAGGACCTTCAAGTGGTGATATAGCCGCAGACTGTAGTGATGCAGTGCTGCCAAGCTATAGACGGATTAGGGTGTAGAACGGGAGGTCCGAAGGGTGTAAAACAAAAATTAGAAAAACAACTAGAAAACAACTAGAAAAATAACTAGGAAAACAACTAAAAAAACAACTATAAAAACAACTAGAAAAACAACAAAAAACTAGAAAAACAACTAGAGAAACAACTAGAAAAACAATTAGAAAAATAACTAGAAAAACAACTAAAAAACAACTAGAAAAACAAAACAACTAGAAAAAAAAAACTAAAAAAATAGAAAAAATTAAAAAATGGTATATAAAAATGTGCGGAGTAATATAGTGGAGCGTCTGGGAGTTTTAAACTCTAAATTATGCTGCAGTTAATAAATTTATATGGTTGAAGTGGAATTTTGTTTTTATACTACAAATTACAAAATTGTTTTTGTGATTCTGATTATTTTTTAATTATTTATACAAAAAAATATTAAATAATAACTTTTGAGTAAGAAGTGTACCAGTAGATGACATTATAAGGATGTAATTTTACTAAAATAAAAATCATACATTCAGCTATTGAATGCACTGGGTTCTATTTAGTTAATTTAAATATTTTTTAAAAATAATAATTTTTTTCGAATACACCTATGTACCTTTATATGACATATAAGAACCACTGACATGTCAAATGTCCCAATAGCTGACATTGTAGGAAATGGTACCAATGGATGACAATAATTAAACAAAGATGGAAAAGTACTAATAAAAATAAAATTTATTAATAAAAAAATGGAGGCAGTAAACAGACCAAATAAAGCAGATAGGAAAAAATAATTAGAGTATGACCAGACTAGTCGAAAATGGGTCGCATAACAATAATAAATGGAGCTCGCACATGCAGGAATAGAAACGACACAGTATCAATGTTGTAATTCACAGATGGAATAATGAGTTTGTAGCAAATATTACCTAGATGAGATACTATATTCATGGTGTATTGTTCCTTTAAATGGGAGTGTGCACGCTGTTGCCAGTGTGTTTCATATATTGTTGTATTTCATGATGAATGATGATATTGATGTATTAAACAAGCTCCCAAAATGTTGTAAGTGCAGACCTGTATAATCAAAATTGTTATAATTATTTATCTTAGTTTTTTGATAGATTGTCATCACAAGGTATATTTTATTTAATTTTACTTCACAGAACTATTAAAAAAAGAAACATCCCCTAATTGAACATATACAAAAATAAATTTTCAATAAACTCTCCACAAGAAAGTTAGATGAAATATTATATAATTTTACTTTGTGATATTCATTTTAGTTCAATATCTTTGCGAATATTTTGTTCACATAAAGCACAACACCGCTCTCTATAAAACTATGGTCTTCGTCCTACATTTCTCGAACGAGTGAAACAAGAATAGTGTGTATAAAGGAAGTTTTTACTATAAATGATTACACTGTATATCAATCACCAAATTAAGCCGTATTTTACGAAAATAAAATCAAACGCCTATCAAATCACTGCAGTTTTTTGTGTTCCTACCGACCACTATTTTAACTGTCAACAGACCGCTTGATTTTGAATGCCATATTAAAAAAAAAGCATGTGTTCGAAATGAATAGTAATTTCATAATTTGAAAATTTGCATTCCATTACTCGCTAATTCGAGATCGTAAATCGAAATGACCCGAATAAACAATATGACTAATGGTCCGTCCCCGGTCAACTTTTCGTATTTAAAATTTAAGAGTTTATTTCACCGGTTTTTCGACTTACATACCAGTGATTTCATGGCAATCAACTACGGGAAACTGTAAATAACCACGCTGGTATTCGATTCTTTTTTCTATACGATATTTTTCGTTCTTTTTTGTTTTTGGATATAAATTTGGACGGTGAGGAAAGACGGGATACGTGTGGGACGCTGACACGTCTATTTGTTTCAGAGTTATGCCCTGAATTCTACAATTCTTTTTA
Source organism: Psylliodes chrysocephalus (assembly GCA_927349885.1). Classification (NCBI taxonomy): domain Eukaryota; kingdom Metazoa; phylum Arthropoda; class Insecta; order Coleoptera; family Chrysomelidae; genus Psylliodes; species Psylliodes chrysocephalus. Next base: position 2,875,241 of record OV651823.1, on the reverse strand, counting down.
TTCTTATGTGTGTATTACTAGGTGGGCCAAGTCAATTGATGCACACTTGAATATGAGTTAAGAATGAAAAGAAATAAATGAACTATAACAGTCAAATTTTGTTATTATTCCATTTTAAACTTTAACTTTTACAAAATACTTTAATTTTTCCGTTCAGATATCAATAGAGACTGAAAAAAGTAGAAAATTGTCCCGTGACGTGTACCAATAAATTCAGAGAATGTAAATTTTGTTTTCCTATTAATCATATTTCTGTGTATATTTAGAGAAATAACTAAATGTCTATTCTAGAAAATATAATTTAAATTTTTTGTAGTTGCTAGAAATTTTAAGTAAATGATAAGCTACTTATAATAAAAATCCAATTCATTATTATTTTTACTTGGATGGTCGATTAATTTTTATAAATTAAAAGACAAATAAAAAAGCATATATTTCAAATGTGCTCGTAATTATATATACTTAATTAATATATTTACCTCCAGTAAAATTGGTTACAAACCTAAACCCCTTGATTGTATTTTGGCGGTACTCCGATATAGAACTGGGAGACAAAAATATTGAATAGATCGTAATTCATTAAAAAGTTATAACAGTTATTTTTAAATTCAAGTCTTGATCGACAACTTTTTAAATTTGTCCACCATCATTTTATATTACTAATTTTTAGAATCATAGAAAACCCATTAGAAATCCTTCATGTTTCATTTTTATACAAAAAAATATTTTTTAATATTTTCGGGCGCCATATTGGATTCGCCATTAAATATTAATAATTTTCAAAGTCATATTCAAAATCAACGACCACAAAAACCCTTTACAAACCCTCCAGGTTTAATTTTTGTGCAAAATAAGCAATTTTTAATATTTTCGGCCATATTGGATACGCCATTTTGTATTTCTAATTTTTAATGTCATATTTAAAATCAGCGATATCAAACACCCCGATATATAGACGTTCATTATCTCATGAAAACGAAATTGATGTTTTGGCAAAAAGTTTAGGTGAAACCACATGCACCTTCAGGGGACCTATTTAAACTCATTTCTCCCAAAATGTTCTCGAGAAATGTCATATGCCAACGTGAAAACAGTATTTTTAATTTTAAAGCCAGTGAGAAAATCATTGACTGGTTCTCTCGGTTTATTTCGAGATAATTCAAATTCTTCCGAACATTTTAATTCTGACTGGCTCTAAAAATGCTGTTTTCAAGTTGACGTGTGACATTACTCCTGAAAATCTTGAGAAAATTCGATTTCTCTCAAGTTTGAAAACAGCTTCCCATGGGGTCTATTGGAAACCATCCTTCGATATCTCTCTCCAATTGTAAGAATGATTTTATTTTCTATACAAATTTATTAAGTTTTATTTTACGAATCACCCGGTTCTTTTTAAACGCACGAAATATTTGTCTTCCAAAACAGCTACAATGTTTACATTAACACCATTAAGATATGGAGATATCGGATTACGAATATGGGAACTAAGGGTAAAATATCGAAACAGGCATAAAATACAGATCATTCTGAATTTGAGTTAGTTACTTTACAGAACAAAATTAAAGTTCGTTCCAATAATAATAATAATAATAATAATAATAATAATAATAATAATAATAATAATAATAATAATAATAATAATAATAATAATAATAATAATAATAATAATAATAATAATAATAATAATAATAATAATAATAATAATAATAATAATAATAAAAAACTGGTGAATATTAATTTTTGTGAGTGGCTGTTTGCTGAACAGAGTGAGTTTTTCTCACTGAGTAATTATGTTTTATCAATTAGTTTTGTTTTAATTTGTAATCAAGTTATTTTGCAAATTATATTACCCAATTATTATCCATTAACCTTTTATAGTTAATTTGTCAATTCTGACGTAAAGATATTTTGTCAAGTATTGAGAAAACCTTATATCCTAAATTAACGGGGTTATATTAAATAATTAAAACTTATTTGAATTTGACTATTTACTTATATTTTGTTTTTCTCTACGAGGTGTAATCAAAAGTAAAGTGAGTTAGATTGTCTGTTCTGGCGTAGTACATTGCGGTCAGTGTTTGCGTTTATTTAGGGATTATTCCCGGAGTCGTCGCACCATGGTTGGTGCGGGCTAGTGGCATTGCGGTCAGTGTTCTAGTAATGGCTTTTTATATATCGATCGATGTTTGGGCATTGCGGTCAGTGCCTACAGAATTGAGAATATAACTTTTTGTCAATTATGGAAAATTTGAAGTTGTGTCAATTATATTTTTTTTTATAATCAATATTTTGACATATTTATCATGTATAATTTTCTTGTTAATTAAAAGGATAATAAGTATTTTATTTATGGATATCACCTTTTCATGACTTTCTTTAATATAAACTTGATTGCTCATACTTGTTTTTCTTTTATTTCAGGTACGCCATCTCATAAGGGCATTAATTACATCTCATAAGTGCATTAATAACATCTCATAAGGGCATTAATTACATCTCATACGTGCATTAAGTATTTTATCTATTTTATTTTATTATTATTTTATTTGCATTTTATTCTTTTTTCATTTAATACTTATTTCTAAATAATCTGATTTTGTTCTATATTTTATATTTCAATTTAAAGTTATTAAATCGTTTATTGAATTAATTTCTAGTTTTTCCTGACATAGATTAAATAACTAAATATTACCGCCCAAATTTATAATAGATATTTTTAAATTACAAATATCGTCCTATACAATTTCATAAAAAAAAGTGAATTCCTGTAGTTTAAAAACATGTCATGAAATTTTAATTTTTAACACTCTGTATTTCATAAACGAAGCGTTCTTCGAAATGACCTATTTTGATGAGTAAAGAAAAAGGAGCAATACCCTTTAACCGAGAAATTATAATTTTCCGATAAGAAGAACATTATACATAATATAAAATGAACGCGGAATAGTTAAAAGGCTTGTTACTGGTTACCTATTCCATTTATTATCATTATTATCGGCCTTCTGTGAATGTACACAACAAAACGCAGACCGCTGCCTCTATCAAAGCCTCTACCCTAAACCGGAACCACGGTCACTTCACACACAATAAAGGCAACGAGTCGGTACCTACATATACCTACGGTAACGAAAAAAAAAAAAAGAAATAAAAATCTGTATACTTACGAAGCGCGAAGTACGTGAACATTTTTCCAATTCCTCGGCAATTGCGATAGAAGGAGACAGATCGATTATAGAGCGGCTAGTCGGGATTCTTTTTTATGTCTAGCGATAGTCAGGAAAATGGTTGTTTGTTTTGATTAGGAGGGTATGTCCGATTATAAATGGCAGGTGGCTCAGCTAAGGACTTTTCGATGTATATACAGATTGTACGCATAGTAGAACCATAGAACCAAGGCCATAACACCGAGATTTTATTGAACGGGTGCTAAAATTACTCGTATGACAGCTGGTTTTTCTTCAGTTCAACGGTCTGCACCAATTGTCTGATAATACAAAACTGCCATCTTTTAAATAAGACGAATATTTCAAATAATATATGCAGGGTGGCAATTTAAAAACTTGCCATTGGCAAAAGGTACCTCATAAATAACAAAAAATATCAAAAATTGATTAAAATAGGTAAATTTTTATTCCAAGGGGAACACCTTTTTATCTAGTCTTTCTTTCTGTCTAGCTTAGAGAACTTTAACATCAAACATTACTTACCTTTAAAAATTAAAAGAAATAAATGAGCACATTGACCATATTTTTTCGTGAATTCGGCTTTTCTAATAGACACCTTTGGGGTAATAATTTTCTAGGAAAGTTGGGCACCAATAATTCTCTTTTTTTATTTTTGAAAGCTGGTGAGAATGGGCCCGTTCACTTTCATTTTTGAATGTAAATTAATTATATATTTATAAAGATATTAAACTCTTTTGTCTGGTGGTACTTTTCCCGTTAAGATATTTTTGCTAGAAGTAAGGGAATTCCCATAAAATTCTTTCAGTGACTCATTGCGTCAGAAAACCCCTAATTCCCTTCAGGTCTCGTATCGGTTAATAGTTAAAAGGGCGCGGTTGTCGGATGTATCATTGCACCACCATTCCTCTTCTGCATTTATTAAAGAAATTTACATGATAAAAATATATTATTTTTTAAAAATAATGTGTTTATATTTTCAGATAAAGCTGGAAGTCTTACCTTTTTTAAATTTTAATAAAAACAATTAGTATTACTCAAGCTGAATATTACCAGATCGAAATTTTATTTGAGAAAATGTATCTGGTAAACGTGACAACGTTGTAAGTACTTCTAAATAGTGTTGTCTACACACATTTCTAGAAATAAATGCAACGTTGCCACGTTTACCAGATAAATATTGCAAATCAAATTTCTACTTTTTGATTATGGTCTGGTTAATTTTCAGCCTGAGTAATAATAATTGTTTTAATTAAAAAGTAAAAAATAAACTCCCAGCTTTAAATCTGAAAATATAAGTTCATGATTTTTAGAAAAATAATGGAATTTTACTATTTAAATTACATATATAAATGCAGAAATGCTATATTAGGGTTACTTCCGACAACCCCGCCGTCTTTAAGCATAACCGATACGAGACGTGAACGGAATTAGGGATTTTCTGACGCAATGAGTCACTGAAAGAATTTTATGGGAATTCCCTTAATTCTAGCAAAAATATCTTAACGGGAAAAGTACCACCAGACAAAAGAGTGTAATCTTTATAAATATATAATTAATTCACATTCAAAAATGAAAGTGAACGGGCCCATTATAAACTCTAGCTTTATCAAAAAAGAAGTTAATAAAAACTTATACAAAATTTAATTTGAGTAACCAGGATGTCACATATCCAAAATAACATTTTTAATTGGACTTTTAAAATGTTACAGTATATTTATGTTGTTTTTTTTGTTAAACAAGGTGTTTATTTTGTACATAAATTATTAAAGGTACTTTCATTATATTATTAGAATATTTGTGTTGTTCTTCTTTATAATTAAAAATTTCTAGAAATTCCTGAAATATCGAGTGTCCGTTATATTTTAACACTTTTTAAACCTACGTAACTTTTGACCTATTGAACTGAGAAAAATAATTCGAAACATCAGGTGTCCTATCTCCGAAAATACAGAATGTCATTTTTGGTTAAGCCGGATGTGAGCAAAAAAGACAAGTACACAGTAGTTCAAAAGTTATAGAGTTTTAGAAAGATTTAAAATATAACACCTGGTATAAAGACAATTAAATCCTGGAGTTTCGTATTATATTGGTTAGTTTGATATAAGTTTAAATTTAACACTAAGTAAGTAAATCAAGTGTGATTTTGAAAATTTTCAAATAATTTATTAATAAAAGTTCTTAGATATTTAAATTGAAATTTTAAATATTTTTAATTAAGTTTCAACAAATATTTAACAAATTTGCAAGGAAACTTGCATTTATATTTTTGTAAGCTTGCAGTAAATTTGTAGTGAATATATTTTGCTTGATGGGTAGTTGCCTAAAACAACCAAAATAAGACGTAGAACTCCCGATTTTAGAAATATACACTTATATACTCGAAATTTAGACAATTATAATATTTTCTCTCAATTATTTTCAATGGCGGTATTTTACAAAAATGATGTTAAAGTAAGAATGTAAAAACAACTTTTTTAAATAGAAACCTCTAGTCGATAATTCGATACTTATCTGAGATCCTTTCCTTAGCAAGGTCGGCAGTAATTAAATATGATATGTACGTGTATTTGTGTGTAGTCTTGAAGTCTTGAGGTATCCGATTTTGAATTTATAAAAAGAACCGACATTTGATATTTCCTGGATAAAACTAAGACGTGAAAAGGAAGTCAATGATTAGAGATGAATTTGATGGAGCTAAAATAATACCTGAATAGTTATTTATTATAGAAATCTACAAGATGATCAGGTTAAAAAAAAAGACAAAGTAATTTGTAATACCGGTCTATTAGAAAAATTCTTCTACCTTTTGTTACGATTGTGTATTAGAATATAATGAGATTGATGGCATATTTTCCTTCATAAATATAGAATTTTATGAAACAAAAATGAAAAATTATACCACCATTGTTGCTAGATTATGAACCGATATATGTAGAAATATAGAGTTTACTTTGATTCGTATTTCTAAAGTACTGTGAAATATACAGGTTGTTCTTTTACAGCGAGACAACTAAAATAGCATTGTCTATAATTTGATTTCAGCGTAAAGTACGGAGGTTTTTTAAAAGTTTATCACAAATATTATTAGTTAAGGAAAAACGTAAAACATGTAAATGTCAAAAAGGGTTAGCTGAAACATCTGGGTGAAGCAAAAGTTTATTTTTATGTATACAGGTAATTTTATACAGGGATATCAACGTGCCATATGATTCAAACATTTAAAAACGTTTTCTAGTATTTTTTATGCAAAATTATCTGTTTTTAATGACATTTAACACATTTTGGTTGCTTTTTTACTTATTTTTCACACTATTTGAGCTTTTGATAGTTTTTTTTACTATTTTTTACGAATCTAATTTATTTTACACTTATTTGGCGTTTTACATTGAATAATTCAATGATTTTCTATTGATTCTTGTAGGTATAATAATAACACCCAATTATTATTTCACTATTTGTTAAAAAAATAACCGATTCATCCCTTTAAATTATGTTATTATAATATAGGCCCTACAAATAGGTACCTATATAATTGGTTCTCATAAAACACTACAGAAAAAAACGTGAGAGAGACTGAAATGAAAAAAAAGACCCACATACATAATATAATAATAAAAGTTAATATCTGTGGCTCTCCATCAAAGTCACGTCCTTCTGTGAAAGATGATAACTTACACGAAATGACCTCCAAGTACAGCCTCGACCTTGACCGTGTAAACTTCGAGGCATCTCTTCATCTCGAAATTCTTTCTTGGACTATTAAAACGTTCGTACTCAAACTGTATTTGGCCACAAACTTGTGAGTGAAATTACGCGTGAAATTTGTCGGTTTTTTCTGTCGTAAAACTAGATCCCACCACATAGGATTTAAAATTATGGAAGACATCAAACTTTAAAAAAAAATTGCAAACATTTACGTTTTGTAAGAAAATTGAAATGATGCGTTAATTTTTGTGCGGAGTGTAGTATTGATAGATAAGATAATACATTTTTATTTTATATAAATTGGTTTCCCCTCGTGCTGGGGGATATGTAACCCTACAGCCCTAACAGACAAGCCGCCACTGCTATGCAGGGTGTTTCAGATTTAAACGGACACAGCTTAATGGGAGGTAGAGTACACTTAGCTGAGTTCAAAATACCCTTATACTTAGCTTTTAATCTTACTCGTTTCTGAGATATAGGGTGTTTTATGATTTTTTGCCAAAACTAAAATCGGCCATTTTGTTTGACTTGCTAGAGTTATTTTGATAAAATTTTGTACAAAAGTTACACTCTCTTAGGTCAATCAAAACCATAATTTAATTTTAAAAAATTCCAGGACCGGACTTTCTTTTTTTTATATTGCTCTTCTTGGCTAAAATATCACCCAGTATATCGGATTTTTATAAATCTTATAGTCCGTCAGATAGTGACAGGTTTAGGTGCCCCATTTTCGCATACAAGCCTCGAAGAGGGTTGAAAAGTGCTTCGATTTTAAGTAGAATAAAAGGAAATTTACGAGTGGCTGCTGGGGATAACACATGGAAAATTCGATTTTCATTAACAAAAATGGAAAGGTCATTTGTTGCCCATTTTTCCGCTCAAGCCGTTTTCACTACATGATTAATTAATAGAACTAGGCTTCAGAAAACCAATGGCTTTAATGTTGCAAGTGGCTAAAGGGTTGAAATAAGGGTGTAATCTTCTAAGGAAAAATCGTGATTTTGCCCGATTTTTCCACACAAGCCCATCGAATGTATGAAAACGAACGTCGTCACTAGTCCGAAAAACATATTTTCTTGAATGAGCCGAATGTATAAATACATTTTGAGGTCGGAAAATTTTTCTGATAAGGAAAATCGAATTTTCCATGTGTTATCCCCAAGAGCCACTCGTAAATTTTCTTTTATTTTACTCAACATCGATGTACTTTTCAACCCTCTTCGAGACTTGTATGCGAAAATGGGGCACCAAAATCGGTCACTATCTGACGGTCTATTATTGCACATTTAAATAGTACGCGGATCAATAAATAAAATAATGTAATAATATTTAATGGCACCATCTTGATTTTCTTACAGTGAATTTTTATAATGGCGACTACAATAATATAAATCAGTTTTTACAAAATTGAAATCAAATATATTACTGTGTATTTTTAAAACTCTACACAAATTAGGTACCATCTTCATTTATTTTTAACTACTGCATTTTCCAATAAGAAATCGAACATTTTAACAGGTTTTTTACTGATTTGTCAATTATTTTCGGTTTATTTCTAATGTTGTTGCATACATTATTAATTTTTCCAATAACTGTGCTCAGATATTCATTTTTTCATTGTACACCTCTGATTTAAGAAGAGCAATATAAAAAAAAGAGAGTCCGGTCCTGGAATTTTTTAAAATTAAATTATGGTTTTGATTGACCCTAAGAGAGTGTAACTTTTGTACAAAATTTTATTAAAATAACTCTAGTCGTTCAAACAAAATGGCCGATTTTAGTTTTGGCAAAAAATCATAAAACCTCCTATATCTCAGAAACGAGTAAGATTAAAGACTAAGTATAGGGGTGTTTTGAACTCACCTAAGTGTACTCTACCTCCTAATAAGCTGTGTCCGTTTAAATCTGAAACACCCTGTATATCAAATGATCTGACCATAAAGTGTTTTTATTACAGCACTCCTTTTCTGTTGGGTGCCACTTGTGCCCGTGTCTATTATTTACATTTAACATTAAGTGGCGTAGCAACGGGGGGAGGGGTTGGGGGTCAGAATTCCCCCCCTCCCATGTAGGGCCATCACGTCACCATTTCCGCTATAATATTGGCGCTGATCGCTATTGACTGTTTTTATTCACTTTCTTGATGGAAACCCCCCCAAAGTTCTCAGAAACCCCTCCAATTAAAAATGGCTGGCTACGCCATTGGTTCATATTTACCCTGTATAGCTTAATACAATACATAAATCAGAATATCAACGGGTATTTCACGCAATAACCTACAATTTTCAATGTTAGAAAAATATTTGGATACTGACCGACAGTACCAATGCGCATTCCTACGTAATCGCCATCACACATCACCGATTTGAGCCTGAGGAGATGTATAAATAATAATTATAATTGAAATAATCGTAGTACGAAAATACCGCAATCGTGGGTACCACCTCCATTTCTGTCAAATTAGTAACCCAGATATCCAAGTGGATTCGTAATGTGGTTTGTTTCTTTTGCAAAACCGTGGTCTATAAAATTTAGATGTCGTAAAAATTATGTGTATCTTTATGAGATAGTTTCGCTAATTATTTGAGTTTGAAATAAATTTTCAACTTGTCACGCAATGGTCAACGTATTCTGTTCCAATCAATAGTTATAATGAAGGAAGATAGATTTTTTTTCCTATAGTCACTTTACGCCCTAAAATTGAGGAGTAAAAGTATATTTTCGAATAAAGTGATTTTTATTAAAGAAATTGACATGCCGCGTCTAGTCTAGGTTTTTCTCAAGAAGGTCTGTATCTATAGTCTATTTTTATGTATGAGAGAGTAATAAAACAGCATTTCTAATGCAAAACTTAGTACGGTCATTTTAAATATTTTTACAGAATAATTTAAATATTTCCTAAAATTGTAATAAATGTACCTGAGCTATTACAAGTTTTGGGTCTTTTATTGGTCCTTTATAAACATAAGCTGTACAGAATAATAGAAAAAGGTTTGGACAGGCCAAAAGCCCTGTGTATTAAAGATTACATAGCCGTATCTTAAGATTATTTTCAATAAATTTTGTTTTCTTTTAATTCCAAGAATTTCTTACAGTAATCGAATTATAAGTAGATAAATACCTTCCCAACAAATTTCACTGAAAATGCGATTATAGGTTTTCCATTTAGTAAGGAGGTCCAAGTTGTGTATTCTTGACAGTTTACTAAATGTCGTTTAGTTGCAACTTGCAAGGTGCAGTGTGAATTCTAGTGTGATCATAAAAAATTTGGAAGGGCCGCGTAAACGACAAAAAAATCGGTCCTTTAACAGTTAATGAAAAAACATTAATATTTAATTGTTTTAAATCATTTACAGACAAACATTTATGTAAAAGTGTTGATGACACAATGGAATTAGTTAGTAGTACGCTTGGTGTTGGGAAATCTACGATTTAGAGAGTTGTTAAAGAAGAGAAATGTGGCGAGTTTCAAACAGCACGTAAAGCTCCAGGAAAACCAAAATTTCAATTAGAAAATCTTTTGAAAGAAAGACTTCGAAGGAAAGTGCATGCGTTCTTCCTTAGAAACGAATTTCCGACAGTAGACAAAGTTCTTGCCACGGTTCGAGATGATAAGGATTACCCTGAAATGAGTCGAAGCACACTATGGAAACTTTTAAAAGAAATAGGTTTTCTATGGAAAAAGCATTCCAGAAAGTCTATTTTAATAGAAAGAAGCGATATTGTAGTATGGAGAAGAAATTACCTAAGGACTATAAAAGAAATGAGAAACCAAAGAAGAAATATATTTTATTTAGATGAAACATGGATCAACGAGGGACATAAACCAAATACATTTTGGCAAGATGAAACTGTTACAAGTCGAAGACAGGCTTTTTTAAATAATTTATCTACTGGTTTAAATCCACCATCAGGAAAGGGGTGCAGACTAATAATAGTACACATCGGTAGTTCAAACGGTTTTGTTAAAGGTGGTTTATTTACTTTTGAATCTACTCGTACCGGTGACTACCATGAGGACATGAATGCTGATGTCTTTAAAGAGTGGTTCGAACAAATTAAAGATCTTCTTCCTCAGAACTGTATAATAGTAATGGATAATGCAAGTTATCACTCGAGACTTATAGAAAAAATGCTCACAACCAAGTTCCATCCCGGTTCTGTGAGAAAAGAACTGTATCATTTGTGTTCCCTTCATAAAGAGAAATTCAAAAAATATGAAATTGATGAAATTGCAAAAAATCGTGGGATTACGGTGGTTAGATCACCACCATATCATTGCGAAGTAAACCCGATTGAACTGATATGGGCACAGATAAAAAGAGAAGTTTCAAGAAAAAATAATACTTTTAAAATGAGTGATGTTTTTGGAGGCTGTAAATAATGTGAAGCGTGGAAACTGGGAAAAGGCAGTAAATCATACGATTAAAGAAGAAGAGAAAATGTGGAAGTTGGACAATATTACTGATGAAATGATCGAGCCACTCATTGTAAATGTTGGTTGCGACAGTTCATCTTCTGATTTCGATTCTGATTTGGATTTGTAGGTAAGAAGTAGTTTTTATATTAAAATTATTATTTATGAACGTAACGTTTTTTAAAAGTCAAAGTTTTAAACCCTTATACCTACATAACCCGTTTGACACAATGTTCTTAACATACCTTGAGGAAAAATAAAACATTTTAGAAAAAATTGCACTTTTTTACCTTCAGCTGTTTAGAAGTTATAAGCAGATTAATTAGGTGAAAATATAAGTGTATACTCGAGGAATAACTTCAAAAAATATTTTAACTGTCTACTAAAAGAACTGATACGCCTATGAATTACGAACGCTTTATTATTTTAATACTCTCTCATACATAAAAATAACAAGTTCACTAAATAAATGAGTTTGTAAAAGTAGTATAAATTCACTTTGAAAATAATATTCAGGAATAGCCTCAAAATTTTAATTTAAAACAGTTTTTTGTAAATGCAATAACAATATTAAAGGATGAGTAATTTATAATGAATAACTGTGTACAAACATTTCAGAAAAACATCTTATTTTTAGATTTTAGAACAACAATTTTTGGTATTTAAATTTGCGACAAATCGCAATCATGTATTCAAGTGAAGATCCATCAGAAACCCACTTGAATACCAATATATTTCCGAGGAATTTACCAAGTCAAATAACCAACTAAACACTAACACAATAATGAAATAATCATGACAGACTACTTTAAAATCATCTTCGGATAAGTGCCATTTCTCTTTGTCTAGACTTAACACAGAAATAATATTTCACAAAGCAAGCGGGGAATTTGAAGAGATGAAACATATGCTGCCTACTTATCAGCTTCCTTTTGTCATTATTTATTGTGCTAAGTTCGTTTCATTTTTGCCTCTGAAGGTTTGACGCCGTATTGGGTTTCGATTTAACGTTTGAAAACTTCGACCAAACTTTTCGAATTTTGATTTCTTCTTTTCACTATTCACTGAATCGCTGTAGTAGATGCAGATTTTTCAAGGGTAGGTACTAGATTTTTGCTTTTAATCTGTTTAGGCTTAGTTAATTATAGCAGCGAAACTGACTCTTAAAAAGAATGAACGGGTGGCACTCGACTTTCCTCGCACACGTGGGGTTTAGCGACTGTAGCACAGGTAGAGTTAGGTGTTTCTTAATAAAAAAAAACGAAGGACCAGGATTTCTTCCAAAAATGTATTAACGTGAATATGTATACAAATCAACAAAACTTGAGAGTTTAATATAGATGCTTAAAAATGCAATGGAATGCGTGAAATAACTTTCTATTAGATGTGATGTTTCGATGATTTTTTTGTGACATCTTTTTCCTACTTTGTTTTTTTTTTTTTATATAAAGAAAGTGTAACCTAGTAAACCGTAAGTAGTCTATAAGGGAATACAATAAATATCAACTAAAACTAAGTATTTGGGACCAAAGAGTTTAGGAACAAACAAAGAAGAAGAATTAGAGCTCCGGTATACGTTAATTTTTCCAAGGCCTAGTTTAGAAACATTTTTTTGTGAATAACTACATATTTATACACTTATTGGTTATAGTCCTTTATTATTTTTATTTATATAGGATGCTTTTTTAATATTTTGAGTTCAAAATTAGAAAATTTAACCCAAATCACTTAGACAAAAGATTGCTCCCTAATACGTTACAGGGTGTTTTATTTAAATATTTAAAAATTAATTTTGATCATTATTTCAATAATCGCTCTGGCATTTCTTTATGATATTTGCCAGTAAGTTTAAATAATAGTTTGAGACGCATCAAACTAAAAAAGAGGTTTTTGCCACCACCAGAGGCGTATGACAGGAGTACGGGAAGAACCTATCTATCTATCTATCTATCTATCTATCTATCTATCTATCTATCTATCTATCTATCTATCTATCTATCTATCTATCTATCTATCTATCTATCTATCTATCTATCTATCTATCTATCTATCTATCTATCTATCTATCTATCTATCTATCTATCTATCTATCTATCTATCTATCTATCTATCTATCTATCTATCTATCTATCTATCTATCTATCTATCTATCTATCTATCTATCTATCTATCTATCTATCTATCTATCTATCTATCTATCTATCTATCTATCTATCTATCTATCTATCTATCTATCTATCTATCTATCTATCTATCTATCTATCTATCTATCTATCTATCTATCTATCTATCTATCTATCTATCTATCTATCTATCTATCTATCTATCTATCTATCTATCTATCTATCTATCTATCTATCTATCTATCTATCTATCTATCTATCTATCTATCTATCTATCTATCTATCTATCTATCTATCTATCTATCTATCTATCTATCTATTTGAATTAGGGCGTGATTCAAAGCCCACTCGTACTGAAGCTCTAGGATTATTGTACCCCTCACAGTTTCTACCCCATCAGCTATTAAATATAAGCTTAAAATTAAGTTAAATAAATTCTGGTACAGCTTATTTTGTTACTATTGTTCAGTAGTTTAAAATTAGCTGTCCATTGACCTGATAAAGTGTTGAAACAGTTCGCTTATATTACTTCTTCAGAAATATGAAACAAGACGAAAAAAGGACAATTGGTTTTTTGAAAAAAAATTGATAAAAAATTAAATTAATTATTTTATTTTTGAATTAAACAAATAAATTCTGATTGCTATGTTAAAAATGAGTCTGTATAAAAGTTGAAAAAGAGCTTCTTTTGTCTACAATGTCGCTTTATAATAACTGCTACAGTAAACGCCAAATCTAAAGAACCAGCGCAAATGCTCAAGTTCGTTTACTTAAAAATCGCCACGCCCGTTCACAATTTGAACCTTGTCCTTGCTTACGGTCAGTATAGCGTAACGACTAGATCATTGTTTGCTTCTTGTTTCTGTGTTTTGGTTAAAGTGACTGGTTTTATTTTTGATAATGTCTTCTATTGTGGGTGAAAAAAAGCGCAGATCTGTTATTAACGGACAAAGTCGTGAAGTAATATACAATGTTTTTAAATATTTTGACGCGACAAAAAAGGAAGGAGTTACTTTAGATGATATCAAACTTCAAACTGCACAAGCAACAGGTAAACATATTCTGTAAATTATTTGCAATTAAATTGAATAGTTTTTCATATTTTTTTGTATTTTACACACCATTATAAAGTTACCAGTTTCTATTTCCGGATCATGTTATAGAATCAACATAAAAAAAACTGAAAAATACTTTACCGCAAAAATGAGACTATTTACTTAGAAAACCAGTGCTAGCTGATAGATTATAGGTGTGTTAAATAACTAGGCAAAAATCTAGAAATATTTTCAAAAGGACTCCGCGTCCAGCACTATACAAAATTGTCTGTCCTTTAATAAATGCGATATTACTGACAAAAAAACTAAAACATACACTGTTTCTAAAGTTTAATAAACATTTCATTTTTCAAAAAAAGTTTGTTACTAATTAATTTTTAACAGTTGTCTTAAAAACATGAATCTGTCAGCTAGGAATACAAATAACATTTTTTTAAATAATAATAGTAATAATAATAGTGGCTTATGAGTTTCGTAAAACAAAAATGGTCCGACAATTGAATCAATACCTCAAAACCCCATTGTATACCAATACATGTGTTTGAAAGACAACAATGTAGTTATTTCCTTTAATTGATATGATAGATCTCTTCCATTTCCGGCCATAGGTAGCAATTCATGTATTGCACTGGCACAGAGGATGTTGCTATAAACCGGCTATACACACATACATAATATACGTGAAGAAATTTTTAAAATACCCATAATAGTGAATATACCTATCAGGTGATTAGAAATAAATAACGTTTAAGAAAAATGCAGAAATTTTTGTACCACTTAGCTTTTTGTCAATGTGAAGAAAGTGTCACTTATGGTTCTTGGCTTAGATGTTCTTGGCAATATAAGACATACTTTTCTGGCCTAGGGCAAAGAAATAATCAGTTACTAAATAAAAATATTATAAGTATACCATTATTAGATGTATAAAGTGTTGCCAGGACTTAGGTAGAACTTACTTATTGCTGAACAGGCATCTGATTTCATTTAGAGTTGGGTCTAGTAGGTAATCTCGGCGAATAAAGAAGAAAAAGTTAAATAGTTTATTCTGTTGGAATGAAAATTCGATATGAGTGGAAGATACTGAATACGAGCGTGAAGAATTACGATATTGGATGTTCATTCCAACAGAGTAATAGACTATGCAGTAGGAGTTGAATATTGTAAAATAAAACTTTGAATAAATTAAATATTTAATGTAACATATGTTAGGCAAGTTTTTATTTAAATTATTTGCCTAATTTGCCAGTTCAGGAGGAATATTATCAAATTCTATACAAGAATCATTATATTTACCAATTATTGAATTTAAGTTTGACTTAACAAACGCAGCTGATCTTTTTTCCGGAAAATTCAAATTAAATACTAATACTTCGCGTATAGAACTGTCAGTCATGAAATTCATTACACTCTACGATGCGGGCGTGGTATTTTCAGCTATTGGCCAGTAGCTATCACATAATGAACATTATGTCTCTAGAATTAGAATAAAATGGGCATAAAATACATAAGAGGCAAGTGTTTCAGAATTTTCTTTCAATCTCAAGAGCGAAAATGTTTTCCTTCTGTTATTATAAGTGATTTGGGAATAACTACATTCAGCAGTGACCGTGGAGGAAATCATTTTTGTTACAGAGATACACAGTTGCATTATGTGGACACAGGGTCGACATGGCTACAGAAGAGATATTTTTCATTTGAGAAATGTCGTTCGTTCCTATATTCAGCGCAAATACCTTCCACCAGAAATTAATCAGTGACATCAATCACTGTTAACTGTCGGTAGGTAATATAAAATATGTAAACAATTTTTATTTGTTATTCACAACTGCATAACTGGTCGTAGATAAAATATTATTTTGAATCGCATCGTTAATATTTGTCGCTATAATCCACCGTACAACTTCCGGCTATACTAATTTTTCACGGAACGAAAAATAGAAGCACAAACAGAAACCGAATTAAGCTGGCGCTGGCGTAGCCGGTCTAAAATTATTTTCAACTTCATCATAATAATTAATAAATTTGCCGCCGTGTCTTGAACATTCGAAATCGCTTCCCGATCCATTTCGGAAAACGAAACAAAACATCAAAGCGAAAATAGTTTTTCTCTTTTTATTCTGTTTACACAAACCACGGCGGAACTTTCACAATTGAAGGAAATATTAATACAGCAGATTGTAATAATAATAAACTATAGATTGGCAATCACAGTCACTTTATTTTTAAAGCGGTATTTAAATATCAATTCTTTACGTTTGTATCATTTTTAGTTTCTGAGATATAGAATAATGAGAATAAAATTTGTCCCATCGTTGTTTGTCCCAAGTTACAAATTTACTACGTAAGTATAGAAAGGCCACATTTTTATTTTAGACTTTGAAATCAGAAAAATCAATTTTAATGACTTGTAACTCCAACTTGCAATCCAAAAAATCGAATTTTCTGACTCCTAAAACAGAAAAATGTCTTGGTAGGTATAAACCTAGTTGTTCCTTACTATGAGCATTGTATTTAGATCAACTAGTAGAACAAATGACTTTTTTGTACTGAATAATTTTTCGATCCCTTTTTTGTAAAAAGCCAACAATAAAGAATTGCTGGGATATTGCTGGCCTTTTGCTGTAATTGAAGGGAAAATTAATGCGGAAATTAAAAGATAAAAGCCTACTTTAGGCCTTTTGATAGTTGCCCAGCATTATGTTGGTTGATGATGGCCTTATGAAGGGTAAGAAACTGTATTAGGTAAACGCATGGTAATAGCCAAAAGCCCTTTAATTTCCGCAGTCTAGGAGAATTCCGTCCCGCATTCATAGATGATCGCTTGCTGCATACTCAACTAGTGGACATGTATTATGACCAGTCTCTTATTGCTGGTATTCACTATTCGGAATTCATTGTAATTTTTTACTTTTACATGTTGTTAATTTTGAATATTTTATGAATATACTTATTGTAATAGACATTTTTTCTCCATTATTATATAGCTGAATTAAATTAAATGTGTACTACATTCTATATTAGAATGCCTTCTGTTTTTAGCATAGAATTTATAGTTTAAATGGTACTACTGGCCAAAGAGGCGCTACCGAATCGCCTGTCTGGTCAACAGTCAGTATTAATATGGTAGAAGGCCTGCAATTTCCCGTTAACTTCCCATTAATTGCCAACATATTTATTTCTAGACATTAAAGGGAAAATGAAGGCCTATTAACTGGATTTGATGGCTAAGTGACTTAGACCCGACTGTCGGCCATAGTAATTTATATATGCTGGCCTTTTAATTATAAAAGTTAAATGGCCATCATTACAATTGGAAGGTAGGTAAAAGTTATTGGGCCTTTTATTCTCCTACACTTACACAAAATGTTTGTTGGGAATCTTAAAAATATCTATCCAGAACCATGCCATTTACATTAAGGTGTAAACATCCTCATAAATGGTTGCATTTATTTAGTAGCTTTGATCCAAAAAAGCAATAAAACACAGATTGTCTTTAAACAGAAAAATTGGCTCATTGTAAACAATATGGGTATTATACTTGAACCCAAAACTGCAATATTTAAAGGTACTTGAATTTATAATATTTTATCTACCGCTTTGATGTAAATGGATATACTATGAGGATACAACCAAAAATTAAATATAACCAACACATTTTTAAGACTTAAAAATTATAAAAAACGATTTACTGAGTTTTAAGTAATTTATTATATTGAGTTCTGAGTCGGAATAATCTATTAATCTGAGTTACAAGTGAGAAAAATTATTTCAATATTCTTCCTCAATTTATCATCTTGACATGCGTAAAATCTTAAAAGCCAGATTATATTCAAACGAAAGATGCTCTTTAATTTTGGCGACCAACGTTGTTCCTAAAATGACTGGGCTATAAAGCGAATTTGCTTGTAAACAAACGAGAGTGAACACATGCAATTTAAAATCCATCCGTCCCCCAGTCAATCGTTAGTAAAGCTGTACCAAGAAACGCCTATTTCCTTTTTAAGTGACATCAGCCAAAAACACGAAGACTGCAAGGGAAGTTATGTAGCATGTAGGGATGACAAATATATTTTATAGGCAGTTATAGTGGTTTACCTCTTTCACGAAAATGTATACAGAAGCACGTGCTTAAAAATGGGGTAAAAATGTGGGAAAGTAAAGGTATAAATAAATAAAATTTTATTTCTAAAGAGCTGTAGTTAGGTATCGAATTCAATACAAACAATACATTTAATTACAGGTCGAATTACTCTTCAATTCTCTATAAAGTGTGAAGCATGTAAAAGTTTAATTAGTTATTCGGTTTTTTGAAAGATTAACAGAATTATTTATATATTTTTTATATTTCTTGAAAGTTTATTATACCGTTCAAATACCAAAAACCAGAACAATTTAACTCATTTATTAGTCAAACGGCAAAAATCGTCTCGTGATCTTTTACTACACCTTTCTGTGGTTTAGACTTTACCAACCAACTTTTTCTGTTAGGTGTTTTTAATAGCCGTATAAACGACGACATACCCAAGTAGTTTTCGCATTTCGAGAGATCGCGATCGGCGCGATTTTAGCGACACCCGCAAATAGAGTCCCGTCTTAAAATAAACCCCAATTAGGTGGAAAATCGTACGTGCTAGTTACAAACTGGAAACGTGTGTCTCCAGTGCATTCCTGCGCACGTAAAACGATGCAATTATGAAAGAATGCAGTGTAATACGGTAACTCTCCACAAATAAATGGCTAAAATTGATAAGGATTCGAGTAAAAATCCGCCAGGTTCGCTAGTACCTTTGCGACACAAAAAGGGCGGTTCATCTTTAAGCTGTCAGACATGTCACACATATTTTATCATTTTTCATTTGGAAATACAAACAAAACAATCTTAATTTGCAGGATTACTTTATATTACATTACATTATATTTACCCTTAACCTCACCCACCAGGATTAAAGCCTTAGATTAGAAATGTATTATAACTTGAATATAAATGTAGTTAAATAAAATTCTCTAAATTTTTCTTGACAGCTATTTTACTTTATCTAGCAGTAACTTAATTGCATTTTTTGGTTACTAATCAAAACGAAAGGAAGGCCTCAAAATATTAGAGCAGTTGTACTCTGTAAAGCTGGTGGATAGAATGGCTTTACCCGCGAATTTACCGTCAGGGTGGTAGAAGCCCACCAAATGGCCACTTCCCAAAAATGGGTTACCTAGAGACACATCTTGGCGACGTTATTAACCTGCAGGATTTTGACTTGATAGGTTGGCTATTCAGGGACAACCCCCAGCAACAATTAGCAGGTTTTTGATAAGTTAATAACCTACAGAAGTTTGACGAGCTAAGAAAATGGTTATCTGTAGATACCACTCAGCGTCAACTAGCAATTTTTTGTCGAGTAATTAACCTGCAGGACTTTGATGAACTAGGAGCAACCCTCTCTCCCCCAACTTACAGATACACAGATATTAGAGAAGTTTTAAGACGGTTTCTCAAGAAAACATGTTACAGAAATATTAGATATTAGTCGTGCTGCGATAAATAGAGCCTGGATAAGATACTAAGTGTATGAAATTATTAGAAAACAACTTTCATCAAAGAACGACTACAGTTAAAGAAGATCGATTACAGCTATAGAAGATCCGTTTACAGCTAGAAAAGATCGAATACATCCAGAGAAGATCGACTACATCTAGAGAAGATCGACTAAATCTAAAAAAAATTGACTACATCTAGAGAAGATCAACTTCTAGAACTTTTGGGTGTTAGGAAACATCGAAGTATTGCTCGAAAACTACAAAATGAGTTGGAAGAAGCGACAGGAACTACGTAATCGGCTTAGAGAACTAGGATGAATGCAAGAAGGCCAGCCAGAGTACTATCTTTGAGCCATGGACATCGTAGAGCCAGGCGCTTGTTTACAGAAGAACACGTAAATTGGACTATTGAACAATGGAGTAACGTGATGTTTACTGACGAGTCTAGTTTCCTTTTAAATAATATTTATAACAAAATGTGAGGCACAAAGCTAGTCAAAAGTAAGGGGTCTACACATATATTACATATACAATGCGAGTCAAAAGTAAGGAATTTTGGAAAAATTCCAGGAACAGGTTTTTAAATTGTCCACTTTTTGACATAATATTCGAATATACAGGGTAATGCATGGAAATAAAAATAAAAATGCACTTTCCTGTTTATATAATTATTTTTCTATAAATATTCCCATAGTGGGTAATTGTTCAATATTTCAATTTGTGCTATAGACACCCAAGCAAGTTTCAAATAAAAATTATATAGATTTGAAAAAAAAAATATTTTAAAAATTGTTAGATACCATACCCAGTTTCCACTATTTTTCAAAATTCAATATTTTGCCTTTTATCGAATTTAAAATGTACTCCTTAGGTACTTTTAGCTCACACTGTATACATCTTACAGGTAGGTATGTAAATAATGCAAATTTTCCAATCAAATCACAAAAGATCTTATAGGTATATTCTTTTTATATAACATTAAAATGAAGCAAAAGAGGTTGAGGCTGTGTGAGCTTATATTCGAACAAATTAAAGTTGCTGTCCTTTCAATATTTTTCTTTCATATACCTGTTCAATGAAATTCCTGTTATTCATCGTAATCCCATATTTATTGTTCTTCTACAGAACTGGTCAGTCAATTTGTCAATTAAAATCAAGATAACCTCTAAAAATCAAATTATTGTAATGCTTAACCCTTGATGGCCTTAAGTAGATTTAAATTAATGGACATTAGCCCTGCAATCAACACTAATTCTAAGTTTATCCGGATAATCTAAGGTATAGGGACCTGTACCTACACCGAACCTTGCCTATATAATCTCTAATTTCAAAAATAAATACCTAAACAATTTTCTGACAATTCCTTATTGCTAATTTTTGTTGATAATTTCTTCAAAACATTAGAGTTCTTTTAAAAACAAAATAAAATCAGTTATACTGTGTCCATAGGCGTGCTAATAAAAATAAACATAGCTATACAGGATGTTTTCAAAGTTGAGTCATTTATTTTAACAGCTTGTAGAACTCGTCAAAAGAAGTCGATATACCAAAAATCACCAAAATAAAAGTTGCATAATAGGGGAGTTATAGGTTTTTTTAAAATTAAAAACATTCATTATCGGTAAAATATATTCCATTTTTACAAAAATTGTTCAAAATTGTCACCATTTGTCCGATTAATGCATAGTCTTGCTCGGCGTACCTACGACTCCTGACAGGCCTCAAAAATAAAATCCGAATATCCGCGAATAACATCACAAGCATTTACAATGGGATCTTAAAGTTCTTACACAGTATTTACTTCTCCATCATGATACACCAACTGTTTTAAATAACCCCACAGAAAAAATCACAAGGCGTTAGGTCCGGGGAGCGTGCAGGCCAAGAAACGGGTCCATTCCTCCCTATACATCTATTCGGAAACTGTTCATTCAATTATTCACGAACTCCTCTTCTGAAATGCGGTGGAGCTCCGTCATGTAGAAACCACATATCCCACATTTAGTGGAACATCTTCTAATACTTCTGGCAGATGGTGTCGAAGAAAATCTAAATAAATGTCACCGGTTAGCCGAGGTGGAAAAAAGTATGCTCCAATAAGCATGCCATTTACTACACCAGCCCAAACATTTAATGAAAATCTATGTTGGAAATTAGATCTTCTTACGGCATGCTGATTTTCTACTGCTCAAACATGATTGTTGTGAAAATTGAATATCCCATTTCGTGTAAATGTGGATTCGTCTGTAGCTAAAATTATTTTCGTAAAATCTTCATTTCTGTTCAACTGTTGTAAACACCACTGGCAAAATTCAACTCTTCTAGGATGATCTTCAGGTTGTAATGCTTGTATCCGTTGATAATGATAAGGATAATATTGTTCCTGCGTATTGTTTTCCACACTTGACTATGGGAAACATCGACTTGAGTTGCTATGGCTCTGGTACTTATTGTTGGGTCATCTTCCACCATTTCCAAAATATTTTCCTCAATTTCTACCATTTCAGGTGGAGCAGGTCTTCCAGCGTGACCCCCTCGTTGTTCTTTCAAGTATCCTGTCTACGAAGTCGAATAACTAAATTTACAATCATCCATGGAGCCGGATGATTTCTTAATGAAAACCTTTCCGCGTAAAGGCGACATGCTGCGGCTGAATTTTGTTGGCACTCTCCGTATTTTAGTATTATGTCCACTAGTTCATTGTTTCCATAAACGTGGGCAATTTTTCCGTACAAAATATTAAAAAAATTAAAGTGATACGAACTAAACGCTTGATACCAATAACTAACCGAAAATCGTTCTCAAAACCGTAAAACCAAAAAAATAGCCATACCTAGATAAGTAAAATTGTCGTAGTAAACAAAAAACGATAAGTTTTTACTTGCCAGTGGTCAGGAATATTCAAATATGCGGATAAATAGTTTGTATTTGTTTTAGTTTTAAAATTTTGAAATTCCTTTTTATTTCTTTTAACATGCAACTTTTATTTAGGTGATTTTTGGTATAAGTATCGACTTCTTTTGACGAGTTCTACAAGCTGTTAAAATAAATGACTCAACTTTGAAAACACCCTGTATAGGTCGTCTAAGAAGCAAAAAATGTTTTTGTCCTCAAAAGGATATTTTTAAATTTTATTTGTTCGTGAATAACCTACTTTTGAGACGAAGTGTCGCATCACTTTGTCTAGAACGAAATTATATAAAAACGTTGAGTTCTTCGTTTGAATGTAAACAATAAATAAACTGTCCATTTTTTACTTTTCTGTGTCTAACAAGGAAAGTACAGTTCCGTTTTTTCAAAACAAATTTGACATTGGTTCGTCCACGTTTGTTTAACTAAAAATGTTCATTTGTTCACCCCCAAAACCGAGATATTCAAAAATAAAAAATAATACATATAGTCCTTAGGCTCAACCTTAATATATTTCATTTGAATTAAAAACGTGGACAAACGAATGCCAACTTTGTTTTATAAAAATTGACAGTGCTATTTTTCAATATAAGAGTTGTTTGTGATGTCCTTTTTAATTTTTGACCTACACATGATTTCTCTACAAGTATTAGAAATTAAAAATTTAAAAAAACTGACTTCAAAAACGTGCAGATGCCATCACCACATCTGAACCAAATTGATATGGGACCACCCCTGAGGTACTCCCTTACTAACAAAAAAAGAATCGCATAAATCGGACAAGGTGGTAAAGCATTATCGCTAAACATACATAAAAAATGATGAGTATAAGGATTTTCTCATGGACCCAATTATTAGATTTTGACCAAATTTATATGGCACCACCCCTGGAGTACTCCCTTTCTAACAAAAAAAGAATCATTGAAATCGGACACCGTGTTAAAGAATTATCGCTGAACATACATAAAAAAAATATTGCGACGAACTGAGAACCTCCTCCTTATTTGAAGTCGGTTAAGTTGGATAGTTGAATGGGTATATTATATTTTTTAACAAAAAATCACGAGAGGTGGGATAATAAAAAACTGTTTAATTCATATCGCCCTTTAGAAATACATCTAGACTACCGCACTGCAATATTATTGGTTTTTAGAAACCAAAATTAAACTTATTAGAATAATCACATTTTTATCATATTTTTCTAATTCAAAATATCTTATTACTAACCTTTCTCATTTTCACTTCTTCACCATCCCTATTTTGCACAGTAGGTCCAGGCCGGTTGCCAGTAAACTCTTTTCTAAAACCGTCGTTCCTTTTCTCGTTTTCCGAACCTGTTGTAAAATCCATCGATTTTGGCTGATTTTGTTGCGAATGTACAGCCATAGATCTTGCAAAAAAACTTTTATAATGTCTATTCTCGAATTCGCACTTGAAATCGAACTCTACATTGTTAGTCATCTTGGTCAGTTTTTCACAAATATTCAAATTATAATTCCATTTGTTTATCTATAAAATCTGAAACACTTCGAACACTGTACAAATGTTTAATAATGGGTACCGGAAAACGATCTAAAGGGCCTTAGTAACTGGTCCTAAGTTATAAATCCTACCATCGCAAAGAGACTACTAACTTATTTCAAAGTTTGAAAGTCTTTTGAAACGCGCCAGTGAACATAAATATACGCAAGCGTGGAAAGAGGTACAAGAGATTTAGTAAACAGAACATGAGTGACATCTATTGGTAAATAGTAGAAGTAAAATAAATTCATTACAGTTTCCTATGTGTAATTAATAAAAATCTGAAAGGAAAACAATGATATATGATATATAGATGGATTATCCTATGAAAATCGAGTTTCACTTGGCGAAGTTTTCTCTTTATCCACATATTTTGATTACTATACGGTGCAAAAGAGACGTCCGAGACACCCAACATAGGGCGCGGCCATTTTGATGCAATTACTACTATGTTCGGCAACACATTTTATCAAAATGTTAAACTGGTAGCCTCAAAATACCAAGATGTAGTATTTTAAGATTTTAAATGAAGGCAACGAATGTAGAAGAAACGTTTATTTATTTTAAATAATATACAAGAAACTTCTTTAAAGTAAAGTTATAATTGCGAGTGCATCTTGAAATAGAGGTGACTGGTTTTAAATTATTTCTAAAGCTGTGCATATGATTTTACCTTTTTTTTACCTTTAGTTTTTGTAATGTAATAAAAATCTTAGGGCCGATTCCACCGTTGTGTTAAACAGAGATTAAAATGACATGTTAATGTAAAAATCTTGTTTTAGAAATAACACTATATGAAACACGTAATATGTAATACATCTTTTGAAAAGGAATAAACTAAACAAAACTTTGCGAAGGGCCGATTCCACCGTTGTGTTAAACGAATTTTAAAATGACATTTTTACATTAACATGTCATTTTAATCTCTGTCTAACACAACGGTGGAATCGGCCCTTCGCAAAGTTTTGTTTAGTTTATTCCTTTTCAAAAGATGTATTACATATTACGTGTTTCATATAGTGTTATTTCCAAAACAAGATTGGTCTGAAATTGTTATAAAAATTGTTTAAATCTCTTATTTTTCTGAATGGAAACTCGACTTTTCAACACAAAAAATTGTTTTCAAAACATTTAACATAATCTCCTGTCTTGAAGTAAAAATTAAAGTAATTCTTTTTTTTTTAATATTTAACTCCTAATTTTTATTTTAAAATACATTTGAGCTAGAACGGTTCTGTTCAGTGAGCACTTTGAACTTTTCCTAGTTTGATTTACATATGGATGAGCAATCTATATAACTATAGATCATTGAAGATAAAGAAGGAATGATTTTGTTAGGTTATGTTTATAAATCAGTGTTTTGTGATCTTCATGTTAAAATTTTAAATTTTTAAATTTTAGTTGTAAAAATGAATGTAGAAAACGATGTTGAAGTCGAAAATATATTTTTAAACAACGTAAATGAGCCAGAAATTGATAAACCTTTATCGCCAACATTAAATTCCGGGTGGGTGAAAAGTTTTAACCGAAAATCTCACAGAAAAAGTAGAGTAAATTTAGTCAACAGATTTGAATTAGGAAAAAATGAAAAAACTGTCGATAAACAAATACAAGATTTTAACGAAGAAAGCTTCAGTATACAGGAAAATGAAGATTTATTAAACTGTTTTGAAAGATTGGAGGAAATTGAGAAAAATAGGAATACTGTTTATAAAGTATTATTACAAAATACAAAGAGTAATTTAACGTTTAAAAAACCGATTAGTCCAGCGCCTAAGAGACTCAAATCTTTACATTCACCTAAAAAAACCGAAGAAACAAAATTGGAATCGAAAGCCTCTAATGTGATTCAAGATGTGTGCGAGAAAATAATTGTAAATCACCAATCCCCAATAGAACTTCCCAAAACTTCCAATTTTCAAACGGCAACAGGAAAAGCAATATCCATAACTAAAGAAAACATAGAAAAACATTCTAAAATTTTTGAAGATATCATAAATTCCAGCCAAAGTGACAATAAAAGACAAAATAAGTTTAGTTCTTTAAAAAAAGTTTCAGAAGGAACTGAAAAAATCACAAATGAGAGCAAGATTTCTTTTACTCAAGAAATTTGTGATTCTGGGGTAAGTGATACTCAACTAATGTGTGCTTTAGACAACGTTTTGACTGTTAAAAACAGTGCTTATTCAGACAACAATGGATTTAAAGGTTTTAGTAGGAAAAACTTAGCAGACTCTTTATCTGCAAGCTGTAGGTTTAACTCTTTTCACAATGTATTGAAAAATAGTGAGAAACGTAAGTTGGAAGACTCTAATTCATTTTCAAATAAGAAATTGAGGTTAGATATTGATTTAAAGACTTCTAATTGTGGGTTTTCTAGTGCATCGGGAAAAAAATTTGAAATTAGTACTCAAGCAGTGAATAAAGGTAGACAAATATTTAACGATTTGGATAAAATTGGCAAAGAATTTCAATTTATTAGAGCTTGTGATAAAGAAATTAGTGCTAATGTAGAAACAAAAAATCAATTAAACAAATGTTCTAATTTACTGCCTATGGACATTAAAAGATTTCCTGCCAGTACTGCTGCAAGCTTTGATGGGTTTTCCAAAGCATCTGGTACAAAAATATCAGTACCTGTATCTGCTTTAAATAAAGCAAAAAATGTATTTGAAAATATTGATCTAGATATAGATTTAAAACCTTTGATGAGTGAAAAAAAATTGGGGGACAGTTCTGAGATAAAAGATAGCAAATCTCATGCATCTATTAAAGATAAATTGAAGTATTTTGATAAACTGATTGGAGATGACTGTGATTTTGTACCCAGAAGCAATTTTGTACTACCACAAATAGAAAAAAATGCCTCTAACATACAACCAGCAACACATATTAAGAACAAACTGGATTATTTTGATAAACTACTGCAAGAAGAAGATAAAAACGATGGAAATTTCTCAAACATTGTTAAAATTTCACAAAATTTAGGAAAATTCTCCAGTGCTGCAGGAAAATCATTACAACTCTCCACCTTAAAAAGAACGTCCACTGTATTCGACGATGTTTCAGATAAGACCCCTTTTAGTTTTTCCACCCCTACAAGAAGTTTTAACACGTCTGATGCCAGTATTAAAAAATCCAAACGAAAATTAGGAATATCTTCTTGTAGACAGATATCCATACCTGAATCAAAATTAGAGAAAGCTAAACTTATTTTCGATGAAGATTTCAATGGAATATCCCCAATTAAACATTTAAATCCAATACCAAGTGCACCACAAAGTTATAATTCCTGCTCGACGCCCGTGAGAAATGTTCAACCTTCTGTTAACTTTAATGTGCTGAAGGAGGATGTTGACATTAAAAACGTAGTTATTGAAGAAATTAGTAATGTTTTAAAGCTAAAAGATGACTCTTTAGTTACTTTTGATACTCTCTCAGAGAAGAATGCCACTGATTTTGAGATAGATCTTAAGAATGAGGTTAAAAAGTTGGAAGAACGTTTGACAGTGATGAAAACGCGGCATAAAATTTTTGAGAAATTAAAAGAAGAAAAGTCAGACTGTGATAAAAAGTATGTAGAAATTGGTAATGTATAAGATGCATCCAAAAAGTAATGAGATTATCCTTGGAGATTTGTCTTTGTTCTGCAGTTACTTCAACAATATCTAATCTTCAGAAATTTCTTTCATTGTCCCACCACTAGCCAGAGACCAATCAGTGGCTTATTAGTTAGATATGATCTTACAAAACAGTTGTTCATTTTGAAAAATACTCATTACTTTTAAGATGCATCTCCATGTTTAAAGTGTCTCAATCGATCTTAATTTTAGGCCAAAACCAGGAATATTATATACATCAAAAATTCACAATGACAAAATGTCTCTAAAAACCTTTGTACATGGAGAAAAAGTTGGCCAAAATGTAATAGAAGACTTATTTTGTATTACTCCAAAAAATGCAACTGATATACACTTTAAAGAGTAAGAAATTTTTATATTTTTGCATAATCATTTTACATATATATCTTAATTCCAATTTCATTTATTTCCAAATGATTCCAGAGTATAGAGTTAATGGTTATATATTTATTACGGTTTATAGCTTATATATTAAAGAGCTCGCAAGGGTCCAAATTTGGCCCTGTCACAATCATTTTTTGCTTAAATGATTTATTTGCTATCTCCTTTATTTTCTTGAGCCAATTTAACACAAGAAAAATATTTAAAATTTAATCCATTTTGTAGTAACTATTTTATTAATGAATCCTGCAAGGTTATGATTTTGGCCCTGTCCTAATACCTTTCTTTATGTGCATCTTATTCATTTAATTGAACCAGTCAAGAATATTAAATTAAAGTGTACTGCTAGGGTCTATTCAGGGCCTCATCCTAAAGTTCATGCCTAAATGATCTATTTGTATTTCTTATCTAATTTATTTAATCATCTAACCAAAATGTTGGCTGTTTTGCGACGAATATCAACTAGCAATAATTTATTCACAGTTGTGCAGCTACTATAATAACTGCAGATGGAGCCACGGTGGTTCCGAATGTGAAAAATCTGATAGGTTTGGGGGAAATAGAAATAGCTTTTAAGGCGATGACAGGAGTGGATCCCAAATTGATTCATAAGGGATGGATCAAAAATCATTACAAGTGGATTATTTGGAAGCTTGCTAGTTACGAGAGGACATTTCCTTGTTATTTTAAAACGGCTCTGAGTGTCGAGCATGTAATACAGCAGTTAAAATACAGGTTTGTATGTTTTTTATAGGTTAGATTAATAAAAATTACAGAAAACAATGATATAAATGTTTTGTTTTCAAATGGCGGATTTCTAAAGTCATAGTTTGCCTTTTCCAAGGTATCACCCTGCCATTTTTAGAAATACAATACTTAAAAACAATTATTGGAAAATCTCAAATCAGCAGTGCGATATCTCTATTGGATTTAAAATGGCTGTTTGTTGAAATCGAATTATGTGTTTTCAATGTGTTATATTCACAGAAATTATAGAAAATGTTATGTTGAGGACACCAATGTGATACCTTTATTAGTCTTAAAATAGTGGGGGGCTAAAGTTAAAACTATAAAGTTTTGGAGTTGTGGTGCGATTACCTTTTTAAATAAATTGACAAATGACATAAAAATGAATAAAATATCTCAAAAACGGTTAAAATTCGCAATGTATTTGAATTAAAAAAAAAAAAAAATTATAGATATGATCGAGAAATTGATAAAGTACAGAGATCGGCGATTAGAAAAATTTTAGAAAAAGATGACGCTCCTCAAAAAAGAATGGTCTTGTGCGTTTCGGATATTAAGAAGGTAAATTTAAAGTAAATGGCGTTTTATTGTAATAAAAATAACTATTTAATTTCAGTTAAACGTAAATAACTACGAGATAGAACTAACAGACGGATGGTATAGTATTAGAACCGTCATTGACGAACCGTTGAGTCATCAAATTCTAAATAAAAATCTTCAAATCGGTACCAAAATTATAACTTGTGGAGCAGAACTCTTAAATTGTGATGGCTGTCATCCGTTAGACGTAAGTGTATGCAAAGAAACACAAATTTTAGTCTAAACTTGCACGTATTTTAGGTTACGGACTTAACTTGTTTGAAAATTAACTTTAATTGTACCAGAAGGGCTAAATGGGACACCAAATTGGGTTATCAAAAATTTGTGGAACCATTTCCGATACCCGTACATACAGTTCATCCGTATGGTGGCATAATTTCTTCCGTTGACGTTTTTATAGCCAGAGTATATCCTTTTCGGTATTTGGACAAGTCAGAAAGTAGATCTGGTATAACTTTTTTCAATAATATAATAAATACAATATTTTTTGGTGTTATTTAATAAAAATGACAGATGACAGAGTTATTTTACTTTGACGATTGATTGAAATATTTATACTGGCAGTTGGCGCTGACATTTAAATTTGACGGTTACTTTGATTTGTGACACTTGACGTTGAGAAAATAAAGCTTGAGATTTGACATGTTTGATGTTTGAATTCTTAGTATTTTTAAAAACATGTGTAACTTGATATTTGACTGTGTTATTTCAATTTTAAACAGTTTGGAGAAATAAAAAAGCTGAGGAAAGGAGACAGCAAGAATGGGAGAACGATAGATTCAAAAGATTAGAAAAATTAGAAGAAGACATAAGAAAGGAATGTACATTGGTCTACGATAAGGAAAATAAAAATGGCTTCAAAAGAAACAACAATAAGGTCGATATTTCTGATATTACATGTCCAATGAGGTTATTGGAGGTCATAGAAAATAGCAACGATCCGATTAGTATACAGGTATATCAAAAAATACTTATATTGGTGAAATGGAAATATGTATTTAAAACCGATTTAGGGAACATAACATTGTTTTACAGGAATCGCTGACGCCATCTCAAAAGTCTCTCCTTCTGGACTACAAGAGTAAACTTTTGGTGCAACAACAGCATGAAATGCAAACCAAAATAAAGAATAGCGCAGAAAAATTGAAAATGGCTAAAAGAGAGGTCGTGCCACTCTTGAAAATGTTGGTGGTGGATATGAACGGTAGTTCTACCAAAGGTTTTAACTTCCTTTTGTGGCGACCTACGGAATGTCACGTTCAAATTCTGAAAGAAAATAGACGGTTGACGGCGTACAACGTCTTGCCGAAGTAAGAGGAAATTTTTGATGTAAAAAAACTTTTCAAAATAATACATTTTTTAGAATGAACGGGGATCTGTATGCTTCCTCAAGGACGGTGTTTAAAGAAAAACCAAATACTGACATCACTTCGATATTTAAAAGGAAATTAGTACGAATCGAAGAGTTGGACTGTTTGAATCTGTCTAAAAACTTCAACGAGTTTGACACAGTCGGCATCGTCGTAGAAATTTCTGCTGAATCTGATAGCCAGGAAATATGGCTCTGTAACAATTCGGGAAGGTACAACGTACCATTTTGGTACATTTAATTCATTATTGTTGTGGTATTATTATTTGTAGGTTGTTGGTGATAAAAATTTTTGAAACTCCTGCCACTTGCTTGCTGTTGGACGGTTTAAAGAGGGGGCAAGTGACGTCTGTTTGTAATTTGGTGTTCCGTGGTTTGTCAGATGACGTTTGTAGAGCTTGCGCCGATCATTTTACCGTTTTCTCTTCATACCCGAAGTACAAACATCTGCAAAACGGCCTCGACGATTTAAAAAAAGAGTTACCAGAGGTGAGATTATTTATTTTATTATACAGGTTAGGAAAAAAGTATACGAGCCATACAGTGTAGTTACGTCTATTTATATTAATTGTAGATTGTAACGTGTTAATATTCGTAACAAGTCAATACATTTAGCTGATTTGCTGCTCGGCTCTGGCAGGATAACCTACGCTATTGCAGATTGCATGTAAGCAATTTGGTTTAAAAATACTGTAGGCTTTCCTACAATTTTAATTTTAAAATGTTGCTCTTGGTTTACACTAAATAGGAAAAGATGAAGATAATTCCGTGGACCAGGTAATAAATTTATTTATTGGGGCGTATGAAAATCAGTCAATTCCACACCGTTCGACAATTAAAAGAATGATTAAAAACTTTGAGAGTTTTGGATGTCTACAACTTGAAATCTTGATGAGTGATAAAAGTAATATCAAACGCAGGAAACGTGGTAGTTATGTAGACCTGGGCTTTGAACAGACCGTCACACAGTATAGAGACGGCCGTACACTCACAGTGCCTATCCCATTGGCTTGCATACTTTTTCCTAACTTGTATATATAACATGTCAAATCTGTTTGTATTTTACTCATTTTATATTTGATGTAGGTGTTCTTGATTGTTTATTGAGAATTTTTATTAAAGTGGCTCATGACAAAATGGTAATTTTCGGAAATTTTTAGGATGTGAACAAAATGTTGGAAGACTGTGATAATAGAATAGAAAAATGGAAGGAACAAAGTTCAAAAAGTAGTTTCTCTGTGGTCTATGATTATGATGAAGAGGATACTACTTTAATGACATCCAAGCTTACGAGTACTGATATAGCATTGTCGTTAATAGATATGGATAAGTTTATATAGTGTCGGTTTTTGTTGTTTTTGTTGAATATGTAAAAATAGAGGTTAAGATAAGTTATATTTTGGTCTAAGAGCTGGCCGTATAAAATTGGTTTGTCTTAGTTTTATGCACCCAAAATAATAATAACACTTCAGGTACAGCAATTTTAAGATTGTTAAAAAGGTATTATATAGTAAAGAAATATGTCTATCATATGTAAAAGAGGAACATAGTAATATATGAAAACATTCGGCTGACTAACGTCACGTGTGCACAAGTATGACGCAGCCTCTTTTAGAAGATAATCTGTTGTTATCTTCTATTGTGATGAAATTAGCGACAAAAGGAAACTAAAAGCTTCTTTAATAACAACTACAGTTGCCTTTGTTTATATACTCAAAAATAATGGCTGAATTGGCTTTTGTATCGCGTTCCAGATAACAGTTTCCACAAGATTAAATACCTTAAAAATGGCTACAAATAAAAATAACAATTGTTTGTTCACAATATATTTTTCATTGGTACCTTTTAAAATGTCACTTTTGTGCTACTTTTTCCGAAATTAGAGTTTTATTCTTTTGTTATCAGTAAAAACCAATTTAGCCAGTACTTAGATATTATTAAAGATGAGGCTTCTAGCTTTCATTTGACACTAATTTCATCATAATAGGCGGTAACAACAACTGATTAAGCGCACATCGAAAGGGACTGTGCCCACGTGGAGTTATTCAGCCGCATGTTTTCAATTATGAGTAATACTCCTCTTTCACTTGTGATATATTTGTTCACTAAAAAATACCTCTTCAATAACCTTAAAAAAAAAGTAAGATCGGAAGTGTGTTGTTGTTTTGAAGGGTGCGTAAAACCACGGCACAGCAATAATAATTTTTTTCAAATCAGAATTTAATTCTTTCGATTTTATTCGTCCGGTTCTCAGTCTATTTCTTATAGTGTTATTTTATTAAATTAAAATTATACCCATCTACTGTGTCTTTTAATATCACTTATTATTAGTATTTAGGTACCCCAAGCCCTGTGGAGCGGGCAGACAGAATAGCTCCACCCGGGCATTTACCATCGGGGTGGTAGAAGCCCACCAAATGGCAACCTCCAGAAATGGGGCATCTAGTGACGCTTCGGCGACGTTATTAGCCTGCAGGACTGACGAGCTGAAATATTGGCTGTCCATAGATTCCTTTCGGGGTCTTGTCAACCAGCAGGCTTTTAACAAGGTGAGAGGCGGATCCTAGATTCCACTGGAGGATCGCCCTATGGAGCGGGCTTACAGAATAGCTCCATCCTAGCATTTACCTTCGGGAAGGTAGAAACTTACTAAATGGCAACTTCCAAAAATTGGGCATCTAGTGCCGCCTCGGCGACGTTATTTGCCTACAGGACTGACGAGCTGAGATACTGGCTGTCCTTAGACACCTCTCGGCGATTTGTCAACCAACAGGCCTTTAATGAGCTGTGGGGCAGGTCCTGTATGCCTAGACGATAGCCCTGTGGAGTGGACGGTCAGAACAGCTCCATCGGGAGGTAGAAGCCCATAAAATGGCCTCTTCCAAAAATGAAGAACTTGTTGACGCTTCGGCGACGTTATTTGCCTATAGGATTTTGACACTCGCGTATCGGGGACAACACTAATCATTTGTAATTGCTATGGTGGGAGGTGTTTGTGTG
Source organism: Psylliodes chrysocephalus (assembly GCA_927349885.1). Taxonomy (NCBI): domain Eukaryota; kingdom Metazoa; phylum Arthropoda; class Insecta; order Coleoptera; family Chrysomelidae; genus Psylliodes; species Psylliodes chrysocephalus. Next base: position 2,841,055 of record OV651823.1, on the reverse strand, counting down.
AATGCGTCTTGTTCGTTTTCATTTACGCCGTGACTAGCAGTAGTATTTTATAAACCTTAGAAGCAAAATATCACATACATGAACAAATAATAATAATGTGACAACAAGAAGATGAAGCAACGACTTCTCATAGGGTGGCGGCTTCGCAGAAAATTTTAATCCATACCTGGCTACGCCGACCGGCATAAACACCAACGGCCTGGACACAGCTCACCTACTCTGTCAAAAGGAGACCGATGTACAAATAAAACGCGTACGACATGCGCACTACAAATGATTAGTGTCGTCCCCGATACACGAGTGATTTTGACGAGCTGAGAGACTGGCTGTCCTTAGGGATCTCTCGGCGACTTTTCAATTAACAGGCTTTTGACGAGCTGGATGCAGTTCATATATGCATGAAGATTAGTCCTGTGGTACGAGCCAACATAATAGCTCTACCCCGGGCATTTATGTTCGGGGTGGTAGAAACCCACTAAATGATCACTTCCATAAATGGGACATCTAGCGACGCCTCGACGACGTTATTAGCCTGCGGGATTTTGACGAGCTGGGAGGATGGCTATCCCTAGACACCTCTCGACGACTTGTCAATCAGCAGGCTTCTGACGATCTGAAAGGAAAGTCCTATATTCCCCTGGAGGATCGCTATGTGGTGTGGACAGACTGAATAGCTTCATCCGGGGGCATTTACCATCGGGATGGTAGAAGTACACCAAATGGTCATTTCCAGAAATGGGACATCTACTAGTGACGCATTGATGACGTTATTGGCCTGCAGAACTTTAACGAGCAGAGAAACTGGCTATTTATAGACACCTAGTTTATTACAAAAATAAAAAATATATTTGAGTAAAAGTGTATTTTAATTTGCCTTCAGTTTTATTCAGGTATAATTCAAAAATATTAAGTATTTACCAAATTTCTCAATTTCCACATTTATCATCGTTAATTGCATGTTTACATAAGATTAAATAATAAATAGTAAATAATTTAGTAATTAAAATAAATAGAACTTATTTAAAATTAAAAACGATAGTAATGTTTGTCCTTTATTTAGCAATAATAGTATATTTTTATTATTTTCATAAATGTATATAAACTATAAGAAGCCATGTATTTCTAGGATCAGTTGAAACACCAGCGCCCTTACGGTGAATTTTAAAAGCCCAATTAACATTCATTTTTCGGGACCACATCGAATCGCCGATTTGCACTTCAATTCGCTGATTCATTTACTTTTCTTTAGTCTTCATACACAGTGCGTTAAAAAGGAACGTTTCTTGTTTTCTACTATTTATTTTCTACTACCTTTATGGAGGTCTCTTATAAGGCGCATTTCAATGAATTTTTTTTTAAGGTTGCTTTCGGTGCATTGCTAAATTGGTTCTTGACTGAGATATTGAAAGAACAAACCTCTATCGTCCTTGTTTTGTCTCCACAATCATTTCTTTGCATTTAATTCTTTTTGAGTTATGCGGATTTTTAATTTTAAATGATGAGTAGGGAAAACTGTTAATTTAAAGAGTTGTAGGTTTAGGTTGCCAGCAAAAAAAAACTCTTTTTAGGTGACTGATCACAAACTACTTAAATTTTATAGTTCTTAAATCGAAAACATGGTTTAACATAGTTCAGATGACAATCTACTATTCGTAAAAAATCGCTGATTTTATTATCGTTTCATATCGTCCACATATCTTAGAACCACCGACATTTTCTCGAGAACGGATTGTCAGAAATGTACAATATTTTGGATGTGGGGATTTAAGGACATTATATTTTAGATAATATTGGCAACTTTGATTTTTTAAATGTAACAGTCTGTATATTGTTTGATTTTTCATTTTACCCCGCAATCCTAGTTCTATGTCACATTTTTGTGACCGGCACTGTTTGTAGGATTAGTAAATGCCATTATTAGTCTCGCATGTCTATTTTCAAACCCAAATTACTATTTTATTTTGGTTTCAGAATTAATTTTCGTTTTAGATATTTTAATTATCATATTTTATGATTGCTTTTGAAATCCTCGGTACCTAATTGATACTTTGAAAGTTTATCGGGCGTTACGACAAAGCAACAATTATTATCAAATATGTGTAATACACTTTAGTCTGAAGTGCAGTTATTATAGGGACATCAAAAACTGTCAGCTGTTTAAAATACAATAATTACAAATCGCAAAAAATTAAATAATTTTTGTATGTTGTTTATTTCATTGTATGTAGTTATTATTTTTCTTTTTAACAAAGTTTTTGTTGTACCCACGAGAGTGGAAAAGTATATCTAGGTAATATCTGACGATACTAAGAATGATATTAATTTTTTATTATTCTATTTAATAGTAACTGAAATGCCTTGTGGAGCGAGCTGTCAGAATAGCTCCATCGGGGTGGTAGAAGCTTACCAAATGGTCACTTCTCAAAAATGGGACATCCACTGACGTCTCGGCGACGTTATTAGCCTGCAGAACTCTGACGAGCTGAGAGTATGGCTATCCCTAGACACATCTCGGTGACTTGTCAACTAGCAAGCTTTTGACGAGCTGAGATGCAGGTCCTGTATGCCCCTGGAAAATCGCCTGTGGTTCGGGCTGTGGGCCGACAGAATAGCCTCATATAGGTATTTTCAATCGGGGTGGTAGAATCCCACCAAATGGTCAATTTCAGAAATTAGTGAGCGACGTTATTAACATGTAGGCTTTTGACAAGCTGAGAAGCAGGTCCCCGGAAAGATGCAGAATTGTCCTTTTTTCAGGAAAGGAAAATGCTTTATGTACATCAGTTGCTGCCATTGTAAATGATAGTATGGGATTACCATCCACTAAAAACCTCTCTGCTCTGTCTCTCCGTCGAGATGTCCTTGGCGTGTGTCTAGTCCATGGTCTGTCTGACCTTTTTCCGTCTCCCTTTCTTTGAAACGCAGCGTTTGTTTTCTCTCTAAAGGTCTTGTTTTCTCGCGCATTGAAGATTGTGTGTTTGGGTGAGTCGTCCTCCCCCAAGTATTCGCAGTTTAACTCTTCTTCTTTGCCGATTTTGAGGTATATTTCTTGAATGACCCATGTCCCATCTCCGGACAAAATTTGGGTTAAACAATGTTCCACTCCGCTCTGCTCGCAGTTCGCCCAGGGGTGTAGATTATGGACATCAGCCTTTTAGTCTACTGCACTTTGCTCTCGATTACTTTTCTGTCACTTTTGCATGAGTCGTTCTTTTTCAGCTAATACGTCAAATTCGTGAAAGCCACGCCTTCCACCGCAATATCATACCTTCTTTTTATAGTATCATGATTTTGAGAAACACTTTTAGTATACAAAGATAGTTCTGCTTATCTCTACACTCGATAACATTGACGTATATAGTTTATTCATTAAAGAATATAAAGTTTTCCATTTAGTAGAACGCATGTTCAAAAACAATTTATTATGGTGTACATTCTGTAATTTTTCAATGATCATTGTCACTGTTTTAACCTGGCAACACTGAAGGGAAAAAATGGCGACTCATTTTTTACTTGTCAGAAATACAATCGTGCATAACTGTTTATTATAGCTTTTATCGAGTAAAATATACAACTGGAGTGTATATTTAAAATAATACTAATGTATTAAGTTTATAAAAAAATTACAAAATGATCAAAAGCAGTGTAAACGAATTACATAGGTTGTACTATTGAAATGAAAGATGAAAAAGAATGGTATGGTCAAAAAATTAAGTATATTGTTATTGCTGTATAGTTTATAATATTTTAAGGGATTATTCTTTACAAAAACAACTATCTACTGACGTCATCTTAAACATATTGAAAAAATTTTCCCTTCGAGATTTTTACATTTTTTTTTTTGGAATAGAGGTACCTGCTTAGGACTTTTTTGTAACACTTCTCAAATTGTGGGCAAGAAAATCTTCTTTCTTGTGAAAACATTTAAATTAAGTAAGAGATGTTCGTCGTTAAGTGCACCAACTAGCGTAATGTAGACTGTATCCACTGACAAAGTGTAGAAATACCTTACCAAGTTATGAATCGTTGATCATTACATAACTAATAGTTCATGGTCAGATGAAATAACATGTTGAGTTACGCTATATAGAGACAAGACACCGTTTGACTTTATTACAACTATAATACGCCCACTTACTTTTCAATCCATTATTTTATTATAATTATTTTAGGTCATTTATTCTGTTCTATTTTTACGACTTATTATTATGTCTCTTGAAACGAATGTATAGATACATAGGTATACTGTGAAACAATAAGCTTCAATAAAATATTACTTTATTATAATGATTTATTATCATGGGATTTTATTAATAAAAATAATAATAAATTGCCTGCATTATAGTGACATACAGTGAGCATCTTAAGTCTTACCCCCCTAACTAACTCGTTACTGGGGTCTTGTTAGGAAAATCGCCGAGACAGGTCGATTTTTAATTTCTACAATGTACATTTTTGCATGATTAGTTAACCCTTAATTTCATCCCTTACTGGAGGGTAAAAACCCTTTCGAAAAATTTAAATGGCATGGGGTGGTGAGTGATAGCTCATTTGAAAGGGGGTTTTATTCTCTATTCAACCGTGCAAAAAAATTTTGAAATTTGCATCATTACATGTTGATTTATTAATGTTTAAAAATAACAAAACCTCACAAAATAGGAAAGCAACTAGACTAACAGTGACCTTCTAATGGCAAAAAGTCTTACTTCACGTCTGAACCAAAACCGAAGTCATGCAGGGCCGAATTTTAATTCTAAGGATGAGTGCGCTACGTTAATTTCCGTTATTCTGAAACAACAATTAGTCGAGAATTAATGAAGCAAATTTCAAATTTTTTTACACGGTTGAATAGAGAATAAAACCCTCTTTCAAGTGAGCTATCACTCACCACCCCATGCCATTTAAATTTTTCGAAAGGGTTGCTCCCCTCCAGTAAGGGATGAAATTAAGGGTAAACTATTCATACAAAAATGTACATTGTAGAAATCAAAAATCGACCTGTCTCGGCGATTTTCCTAACAAGATTCCAGTAACGAGTTAGATAGGGGGAGTAAGACTTATGGTGCTCACTGTATATCTACCGTATAACAGACTTTTATTGATTTATTTTACGAGAATATCATATTACAACAAAATACATATATTTACAATTTAAAGTTTGAGTTAATGCACATGGATACAAAATTCCCAAATACAATGAAATCTATCAAAAAATAAATGTCAAATTGCTCGTTATATGAACAATTTTGTATCAACGTGGTATAAGTTTCAACATTAAAACAACTCAATTTTTCAGTCAACGCTAGATTTATTCTATCATAAATGTCAAAGGAAACACTAAATTTTATTAATCAAGGTATTTAACAGTTGGCCATGCCAAGACGACATTATAAATCTCAACTTCCTAAGCTGCAATTTTTTACAATGCGTTTATTTCAGGAGGTTCTTTGCCTTGCATGTGTGCTTAAAAATCGGAAAATTTTGTTTTAATTTTACAGTTAAAGCGGCTAGCAGAACGAAAAAGTATGTGGCGTGTAATATAAATACAATTCTTACTAAAAAGTCGTTTTGGACAAATAAGTACATAAGACAAAGGATAGGTGCTTATTTTTAGGTATTCTATCATTATCGACTATTTTGGTCAACTTTGTATATACAAGGTGATTCATAAGTTTACAATTCTTTTTTAACAATGTATAGAAGTCAGTAAAATAAACATTTTCAAATAAACTTTTGAGAAAACTTAAAATAACCTTTTTTTTTAATTATGATTCTTAGTTAAATTACAGGTTTGTTCCAACTTGTGTGAAGTTAGCGCCCGGCGCTGGCGCCCAATATCAGCACTTATCCATAAAGAGAAATTCACACTGCTTAAATTCATCAATACTTTACTTTAAATAGTTACAATTTTTCATTTAGGTACTTTGTCTCCCTTATAATATGTAATGAGATGATATAAATTGAACATGAAAATATATCAATATGATTTTACGTAACCACAGCGTTTCTGTATCACATATATTTTGGTTGTGCGGATTTTTAAGACCTATGAGGACTATAGATAATATAATAGATGAGAGTATTATTTTTTTACGAGAAAATGATGCGTTGTATCACATTCTGGTTATGTAGGATTTAATCGACTACTTGAGGACTACTTTTTCAAAAAATAGCGGTTTTCTTAAACTCCGGCGTCATAGATTAAAAAGCACCCCTAATAGATGATTATTTTTTTACGAGGAAACGGCGATTTGTGCCACATTCTGACTAAGTGGAATTTATTCAGGTACTTCACGACTACATTCCCTAAAAATTTCAGTTTTCTAAAACTCCGGCGTAATAGGTTTAAACGCACCTCTAAATATTTATTATGTTCTGGTTTTTTGGGATTTCATCTGCTACTTTCTCTAAAAATATGAGTTTTTTAAAACCTCGGTGTCATAGGTTAAAAAGCACCCCCAAAAGATTATATTTTTTTAAGAGGAAACGTTGCTTTGTGCCACATTCTGACTAAGTGGGATTTAATCAGGTATTTGACAACTACATTCCCTAAAAATTTCAGTTTTCTAAAACTCCGGCATCATAGTTTAAAAGGCACCCCTAAATATATATTATTTTTTTACAAGAAAATTATTCGTTTTTAACAGAACCCGTTTAGTAACCTTTTGTGTAACACGTATACCATGTTTCAGAAACATTTTCTGTGAAATATTTCAGAGATATTTTAGAAACTAGTGCTTGAAATGTTATATGTTTGAAACGTTTGAAATATTTCTGAAACACTTCTGAAATAATGTGTGCTGTATTGGTGGCCGGAATGTTTTTGGGATAGTATAATCCATTACTTTTGAAAATAAGTTGGGGTGACAGCAATTTCGAAAAAATGTCAAAGAAAAAGTAACGCAAATAAGCGTAGTATACATTTTTGAAATTGTGCTTTAAGTTCATTAAATATCCCACACGATGGAATCATAAATTTTTTCTAATTTTTAATTTAACCCCCAAAACTGATCACCAAGTTAATAAATCAACTTTCTTAGTTAACGCCTGAATTTGGGTCATTACTCAAATAGTTTCTGAGTTAAACACCTGTGACAGATGGACGGTCAGAAATCCAAGGTGATTCCATTTGTCGGTAACTACTGTTATTACCAAAACTAAATTTTTCTATTTCTTCGTCGTCCAAATATAGTAAAATAAATTTGCATGTTTTCATTTTGTTTGAAAACAGTTTTTTTGTTGATATTAATTAGCTAATAAAACACTTGAGTGAGCAAAGCTGTCAATATAAATATAACTCCTCCGTTTTGTATGCGTACGAAAAATCAATCTACTATTACGTACAGGCATTAGGTAAGCAATTGTTTTACGATGTATTCAGAGGTGTATCTGATTGTGAATAACGTGCATCTCAATGGCAGCGTTTCCCTTATTCTATTTTCAGTTTTCCTTCTCTCTTACGGTAACGCAGTGTCAAGTGACATATTTATTCTGATGATTTAAACTAATTTTCTAATGACATCATCTGGCTTAATTTAGAGTTCTTCAGGTGCTCGCTGTTTCATTCCGAAATAAAAAAGACATAAATATTTCTATTACCACAATAAAACTTTTTGTCAATGTTACCCTTAAAAACTGAAAGTATTAAAAAACCTTCTGATATAGGTACTATTTATCTACGACTACTCTTAAAAGTATTCATTTAAACATATCAATAAACCTGGAACTCTTCCAAGCTATAGAATTTGGAACGGGAGAGTTAATAAATTTTTTTCCTGCTTTTTCGGATAACCAGGCAACTCTCAAAGCTTTGAGTTCCAACCGAGTTGACTCAAAGTAGGTTAGAAACTACATAAATGCTTTTTGAGTGTTACTTTGGTCTGGGTTCCGAGACAGCAGTGTGCAGGGCAATGAAAAAGCCCATATTCTCTCTAGAAGAGGAACCGAATATGTGTTAATGGGAACAGAAGACCAGAACCATTGTGACATTGCAAAGAACAATACCAAAGGAGCTATCTCAAAAAGGACAGACAGTATAACACTTATAAGCTGGAGATATACCCAAGGGCAAAACTCATTTAAAGGTGTTTATGTCCAAAACTTCAATGAACGCCTATAATCAGGACCCGGTAATGGAGTAGGAACGTTATTCTCACAGAACTGATGATATTGTCGTCTAGGTAACCACGTGAGAAGGTTAAGTCTGCAAAAAACGTTGGACTGTCGATTTTTCAGCGTGGAAGATGAATTCGTAGATCACATCCTATGTATCTACTCTGCTTTGAAAAGAACTAGGTTCCAGATCGCCAAATTCGCCCGACTGGAGCCCGACTTTTAACAAGTCTCAACAAATTCAACCATGACCTTCATGAAAAGGTGTGTGGCTTGTACAGTAAACTATAAGTTAGGCACGAGTCACAATAGATCCAACTGGGTCGTAACGAAAGGCGTGTTGCCAGGATGCTTTTAAGTTACCCCAATAACACCAGAAAAAAAAATAAAATTATGACTAGACAGATTGATCACAGACATTATGACTGCTCATTACTAAGTACGAAAGCATCTCTATATCATAGAGGATGATTACGCTATTCTCTCACATATTAGAAGATTTGTGTTCGGCGTGTTTTGACTAACACCGACCGATATAAGAAAAGGACCTCTCGTCAATGTTGTCAACTACATTAAATCTGTAAGATGGCTGATGAGCTAAGAGGAGTCAAGCGAGGCCTAAATGCCGTGTGGCAACCCACCTTCCATACATTACAGATACCTTATAGGACTAATGACGACATACAAAAAGACAGGGTAAATCATACACGACATAGATAAAATAATTATGGCATGAAGAGGAAAGATTATGGACAGACACATAAGCAGACAGACGTATATGAGTGAAACTAATGCCGGAAGGCAAGCTCCATTCCCTATCTAAGAAAGCAAGAGATGATTTTAGTTTGTAGACTGGATGAGTGGAGGCGGTGGTGCTGGGATCCCTCTACAGCGGCATATCCACCGTGTCCACCCGTCTACAATCCAACTCAACTGGGTCATCTTTCCAGTATCTTCATGAAAGTTTATCACCTCTATAAAAAAAGGTATGATGTACAGTACGACAAGATTGAGATGACAAGTCAGAATTAGATACGCACTGGCAAATCTAAAAATGGGAGGAGTTATCTCAGTTAACAGAAGCGAACATAAATAGATCATTGAAATAGCATCGAAGTTCAGTCATTAACTGAGATAACTCCTCCCATTTGTAGATTCACCAATACGAGTTAAATTTTGACTTGTAATCTCAATCTTTTCGTACTGTAAATGGTAATGTTAAAATGTCTAACATGACAACTGTCACTTTCAGCTCATTTTTCACTCCAGCGTAATTGGGCGTTTCTTAAAAGAGATTGTATAGAGTCGAAATTGAAAGCACTCAAAGTCTAGCCTAAATCCAACCTCAAATAAAAATTGCCAACGGTTTCCCACTAAGGGATGATATGAAAATACTGAATATGAATCAAAAATTCTTACTCTTATTGGACGGATGTCCCAAATTAATTGTAAAATGATAATCAGACAATTTCCTACCTCAGAAAACTGGAATAATTCACTGTTAAATTGGAACTAACAAATTTTAACGGCACGGCAACTAATACTGAAATTCACAGAGACGGCGCTGGTCGGGAACAGAAAAAGGACAAATGTTCACTTGTCACCTTATTTATGCTTTTTCAATAGGCAAGCTCGAAGCCGGGCAATTCGGAGTGAGAGATACCACCACTACAGCCGACTGATTACAATTTAAAAATAAAAAAATGTCCTGCTAGTACCTTGACAAATACAAATAGATAATTGATACGAAATTGAATATACAAATGTCCATTCGGATTTCGACAAATATAGAAATATTTTAACCTACGAGGGTACTCGCAATTGTTTAAAAACGGGAATTCCTGGGAAACGCAAATACGGGGGATCTTCACATGTCCTCAGGCCGGAATTAATTAAGATATACATTTTTTAAATTAATTAGTAAAATTTAGTGACTTCGTCACACTATTGACAATAAAAAAGAGGGGGTAATTACAGTCAACTACAACACATAATTAGTAGCGTATATTACTATAAAATTAATTGATTCGACTTATATATAATATGTACCTCTATCCCTAGGCCTACGTCTCTGATATTTAGTTGGATAACGTATTTCGAGCAACACGTGATCTTGCATAAAACCAAACTGGGAAAGAAGAAAAGCAAATCCACCGCTGATCCGATGACGAATATGGATAGGACAATAAATAAGACGTGACGTCCGTAATTTGCGTCAAGGGAGGAGCGAGTGATTGAAGCTTTCGGCGACATTCGAGTAAACGGGGGTTGTTTTTCTGGCCGTTATCTATTGTATAATTAAACGATCGTCAGAACTGTCACGACGGTTGTTGTTTTGTTATTTCGTTTGTTATGAGATCTTTCTGACGTATTGCGATACTCTAGGCTATTACGAGAGATATAATACGTTTTATTTACTAACACCTAATTGAATTAGATATTGGATGTTATTTTCTTTAATATATATCTCCTTAGGGTAAAATTTTGCTAATGTACTAGGTACCCTCTATGCTGTATGATCGTGAACGATAATTAAAATGTTTGAATACTCTTTTGACTGTTTTCGGTTGCAATTTTCCTGAAAATTTCGATTTTTTTTTTAAACTATAAACTATAAAAGAGTTACTCAAAACCGATTATACAGATGTAACTTCGTCGGTTTATCGGTCCATGCGTCTATTAACTTTCTCCCAACCTTTTTTTTCGAAATTTATATCGTGAGTTTCTTTTTCGGTTTGTGTTTTTGATCCATGGTCAATAGGTTTGTGCTTTGGCGTGCTTACATGCCTGTAATCGGGAATTGAGAGTTCCTTCTTGTTTTGAGTCATTGGGCATCTTGGTGGACTGTGATCGGTTTCCTTTTTGACGAACTCTACTACTGCTTGTGATTTTGTTTATTTAGATTTCTTCTTTGTTCATTTGGAGTATAGCGTTTTTGTATGTGGCTTCTCTGAGTCTATGGGACATAAGAGATCAGTTTATTATCGAACGGTTTATGTTCACTACTTAACCTAGCTGATACGATATAATTTTAGGTTATAACACCCCAGGGGTGCTATTTTCAAAGTCGAGAGAATTCATTTCTCTCGAGAGAAATGTCATACGTCAACGTAAATCAGTATTTTTAGGGTCCTAAGGGCCAGTGTAAACTCACTGATTGTTTCTCACGGTTTATTTAGAGATAATTAATATCCTCCTAAGAATTTTAATCCTCGAGGCCTTTAAAAACAGCGTTTCCACATTGACGTATGACATTTCTGATGAGAATCTTGAGAGAAATGAGTACTCACACGGTTTGAAAATAGGTCCCCAGGGGGGCTATTTTCAAACTCGAGAGAATTCATTTCCATCAAGAGAAATGTCATACGTCAACGTAAAACTGTATTTTTAGGGCTCTTAGGGCCAGTGTGAACTCACTGACTGTTTCTCTCGGTTTATTTAGAGATAATTAAAATTCTCCTAATAATTTTAATCCTCGATGTCTTTAAATACAGCGTTTCCACATTGACGTATGACATTTCTGATGAGAATCTTGAGAGAAATGAGTGCTCACATACTTTGAAAATAGGTCCCCAGATAAAGTAAAGAAGTATACTGAAAGAAGCTTGGCTTTGACTCTGAAGGAGAATGAAAAAAAAAAATGGTTCAAATATTTACCCAGGTCAGGTAGGTTCTAACTGTACAGTGGCGTATCTAGAATTTATCATGGAAGGGATTGTACGAACAAAACTATTTCAGATTAGATTGTTTTTATTTAAAGAAAATTAAATAAAAATAAATTTTTTCATAAAACAATAAAAAGTGAATAAAATAAATAACTAAATAAAATTACATCCGTTATAAAAAAAATCACTAAAACATAAAAACGGAATTCTATGGCGATAAATTAATTTCTCTGTATATATTAAATACAGCATCTCTTCATTCATACTATTGCACCCCATGGGGGTTTTGAACCCACTCACCTTCGCCCCCTGTATGTTAAAAAATTATAGTTAATTGTTTTTAATGAGTTCCAGCTTTGAGGGCCACCCTCTATATTATGACCTCTTAATTACTCATCAAAGTCCGTAATCATTATGTTCCGTTGACACACCATTAAACGACGGCATTCAAGCTCCCCAAATCTCATAATCGGAAATCAACAATCGAAAGCCGTAATCGATTTTAATATCGATTGTAACAAACTTTTGTTTTGATGTTTTTGATTAAAAATGTTTATGGTTTTCGTCCTTCCTCCTTCTCATAAATTATTTTTAGCCGAGTTTTGTCCAACTTTTGTGGGGAAGTTCTTGTATTATGCTAATACTTTCAGTTTTTTTTAAGTTTTCCTTTTGTTTCCACCGATTTTTATTGTTTCATTTTACCATGCTTTTTATGCCTAACTAATTTTCTTTTATTATTATTATTATTATTTTTGTTTCCCTTATTTTTTTGTTAATTTGTATGTCTTTTATCTGAGAACTTGTCCTCTTACAAAATTGCACACTCCTTTATATATTATCATCCATGCCGCAAAAAACAAGGAATAATCAAGGGGTAAAAAGTCAATGATGAATCGATTTAAAGTACCGCACGCAATCGATTCATTTTAGTCGATTCCAATCAGCAACAAGCGCAGCTTGCAGCTTGTCGCTTTACGTCGCGGTCCGCGTTTTAGTTTCAGTCAGTCACCGACAGCCATCAATTGAGAGAGGACGTGCAAACTTTCGCTCGCGCCTCCGTTACATGTGCACAACGTAACGCGTTTACATAACAACCATCCCAGACACCCACGACGCAGGGCCGACCACGATCTAAACGGGCGTCAATCCGATTTTATAACCTCGAAAGCGCGAAGGGCCACATCAGTTACATAACCAGCTGACTCGAAAAGTGTTTGAAAAAATTGTTACATTGCAATATAATTGTTGCGCAAGTGAGTTCCAAATCGATATATACATAATACATATATACGAAACTAACCTCTACTATGGACTAATTACACAATGCAGCAAAGTGAATTTGCCAGGGAGCGCTTCTTGAAGAAGTATCCTGATCTGTTGACATCTTTAAGCAGTTACGGCAGATCGAAATTAAAGAGCGAAGGTAGAATACTTCGTAGAGATACAGAACGAATCAAGAAAATACGAAAATTTCGTAGGAACTTTAAATTAAGGCAGTTCGGTCACGCATTTTTCCAAGCAATGGACCAGAAACCCTTACTGTTTATATGCCCTCTTTGCAGAAACATCTTAAGCACTCCCGTTACAGTTGAATGTGGACATACTTTTTGCAACGACTGCCTATTTTCAGTAGAAAACAATATGTTTTATCAAAAGTGCGTAGTGTGTTGTACGGATTTGAACCCCCAAAAACACTGTGTCAATGTTTTGGTTCAACAGTTACTGGAGAAATGGAGGGAGCGTAACAAATCTACCGATATAGGTAAGCCGATAATCCAGAAATTAATTTAAAATTGCTGTTATGTAACGTTACAAAGTACGCGATTTTTCGTGTTTAATGATTATGAAAATTTTTGTATTTGACATGCGTTGAGAAGTTAACAAATTGGAGCCTTGAAGTTATATAACTCCTTATCATACCAATAGACTGGTTATTGTTGTTGAAATAAATGAAAAGTAGACCATAACAATGAGCTATTTTCGAATAGCGTTGAAAAATATTTGTTTTTGATTAGGTAATATGATTTTTGAGAGGCTGTTCGATTATGATTACCTAGATATTCGTCTTTATATATTGTCTATTAAAACAGATCCACAAAAATGCGGTGTCCCTCTGACACGAAGGATTATTGTTAATGTAAACAGAGTACCACCAATTGTGGTGACTAAGAAACAATAATTTAATACAGAAAGGTTTGAAGAAGATTATGTTGTTAAAAACAACTAGTTTTCCATAACAATAACATATTTTCGACTAGAATTAAAAATATTTGTTTTGGATTATGGTGTTGTTAAAAACTACGCCGTTTTAAATAGTTTTTATATTAATGATCCACCCAAATGAGGCGACCAAGTGATTATAATTAAGAATATTTCAAATTATTAATAATGTAATACCAAAAAGTGAATGATTTTAGGAATAAGATATGATTGAAACAAAAACAATGGATTCTGGCAACATTTTATTTATCTATTCAGTAAGAGGGAATACTAAAATTTACTTAACGTGTATCTTAAAAAAATGTAAGTAGGTACCTATTGTATTTCATAATCAATTTTGTGATTCATAAGCTATGGGTACCTACACAAAAGAATTATTTATCTATTATGTACTCGTAGGTAGTCCTTACCAATATTTCATAATCTTGCTATCTAGTCCAAATAAAATTTTTGTTTTGTTAAGAATATTTACTTAATAATATTCATATAGGTAAGTATCATGGCAACTAAAATATCAGTAGGTACCAGCTATTTTTATGTGTTGTTAATTAAAATACTTTCAAGAACACTGATAAATATTTATTTTTACATTGATAATACCGAGGGATTACAGAGGTTCAACCAGATGCGGTGAATACGTTGCGAAATATTGGCAAATTAAATGTGGTCGGTATTCTGAAAATGGACCACACAATATACAATTTTTATGAGAAGAATTCCCCATAGAAGCGATTATTCTCCACATATTTTAAAATTTCGAGAGTGTTCACAATAGTGTCATTTGAGGATGTTTTCTGCACCTGCGATCAATTAACATAGGCTCTTCAGGTAGGTCCGCGTACACTATGTTTACCTCTGATTGCGGTGGAGTGTAGAAGGCACTTTTCTCCATACTTTTCTGGCTGTCGAATTATTTTTTCTTACTATTTAGAGGGTGGTGTAAAACCGTTAAATTATTAAAAATAGCAGCGTTAATTTCGCCGGCTTATTTGTTCAGGCGTCTATTAATTTTCTCCATACTTTTTCTTTCGAATCTTTTTTTTTTTCGTAGAAGTCTCCTTCGATTTTTGTTTCTGATCTCCAATTAGTAGGTTTAAGCTTATGCGCTCTTATATGTCTGTAATACTATCAAAAATACTGCTAAATATTTATTTTTACATTGATAACACCGATAATAATACAAAAGTTCACTCAGATTTGACGACTACGTTGCGAAATGTTGAAGTAAACATATTGTTACTAAAAAGGTATGGCAGTATTTTAACATTAAATACCCCTTATGTGATGACATGAGAAGAAAAGGAATTAAATGAGTTGATTAAAATTGAAATGTCACGTCAATCAGTGATTCATCAACAACATAGAGATTGAGAACTTTTTGAAAATGATTTTAATGTCAATGATAAATAAAAGTGAACGACGACTACTACGGCAAACGTTGACAACAAACAAGATAACAAGATCTAAATTATAAATTATAGACGCCGTTGTAAGGTGAAACGGTCAAATGAAATCAAATATATTCCAGCAGATATAAAATACTCGAGGAATCATCTCATTACAGATTTTAAACATCATAGTTCTTTTTTAAAAATTACTTAAACCTTTTTTATTTGTCATTTTAGTTTTTGTAATTTGTTTGGAATTCAATTGTAGTGAAAACAATCAGAGTTATCTATGATAAATCTACATTTTCCTTTGTCATAAATTTTTAAATGTTATCTGATGACTAAGAGATTCGAAATGAATTGCAATAACATTAGAATATCATACATTTATGATATGATTATTTTTCGTAATGTATCAAATTCAGCGACACAAAAATCTTTGTTTTGATAATATTTAAAGTTGAATGAAGTAAATCAATTTTACAAAATGTTTATGATTTTGTTTGTTAACGTGAACCCTGTATATCGAATTCAATTAGGTTATAATCTGAATAAGTAAAAATATAACTGATTATATACAAATATTTGTTGTTGATAACGCCAAGGTTCACCCAAGTGCGGTGACTAAGTAGGATTGTTGTGAATTTGCAGCAAACATAGACATGTTGGGTCTTCACATAATTGTAAGTTGTTTACCGAGATGAATTAGGGAATCGTTCTGTTCTGAGAAAGCTTATATTTACGCAGATTGAGATGGACTTAATTGAAAACAAATTTAAAAATACTTTTACTGATTAGGAGTTGCAAGTGTAATGCACAATATTAATTACATTTATGGTGTTCGAAGAAATGGTCGCGATTGAACGAAATATATTGACGTTGTTGTTGAAATAAAAAAATGTAAAACTAAATTTTTCGTTGGTATCAACGTGAAGATTAAATTATATAGATGCTCGTGCAACTCTATAACTATGTATAACTATTTTTATCCCACGTTATGTAATGTAGATAAGGACAACAATCTAACATTCCTACAATATGCCTCAAGCATGATTTTTAACCACAAATCGTTTTAGAACAACAACCAGTGTTTGATCATATCGTATTTTGCGAATTTTATGTCATTTCCGGTCAAGTATCTTTACAAGTGATTTGAAAAAAT
Organism: Psylliodes chrysocephalus; assembly: GCA_927349885.1. Lineage (NCBI taxonomy): Eukaryota > Metazoa > Arthropoda > Insecta > Coleoptera > Chrysomelidae > Psylliodes > Psylliodes chrysocephalus. Next base: position 2,824,508 of record OV651823.1, on the reverse strand, counting down.
GTGACTAATCTTTTAGTTAATAATCGATAGATATCTGAAATAAGAAATGTATTTGTTATTATTAAGAAAATTGATTCATCTAAGTACCTACATCATTAAAAGTGTTCTCAATGTGTACAAATTATAGCCAGGACCTCAGCAGGATCTGGTAGTACCAGGCGTGACCGCGACAGGACTCGGCAAGGAAATGGTTAGATAGACATATTCGATGCGGAATATTGGTACAGAGACCAACACTCCTTAAAACCAAGAATGATAGAGCGTTTGACAATACACTGCGTTGACTCCGTCATCAGAACTCAAAACAGAGGAATCGAGGACACATGTGTGATCTAGATTGACTCTATGCGAAGAGGGAGAATCATACATGCAACCATTAAGGGAGTGACACGATAGCAGCCTAGGTTGCCAAGTGATGCCTACAGGGAGTACTTTCTCCACTTCTGTGGAAGCTGGTCATGGGTGGGCTGCCTATGCCGATAATCTAGTTATCTTGGCACAACACTACAGTAAGAGATCGTATGAAAAAGGCTCTAAACATAACAAAATAGATAGAAAACGAAGGACTAAAAATTGGTCCCAATAAATCGATCACAATTTCATACACGCACAGTAGAAAATTAGAGGTAGTAAGTAGGTCCTTTAAACATACGAAATGAAAACGTCCAACTAAAGGGAGAGGTAAAACATCTTAAATGGGGATTGTAACCAGGTATCTTATATTTGATATACAATATGGTGTTAAGGTCGCCTAATAGAGCCGACGGAGAGAATAGCTCTATCCGGGCTTTTACCATCGGAGTGGTGGAAGTCAACCAAATACCCGCTTCCAGAAATGGAGAATCTAGTAACCCATCGATGACACTATTAGCCTATAGAATTTTGACGAGCTAAGAGGCTGGCATCTATAGGCACCTCTCGGTGATTGATCAATCAGCAGACTTTTGACGAGCTGAAAGGTAGGTCCTATATGCCCCATGTGGAGGGGCCGACAGAATAGCTTCATTTGGGAATTTACCATCGGGTCGGTAGAAGCTCCCCAAATAGCCACTTCCAGAAATGGGGCATATAATGACTCTTTGGCGATGTTTTTAGCCTGCAGAACTTTATCAAGCTGAGAGACTGGCTACACTTTTTGGCGACTTGTTAACCAGCAGGCTTTTAACGAGCTTAGAGACAAGCCCTATATACACCTGTAGGGTGTCCAATGGACTTAGTGTAAGCTAAATGCTTAGGGGCAACCCATCCTTCTCCATTTTACAGAGAGAGTAAAACTAATTAGGATGCCAGGTCAGCAAGGGATAGAGAGCAATGAAAAAGTTAACGAACTTGCAAAAAGAGGTTCAGAAGAAAAACCGAAACAAGATATAAATTGTGGAGTATTAAAAAGTACAATTCCAGATTTCATAAAAGACTGTGTTCGTAGAAAACAACAATTATTGGGAGAATGTCCCAAAAATCAATCACATAGGAAAACTTCCATAGTAAGGGCATGTTAAAAAAAAAACAGAATTACTATCTATGAATAGGAACCAGTAAAAAATAATAACAGAACTCATGACTGGGCTGGGAATGCCCTAGTAAAGGGACAACTGAATAAACTAGTAGTATATATCGACTTTGTCTTCTGGAACCAAAAACAGCCAAACATATACTGGTTTAATTAAGAGCCTATAGACTACACTCTGTTAATGACTTTTATATAAGACAAACAGTGGAGTAGCGTGGCTAAAAGGCGGAGGGAGAGAAGCTTTTCTGGGGCACCCAAATCTCTGTAAGGGGCGCCAAAGGTGCAGTGTTATTGGAGACTAAGTTAGACAAGCCCAGTAAATTATAATAGTTGGCAGTACAGATGCCAGTATGATTTCAAGAATGTTTGTGGAAAGGGTGGAATAGAAACATTTCTGAAGTTAGTTGGAACACGAATTCTAGACTGCGCAGAATCCCGACAGTACGGAAACTGATTTGGTTTATGTTGGAATAAAACTTAGATAAATTCATGCAGTGTTACTGGAGACTAAATTAGCTCAGTAAAAAAGATAATACTTGGCAGTAGAGATGTCTGTGTGATTTAAGAATGTTTTTAGGAAAGGTTAGAATCGAAAAATTTCATATTTCATGTATCTAATACTTTAGCAAGCATGAGCTTGTGCCACGTACGTGAGCAATGAAATTTGTAAATTGTGGATAAAAGTAAGATGGTAAGTGAATATTTAAGTATAAAAAAGTAAGAGTTTCAAATAGTTCTTTGTTTATTATTTTAATAGTCACATCGCGTAAGGGAAAGTAAAAAATGCAGAAACATCAATTAAACTTTTTAATCTTGTTTTTAATAAAATCAAACCCGAAATACAACTATATACGGATCAATTTGGGAACAACGTTAATAACCACTCCAATTTAAATTGACGAGGTCATGGCGATATTTTTGGAACATGACTCTAGTACTTCATCTTGGTAATCTTTGGAATTAAGTGGCATGACCCATTAAGTACTACCAAGTTAGCGTAGGTGTGAAGGTTATCGATTTATGAGACATTTCTTAAACGCTATTGAAAGCTTCATAATTGTATTTCGGTAAATACTGATTTTAGCAAAAAAATATTTAAATAAAAATAATAGAAAATTAAGTAATCTATAAAAAAAGTTACGACTATTTTTATCGTACGACGTATAGTTTACGAGATGTTTGTCATTAAATGCATTTTTATGTGAATTTATTATTCTTTTTTAGATTTAACGATTGACATAACAAAAATCTCTTATTAAATTTGTCTCGTCGCGAGAATCTATATTTGTAAGCCGTGATTGAGCAAGACGTAACACTGTTCTCCATAACGAGAGAGTATTAATCAAACGTTTTGTGTATTTCAATTTGAATGAATAATGCTCGATTTGGTACACGCTCGAGTACACGTTACATTTTTCATTGCCGCCTGCCTCCCTCTCTCTATTTCTCTGGCTGTCTGTCATACTTATGTAACTACATAAATTCATTTTAGAACTTATAATAAACGTCGTAAGATGGTACAAAGCTGTTACGAAGGTTTATGTAATCTTTTGTCGTGTAAAATTTAAACTAAAATTCGCGAGTAGGTATTCCTACTCGTGTGGCCTAAATTTATTCAATTATTGCTATTATTACGTACTTAGTGTTAACTAATATGCTTTTTTCACACAGCTTTTTATATAAGCTCTATTTGGGACGATTGGGACAAAAACTATTTATTTTAAAATGTCAATTCTTACCCAAGTATAAATACAGGTTTTACTACTTTTTGATAATTTAGTTAACGGTGAAGAAAGCATTATCCATTGTTGTCACTGTCAAAAGACGTCTTATTTATTTAATTAAAGCTCTACAGAAAATTTATTCCAAATGGCTTAAATTACAAAAATAATAGAACAAATACTGTCTGCAAGACATTGCTGAAACTAACAATAAACATATAATCAGAAACTTTTTATAATTTTGATAGTGCCCGTTTGAGTCCTGTTAGACTAAGTTAAAAAATATTTGTAATTGCTATCATAGATGATTTCAACGGAAGACATCTTGAAGTTGCAAGGTCATTGGAAGATCTTTGCGCCATCTATAAGTTTAAATAACAACTAATAAAATAAAAAAGAAAACTGTAAGGTCAATATTATAAATATTTATGTCGATCTGAGAGACCAACAAGTCTCCCAGAGTCCCAGATCGAACCTCAAAATTGTATTGATATCATAATAACAGAACACCGTAAATATGTTTAGATGAAAAGTAATATTGGAAAACACATTTAGCCTTCACCTATTTACAGTAAATAACAAATATTCCTACAATTTTTCGAAATCTGCTAACATCAACAAGGACTCGACCTTCATAACATTATTCATAGATTATCACAGATAATTTCCGATATTAATATTCAGTGAAGTCAATGCTTTTCCTTATTTCTTTCTGATTGTTATTCAACAGAAAAAAATTAAAATTTAGATAAAGATAGAATAGATAGTCAAAGCATGTAACGATCTTTTCTTAGTTTGTTGACTTAAGTTTATTAGAAAACAAGAAGTCATTAATGATTTGTCGACCTTCGCGTACCGTCAAGGTCGACGATCGACGTTTCCTCACTGGCCGAAGAGCAAAGACACGACTATCACGTTTGTTTTATTTTTTCTTATTTACATTCAGCGTTAATTCCTAAGTAAGTAGAATCAGGTATAAGTAAAAAATTGTTTTTTCTTAAAAATTGATACTAAAAAAAGTGCTTATTAAATAAATAAAATGTTAAACTAGAGCCACTTCACAGTTCACAAAATTTTCCTTGCTTGCACTTGCAGAAAATGGCAACAGACTGAAAATGTATTGCCACAAATCGTATTGCATTTGCAATACTGGGTAAAAAATGACTAAAATGAGTGCTGCGAATCAGTTTTAAAATCCCTACAGTATTATTGCGCTTAAATTCGTTTCATTTTGTCATAGAGATCAATGTCCCCATCATAAGGACATCGAGGTTTTCTCTAATTGACCCCATTTGAAAGGGGGACGAATTTCGGTTTCATAAAGTGTGGTGTCTCATTATAGAAATTTCCTGAGCAATAAACTGATCTCTATTATCGGTGGTTGAGGATTGAAGTGTCTAGTCTAGAAAACGCCTGGACGATCCAAGGAAACCACATTCCAAGATCGCTACTTACGTTTCTTGGCTTTCAGAGATCGCCACATGCCCACAAGTCGTGTGGCAGCTGCTTTGCACAATGTAGCATGCCGACTAACTGCTGTTTCATGAATTTACCACCGATTCCGCAAAATTAGGTCTTTTATTCCCCACAGTTACTGTCCGCTTTTGGTGTTTCCCTTGCCACCTAAGTATCAACGCCAGAGACTGGAATGGTGCCGTGAACGAATCAATTGATATCATGAGTGAAATACAGTCGTGTTTTTGACAAATTCAGGTTCTGACTGGGAATGCATAATGGGCGCCAGATTGTTAGAACTGTTCGAAGATCTGTAGAGCGACATGTTGCTCGAACCATATGCGTTATTATTTGAGGATCCATCTGCTACAAGAATAGATCTTTTCTTGTGTTTATTCAGGGTACTTCTGTCATCCGATGTGTTTAAAGCATCCCCTTTCCTTCTGTTATAGCAAAATAACGCCCGGCCACATATTGCCCGCATTTGTTACTGTTTTGCCATGGGCTCCATATTCTCCAGTCTGGACATGTGTGGGGCATGATAGGGAGAAGACAACAATTGAGGTCACCGACCAGAGACCATATAGAGCAAATGAGACACGAAATATGGTTGATACCAAGACGAGTAACTGAATGTCTAAATTTGCGAGGAAGGCTCACACACATTGTTAAATCAATTGTGTGATATACTGCTGTCAATACTAACATGTATACCAAATAATAGTATTATTTACTAACAATATATAAATAAATACGTACAATAATATTTTGGTAAATAAGAATGAAAACCCACGAAAGGAAAATCCTGAGCGTGGGCGAGAAGTTTCATTTCTATTTTCGTGGTACAACAATCGAGAATATTTAAATTTGACAGAATAAAATCAGAAACATATGGGGATACGCGCTAAAAGTTTCTCGTAATTTCATGAAATTGAAGAACGTCAGTTATTTTTCAGATTATGATAAAAGATGCTTGAATTAAGAAATTGCTTTAATTTTGTGATTGATAAACTGAGAATCCATTGAATTATTTTTTTTAACGAGTTGAATGAGTAAAATCAAAAAATCCTATCTACACATGTTTCTATATCACCTAACATTATATTGATATTTTTACATTAGCGTATAGGTGTGTATAAAAATGTAAATATTATGGCCCAACAATAATTATCCGATAATTTTTTTTCATCTAACCCGCTGTTTTTAACAACTGTCGACACACGCAGATGTTTTATTTTTAAAATCGTTCCGAATTTCTTGGTCGTTGAACTCTAAACTTGACATGACCCATACCGACTGCGAAACATTTAAAGTCAACAGTTTCTAGAGAAAATTAGCGAATCAGAATTTTAATTTTTTTTGTTTTGAAGTTTAAAGGAAATTAATTACTACTCTCAAATGTGACCAGTTTAAAAATATATAAAAAATAAAGGAAAAAGATAAAAACTTAAAGTCCGTGTCTATGTTTTTACTGAAATTTGTTGTGCTGAGCTTTACTGTGGGGTGCTGTGTCGTGCTGAGCTTTCCTGTGTGGGTAAGTTGATAAATCAGGTGGTGTGACTGTCCACTGGCGGCGTGTATGGGATTCTTAGCGGTTTTAATCCCATCTTAAATATGATTTAATAATAATAAACAGAAATATTGGCGTAAAACACATATTGATAAGGAAAATGAAGTGGAAACTACGGGGGTCAATTTCCCCGTAAATAGTTGGTAAAATTGCTTGACCTCGACAGTAGCGCGCTAAGCGCGTACGGATGAACTAAACCCGTCGATAACAGTCGATAAAGTAGGACACTACTAAGTGAAGTGATTTAAAAAGTGACGGGTTTTATAATTATTGATATTTGAAGTCACATTTTCTATTTTACAACTTTTACTTGCAATAAGTTTAGTGAATTCCTATTGTAGGTAAAATATTGAAAAATGGAAAATGTCACTTGATGATGAATCAGAAGTTAATGACATCCTTAAGAGCTTCACTATAGTTTTAAAATTATACATAAGTGAATTATATCTTACACTAATTAATAAAATTTTACTCACCTTCATTTTACGTGAAAATATCAGACCTATCGAGGGTAGAAGTAAGGAGAACTATCTTGTATCCAACTGTAAGCAGTAAATAATAGTTCCGAATCTCTCCAGAAGGGCGCTAGAGTAGCATAGGGGTATGAAATGAATATAGCAGTTATTGACGGCTGACGGACTGAAGTGCACTGAATTGAAATTTTTTATAATTTAATAAATAACCTAAAAAAACCGCTGTGAGATAACGTGATCTTTTAATAATATTTTGAAGTGATTTTTTTAGTGTTTACTGTTATAAAACTTTTTAAAATAATAGAACAATAATGGTAAAAAAAATGGGTAGTAAAAAGTTGTCCACCTCAGTTTCTATCTTTAGATTTGGAAGAATCATTGTTAAGTCAGTATTAGTAAAATTCGAGGGTTTAAATTTAGTGATAGAAGCGACCTAAGCGCGTTTGGTTGAACTACAAATTCCCGCCATTAATTCAAACATTCTCTTTTTATTTTTCTATGCAAGAAACAGAAGAAGAGTAAGTCAGTAAAAGGGCAGAGACGGATAAGTAAAGTTGGGGCGCAGCAGAAATAAGAAGAATTTTTATTATTCCTTTGTGGTCATTTAAAAATTTAATTTTAGTTGCTTAGAACCCATGTATGCCACTTTAAACCTTCATAATCTGCTTAAAAACCCTAGTGCTCGTAGTGCTTTAATAATAATAAATTCCTTAAAGATATTAACTGTAAATTATAAACTTTTAGAGAACTTTGTAGTCAGTGATGAGCAATGGTCAGACATGCGCAAGCGTAGCTCAACTATTTCATAAATAAGAAGAAAAAATAGTTCTTGGTCAATAATCCAGAGGGATTGAGCCTTGATTGAACCCAAATACTTGTCACATTTATAGATCAGAACAGGTTCAGAGAAAATTTTTTCACTACTTAGTATTTATATGAAATATTCCACGGATAGATGACTATTCCTATGATTTTGCGGCACTGCAAGAGACATTCTTCTTACCAACTTTGAGAATAAGAAAAGATCAGGCAGATCTGAAATTATTAATTATATGATTGACTGCTACATTGATTTCAAGCATGTAGTTGGTAGTTCCAACTAGAAGCACAAGATCAATAAACAGTTTTCATCAGCCCTACATGAGAACTAATACTGAATTCATTCATGTCTAGAGTTTCACGAAGACGAAGCGCTAATGATTGTGCTGATAGTCTAGAATTTTTTAATTCAAGCCTTTCTATGATTTTGTGAGGGTGTTAAAACTTACTGTGACTTAAATTCCCTAGTCTTAATATTAGTTGTTTTGATTTTGTACATGTTAATATATTTATGATTTTTGTTGTTAGTTTATTAGTTTATCATCATTATGACATATTATTTAGATTGACTCTATTTCAGGTTTTTTTTTTTGTTTTTATTTGTAACTTTGTACTGAAAGTGGGCAAGGCCCGTAAATAAATAAATAGACCGAAAAAAGAAGTAGTAATATATTTGATAATTGAACATCGCATACTTTGATTACTATACGAGGCAAGAGAGAGGTCCGACACGCCCAACATAGGGCTCGGCCATTTTGAACCCTGTGACACAGTTTACAGCTAAAGAATCAGATCGCTCACTCTGCGTCGGCACTTTTGATCTCAATGTTTCAGTTTATACACTGCAACTCGGATAATACAATATATGACAATCGCCTATAATAAAACAGCAGTCTTCTGCGTATCCTGAATTTGTATCCCTGGAGTGGATGTTATTTTGGAACTTTCAACTAGTCCGAGTGAGCTAACTGATTCTCCGTATAGTAAAAGAAAATCAATGTATGTGCTACAAATACTTTTGACTCCTGGCAACCCTAGTTGCCAATTAGTCACAAGTGGGGTGATCTAAACCTTTTTTTTCCTCTCTCTATTCATCGTAGGTGACTGTTGAATGTATTTTCGACTTTTTATATGCATTGTTCCTAAATTGTGCACGAATCAGCCCATTAATATGATTTAGCAAGGGGTTAAATAGAGCACGGTAAGAATATTGCATATTATTAAACCGCTCTGACCTCATTGTCGACAGACATTTCAAAGCGTCTGGTCGGAAAACAATGGCTGAATTTCTTCTTGTTGACTCAACGCAACTAGCCAAACTCATAATACGAAATAAATTGGTGTCGGTGCACACCAAACCGTGAAACATTGCCAACCGCAGGCAGCACGGGCTTTTATACATTACATTATTCATGTATATCAATAAGACGATCGAAATGACGGATCGTTTAGACGTACAGGGTGGGTCGAAACTATTGGGACATAGTGTAAACGCAGGTTATTTAGACCGGAATATGAGGATTGGATCTAAAACTTGCGGAAAAAGATACACGGTGTTAAAATGCATATCTAACTTTATTCAAGTCTGTATTAACATTTAATTTTACAAATGAGCAAAAGTTTGTGAATATAATAATAATAATAATAATAACTAAATCATAATTTAAAATATTTGGGTTGATTCTAAATGAAAAAGTTTTGCTTGATTTTGCTAATTTAGAAGAATTTGAATTTCAATTTACATCTAACGCATGTGGAGAGCTGGGTGGATATGTGTGTCCGACTAGATTCGGGACCTGATTCGGTCATTGTAGGTGTAAGCTCCGGTAGTTGATAAGGCGGTGAGGTCTAAATTGGAGGATTTAGGTTAGATTTCTAGCCATCCGGGTAATTTTTTTCTATTTAGGTTTTTCAATTTGTCTTTAATTTGTTTTCACCTTGCGTATATGAGAAGTAATTCTTTAGTTTCTTAGAGGGATTTGGGATGTCCTTTTTCAGATTTCCCAATTGTTACACCTTTGTCATCGGATTCCAACAGATTTGTTCTCCCTTCTTCCTTAAAAATGGGTACGTTTATAAATATTTTGTACAGCCAAATTAACAATTGAAATTTGAAAATTTTCATAAACTTACATTTTTAATATCACTTACTGCAAAATGCCCGATACGTTTATAGTTGATAGTTCAACGTAAACGAGTTTATGAAAAAAACACTTGAAAAACAAGTATCTTTACTTACAATAAAATATAATGATGTATCATCAGTAAATTGATTGATACAAACATCAGAATAGGCAAGTACATTAATAAAAAGAATTTAAAGGACAGGATCTATAACGCTACCTTGAGGTACATCGGAAATTACTACAAAATCGAAGAAATTTGACGGAAATAATATATTTTCAATCAAAAATGGACTTTCTTTGCTGCCCAAAGACATTAGTGAGTAGCTAATTTAGCAACACCACCATTAGCTTTGTTGTTTATCATTTTCCGAGTTTTAAATACGTGACGAAGTCTATTTACTATTTATTGATTTGTCCTTAGCCAGGCTGTTATATAATATGTTGATCAAGTCGGTTGGTCTAGAACGTAGCATCTAATTCCATCAGGTTGGTATTGAATTTTTAATATAAATTACATTTTACAACAAACAACAGGATTCTAAATAATATTTTTCTAAATAGTTAATGTTATGGTGAATCGACACGGCTACTCTAGCATTGATTATATTACACGGTTACATAACTATAATGTATTGTTTATCGCGCTCGCGATTGTTTTCTTAATCATTTCACGGATTACTTTAGACATTAATTGGATAATTAATGCCAGTCGTGCTGTGTCGTATTTTTCGGTTGGATTTTCGTCGATATTTTGAGAATGCCTGACATATTTAAAAGCATATTTGAATTGACACTAGCTAAAGATTTACAGAGTACATATTTTAAGGCTGCGATTACCACAATGGCGGCAAAATAATGCTTGTAAAAATATCAACCACCGCGAAGAGAGTTATTGAAAAAAGTAAAACGGTTTCCCGAATTTTTAAAGGAACTCTAAATAAAGCAAAGTTTGAGGTTTACTATGAACAATTTTTATTAAAATACAACGCTAAATAAGTGGTTAAATAATTTTTTAAAAAAAGACTAAATTATCGTGAATAGATTTTTGGATGGCATTTAAATTCATTTCATAATTTTGTAATTAAACTATTTTATATTTAAACATCTTGATTTTAAATTTTGGTGTCAAAAAATATTTATTAAAGCTAATAACTAGATTTTACTAGAAATTATTAAAATAAAGACAAATCCTCCATTTTATCACTAAATTATAGTTCATAGGTTTGGCCACCAGAGGCGACAATTCATTTTAGTCAAGGATACTTGACTTTAGAATTGTTCAATGCATCGTGTATTATCGGAAGTATTCGGAAAAATGACGTAGTGGCCGGACCATTGAATGCGCGAATTTCAAAATAAACTATTTCGAAATAAATGGGTTACGATAAGAAAAATCTTTATTATGGGAATTCCCGTAACAACACATAGGTATATTTTCTTTCGACGTCCACGTTACAATACAAACAATTGCGGGCGGTGATGGCGCAATATTTTTCAGAACATTTCTAATAGCACACATATTTAAAAACAATCAATCATATCTTGATTAATTTCTCAATGAAATACCTATATACGTAAAATTTAGGGAGCCATATGAAAACTCCCAATATATTCTCTCCACTGATCCATCTCAATCAACATTTTCAATTATTGTAGTGAAGTGTAACCATTTATAGCTAAAATATTTTTTAATTATTTTGTATTTCTGTTTTTAAAACATTTTTAGCTTTATAGAACTCAACATTCTGTTCAGGTATGTTCATTTTGTTTCTATATTACGAAAAATTATAAATTCGGCATCCTTGTTATCGAATATACAGCCTATTTTACAACTAATTTTCTTTTTCTCACAATTTTTAATACTTAACATAAGAGGGGGAGGCATTTTATCTCCAAAACTATCCCTTGGATATACCTCTGTAATAAAATCTGCAGATTTGCATTTTGTAAGCTTTGAAAGGTTTAATTGCCTGATTTGCGTTACCTGCCTTACGGCTCGTGCCACAAACTTATGCACGCTCAATAGCCGTGTAAAAGTAAAATTTCTGATTTGGGAAAAAATCTTTGCACAAAACTAGTTTTGCACCTTTTTTTCGGGCATTATTGAATAATATTACTATTTGTTTCAATACAAACTATCTGATGTTACCTTAATTATACCTTTATTGTACATAATTTCATTTGCGTACCTGTAAACGTATCGAGAAATTAAAATATTCAGAGTTCGATTATTAACACCCTGTAGATTAAAAACCAATCAATTTAAACTACATGTTTATATGAAACGTTTTTCATAAAACTACATGTTCTTTTGGAACACCCTGTGTAAGAGAGTTGGCTTCCCAATTTTTTGTTACTTTTTTCTTTATGATATGATTATTATTTCATTCATAATAATTAGGTGCGAATTTTAAAAATCAATGCCGTAAAATTTGTGAACAAAGACCAACCAACCAGCCATTTATCTTTTTTGCACAATTCTATTGTTTAATCGTCAAAGACAAAACACGTCCAATTAAAATCGCCCATAAATAAGCGAACAGTGACGTAAGGAAATCAGTTTACAACACTCTGTATAAGTATAATTGCAAAAGAGATCCATTGATTTTAGCAATAATCCAAACACAGTTGGTTCACCAACATCAAGGTTAACCGGCCAATAAAATAAGAATTATTGAGGCCATCATCCTAAAAACTGACATTATTAATATTTATTTCATATTTACTTGTATTTTTTTTGTTCCTTTGTTTAATATAATGAGTAATACATTAAAGTAAGTCTTTATTTTTTTTTACATCCGGGGTAGCTATTAAAAATCAAACATTGCTCACTCTATAGTAATACTGACATTATCAATGTTCTTCGTCTTTTATAAACAGTCCACAAAGAAAAAATGTTAATTATCGCTTTCCGTTTTTCATATTTTAAACCTTTCAATGGAGACTCATGTATATTTCAAAATTTAACTAATTAAGATAAGTATCTGTTTGGGCTATAAGACAAAGGCCGACAAAAAAAAAGATGCGTTAGCCATTCAAAATGCCAAAAGTAATCAGTGAAGTAAAGACAAATTATATAACGAAAACATTTATTTTACGAAAATTATCGGCCATATATTTAGGCTTAAATATGTTTTTCAATATTGAACATAATAAAAATAAATGAATGAATGATCAACAAACTTTAGTCTATAGCAACAAGGAATCAATTTATGTAAAAAAAATCTGTAAAGTTCCTAATTTAGGAAAAACTTTTATATCTCTCTATATTATACTATTATCTGTATATTTATTTTCCTCAAAATATTGATCGAAAATGCTTTTTAACAACGGAATTATATACAGTATTTTATTGTATTGTGTATTTGTGTTGAGCAGTGTACGCACAGCAATTATCTTACTCAAAATTACATAATCGAATCTGGGTCTTGTTTTGTTCGGTCTATGCTAAAGAGTTACACAGTCACTTACCATGCCATTTAAATATTCATTCCATTAGTATAAGGTTAAAGAATATTGTACATATATAATAATATATACCGGAGTTGTTAGATAAATTCGCTAAATAATAAAGAAAAATAGATATTTTAGAAGTACATTTGTAGGTAGATAGGGAGTTATCTTGGACGGTAAATATTGTATAAAAATGATCACCCTATGTTTATAAGAATTGTAATAAATGCCCTAGCCCACTATACTGTATTTTATAAAAAGTACCCCGCGCTTTTGTTTGTAAAATGGCTTTCCATTTTTGGATTCCAAACCAGGCAAAATACTTATCGATGTTTCATCATACACATCAATTTCTTTACTTTCTGTAATATCGAAATTATATGAAAAAATACTTCTTAAAAGATTGAAACCAATAATAGAGGAGAACTTAATTTCTTCTTATCAATTCAGCTTCAAAGAAAGACATTCTACAATAGAAGAAGTATCCAGAATTACAGACACTATTGAAAAATGACTGATAAGAAATTCCAAATACTCTATAAAGGTTTAACAAATTGCTTATCTACAAGCAAATCCTAAAACATGTCTGGACAGCATCCAGCTTTTGGACTGTGCTAGCAAAAGCAACATCAAAGTAATTCAATAACAACAGATCTTGTTCAAAATAAACAACAGGAGATCACTCAAGGAACCAACAACACGTTTGTGGCCAAAACACCCAACATGTTGTGTGTTAATACCAGCGTCACCATGGAGGCAGTTATGAGCCATTTACATGAAGCCAATTGTGAAGACATTCCACTATTCCACTAAGTCAATCCATTACTGGTATTGTGTGAATTACCAATGTCTCAATCCATTGTCTCAAGCAACTCCACTAAATTAGAATCGTTTCAAATTCGTTAGAGCCATTAGCTTCCCTTACCATTCTCACAGAGGTTTGGTTTATGGAATGGCATTGTGGAAAAGTACGTTTTTAGTCAGTAAGCCAATCCATTAGACGTTTGAGGGTTAGTGTTTTTGTATTTTTGTACTGTTTTCAAGATGGTTTTAAAAAACTGAACTGCCCCGAGATCATATCAAAATTTATTATGTTGTACAGTAAAGAAGAATGCTTCTGGAGAAATGATAGTTTAACATACCATGACAAAGACGCAAGAAATACAGCTTCATTTGGAGTATCTCGTTCTGGAATAAATTGAACTCTTTTTTAAAATTTGGTCTCAAAGCTATTCCTCTATACGTTCTACACGTACACAATTATTTGCACTTGACTGGAAAGGCCCATTGTGCATGTTGAATTGTATTTACTTGGCTTAATGGAATGTCTTCATAATTGACCCTATGTTAATGGCCTATTTGATAGCTATCAAGGTGATGCGTCCTAGCTTAAGACAACTAAACAAAAGGAAGAAGATTTAATGGAGGAGTTTGGTTATTTTTAATTGTGAAATGTAAGTTCTAGAGGGCGCTTTACATCTACAAATTTCTTCATGCAGCTATTCATGAATAAATTCGAATTTCTTCATTATAAAAATGGCTTACATTTGTAAAGAAGTTTTATTGTCATATACAATGTCACAAGTTTATCAACACAACAAAAATTGTAAATACTTATTGCATATAGCGTATAACCTGAACCATACATAATGAATCTATCACTTGTGAGAACAAATCTAATAAAAACAAAATTATTAAAAAAGTAATTTTAAAAAACTAACTCCAAAATCGTGCTGATGGCTTTGCAAATTAAAGAGTCTGATGATTTTTTATGTATTCCAACAATCCTAACCAAATTTGTATGGGATCATCCCTGAAGTACCCACCCCCTTTCTAACAAAAAATAATCCTATAAATCTGCTAACGTAGTAAAGAATTATCGATGAACATACATATAAAATTGAAGACCTTCTCCTTTTTTGAAGTCTGTTAAAAATGACATGCGATGGTTTAGCATTCCCCTTTATGTCTAAATGATTATTTACGAAAACCAATTTGCAGTACAGCCATAATCATATCATTTTTAAAATCTTCTAACATTAATTTATAAAAAATATTGTTCACCTTATTTTTTTTAATTTTACAGAGCCAAATAGTATTTTAAATGTTATTGTATTTATTTACATGTAACTAATGTTAGTGCTGGTCAAATAACTTGTATAAGTTGAGACCAATAAAAAAAAAAAATGGTTTAGCATTAAAGTTGGTTGTTTGTTTAGTTGGTACCTCTGAAATTCAAAACATATTTTAACCAGGCTCGGCTCGTCTATAGGAACACATGCGCACTTTCACCTTCAGAAAAATGTTGTAAATAAGTTTTCAACCAATAAAAACATAAAAATGGACTTTATTTATATATAAGCAATAAAGTCCACTAAAGTCAATTCTTTTGCTTTATTGGTTGAAAACTTTTTTAGAACATTTTTCTGAAGGTGCACATGCGCATGTGCTCCTGTAAACGAGTCGCGCCTGGTGCTAATTATCGTAGAGAGTTCGTTGAAGTATTAATAAAATTTGAAGATTGGCTTTACATCTATCAATCTCTTCATGATTTAATGAATTAATTCCTCTATTAATTCATGAAAATATTGTCAGATGTAAAGCGCGCATAATATTAGTATTAATTGTACGCATCTCGTATAATCAACTATCTTACTTCTTACATAATTTTAATTATTATGTATATGTAAGCGTCCTCTAAACGGAAAAGAAAAAATTAATTTGCAAAAATGTTCACAGCGCACATACGAGGTTACGATGTTGTTTTTGTTTCAAGAAATCCTGGTGATTTACTAAGTATTTTCTTTCTTTCTAACTTCTACCTCTGTGTGTATACAGTATCTGTTTTTAAGTTGGAATTATATGGAAAACGTTTTTTATTCTTAATTTAAAAATAAAAAGATATTTTTCGTACAAAAATTCGGTATTCTTTATATCCTAAAATACAGACAATCATCAGATCACAAAATTATTTTCAGTCGTATACGAGGTTTCTTAAAATGGTTACCCTGGGTATATATTCTTAAATCTCAGGTAGTAGAAATGTGTAGGGAAGAATGAAACAAAAATACAAATTTTGTGCATTGCAGATAAAAATGAAAAACCGGTTTTCTACTCAATCTAATTCAAGAATAGCTACCCTGGTCTCCTGCTCTCCTCTGTTTCTACTACTCTACTCCGCCTCCTCTAACTTCGTCTCTGCGTCTATACCTCTTGGGGTTAAAAGACAAATTAAACTCTATTTACCTTTTTTTTAGCTTTCTTTAATTTACTCTCCTATGTTCAACAATAGTTCTACATTTAATGTAAAATCCATATCTTAAAAAATCAAACAAATATTAAATAACTCAATTTTTATTTCTGACAACCTTCTAAAACTTTTTGACAATTCTCTGCTAGCAATTCCACATAAAATCGACATCCTGATTTTTATTTGACAATACGTGGAAAAATGATCGAAAGTTAGAAAGTCGAAAACAAAAAGATCGACATTAGAACAAAGATCGAAATCAGATATGTTTGAAAGTACTTTTGATCCATGTTTAATTTTACAGATTACAAAAGTCAGTTTTTTTTATAAAATAAGTTTGAACTCCAACGTAAAAGGATAATATATAAAAAGTATATAAATGGAGTTTACGAAGGCTATTTCTTCTTCTGTGCTTTTTCTGCTGCTTTTGGGACTTTTCCGGCGCTGGGGTCCTTGAAGGCGACAGACTTGATGACACCTGTCATGTCACGAACGGCGAAACGTCCTAGAGGTGGAAATTCTGAGAATGATTCTACACACAATGGCTTGGTGGGTACCAAGTTGACAATGGCAGCATCTCCAGATTTGATGGCTTTGGGATTTTCTTCGGTGGCCTTTCCAGAACGACGGTCGACCTTTTGTTTAATTTCAGCGAATTTGCAGGCAATGTGGGCTGTGTGACAATCTAGTACTGGGGTGTAACCGTTTGAGATTTGTCCAGGGTGGTTGAGGACAATAACCTGAGCGGTGAAGTCTGAAGCTCCCTTGGGTGGATTGTTTTTGGAGTCTCCTGCGACGTAACCACGACGCAATTCTTTGACAGATACGTTTTTTACGTTGAAACCAACGTTGTCTCCGGGTACGGCTTCGATCGAAATGATATATGATCTAAATGGTGTGTAGATCAAAAGCAATATATTATGAAATTAGTAAATGTGTACTGTACCGTTGTTATTTTAAGCTATCAAGTTTGAAAACGCATAGCAACAATCTACAGAGGAGTGGCTTTACGTTGAACTGGTAATAGAAGATCGCTGTAATCTACAAAGTGAACTCCGCAACTTCCAGTGAAGAAAACTGCCTAAAATAGAATTTTATAAAAATAATTACTTGTCTAATTCGTTAGATTAGTTTTGGTAGACAAATTGAAGGGGCTCTAACTGACTTTCAGTATTGGTTAATCTATATTACCACAAATTCAGTAAATGAAGAAAGAAATAAAAGATAAACCTCAAACTTATGCTTCTTTATAATAAATTTACCCAATAAATATTGAAACTAATCTACCCAATATATTTTTTATTTAATAAATTCAAAATAATTGCCCAAGAACTACACCATAATTCATAATTAAATAAATTAAATACCTAAAGAACGTAGGAAATTAAATAGTATTGAACCGAAAAAGAATAATAAATTTATCACGGTAAGTTGTTAGCATTGGTACCAAGGCGAAAGACAACATGTGAAAAATGTTAAGTAGAGTATTACCACAATATATATAAGAAAAGTAGTAAATTAATATATTTCTCATTTTTTGTTTCTTATTAGTTTTTTTATATATAACTATAATATAATTTATCATGCTGTACATATTAATATGAAGAAATGAACTTTGATTAATTTCAAATTTTTCCATGTTTTTCTTTTTATTATTTTGATCTAAATAAAGGCAAGATGTGGGACACGCTCTAGAAACTCAAAAACGAGAACACTTTTACAACAAAACAATAAATAAATATCGTTAATTACAGCAATGAGCTAAATCAATTACAGAGTAATTTGCTACATAATTTCGATTTTATTATTAAATACGTTACATAATTGGTGTAGCGTAGAAGAAGACAAAAGGTGTTGGGTCGTTACAACAACTCGGTCTATTGTTAATTTCGATGTTAACTAACTAATTATTCTATTATTAGTTAGACGTTTATTAAATCGACACGTAATCGTTTTGATTTGATTCTATGAATACGTTGATATAGACACGTAACTATTTTCTGGATTTATCTAAAAAACAAATTAAAACTTTTTTTTCTATATATACTTAACAGATGTAAAATAATAATAGCATCGTAAATTTTAGACAAATGTATATAATTGTGACTGGTTGCACAGTATGATTCAAAAATGTGGAATAGCTCAGGGCCGTGTCAAGGCTTTTTTACGCCGAAGGCTAAAATGTGTAAATCGCCCCAAATGATTATGAATAATAGATAAATATATAATATGTTTTTTAATAAAACAAGACGATGATAGCAAATTAAAAAATAAAAAACAAAAAAATAAAAATAGAAACAAAAATAAACAAAAAAAGAATAAAAAAACAAGATTCTTCCTTTTACCAGGGTCTTGTGCAGTTTTGCTGCCGAAGATGTAGAATTAATCTCGCAGAATTTCATGAAGATGTTACCTTTAGCTTTCCTAATTTCTGTGTTGTAGGTGGTGGTTAAATTCTACAATTTCACCAGTAAAAATATCAACAAATTAATATTTTACATCTACTAAATAAATAAACAATTCTCAAATAGTTCGACTGCTTTTTACCCTAATATAATGTGAAGTCATAAAACTATAAATAGCATTTTTCTCAGAATACCGAACGTCGAACACCTGTGTTTTCAAATGCACAGCGGTGCATTGGAACAAAATGAGTGTCCGGCGCATAGTGAACGAAGCACAAATGACGTATTTCATTATGTCACGATGTTTTCATTGGTTGAAACCGAATAGGTGCGTCAACTATGCCCCGGCCACTCATTTCGTTCCAACAGTATATATTAGGTGAGCTTCGACGCGAGCAGTTGAGTTGTATATTTGCCACATTCAGTACTGTGGTATGTTTGCCATCATTCAGTAGTTGTCTTATTGCCACAAACGAGTTCAGGTGCTTTCTGCCGACGGCACGCGGCACGTTATTTTCTACATTTTTACAAGCGTTTAATGCAGTTTATTTTCTGGTGCAAGTTATATCTTCTACAATTATTATGGCATAAGAAATTCTACGAACAAATGTTTTCAAGTTGGTAACTACAAAATCAACTGTATTAGTTAATCAAATTGTGATAAACTAAAATTGTAAATATTTAAAACTGTTTAGTGAAGATAAGTGAATCAACCACTATGTATTTACTTCAGTGAAAATAGTAAATTAAAAATACTTCTTTTTCTACTACCTATGACTCGTTAGTTATTTCTACAAAAGAACCCAATTCTTCTAACACCAGCGACATATGCTACAGAACATTTTTACCAAAGAAATATTCGGAAGTAACACCGGTATTTTTTCAGGTGGTAAGTACGTTGGTGTAGCTCTGCTGATCTCACCTGTTTTAGACTTTAGACGTTCCACCAAGAAGCGCCCCTACTAGTTCTATTTGGTCGAATGGGGCAGCTTGATTTATATGCCTCAAGTATTGCCTCATTTAGTTTTTCAAGATCACTTTCCAGAGATAGTGGATGTCTGGGCCCCTTTTTAGTCTGGATACGTGCTAAATTTTATTTTAAAGTAGTGTTGTATTTGTGCCAGTCTGTTTTTCTAGGATCGTGTCAGGCGTGTCGCTCTGTAAATTAAACATAATTATCTTGTGATCAAATAGAGATGGTTCACTTGATACCCTTCAGTTTGTAACTAGATCTTTAAAGCTCGGTGTGCTTAATGTGATATCTAATACCTCACTTCTTATCCTTGTTACAAATGAAGGAGTATTCTATTATTTTGTACAGTAAGGTTCTTATTACAAATAATATAATCTAGATGTTGCTCACCTCTTTGATTGGTGTCGTTGCTTCCCTATATGTTAGTGTGCTCGTTGACGTCACATCCAAGAAGTAATGGGAGTCGGTACAGGCCTATCCTCTGTGAAAGTTATTACTATGTGTTGCCGCATCATCCTAAATTCAAGGTATGCTCGAATTGGAACAAGATGTTGCGTTATGAATTCTTCTAAAGGACAAGGATATTTAATATTATTCATTACTATAACAAATGGTCTGGGTACTTCATCACTACTGTTATAAATTACCTTTGCATCTTTACATGCAAGTTCTCTTATCTGGTTTCCGTAAGTCCACGGTTCCTGGATCAGTACGATCCCTAATTGGTTCTTAGTCACTTGAGCGATCTTAATGCCTGTCACTTCGTTATCCTCACTGATGACGATATTCTTCTCTTCTCTCTTTACCCCTGTCTTTTGTTCCCCCATTTATTTGTTGTTAGGTTGTCCCAAACGAGAAGTTTTGATCGTTCCGGATGACTGATTCCGTTCGATCATATTTGTTAGCGGTGTATTTCCACTGTTCCTTTTTAAAAATCTTGCTTGTATACATATAGTGCCCGACCAGCTAGAGAAGACGACCGTCGGTACTCTTGCGACAATTGATCCAATCGACATTTGTGTTGCCAGTCTAGAACAATTGTACTAGATGTAGTACATTATCTAAGAATCTGGTACTCTAGTACACTCAAAGCAAAATTGTTGGGTTCTTGCTTGTTTGTGTTCGTTCTCGATAAAGGCTTTTTTGCTCTTCAATGAACAAAACCATCACAATCTGGTACAATTTGGCGCAATTTGTTACATTTTGGTACAATCTGGTACAATTTATCTGGTATATAACAAAAACATATTCTGGTAACACTGATCGGCATGTTACCTTATACCTTAGACTGGGTGAGTAAGTTCACAGCGGTAGCCTTTGCAAAAGATTTTGAGAGTTTTTAATCCCTCTCTGATCCTGGTCGGTCTCCTATCCACCACCTGGAATTGCGTCCAGTTGGTGATCAGCTGCTGGGGTATTTATTAAAAAAAAAATATTATGTGTGCTGTGAGTTGCAACAGTACCTTCATTCAATATAAAAGATTTGCCTTACTTTGGAGGCCCACTAAATAAACCCGCTTGATCAGTTTTTCTATTTTTTCTTATTAGTATACATAATTTAGAAATATGAGGTTTGTTGCAATGCATTTAACATTTTGTTCTGAAGGTTGCCTTTAAGTCAAAATTAATTTTTATGTCGTAAAATAGAACAAAAGTTAAAATTCACTAAAAAAATGTAATCAGTAATGTATGAAAGAAAATTTGCTTTTTTTTAGATAAAAATAACTTCTCTACGTTTAAAAACATTTTTTTTAAATAGGTAAATTATGGTTAGATAGGTTTGAATTTATTAAAATTTTCGTAGTATCACTAGAAATTTTCCATTTACTATATTTTTTCGCTTTTATGAGAAAATGAACAAATTTACATTATAATGGATCTAACGATATCTATAAATAGGGTTGCTACCTGTCCTTTTTTGAAAAGGGCAGCCTTTTTTTAAGCAAAATGTCCTTGCGACTTTTTAAAACTTAAAATTTCTTTTTTTTACGGCATATGTTCTGTTTAACTCTTTGATATCTTTGAAAATAACTTGGCTTGTAGAAAAATATACAAGCTGAGGACGCGGACTTTTTTTTGTTACACATTCGACGATCTTATACCGGATCCCCTATCACTGTCCTTTATTCACTTTTCAAAAAGGTGGCAACCCTACCTATGAATGCCCTGAAAATTACAAAGAATACCCTAAATAACCAGAGATTACCTGGGAATACAAGAACAAAAAATTCAATCGGCATTTCATCCACGCGTAAACAACTTTTTGCAATCTCCAAATATTGTAAAAGAAGAGCGTGCTGTTTTAGCATTGCATTGTTTTTTGCAAAATAAAGTAAACGAGCAATGAAATACAACGCATTGCATAAAATAATAATTGCGAGTATTGAATAATAGTGGTAAATTATGAAAATTTTAATCCGTACTTTCAAATGAGGCCTTGTGCTCGTTTCACAATTATTGGACTCCAAACTAAACCGAACATACTCTGTGCCTGTGCTTATGCTTGATGTGTACCATCGATTTTTGTTCTTGACAAACAGTGGCGCTACCTTAGAGCAAGGAATAGGGTTGAAAAGGAATTAAAAATATATCAATTTTTTTTGTACTTGCTTTAAGAAGTACTTCAGTCTTAAAAAGTAGTTATATATCCGTACTAAGTTGTTGAGTGGCTGTATAGCCACTAGTATTTAGGTATTTTACGTTTGTATGAAGCATTATAATCTATTAATAAAATATAAATATTTTAAAACCTAATTTTCATCAGAAAATATTTACAAGATCAAAATAATGATTAATAACTACTTTAAGGGGGTGGATGGCTAAGTGGTAGAGTCTCTGTCTGCGGATCCAAGGGTCCCAGGTTCGAATCCCACCGTTGGCCGGGATTTTTTTATTTAATTTATTTATTTAAAATTAATTCTGATGTCTTGTTAGGATTCCCCACTCGACCATTCACTGTTGAGTTCTAATTAACAGTGCTGTTCCTAAAGTGGCGCTGGGAAACAGTAACAAAGCCTAAGACGAAATAACCTTGGAAAATTCCCGACACATCTAGTTAAGCTTCAAATTATCCCATCAGGAATGTGTACTTGTGATAATTCATTTCTATGAGAAAAAACATACAAAAAAACCTTTCATGGGGAATTAGTATAAATAGTATTAGATGGTATAAGAACCAAGATAAGAGATAGAACTAGTGATTGAAAAAATATAAATCGTTGGTATATAAGTTTATACGAACTCTGTACATTCACCGAGATCTTAGCTCTCCGCCACTGGTCTCTGTGTGATCTATTCTGTTCTCCTTTTTCTCCGTTGAAGGATAATAACCGACGACGTTTAATTATCGCTGTAACTAGCAATCGGCATAGCACACAAAAGCATTGTTCGATTTACTTTAGCAATTTTCGTTTTTTTGTTCTTATAGGCAAGAAGTGTGCCACAATCTAAACGCAACGCTACGTATTTATGTAGTAAACAGTAATTTTTATTAAATTAAATATAATAAATCATTAAAAAATTGGTTGCGCACACAATGTAACACTTTTTTTTAGACTCCGAATGAATGTTAAAGATATTTATGTATTTTATTTTGTTTCAGGTGAGCTTCTACCTTCTACTATAAATAGTTAAAAAAAAGAGTAGGTGAGTTAATTTTAGGTCTAAATATTTCAAATGTGAGACATCCTCTATAACAGACTAGTTCCCACTTGGAATTCTTGTTAATTTCATGCAGCAGATACTTTGACCCGAAACAGAAAGGATCAGGTAGTTAAGATATATTGGGACCGAATTTACCTATCGATAAAGAGGCTTTAAATTTACATATTTTATCTATATCCTGCAGGGACCCAAAGGCTGTAACTAGCCTCAACTTTTTGTCTGATTACAAAGTTGTTTAAACATATACAAATACGAGCCCAAAATCTATATCTTCCGCTTCACTTCTTTCTTCTTGGTCCCAGTTCTTATGCTTTTTGCTCTAACTCCTGAGTTTCTATACCTCTTGCTCTCCTGCTTGGTTTCCTCTTGCCGTTTTCCTATACTTCATCCTCTTATTCCTCCTTCTTCTGAACTCTCCTTCCTGCTAAGTTCCCTTCATGCTATTCAATTCTCATTTACCTTCAATTTAAATAAAACTCAATGTATCTAACAGCATTAACAGTCCATTCTATGATGTGCAACTTACCAACCACTTGAGCCGACATGCATCCCCAAATCATTACAGAAGCTGGAAACTTGACTTTTCAATATGGATGATAAGGTTTATTTTTGGTCCTCAATACCATACTTCGGTAATCTCCAACACATACCTGAAATCGTGATTCGTCACTCCAAATAACACTCCTAAAATTAATAATAAAAAAGTTTTCCATATGATTCCAACTTAGGGGACATACTATATAAGCACGTCGTTACTCGTCAGCTGTAGGAATCAGAAGTACTAAGTACTCTAAAATGTCTTAAAAGTACTCGAAATTTGTCGAGTTAGAGTCCCAGCAGAATGAAAATACTTACGAGTATCAATTACTGAGTACTTATGTTATGTTGATAATGGGGTGTTAATACACTGCGACCTAAAAGATCTATTGTGCCCCCTTCTGTCGCCACTGCACTAAGGAAATGACTCAATGCCTATAGCGACCCTTCCAATCCTATTTTCTCAAGGAAGTGTAGGATTTGAAGTGGCTTCAAGTTAGGTAAGTCTCCCTCTTCTATTTGATATCCTCCTAGATATAGTGCCCTTGGATTCTGGAGTGCTACACATTCAGTTAGGATGTGAATGGAGGTTTCGTCCTCCTCCTCACAGAATCTGCACTCACTATCCTCTACTACTCTCAGTTTACTTAGATGTCCTTTTAGTCGGCAGTGCCCGGTAAGGATCCCTGTTACAATACGTAGCCTGTTCTTGCTCAGGCAGATGCAGGCTTCCGATCTTTTTTGGTTATATTCACCCAGAAGTATCTTGGCCTGTCTCAGCCCCAAGAGATTGTTCCAATTATCGGTTCTTCTACTACCCAATTCTTTTTTAATCTCTTCTAATATTATGTTACTGCTGATACCGCAGAACGGCTCAGGTCATACAAAGGGTGTTTGAGCCCCTTTCCTTGCAAGACTATCTGCAATCTCGTTACCCTGTACCCCGTTATGTCCCGGGACCCAAGTGAGAGTAACTCTATTTTTCTCGCCTAGCTCATTCAATTGTTCTAGGCATCTCCATACCATTTTTGAGCTGATTACGTAAGAACTCAGCGCTTTGATGGCTGCTTGACTATCGGACATGATGATAATCTCTTGTCTATGATAGTTTCTCTAGATGTTAAACTGGATACACTTCTCGATGGCGTGAATTTCCACCTGAAAGATGCTTGGGTATTTTCCCAAGCTTTCGGAGTGCTTGGTTCTCGGCCCATACACTCCTATTCCAGTTCCTTCTATGGTTTTGGAACCGTCCGTGTACCATTGAATAGCACGTCTTTCGGTTGCAAGCGCGATGGATTCTTGGCTCCATTCTTTCTTGCAGCCCAGCTCTGTGGTTTTGAAGTTTTTCACAAAACTGTACTTCTTTTGCATTTCATCCTGGGGCATGTCCCAGGTATGTTTAGTCCTGAAGCAAGTAGACTTTCGTCTGATTACTCCGCTCCTGATCATTCTATATCGTGTCCTTTTTGCCACATTCTCTATCATCAAATGTAGAGGGGTGAGGTTTAAGATCACCTCCATTGCGGCCGTAGGACAGGTTCTCATTGCACCAGTAATGCAAACACAGGCTAGTCTTTGTACTTTTGAGATATTAGCTCTCGTAGTAACTAAACTAGTTCTATAGGCTATAGCCCCGTAAGTGATGATTGGTCTCACTATTGCAGTATACATCCATCGCAGTATGTTTGGGTTACATCCCCATCGTTTACTGGCCATGTTTCTGCATACCATTAGGGCTTTTGTGGCCTTATTTACTACTTCCTTCTCATGTGTGTTCCAGAGAAGTTTGTTGTCCAGGGTTAGGCCTAGATATTTGACTTCATTTTTCCATTCTATATCTATCCCGTCTAATTTAACGGTTTTGAGATTAAGTTTTCTTTTCCTTGAAAAGGCTAGTAGTGTTGTTTTTGTAGGGTTTATACTAAGTCCCACTTTACGGCACCATCTTTTGGTATGTTCTAGTCCTCTTTGGACTATATCACACAGGATATTACTAAACTTGCCACTAGCAAATATGACTATGTCGTCGGCATAACCTTGACAGGGTATGCCGAGGTCAGTCAATCTGCATAGAAGTTCGTCTACGATTAGGCTCCACATTAGTGGGGATAGAACTCCTCCTTGTGGACATCCTCTGGTTGTGCAGATGGAGATGGTGTCCTGCCCTATCTGTGTCTCTGCAGTTCTCGAAGATAACAGCTGAGCCATTCATCTGGATGTGATGTTATCTACTCCTCTGTATGCAAGTGGTCTTTTTACAGATTCGTGTGGCGTGTTGTCAAAAGCTCCTTCTATGTCTAGAAAGGCACACACGACCGTTTCTTTGTTTGTCAGTGCATCCTGGATTACATCAGTCAACTGTACCAGGGCAGTTTCTGTAGATCTTCCTGCTCGGTACGCGTGTTGGCACCCTCTCCAGGACTTCTGTTCTGATATAGTTATCAACAGCCTTCTCCATTGTTTTTAATACAAAGGATGTGAGACTGAGTACTTTGAGTACTCGATTATAATTTAGAGTACAATTTATTCGAGTACTGCCCAACTGTGATTGATATATTTTCTGTTTTTATGTTCTGCATCTATTCTTCAGTCCTCTATTAATACCTATACTTCCTAGTTATTCATTGAATGTTTCCTTTTCTAGTATTGACATTTTACTTCATTATTTCTATCGTTTTTCTCTTTTTCTTTTACAATCATCATTTTGGTTTTATCTGTATTTACTTCCATTCTTATGTTTTCTATTTTCTTTTCCGTATGTTTAATAGTTTCTGCATTTTGTTTCATCTGCGTATAGCAATTTACTTAATTGAACCTGCTCCAAGTTTTTGTATCCCTACTATTATGTATAAGTTTCCTTATTTTCATTTTATCGTCTATCGTTTATTTTGTCCATTATAATTATAAAAAACACCTTTCTTAAACTATTTATTTAGTTTTTTTCTCTAATGCAGAAAATTATTTATTCGCAAGTGAAACTTTTCTTGCTATTTTCCACCTCTATATTAACTGGTATCTTCTGCCTGATGAGGTCAAAAAGACTAAATATTTTTTTAGTATTTAAAAATGTAAAACATAAGTAGTTTTGTGTCTATATCTAAAATCTATAATTCTATTTTCAGTCATCCACGCTGTAGATATTTATTCTTATTTTTGTTCGTATTTCAATGATTTCTGAACCAACCTCGTAAAGAAATCACGAAAAGTTGCAGAAATATAAAGATTGTATCAGCGCCATAATGACGAGCAATAGGAGTATTACGTTTGAATTTGCAATAATAATGTAAATTATGTAACTAAAAGTGTCTGCTAAGTCCATTGGTTGTGCAAATTGATGAATTCTGCTTGCACTGGATGGAGTTGTATAACGAATGCTGTTTTATATAAAAATAAAATTCAGCTGCTCTCGTAGTGGCACCACAAGAAACAAGAAACAACATATATCATGTATTCGTATTTATACAGTATGTTGAACTGAAAATCAATTATGTTATATAATTGTTAAATTGTTAAACCAATATATGTGCGGTATTACATGAATTTGCTCTGAAATTGACGGTTATATGAAGAACAATGATGTAATAACGTTGACCTACAACCTAAGTCAAACGTATTTGTTCCAAAATAACAAACAATATTGTATATTCTTTCTTTTTTTGCACAACAGCAAATCACAAACTAAAACATTTCAACTTATGGCCGATTCCACCGTTGCACAGTGGCGCTTCGCGCCAAATTACTCTACACCTTATGATTTTTTTTTTAAATGTTCGTCTTGAAATTGCCTATCGATCCCTAATTTTCGATCTTCATTTTTCCTGAATTCTGATCCAAAAATTGGTTTTTATACGGAAAATGTTTATAAATAATGAACTATTATATGGAAAATGGACGTCTTTATCAAGAAAGTGAAATCTACAAAAAGTATTTAGTATAATTTGACTGAGATTTCTCACAATTTTGGGAAAATGGTCTCTGTGGTGGAGAAAATGAATTCCACAAACGTGTTTATAATCTTTCAGAAAACTGGGCTTTTTAAGAATTTGTGGACTTGAAGGGAGCTCAAGCAGTTATTTCATAATAGTAAAAATATTTAACCCTGTTTCAGGAATACAGATAATTTTTTGAGCATTTTTGCGTATATTCGTGGGTTTTGGATAAAAATAACCAAAAACAGAAAGATCAATATAGTACCTATCTAATAGTTTTCAAAACTCCAACCATCCATTAGTCGCTGAAGACTTTCACTATCATCTTCTACACTTATGTGTTTTGCTCGTTTTGAGAACATGTTTGATATCCACCTACTAACCATCTGTGGAAAATTCCTGTTGGTGCATTATCCAGGGTTGGCATAGAATTTCTCCATATTATAAAACCGAGTGAGTTTTTTCGGGTTTTTCAATTTATAAAACCCACTATTATTGGGTTTTTTGGGTTTTTTCAAAAATAGCAAATAAAAACTAGCATAAATAACATGAAGTAAGTAGTAGGTGAATACAAAACGAGAGAAACTGAAACTAAACTAACAAAACACTTATTTAAATATAGAGAAATTAAAAAAATAAACAAGTTTTTTGTTAAACAAAGCATATTATCAAAAAAATCAGAATATGTATTTTCTTCACATTCCTTAGACTTGGTTCTTAAATGATTATATATTTTTACCAAGTTTGCAGCTCTATCAGCAACTAATGTCTTGCGAAGCTTAGTTCATATTAATCCATATGAAGAAAAAATCCGCTCAGTAGACGCAGATGAAGCTGGACATGAGAACAAAGATAACATATAAGTACAAAATTCATCTGGTATTTTAATCTTCCACCATTTGTGTGTTGATAATTTTTTGACAACTTCTTCTTTAAAAAGTTTTGCGGGGAACATATCAGTATCCTTAATCTTGAACGATAACAGTACTTCCAAAAACTCATCAGAAAGATTCGATGCAACCCATTGTTTGACTGTTTCCTCTTCTTCCCCTGTGAGTCGTCTTCCTATATATTTGAGATCCATAGTATTTACAAAAAGGTGAAATGGTTGAATGGCAAAGTCATATCTCTTTTTAATTTCGTCTGTATGGCTGTAATAAATCATATTTATACTGCATTAGAAATGTTTACAGAATTGCTTTGAAATCTCTCTAGAGCTTTCACGATAACGGCAAGTTGTTTTTGCAAATGCAGAGCCTCTCTATATATGGCGACATTATCTAATATTTTGGAGATAGTTTTATGAAATTCTTGCTCATTCTTTGTCCTAATTTCATCATATATGTGATAGTTGCTTATAAATGTTGCAAGACAGGCTTCATGTGATTCCAACGGGTTTCATTGGGTATCTGAGG
Source organism: Psylliodes chrysocephalus (assembly GCA_927349885.1). NCBI lineage: Eukaryota > Metazoa > Arthropoda > Insecta > Coleoptera > Chrysomelidae > Psylliodes > Psylliodes chrysocephalus. The sequence goes on along the minus strand of OV651823.1, from coordinate 2,795,206 downwards.
CATTAGATCCTTTTTTCTTTGTCTGAAAATCCCCAAAAAAAAAAAATAAAAAAAAACATAAAATCCCAAAAAAAAACAGTCGGGTTGGGCTTTTTTAAAAAAACCTGGGTTTTTTCCAACCCTGGTGTTATCTTGGGAAATGTCATTAAAAGCACCTTCTTTGAAAACATCCAAGGCGGACTCTTTATAATCCAATATCTTCATGGAAAACAATGTCAGACTAATTGGTCGGTATGTTTTTGGGACAGTGTAATCCATCTTATCAGATTTTGGTATAAACAATACTTATACCACTCTCCATTTTTTTCTGGTCAATGGATGCCTAATTGAACATATTTCAAAGTGATTTAATAAAAAACATTTTCGTAGAAAAACAATCTAAATTGCCTTTTGTTTTCGAAACACCTATCGAGGTTTTGTTATTTTTTAATGGCGACCATCTTTGATTTTTACATAAGATTATTGCCCTATAAATTACCTTTCAAACTATGTGCCACATGCCAACAAAAATGTTAAGAAACACCTTTATTAATAAAAAATAGTAAAAAATAGTATGTGGTACATGAAATTCATTTGTTTTAATTTTTCATATCTCGGCCTACCATATAAAAATGCCTGAAATAATCATGACCTACCATGTGAAGATATTTATTCTTCTCATATTATAATAACAATTTTTAATATTATTTTATAATGGCAATATTAAAAAAAAAAATAAGTTTTTAATTTTCGTATTTGCTAACAACTAATTCTAATTTGTTTAAAATTTAATTGCAAAAAATATTTGATTCATATTAGATTAAAAATAATACCTAATATTTATTTTTCATTGAAACCGTATTTACACAGCATTTAAATATTCGTTTGCATTTTATTTTGATTAATTTTTTTTAATTGAGGCGTTGCCAATTCTATTTATAATCGTAGTCCTAAAAATTCATTAAATATCTGATTGACTAGGAAAATAAGAGGAAAAATAATAAATTTTTATTAATTTAAGGGCATTTTTCAAAAAAAAAAAAAACTCAAAAACTTATGGATTGTTTTTTAACGCAAAAAATGGAAGCCTGAAACAAAAAGCAAGAAAAATAATTTAAAAAAAATATATCAAAATTTGGATAATGTGGATAGCAAGTTGGTGGTTCGAGCCCCGAAACTTTTAGTTTTTTTTTTCCTAAAAAAAAAAGGAAAAATATTGTTTTATTATTTCACAGTCTTGGTAATTTAAAATGTTTAGTTTTTAAAAAGTATATACTACTAATTCAATGCATAGTGGCGCATAACGAGGTTCATTCATTTTTATGTTGGCAAAGTGCATCAAACACTTAATGGAATGTGTGTTACTAGCTCTTGGACTATACAACATGGTATATATTACACGATGTTAGTTGATTTGATAGAAATAAGCATGATACGACGGTTTGAATAAAAAAATAAAAAATAAACTAAAATTCAACAAATACCGACGCGATATGCATTCTACACTATTAGTACGCCTATGTGTCCTATTCGAGCATAGTAACATTGGTAAACCCAGATAAGGATTTAAGGTCAAATATGGGTGAACTTTTCATATGAAAATTATGGGAAAATTTAAATAGCTCGTCAACTGTCAACAACAGAACTGTCATAGGTGTTAAAGTTAACTTACAGTTTCTGATAAATGGAGTAAAATGTTATTAGTAACAAAATATGAAGAATATTGTTCTACTATGTTATCATCAGCATAAGATAAGATGAAATAAATTAAAACAGGTGTTCCACAGAGCAGTGTCCCAGGACCAGTTCTTTACTTATTATACACCAGCGATATCCTTCAACAACATTGTCCTAAGATGCATTGTTGATGCGCCTTGGTTTTCTCGAAACCATTATCTTTAAAGAGGCCTAAAAATGTCAGCAGTCGAAGAAGAAATAAAAATTAAGGATACCCTGCAATTACTAGACGTACACTCAACAGAAGGCCCAAAAGAAAGATGCTATTGAACTCGTGCAGTGAACGTTAATATTAGTGCTACTTTAAAGCAGTGTAATAAATAATCACGCCAACTTGTGATACGTGTCTAGAAATAATTAAGACTTCTTAAATAAGTGATTAATTTCTAAGATTTTTATAATAAACATGTAGGTTAGTCAATAATAATACTTAAAACAAATAAAAACTATGAATATTTTGATTTGCTTGAAGAAAAATTAACACCTCTTCATTACCGTTTATAATTGCCTATAAACGGGGCTATAAATTCAAAATTAAAATCGGTTGAGTAGTAGCAGTAACAGTTGTCATTGAAATGTATAAAATACCTATTTAAAAATATTCAAACAAACAAATTATTATGATTGCTAATAGTTCATTAATTATAATAATTGACCAGTTTCATAATTACGTTGTTGATTACATAAAAATTAGACGAAGTACAAAAAATTGTTTGTTCTGACGAAATATTTTTTTATTTGATTATTGATCACTGTTGTTAGGATTCTAAACGTTGCCTAAAATATTGTCAAATGTCCATTACGGCATCGTCTATAACGATGATTATGGTTTACAATTAATTCCCATTTGTATCATCTATTATGCATCAGTCATTAGTTCAATTGGAGTCTGAATTACTTTTTTTTCTATTTTTGGTCACAATTCGTTTATTCCAAATATTTAGAGAACCGGCCCTGCTACCACCCCATCAACTCACTATCCGCCATATACATAAAAAAATAATAACCCCTTACTTTTTATGCATTATTGGAAAGCTAGTAAAAATGTTTTTAACGATATAAGTTATACCTTATACAGGGTTTTTCAATAGTACATAATAATTAACATCCTATTTAAAAAGTAGATGGCAAAGTTCCCATTTGTAAAAAAAGCTATGAATTTTCATAAATGTGGATGTATGGAATTCTGCACACGGAAAATCCTACCCCCCAATAGGGCTTCCACCGACCATTGTACAATATGTTTTGTGTGTTTTCTTTGACGGCTCACCTTTACAGTTCACCACAAAAAAATAACCAAGGGGGTGGGTGGCTCAGTGGTAGAGTCTCTGCCTGCGGATTCAAGGGTCCCAGGTTCGAATCCCACCGTTGGCCTTAATTTTTTTATTTAATTAAATTATTTAAAATTAATTCTGATGCCTGATACGTCACTGGTAGACCGAAAACACTTGTCGCCATATTCGTCTAGTTCACTGTCAAAATTAGATACCATCGCGATTCCAAGGTCGTTTAGGATTCCTCCTTCCTGACTATATATATTCTAAGGACAATCTGGATTTTTCTTTGACAAGGAATGACATTTCGAGACATTTCTGGACTATTCTATCTTCTTCATTTACTCGTACCTTTTCTTATGACGACCGCAGTACGCTGCAGGGTGCTGCTTAAGATTGCAACAGTATAAACAGTAAAATCACAACTTAAAAATATGTCTTCGCACTCGTTCCACACGATCAAATTGTAGTGTGGAATTTTCTAGGGAAATTGTTTGTTCTTTGGTTACGTCATTAGTATACCCTTCTCTCCACTAGATGGCACCACACTGCTACAAAAGGCACTTTCACACTTGTTTCAAATTCACATTTACCCCACTTTACCTTATATCTTACAAATAAATTTCAAATTTTAGCACGCCTATTGAATTTTCTTTCTTCTTCGGCATTATTGTACCCCTTTTCCGCTTTTACCATTCCTAATTATTCTAAATTCAATTTAGCATATTTATATTATCATTATTGACATCAAATATTTTCAATTAATTCAGTAGGAAAATCAGTTTTTCCTATATTATAAAATACATTTTTCATACTAGGGTAACGATTTGAATAATATTTTCAAAATCTGTCGTATTTTAGTGAATAAAAGCATTCTGAAAAAGTTCCGTCCCTGTGCCATATCTGGAGGTCATTCCACTAGATATCTTATTTGTTTCGGTTCGCAGCAAACGGGTTAGACGATGCAGATTATCGGACATTCCCAGACATTTATAATCGCCCGGTCACTATGAACCGCTATTTAACAAATAAATAAACAAACAAACATCATCTCTAATTGATGTTAGTGCCTGATCTTCAATGTCAACATAATAAAAATACACCTTGTATTACTATAACGCCTTGAGGCTGAGGTGAAATTCTGGTGTTTTAGCTAGTAGCTGGGGGGCTATTTTCAAAGCCCTAAAAATACTGTTTTACGTTGACGTATGACATTTCTCTTAAGAGAACTGAATTCTCTCAAGTTTGAAAATAGGCCCCCTGGTAGCTGACATGCTGTAACTGAAGTGTTTACACACAAGGACAATCTCTGAAAAGCTCAATTGAACTGCCTACTGGTCTAATAAAAGCGATGAATGTAATTCCAATTGACTGGAGCTTTAGAATTACCGTTTACACATGGTCAAATGGTAGATAACGTTTTTTTTGCTGGATAGGATACCGTTTGACACCTTAAAGGTCGGTAGTGACGGGCGCTACTTTGACTAAAACACCCCATTTCTTTTTTGTAGCTCTCTATGGGGTCAATGACAAGCAACATTCACCCCACGGCTTCTGGAATCTAACTTTTTCCTTTCCTGGAAGTTCGTTTGCTTCTTCTCCGTTTCCTGGATTACTTTATCTATTTATCTATTATTTCAAAGCTTTTTTTTCCACTCACCCGGTAATTTACACTTATAAAGTTTCTCGCTTCCACATTCATCAATGTTTTTTTTGTTTTGCCATCTCTGGCATGAGTTGTCTGCCTTTTTCTTGATCTCATTCGCCAAAACATCCATACCCGCTCAGAAATTATGTCAAGTAGTAGTTAGTGTACTTATATTTACAGCTTGCCAAACTTTCCAAATTTGGTTCACTGTCCTTTTATGATATTCCTATTCCAACTTTCTTGTCATCTATGTAGAGTTATTCTCCTTGTGTTCCTTTGTTCCTTTTCACTGGTGTCATGCCTGGCTATTTTTTCCTCTCCTCCTGTTATCACATATGTGGCTTCTTTTGATATTGTTATGTATCCCATTATTACCATCTTCCAATGTGCTCTAATCAGTTTGCCCCTGTAATTCTGGACCGTTAATATATCTTACCATATCTTCGCTTCATACAGTAATATGGATGGCTATAGAGCCTGTAGCTCCTTTAGATTTTGGAGTATCCTTGTTCGCCCTAACTAGTGGTGTATTCTTCTCTATCGTCTTGTATGTGGTTTCTGAAATTTCCTTCCTTATTTATCCAGATTCCAAGATATATTAAAGAGGCAAAAGTTTTTACTCTGGTTCGTCCGATATTAAACGCCACTCCCGACCTATCCCCCCTGCCTTTAATAACTACTACCTTGGTTTTTTTTTGTCGCCAGTTCCAGCATAAGATTTTCTTTGTCCTTTGCCATAACCACCACGGCCAAGTCGTCAACGTTCGCAATTGTAAAGCCTCCTCCCAATCTGTCAATGTCTAGCATAGTATTGAACAAAACATTCCACAATGTAGGTCCTGGTATTCCAGTTGGCGCGGGAGTTAAAATGCAGTGTTCATTCAAATAATTGAACTTTGCAGCGAGTGGCGAGTGTCGTTTATACGGTTCCAGTGGCAAAGCGCCAGTCAACAGTCTACAGATGCCAACGATTGGCTAGGGTGTCAATATTTATCCTGCTGGAGTTTGACATGCTAGTAACTGGCATGAAATTTATTTTGAGGACTTTCTGGAAAAGTTTTAGTTCGCTCGATTTACGGAAATAGGCGAAATAGAAGTTGCCAGATTGTACGAGAATGTATTCGCATCATCAGCGTTGACGCATTGTTGCCTGTTTTTCTTTCGCTAACCACCTTTATAAAGGTCGCGAAACCCAAAGGGGTTCTCAAATTATTGTTTGGGAAATCCTGCTTTAGATAAATACAAATAATAAAGACAATATTTGTAATCAATAGCATTCTAACTGTAGATATAGTTTTTGATAAATTAATTGATAACCAGGTCATTAGTTCAACATGTACCGGATGTTTATTTTCATTCAAAGCGCTGCTCGATTAAAATTGAATTGCTAAAAGTCAAAACCAATTTTCCACTTGCATATTATTTGTTTATTACGTCTTGGAAACGGTTACCACAAACACATTCATTATGGTGTAGGATATGGACGACAATATCAACAGTTTTATTAATACTGTGGCGTTTATTTATTATATATTATTGCCTAATTTATTTTGCCAAAATTTAAATATTTTGAGATATTCTTGTCCGAAAATTATAAGGGGTATGAACACCTTAAGATTGAAAGAGAATTAACTTTAATTCATGAGATGCAAAGCATCATAATTGTCGCGTCACAAAAACCACCTGCTGCCAAGAGAAAATTTTGATTCAACAGTATTGTATATTTTGTGTTGTAAAAGAGAAAAAATTAACATTTCGTGTTTTAATAGTTATTTTTTTAATTTAATAATCTATGTGAAAAAAATTTTTTTTAATACAGACTTTAAAAAATTGTTATATTAATATACTTATTTAATTGTACTTATATTTGTTGTTCCTTTAATACAATAAATACAATTTAACCTATCTCCAATTCATCACTTTCCGTATCCATATACCTAGGGTCCGATTACAATTAGAAAAACACCGCTACGTCATAACTATTATTTCGAATTTCCAATATACAGGGTGTCCCGAAATTAGACGTAGAAGTACCCCCTTTCTACCAAAAAAAATTATTGAAATCGGACACCGTGTTAAAGAATTATTGCTGAACATACAAAAAAAAAAATATTGCGACGAATTGAGAACCTCCCTCCTCCTTTTATGAAGTCGGTTAAAAATAGGAGTAAAAGTTTATATAAACATATGTCCGAAAACGTTTCGTTTTCGAGATACAGGGTGTTACAAGTGAAGTCCAGATGAAATATTTTCTAAAATTTCTTTAGTTACCGGTTTTTCAAAGTTAAAAAAAAATAAAATTTCTAATTCTACAGACCTACTAATTATTGTTTACACTTTCGAATAAGGTAACATGCTTTTCTCTTGAAAATAGCGCGTCCTAGCGAGATGCAACAAATGTAGCTTTATTATACAGAAAATATTGGTTTTCCAAATTTTATAGTCAAAAAATCTGATGTGTCCAACACATGACTTTTCTATCTAGTTATTATAGGCTTTTTCTGGTTATTTTGTACAACTTATTGCAGTACCTCTATAAATGTTTAGAGGATAAACTAAATATATACATTTTCCACATACATCTATCTACCTCGAAACATTTTTCTATAGTTATTCATTGAAAACGAAAATACTGAAAAATTTTAATTTAGCAATTTTCCTACAATTTTTCCATTACGGTCCATTTTAAAAAAATCATGTATAAACAAAAATTATAGAGATCGATATCGCAAACAACTTTTAGTTTAGTTTAGAATTTTGCACATTTTGTCAAATTTCTCGAATACGGACCATTTCAGGAAATTTTGACATAAAGCAAAAATTATAGATAATAATATTAGAAGTAACTTTTTTTGAATAATTTTCTTCTCCAAACATAAATAACAGATATATTCAATAAAATATAAAAACGGCCTCCCATAAAGTACCCCCCCAGATGTTCCGACTTTGTCCAAAATCTAATTATTTCACGTCAGGCCCAAATAAAACTTAAGTTTAAAATTTTGTGTTTTTCTGTGTATCGGTTCATGAGTTATGGTGGATATAGACACACAGACACACACGGCAATTTTACCCTAAGCTCCCCCTAATTTACCCACCTAAGAAGAGGATCAATAACTGGGGTTTAGTCCAATAAATGAAGCGTAAAAAGGTAAGTATTTGTAACAAATTTTACCTAATTATCTTTAAACGTTTAGAAAATATTTACAAAAGTGTGGTATCTGGACTTCACCTTTAACACCCTGTATCTCGGAAAAGAAAAGTTTTTGGACCTATATTTATATGAACTTTTACTACTATTTTAGGATGTAGATTACGCTGTTAAAATATGACCGTCTAATTTCGGGACACCCTGTATATCATCTATAACTATCAATAAATAAAAAATATTTGAGTTGTTTGGTTTAAAAATAGTATTCCTACATTTGTATATTAACAAGCCACTAACCCCCAGTAGGCGGCGATAGCCACCGAATTATACCTGAATAATTGTAATCGGACCCTTCAGCGTACGACACACAACATTGCCAAATTTATGTAGCGAACAAGGTTCCAAATACTTTAAGGGGAGGTCTTGAGATTCGTGCGGTGTGACGTCAGAAGGGACTGGATTGCTCTTAAGGACGTCCCGCTTTATATAATTTTTGACATATTTTTATATTTTTTCATAAAATTATATAGGGTCTATAATTTTTTTTTTTAATTCCTTTTAAGTGTAAAATAAATAGTTACTATGACGGTAAAGTTTAAATGTTCCGGATATTAATTTTATTAAAACTAATAAATATCAAGAACACACAATTAACATATCGATTGAACAACGTCCAAACCATATTTCCATTTATCACTATCTCTACCGTGAACATCGAGTGGTAGATAAACAAACAACCAATCGAAAATAATGTCGCAGTATTTTTTTTTCCAAATTATCTTGTTTGTGTTCGCTAATGCTAATGCAGTGCCGATGACGTTGGTTTAAAAAAAAAACAACAGAAACAGTAGGTACGTGAGATAGGTCATGATCGATCTAAAAATAAATCGAAAAAAATAACTGACGACTAAAAGTTTCATTGACAAGAGCGCCTGTCTGGGAGACTGGGACTGGATTGTTTTGTTGTGTGTGGTGTGGTAATGATGAGAGATGCTGATGATCGGCGAAATAAAATAATACCAATGCCAAGAACAGGACCGTACTTCGTTTATTATTATTTACCTTAGATGTTCGCTTATAGTCTTGTATTGACATCTTTTATGAATGACAAATTAGTGTATTTGTGGTTAAGTATCACAAAAGATTATAAACATCACTATCAAATCAATATTTATTTGGCTTATCTACTCTTTTATTCTCGTTGAATAATCTTAACAAATACAACTCGTGAAATTGATAATTATTGAAAATTCCATGACTTTTGCTACAAGTACCTTGTTGTAATAGTAACAGTTCCCTTGGTTAATTTTTTTTTTGGCTTTATTATGGAAATGCTTCATTTTGTGATGTAGGGGTAGGCAAGATTAGATGCTTACAAATTAGATAACACTCCGGTAAATCTTAAAATTAAACTAGGTCACATAAGTATTTTAAGGTTAGCTAGAGAGACGTGGTAAACAGAACATTTACATGGTGTCCCATTAGTGCGTAATTGTTCAATATTTGAATTTGTGTTATAGGCACGCAAACTAGTTTCACAGAAAATTTATATGTATTCGAAAACTATACATTTTAAAAATATTTTTGTTTTTACCTGTCAATTAAAAATGTATATTTTTTAAATAGAACACCCTGTATTTTATTTCAGTTTTGGAATGTTTTGGTATTACTGTATTCAACCCTAGAATGTTTTTAAAAAATATGATTTGGCCAGTAAATATCGGGAGATCATAAAAAATCGAGTTTTCCAATGCTTTGGCCATGTTGAATATTGTATAAAATTATTCAACAGGAATTAATGAGCATGGTATCAGTGATGAAAAAATAACATAACGTATCCCAAGCAGAAAGGTGTACAAAGTCATTTGTAGTTTCTATGATTTTTTGTTTAATTTCACTTTCAATTGCAATCCCTCAGACGGCTCGACAAACTCCAGCATGGTATCAGGGACGAAGAAAAGTGCAAACTACATAACATATCCCAAGCAGAAAGGTGTATAAAGCTATTTGTGGCTTATATGATTTTTTTTAATTTCACCCCAATTGCACCCCCTCAGACGGCTCGACAAACTCCAGCATGGTATCAGGGACGAAGAAAAGTGCTAACTACATAACATATCCCAAGCAGAAAGGTGTATTATGCCATTTGTGACTTCTATGATTTTTAAATTTCACCCCCAATTGCACCCCCTCAGACAGAACAAAAGTTAATTGCGGATATGTTTGTTATGTGTTGAAACCTCCCCAATTGAAATCTGCAAATGAAAAGCCTCTAAATGTCATCTGAACCATTACGCTATAGCTATATTTTTCTCAGTGTACATTTGTGGATGTACACTCGTTCTACAGTATTATTTTAATGTTGACGTTGTCAATAATTATTTACAGTTCAATCATACTAAAATGTTTTGACCTGTGGGGCCTATTTCATAAAACTACTTTGCAACTTTTCACTGTGTAATTTCCAAATTTATAAGTGTAAAATACTTTTGTTTAATAAAATTATATAGTTATTTTTGCTAGTTATTAATTTTTCTTATTGACTTTGCAAATTGCTTTCCGAATTTTACTTTTTAGCTCGTCAAAATTCTCTTTTATGAAACATAAATTTATTAAAATATGCAAAATGCAAAGTAAAAAGTTGCAAAGTAGTTTTATGAAATAGGCCCCTGGTTCTGATTTTACTGGAGATATAATTCTTGCTAAAATAATAGAGTTAGATATTTTCTTATATTCAAAATCAGAAGAAAAAAAATCTTGACAGAACCAGCTTAGACCACAAGAGATAGACCCCGCAATCGGTATGGTTATATGACATACTTTCGATAACTATTTTGGGTTATTATTTTATTACTATTTATTAATATTAGAATAAATATAAATACGTTTATGGTCGAAGTCGAATATGAATAAAAAAATATGAATGAACCTTATTTTTATATATAAATATCTATGAATTTAGAACTAGGTACCATTACTGTAGAAAGCGCTAAAAAGTTAGTAAAGTTGTAATTGTAAGAAAAATGCAGTTAGAGGTACAAACAAAACTGACGCTTTCTTTAATATTTAACCTCTATGTCCTATTGATCCATATTTCATAGTTTTTCATACTTTTGATCTCTGTTTTTTTATTATTGTATAGATAGGTGTACTGTGTACGGTTTTAAAACAGCTCTAAACTATGGTATATAATACTTCTCAAATCAATAAATTTGATCTGACGTGGTTTTTATGTAACAGTTTACAGCTAAGGCTGCTTGGCTACGTAACAAAGCGCGTGTGTAACAACCGAACGTTGCTATAATTGTTGCAATGTAACTGCCGATATTGAAACTACACAATCATATACAGGGCATCTACAAAACTTCGATATTATAATTAGTCTGGGTTGTGTTGAAAGATCAGTACGTACGAATGTTAATTTGTTACGTAAATGCTGTACATTATTTATTTCTAATATAAAGTTGGGAAAAAATGAAGAATGCTGTTTGCAGAAGTTTATTAACAATTAGATCAAGGTTGGTTGCTGACAATAAGCAGTATAGAAATTTAATAATCCTATCTACTTCAGGAGTTAGATTATTGTGATTTGTACATAGAAAAAGTATTCGTTTTCTGTAAATTATGCAAGCTCTCCAGTTAGAATAAAGAAGAAGCAAGCATAGTCTTTGTGAAGGATAAGGATGTTAGAAATATATTGAATAAGTAATTTTATTTTTTATACATCATTGATAAAAATAATTATATTTTTTCTTTTATGAAAATATAATCTCGTGTTTTCAAAAGCTGATAATAATTGATTTTTAGTAAGACTTTGAGGAAAGCTCAGAAGAATTATTGTGTCACTAGAAAAGATCTTTTAGCTATTGTCAAAGCCCTTGAACACTTCCATACTTACCTTTTTAACAAAAGTTTTATCATTAGAAGTAACCATAGCGCCTTGCAGTGGCAGATGAATTTTACAAAACCTAAAGGACAAGTTGATAGATGGGTAGAAAGATGGCAACAACATAACTTCGAGATAGTGCATCGAGGGGGTCGTCTCCATAGTAACGCATACATTATTTCCAGGCGACCCTGTTTAGAATGCCAGTACTATTAAAGATTGGAAGAACGAGAGGAGCAGGTTGAAGAAGTTAGTCTTCCGGAAACCACTATTAAGCCAGGGAATGACGAAGACAGAATCACTCTTGAATGCCTGAGAAAGACTCCAAAGAAAGACAATTACTTGAAGGGTTGTCTGAGAATGGCTCAAAAGTTGATTTAGACCTACATGGCCTAAATATAGTGGAACTATTAGAGGGTACTGGACTCAGAGGAATTCCCTTATCTTCACGATGGCCTATTGCATCGGAAGTGGGAGAGCCCCGATGGCAGTGTTGCCGATTTGCGCATAATTATACGGTTTTCGTATATTCTGACTTGACAGCGAAACTCTTTGAAATTCCGTATAATTTTGGATTTCCATTTATTTTAGAAATAAGTTTAGACACTTCTGAGTTTATTTAGACAACTTAGTAGTTTCAGTGTGTCTTCTGGTGTAATGTTATTAAACAGTGGCTGACTGGCAGCTGGCTGCTTATTTTAGAGAAAGCCACACTCCATGTCATTGACCAATGAACACAGGCCCGGAGCCGGGGATTCATCGAACCGGCATTGCTCGTATTGTTGAAATGGACTTTGCTTTGGAACCTTTGGATTTTGACAGTTTGTTTGAATGAATGTGCATTGCTACATTTATTCTGTCGGCAGTACCCAATCCCACAAACCTGGCAGCAATACAAATTTGATATCCTTAAATATAAAGATGTGGCTACAAAGCTAAATTTACAAAGGCGTATAAAAAGCGTATCTTTTGTACCCAGCCACCATATAATTTCAAGTTTAGGTATTGGCGACATTGCACGATGGAGTACATGTAGTCCGCCAAGTAGTACTATCAAAATCATATGTCAGAAGTTTGTTGGAGGCTACTCCGGCTACTCGCTACGCGTTACTTGCCGAGTTACTTGACTTGGACTGAACTTGGCAAGTACTTGTTCGAGTACAAGTAAATCGTCTACATTACGCGCGCCTTCTAAAGTAGTAGTAGTAACTTTACTCGGATCCTTTGACTTCGGTCCGTTTACCGACAACCGATGGGAAGTACAAGTAACTTGCTGAGTCTATACAAGTCTCCATACACATTACATGGTACTTGCAAAGTACTTGGAAAGTAACGCGTAGTGAGTAGCCGGCTTAACAGCCGTTCACGAGGACACTAAAAGGACACTGTTATGAGTTCGGGGGAGGATTTTATTGGGTCAATTGCCGATGGGATGTAGAAGATTGGGGTAAAAAATTTGAATTATGTAATGGCAGAAAAGGGCATAAAACAAGAAGAAGTCGTTGATCGTGACGTCACAGTTCAGTTTTATGATAGACGGTAATGTTCATAGTTCTACTGGCAATGTTCATAGGCGTATTAAGGAAGAGTTTCGAATATTGTGTGATATTTTCTTATCAAATACCATTCGAAAATTAAAAGCCGAATTTTGTATATAATATATAACTTATATTTGATAACAATTTAGAACACAAGTTGGAAATATGATAAGGTAATCTACTAATGTCTAACGGACATCCTGAAAAACCCGAATCTATTGTTCCGATATATACAATGTATTGCAAATAGTACGGATTATATTGAATATTTTTTAAATGTTTTTTTTTTGAAAATTTTATTCTTGGTAAAAGTTGATCATAGTCATGACATGACCAAAAATCCTACTAATAACTTTATATATATTAAAAAAAAATACCATGAACAAAAGAGATCAAAATAGCTATAAAATACCTTATTTTATGTAACAAGTGAATATTTGCGAGACGAGCAGAGCGAGGCCCCGCAACATGAATAAGTTGCATTAAAAGGCATTTCGTAACGTGTCATATACAATATTTTTTCTAATTTCTAGATTTATAAAATTGTGTTTTGGTAAAAAATTACTAACATCTAGGTAACCAATATTACTACTTTCTTGTATTGTTAGTTACATATGATTAACTTCATTTATTCTCACGACTTATTGTAGTGTGTTTATATTTTTGTTAAAGTTATTTAAATTTCAAGAAAGTGGGGTTATTTTGTCGTGTATTGTGTTTTAATTATTTTTATATAAGGAAAATAAGGACCAAAACAACATTATTACTAGGTTGTAAGTTTAACCAAATTATCCATCTTTGATATAAACTTTCAATAATAATGTATATTTTTTATTTTAAAACCAAAAATGGTTTATTTTTATTTCTTTTCGAAATATTCACTCATTTTAATTTATTTTTGATTTTATAATTTTGTTTTTATTTTTTAATTATAGTGTGCAGACATTTTTGCTATCATAAGATACACATATCAGCAAAAAATCAGTGAAATAAACTTTACCAATGGCGTACCTTCATGTCACTGTCTAAAAATTTATTTTGACTATAGTTTTTAAATTTTCTGAACTTTTTTAAATAAATCATGAAAAAATAAATTATAAAATTAAAAAATTAAATAAAATGAAGAATATCAAGTTTTGAGTGTACATGATTTATTTAAAAGATATGAAAACTTTTAAAATTATAGCATAAGTTTTTGAACAGTGGCAAAGTTCATTTAACAGATTTTCTTTTTACAGATTATCTTATGACACAAAAAATGTTTGCAGAATTTAGAAAAATTATAGCCATTAATAATTTTTGAAATTTCAACTTTATTTCGGAAACGAGTAATATTTTATTTAATATGTTTTGTTTAATCATCTTATTTTTAACCCTAGAAGCTTCAGTTGTTCTGTGTTCCGATTCTTAAAGAGACACCATGTATATAAAAAAATTCCTTTTAAAATCCCGTTATGATTGATATTTATTCTCAACGTTGGTCATTTTGTAATACTCAGAATGATTAAATATTTATTATCCTATTAATATTAACATGTTACATAATAGATTTATTCAATTTAATGCAAAAACAATATCAAGCAACCTTTTATTCTGTACTGTTCGTTCAAACAAAAATTTGCTTACAATTGCGCACCGACATATTATTTATTACACATTTACATTACTATACTAAATTCAACTTCAATATTCCAAAGGTGTAAACAAATACATGCAACTGCAGCGTGATTCTAAAAGATACCAGGGGCGCATTAGGTATTGTGCTATAACAATAATTGTAAAAAATATTTATATTTTGTATTTATTTAGAAATGTAAATAAAAATTTGAAAACTCCCAAAAAAAAACCACTTTACAAACAGAAATATTTATAAAATTACCAAACACTAAAATAATTGAAAGGCAAATAACAATATTATAAAATAGATATCTACTCAGTGTCATAATCGCTAGAAGAACTACTGTTATTTAAAGTTATTACAAGCTGATCACTTCTTCGTTCAATTATATTGTCAAGCTCCCACATTTTGGGTTCTATTTTAAGTCTTACATGCTCAACACATTTCTTCCACTTTTCTGGAGTAATATTTAAAATGGCCTCTTGAAAAATATTTTTCATGTCCGAAAATTTAAAAGTGGTATTTTTATTGGCTACAAATTGTTTTACATCTGCCCAAATGAGCTCTATAGGATTAAATTCGCAATGGTAGGGCGGTAATCTTAACACAATTTTGTTATGTTCTTTTGCCATTTCGTCGATGATGTAACTGTTATATTTATTTTTGGAACGAAGCCAATTTTGAATATCAGCTTTTTTGGAGGCCGTATTTGGGATTTTTTCTAACTTTCTGGAATGATATGGTGCATTGTCTAGTACAATAACAGAATTCTGCTCTAGCTTGGGTAGTATGTTTGAAAACCATTTTTCAAAAGATGGGCCATCCATTTCTTCATGGTAGTCGCCACTTTTCTTCGACTCAAATGCCCATAGTCCATCTGGAAGAAATCCATCGCTGCTTCCTATATGGCATACAATAAGTCTTTTGCCTTTGCCTAAAATTTAATCAAAATTATTAGGCAACATTTTTACGAAAATTATCTTTTACTCACCTGTAGGATGTTTTAAACCTGTTGAAAGACCATCTAAAAACGCTTGCCTACTAGATGTTACTGATTCGTCAACCCAAACTTTAGATTTTGTGTGGCCTGCATTTATCCAAGTTTCGTCCAGATAATAAATAGTTTTGTTTTGGTCTCTATAGTTTCTAATTTGTATTAAGTAGTCCCTTCTCCAACATTTTATTTCATCCCGATCCATTAAAAAGCTGTTTCTTTGACGTTTATTGAATTTAAAATTCAATTTTTTTATTATTTTATAAAACGTTGTTCTCTTAAAATTAGGCAAATCTAAATCGTCATTAACAGCTTTGAGTACTTTATCAATGGTAGGTATTTCGTTTCCAAAGAAAAAGTCGTGAACCTTTCGGCGGATAGAATTTTTGTTAAAATCCGAAAGCGTATCAAATGTATTTTTTCGATTAAAAATTTTTTTTGGCGCAGAAAAAGTTCCAGATTTTTCATATTCACCAATCACTTTTCGAACACTGCGACTACATACACCTGTTTTTAGTGCTACCCTTGCAGCTATTTCACCTAAGAGTATTGTTGGATCAAGCTGTAGTTCGTTCTTGTAAACGTTCAAAATAATTTCTTTAGTATTTATATCAAAATGAGTTTTTTTTGGTCGTTTTCTTAGTGGGCTCAATTTATTATTTATATTGAACGGATCATCTGCTGAATCGGTGCTAGACATTTTAAAAGCCTATTTTTTTTAATCCAAGCGCTACAGCAAATACTTCGAAACAACTGAAAATTTACATTTTAATACCAATATAAAAATACCCAAACACAACCTTACCTTCAAATATTATTATTATGAAAATCTTCAACTACAATTTATAGCCTATAAATTTTAAATAATTAACTGAAATATAACTCATAGAAAAATGCAAACCAAAAAAATCTAAACAATTAAAACCTAACACAAAATGTAAAATACTCTAAACATTAATGCGTCAACGCTAGACACGAAACAACTGATTTAAAGATTCGGCTCTGTACACCGCTCTATCAGTTGTAGTGGGAAGATCCTCGACTATTTGACCAATAGATGAGCGCTGCGTCGGTAAGCACGTGTGTAGCACGCGGCGATCATTGTTTACCTCGTTGGAATTTCGAAGTTGAATTTAGTATAGGTCGTTGCATAATATACAGGGCGTTTACGAAACAATAAAAAATACGGGCGAATTTCGTTTTTTAAAGCTTTTTTGTTTTTATTAGTTTTGTACTATTTTTCATAAAGTTTTGTGTATTTAGATAATTTAAAAAATATGGGATGAACAGTGATTCTTAAATTAGATTAAACCAGTACGTATACAATGTTTTTGATAGTTTTTCAATAAAAAACATGGCGTCCTTATAATATAATATTATATTACATAATATTTTGATCTTAGTATATTATATCTTTTTACTTAAGTTGGCAATAGTTTAATTAATTTAAAAGACACCTACCCAGACAGCACACCAAATCCTTTGGATATCTACTGAACATCCCAATATCCACTGAATGTCCAGTCCATGGTGGATATCTATTTTATATTTGCAGTGAGGGTAGCCATATGTGAGTAGTAGGGATTAAGTGTAAAGGTTAAAGAAAAAGTCCTTTATTTCTCACAAAGTCAATTTATTGGCGACCGGTTTCGAAGTTGTCACTTCATCATCAGGCACACCTAAATGGAATATCAAGGAGTCAGTTGTAATAAAAACAATTATAAAAGCATGAACTGACTTTAACATATACAAAATAACAGAAAAAACACAAAAGAAAGTTAAACAATAACCTTGACTCACCTTGACTAATTCCATAAAGGAAGCGCTACAAAAAGTTTAACAGAACGAGTTAAAAAAGTCATGTGTAATAAGTATTTTTTTAAAAAATGTTTTAAATGTAGGTTAGGTTAAACCACCAGATGTCTTTTTGAATAATTTTAATTAATTATTTTTCCTCCTGGGATATAGACGGACATTTGGTTGGATATCCAAAAAATATATTCTGTGTATATCTCTGGGATTTCCTGTATTGTCTGGAAGATACATAGGATATCTTCTATATTCTGGATATAGACGGATATCCATATTTGGATATCCATATTAGATCCACGGAATATTTCTGATATCCTGTGGATATATTGGATATCCATAAAAGATATCCTGTGGATATATTGGATATCCATAAAAGATATTCTGTGGATATCTCTGGGATTTGGTGTGTTGTCTGGGTAACTATAAAAATTTTAAAGTTTTTATAGGTTCATCTACAGGCATTAATTTATAAAGTAGGTAGAAAATCTGCAATTATCTTAAATTAGATATATATCTTGCGAAAATTGAATATTTAAGTCTAACTACTAGAAGAAATCGATTTGACTTGGTTAGCAAATTATTTTAAAATATTAACAATAAACTACACCAATAGGTTGATGGGTTTTGTGGTTTAAATTTATTCAGAATCCATCTATCCCATCTAATAAAGTGACACAAAGAGAAATAGCAATTAAAACCCGAGACATGGAAGTTGAAGATGTTTATATACAATTAAACTTCACCTATTTTTATTTTTGTTATATCTTTACACAGTAGTATGCGAAGAGTCCATTCGTCTGTCCTTCCGTCCGTCCATTCGTCCGATGTCACGTTTTTTGTCTGCACGATAAGTAGTCAAAAACGAAATATGATATCAATTTGAAAATTTTAGGATAAATAAGAGGACGAATCCTATTGATTTTGAAAATCTGAATAAAAATGGGGGTGGTGGTTGAGGAGGGTTAAAAACGAAGAATGTTATCAACTTGAAATTTTTAGCCAAAATCAAGCTCTATAAGGGGACAAAGCCAATTCATTTAAAAAAAAAAATGATTAAAAATGGGGGTTAAGGGGGATGAAATTAAACAAAAAACTCATAAATCAAAAACGAAACGCGATATCAAATTGAAATTTTTAGGAAAAATCAAGCCTATTGATTCTCAAAAAAATTGATTCAAAATGGAGGCGAAGGGGGGTCTGTTAAGGACGTATTGCAGGTTAACAAGAAGATGAATATACTGGTAGAACTTTTCTTGGTGAGATGGAGTCCATGTTCGTTTGAAGCAGTGAAATAGTGTTGAGCATCTCCCGCCAAAAGCGACATACCTACTTATTCGTTTTTTGAATCACCTTGTATAATAAAAATAAACAAATAACCATATTATCTTGAGAACAGAATTGACGGATATATATTTATTATTAACTGTTAAAAATTCAAATAAAAATCACAAAGACAAAACATTTGTGGAATAAACAAAAAAAAAATCAAATTCTACATGGAACTAGTTTAAAATTTGGCATTATTTAATTATAAATCAATTTGTAAAACATTTTTTTTACTTTGGATTTCTGTAGATATTATTTGCTGAACCTCGTAATAGAATACAGACTAAAAAAAAAATAATGATCATTACTGAATACTTTTAACATCGGTAGATCACATTCGAAGAGCAAATCGGTGGTGTATCCCATTTCTAAAAAAGAAAATGAGATAAAATAAAGCAATACCTAAACTAATTAGGATCATTATAGAATGATAAATGAAACCAGTTTTGCTATTAACTCTTTACCGCTCAAGTTCAAGACCATTTATCCGGTTTTAGCAATTGGATGATTCACAGTATTAACCAAAAATTATATAACTTGAGGCCAGTATATAATTTAATTAAATACATACAGGGTGAGACATCGAAAACGAAATAGATTAAATATATTGAAGTAGAAATGGTTTGGAAAAAAAAACGTACATTGTGTCGAAGGTTTGGTTTTATCACAGCTTATACAATACAGCTAAAACACTCTCTTGGCAGCAACGGTTTGCGTCGATTTCGTCGCGCATCGCTTAAGCTCCGCCTTCGAAGGGAAAAGACGGTTTTGGCGTTCAGAAGTGTACTTAGGTAAGGTGTTGAGTCGTGCGTATAATTTCGTTGATTGTATAATTTCGTGGAGCCTATAATTTCGTAGATTTTGTTTGAGTTAAAGGTACTGTTATTATTTTGGTGACTCTTTAGCTGTGAGTAGAATGAATGAAAAAAAAGACATCATTCTGTTTGTGCAGTCAAAAGCTGTTTTAATAAGGGTTATACCTGCAAGAAAACATTCTTTAGTTTTCCCAAGGACCCAAACCGATAAGTACCACATTATAAGAAATTTTCATTGTTAAAAATATAATTTATACAGGGTGTCCCATTAGTGCGTTATTGTTCATTATTTTGTTGTAGACACGCAAGAAAGTTTTAAATAAAAGTTATATGGATTTGAAAAATACCTCCATATTTTAAAAATATCTTTGGATATACAGGGTGTCACGTTTTTGCCTGGCAAATTAAAATGTATGTTCTTTAAATGGAACACCTTGTATTTTATTTTATGATGAAATTATTAACACCCTAAATTATTGTAAAGACGAATTGCTACAGAAAATTTTTTAATCAGGTATGTGTGTGGTTACCTTTTAATAAAAGCCTTGCGGATCCACTTCTGCGATACCTGTCTTAAATATAACAAAGATCACGTTGAAATAGATGATTTTTCTTTTTATTGCTTTTTAAAGGCATATGATAACGCCAATTCAGATACATTTGGAAATCTGCAACTGTCAAATGATGAATTTGTAGAACTAATATTCAATATTGAAAAGATATTTCAAAATAATTTTGAAGAATTGGCTACAAAAAATAACATTTGTACCACACTTTTAGAATTAATTAACCCAATACCCTTTAGTCATCCATGCTAACGTTTTCCAAAAGAATAACTTATTTTATTGTATGTTTAATCTCAATAACTAAAAAATATACTGACAATTAGTTTGACAGAATTGTCATTTATTTAAAATTTTAAAAATAATAGCAGTCGGTTGATCAAAATATGAACGGTGATTGGCGAATTTATTTTTTTTGCAGTGTTCTCACTACCTAGAATGGATATGAAATATATTCGTTCAATTGAAGGCAATAGCATACTTTTTCGTTTTGTAATCTGTGCATGGATATTAGCCAATCTACGCACATACTACAAAACGAAAAAGTATGTTATTGTGTTCAACTACGAATATATTTCATATCCATTTTAGGTAGTAAGAACACTTTAACAAAATTAAATCTACAAATCACAGTTCATATTTTGGTCACCCAACTCCTATTATTTAAAATTTTTTAAATAAGTGACAATTCTGTTAAACTAATTGTCAATATATATTTTAGTTATTGATATTAAATATACATTAAAATTTTTGTGCAGACTCGATAAATAATAGCATTTTTGTTTCTATTGTGTCCACATTTAAAAAAAAATAAATTTTAATTAAACTACATGATACTAATTTAATTACGAGTATTAAAACTAAAGTCCTGAAAGTTTCGGTGAAGATGAAGACAGAGCATCTGCCTTCCACGCGAAAAGTCCGGGATCGAATCTAGGCCGAGGACTAATTAATTTTTCATGTTTATTTTATTTTATAAATTAGTCAACTTCGTAAATTATTTTAAAATTAGTTATTTTGTCTAAATAACCTAAAATAATTTTTTAAATTTGTAGATTTTCGTTAGTGGGTCGTAGAAAAAATATACTGACCATATCGAGTAGATTGTTCATATCACAATCAGACGATTGAGTTCTCCGCCTACGACGTCGTGCTCAAACTTCGTCTTTGTGTGATATGGCTATCATATCCACCCTTGTTGAACAAACTACAATTTATTTGTTTTCTTGGTTTAAGTTTTACATCAGAAATAGGAATTAAATTAATTTACTTTTCAAGTTTTCTTGTAAAAATCGATATTACTTTCTCCAAGTACAAATTTAGTACCTACCTAAAATAAGTACTAATTATGTTATATCTTGTAATATTGTAATTCAAATTTCACATTACTATAAAGTTTTAAAATTTCCTACTTCGGTATGGTCAGATAAAAATTGAATATATTATATTAATAAAAACTGTCAAAGTATAACTTCTACAAATCTGTATTTCAAATAATAAGAATACATCTAAATATAACCAATATTGTTAAAACAAAAGCACACATTCTTTATAATTCCAAAATACCATAGAGTTCCCAGACCTCAGTCGAAGCATTCGTTTATCTAGGTATAAACCCTTTGCGCGAAGAGTAACACTTGCCAGAGACACGGGGGTACCACTTGATTTGCATCCACGAGCGTGACACAATTCTTTAACAATTGAAGCCCTTGGTGTAAAATGGATCCAAGCCACAATTTGTCGTGAAGTGACTGTTTTAGCTCAAAACATTTGTTAACGAGGATTTTACTAGCCATATATAAATTATTTTACCTCTAATCCGAAAGATGTGCTATTTTTCGTAATATTTATATTTAAATAATTTTTTTAATTATATTTGAAAGATTTAAAACAAATTAAAAATGTAATTTCCCAAAACTTACTTAATATGGCATGTGACCACCTTATTACGCCAAGGTTTTCAATAATAAAAAAATTGTTTAATCCGGGCCCGACTTTTCCCTTGAATCTAACAGAGATAGCACCATTCCGTCTTGCTTGGTTCTCGACCGCCAGATCAAAGACGCCGACACGGAGTTGTGGAGCTGTATTGTATAAGCTGTGGTTTTATTTTAATTGTAGGTATTTTTATATTTAATAAAAATACTATTCTTACTTTTTAATGAAGTTTTATTTTATATTTCTTGCCGTTGGCAGCCAACAACTATACAGTCTCTAGTCTTCATAATAACAACCTAAAAGAACTATCTTAAGACATTGTAACAATTTTAAAAGAACGCAGGAGACGTACAGGAGTTGTAGCAGGAAGGATACAGCAGTAAGAGGAGTAAGAGTGAGGAGGTAAAGCAGATGGCAGGAGGACCAAATGCAAGAAGAAAGAGGTTGATGACCAACGGAGTTGGTCGTCAACTCGCCAGTTGTTTAACTACTGTGTTGTTGTTTATATTCTTATTTAAGTTGATGACCAACGAAGTTAACGAACAGCGTCAATTCGCCAGTTGTTTAACTATTGAGTTGATGTTGATTTGATTAAATTTTAGATATATACAAGTTGCACCCTCTTAGATAAATATTTCGACGAGTATAGAGGTGATGACCAACGGAAGTAACGAACAGCGCCAATTAGCCAGTTAATTACCTTACTATGTTGATTTCCCAGATACTTTGTTTTAAACCTAGTAGGACGGGTTACTCAGCGTATAGGTGTCCCCCCTTGAGCTAACGAACAGCGTATTCGCCAGTTGGTTAAATTACTATTAAACTTTACCATCTTGGTTTGTACAATTTATCCAAGACAGCACATTCCTGTATATTTCTAAAATATTGGTTTTTATAATTTGTATTGAGTTAACTTAATACAACCCTGTATATTTTTTATATTGATTATTTTAATTATTTAATACAACCCTCTATATTTTTTAATATTGATTATTATAATTTCTATTGAAATACTCAAAAATTCACCCATCGAAACTGTCTTTCGGGGTGTATGACCTGTGGTTTATTGGTTAAATTGATTATTTTTTGTGTTTAGTTATTTATTTTGAAATTTTCAGGCAACTAAAGGAGTCACAACCCTTAGTGCTTTAGGGTATTGAAATGATTTAACCTCTCTGAGGTGAAACCATTATAATATGTTAAAAATTAGACTCCAGTTATATTTTTCATTCGATAAAAGATAAAATAAACTAGGATTTGCACGATTGCACTTCTGACAGGTTAAAAGTTGCCCCAGATAACACTAGCGAATCAGAGACTTTTTACTCGTACCCAGATCAAGTGTAACCATTTTTTTTTTAAACTTACCTTGCTTTTAAAGTGCTATTCACCTCCAGAATTAAATTAAGTTATTAATTCTAAACAACGATATTCGTATGTGTATATGAATAAACATCTGTACGAAGTCATAACGATGTTTATGTAACGATTACATTTGATTTCAGTGGTCTGAAAATTTCGCACTTTTATGTTTCGTGAAAAGTATGTCACATAAATTATCGTTTTTAGCACAACCTGAGCCAGTAATTGATCTTTTACATTTACTATTTTATTACGAATAAAACCGAGCGAGAAACCAGTATCAATCTGCTTAGATTAAACTTTATTACAGAATATTTTAGTTAGATGTCAGCATCGTTCCTAAAAAACAAAATGAGAAAAATATTTTCCATTAACGTTTTATGTTTTATTTAACATCCATGTGACATACTTTTTTTCCTCAGCTGTTATTTCTATTAAATACAGATCGAGAAGCAATTCATAAATTAATATTGATTAAATTATAAATTACTTGTGTATTTTTGGTTTTTATTTTAGGTTAGGTACTAAAATTATTATTATTATTGTTACGTATTTATTGTTTCTCTCGCTAAAATTTTCCAATAATAGCGATAATTCGACTTTTATTTATATACCATAAAATTATTAAATAAAATCTATAAAAAGTAAAACAGTAAGTAAATGAACATTTGCCACGTGTCGTTATATAAACTGTTTTTGTGCAATTTCATTTCTGATTTGTTCCAACAAATAAAAATACATTTTAATTTGTCTCCCATCAAATACTATTTCGAGTATTTTATACGGCGAACGCTCTACTTGCTATCGTTGTTGACGATTTGCTTTATTATTACATTACAAAGTGTTTAATTTGACGCTAAAGATTGTAATAGGATTGTTTTATGTACCGAAATAAAACTTAAACTGTCACGATCCTAAATATATCTACTACAAAGTTGCAGTTTAATTCTGAAAAAATTCTAAAAGGGATCTTTATTATTTTTGCATCGTATTCGTAATCTTTGACATTTTTTGCCATAACTAGCATCAATAGAACAATAATTGACCAACTGGCAACAGAAGACTTGTATTGTATACTAAGGATACATAAATTTTGCCTTATAAAATTAATTCATCACATTTTCGTCCAGGTGTTTTATTGGTCTACAGATATTTGTAATGTTCTATTAACAGTATCATCAGTGCCTCGCCATAATTGGAGCAATGTCAACTACACCTACGGAAGCCATGGAGACCATGCTGGACCTAACCCCTCTCCACATTCTGCTGGAAAGGGAGGCCAGAATGATCTCTTACAGGCTCCTGAAAGTGGGTAGTCAATGTTACGATGAACTGCGATGGGACAAGACAGGGCTGAGAAAAATTAATAATCACCCCATCCTCGGCATGGTCTCGCACTCGCTAGTTCCCCGACAGCACATAGAAAAGCCATACAGCGTCCTCATTCCAGAGAGAGACGCGTTGTACACGGATGGCTCCAAAACTGAAAAAGGAGTAGGAGCGGGAGTTGTAGGCCAGAGGACTAGAGTTGACATATCAATAAATCTAGGCTCTCTGGCCACGATCTTCCAAGCAGAAATGATTGCTATAGAATTGGGAGCGAGTAAGTTAATTAATTTTCTCCCCGCAAACAAGACTATTAAGATTTTTTCAGATAGCCAGGCCCTGAGCTCCAATCGAGTTGACTCAAAGCTGGTTTGGAACTGAATAAATACCCTAGAGTGTCTCAGTGCCCGGAACAAAGTTACTTTGATCTGGGTTTCGGGACACAGCGGTGTGGAGGGCAACGAAAAAGCCGACGCACTTGCTAAAAGAGGAACCGAATCCGTGTTCATAGGACCAGAACCATTCCTGGGCATTGCAAAAAGCACTGCCAAAGGAATTATCTCAAAATGGACGGAGGTTGCAACACTCACGAACTGGAGAGATACCCCATTCGAAGGCGTTTATAACCAACCCTTCTATGAACGCCTCTGCTCAGATCCGAGAATGGAGTAGGAAAGATCTACGCATTTTCACTGGACTGATGACAGGACACTGCCGTCTGGGCAACCACATGAGAAGGATAGGTCTGTAACAAACATCGGACTGTCGATTCTGCAGCGTGGAGGACGAGTTCGCAGAGCACATTTTATGTACCTGCTCCGCTCTGGAAAGAACCAGGTTCCAGATCTTCGGATTTACCCGACTGGAGCCTACTGACTTCAAAGCAGTCTCACCCAATTCAACCATGACCTTTATCAAAACGTGTGGCTTGTACGGTGAACTATAAGTTAGTCATGAGCCACAATAGACCCATCTGGGTCACAGTGGAAGACGATGAGATCATCCCACTCATTTTCAACTTAACCTATCATCAGTAAATGTTACGATAGTTTCCTGGCTTAGGTATCGTTATAAATTCTGACACCATTTATATTTTTGGTACTTACTTTAGTCTAAAGGAAGCATTGATGAGAATTACTGGAAGAATTTTCAAGATTTCTCTTGTAATGAGGTCAAATCCAGAGGCGTTTTCGGATTTATATTTGTTTGGATTTCCATATGGACTTAATAATTATCATTTAGTGTTTCTGTTTTGCAGTGATTTTGAACGTTTATTCTTTTTATTTTTTAGAAAACTTATTGGTGAATATCTAACATTATGTAATTGGAAACGTTACTACATACTTTTTACTTTCCTGTAACTTACAAGGAAAATTTAGGAATCATGATTTTTTCGACCTCGAGTTTTCGACGGATTTTCACGTTTTGGAGTCCTCTAAATCCGTTTTGACCATTTTATTATGACGTCTATCTGTGTGTTTATATCCACAATTACTAAAAAACGAATACAATGGTTTGTAGTGTCATTATTAAAAAGTCACCTATCAAATGTCAACATTTATCATCTGTATCGTATGGTATCAATACACAAATAACAGACTGTAATATCTAAAAATTCGTCAAGAAATTACTTAACCCGAATTCTTAAAAATCTGGTAATAACGTGGACAAATACCTCAACAAAACTTCGGTTGCATAATAAACAATAAAGTTGGGTCGTCTCACGGCCAACTACAACTAATTAGATTTGATTATTCATCGTACAAAGAAAACAATAATAAATGACATTTCTCTACTCTATTAATTTTTGGCTCGGTGCCTGCATTCTGCAACGCTTTGTATAACATCGTACGTGCCATCGTATTGTTCGTTGCGCCGTCGTTGCTTTGTTTTTTTTTATTGTCGTTAAATTCTTTTATATACGGATTGTCTCGCAAAAATACGAGTGTCATAAATTTTGTCTTTTTTTTGTCAGTGAATAGCTAAAAAATACCGGAAATACATGGAATAATTAAACATATCCAAGAATAGTTAAAATATTGTCAATAGTTGGCAGAGTTAATAACGAATTATTTAAAATTTGATTGTTGTTTCCATTAATATTTTTTTAATGCCCTTAAATTCTTTTATGTACGGATTTTCTCATAAAAATAGTTGAAATCATTTTTAAAAATAATCCATCTTTGGATAGCTATAGTTCTGTTTTTAACAAAGTAAACCTTTCAGATTATTTTCCTTATTACAATATTGTCAGTAGAAACGACCAATGGCCAATTTAATTCTAACCTAATTGATGGCTTTTAAACTTGCCCTTTTACGTATCGCTCTGCTTCCCTCTGAGGGGTTCCGGCAGATCCCCTAGCCACTGGCTATCCTCAATCATGCTTGGGATCTAGCTTGCTTTCCCTCATCTACGATCCGCATGGCGACACTGAAGCTCAGATTGCTTATTGTGCCACCGCCACCATGCCATCCATTCTACAATCTTAAGTGGACCTCTAGCTGTGCGAGTTCCGTCATCCACTCAAGCCATAACTGCCTCACTACTGGGGACTTGTAAACGAAGTTTTAAAGACCATTTACAGCACTCTGTGCTCCGGCAAACTAAGATCTTACTCAATAGTGTTTTTGTTTCACTATTGGGTTATTCTGTATGTGTAATATGTGGAGGGTGGGTTAACCCACGGAACTTAGGCCTCACTGAGCCCATAGTGCATTCTCCTTAGTAGATAGGCATCAAAGAGAGGCAACATCTTTAACGTCGCTAAGAGGTACTTCTTTTATATCGACCGGTGTTAGCCAATTCTCGCCGAATATAAATCTTCTAATAAATAAGATCGTCGGACAATCGTAGATGATATGCTCGATGGTCTTACCTTCATGTTCGCACTCCCTACAGAGTGCAGATTCTGACAGCCCCGTAATATGGAGATGCTTATGTACTTGGTAGTGGCCAGTGAGAATGTCTGTGATAGTGTGATTAGGCGCAGATTCTGATTAGTCATAGTCAGGTATTTGTTTGCTGTAGTGTTCTCTCATGATAACTTAAAAGCCACCTGGCAAGTCAGCAGCTTCTTGTTGCATCCCATTTTTCCTTGAACTTAACAAGGGAATGTTCTTTAATTAGGTTTGTCATTACTAATATTCTCAGTCCAATAGAACGGTCAGGTCCAAAAAGTATATTGGCTAGTGAATCAGCAAGATGATTACCTTTCGATGTGGCGTGGCCTTTGATCCATCTTAAGGTGACCACATTGTTGTTGGATGCCTCAGCCGTAGCTTCGTGACATTCTAGTACCAACTCTGAGTAAATTCGTGGTCTGTCCAAGGTGAGTAGTGCTTGTCTGCTATCTGTATAGATGACCATGTTTCTTCCAGTGATATTGTTTCTGTAGTTTTATTTTGCTGCTGTGAAAATCCTTGTGAGCTCGGTTTGAACTACACTCGCACTATTGTATACAGCTCATTTTAGGTTTAGTTTAAGAATCTGGAGTATATTCCACATCCTGACCCTTGTTCTGATTTAGAAACGTCGGTATAGATATGAATCGTACCTGCCACTTCCGACTCTTCCATTTGTTCTGTTATAATTTTATATGGCTTATGGAAGAAGTATCTCGGTGAGATGGAGTTCATGTTCGCTTGAAGCACCTCCTGTCAAAAACGACGTCTTGCCTCATCAGATACTATATCAGGTTCTATTCCAACCACGCGGAGGCGTATCATTGTCATCAGAGTAACCTTCTTGATGTAAATATAAACGGAAGTGAGACTAAGAATGACTTCCATGGCTCTAGTTGGTGTGGTTCTCATGGCTCCTGTTATGTTGAGACATGCTGTTCTTTGAATTTGTTCTAAGTTGCTGATAGCTGTCAATTTTTTTGTCACTATTGGGTTGACTCAAACTTGGTTTGTGTCGTCTAGGAGCTGGATTGCCTCGGCCTTCACATATTGGAGAAGTCTTTGTTCATGACTTCTGGTGAACTTGGTGATAGTTTATTATAACATATTATCATACTAGGTCCAGGTTAAGATAAGAGATGTGGCAGTACAGAGATGCATCTGCAATTTTTCCTAGTACCTATTAAATAACTTTGATTTTACTTTCACTGGCACAGCTTCCAAATCTGAATACCATATGTCCAGACAAGTATTAGGATTTGCTCGTAGAGAAGCAATTTGTTATGTGTATAGAATTCCTTCGTATCAGCCATTACATTTTTTGTATTTCATTTTAATTTCTTCTCGTTTTTTTCTTAAATGTACTCTCCAGCGAAGCCTAGCGTCCAGGTATTTTGCTGAATCATTAAACGGAATCCTAGTATCATTTATTCTGATTGGAATGTGTTGCTTCAGTTTGTTTTTAAAATTGACGCGAATTGACTTGTTATCATTCAATTTAATGCGGCATCTTTTAGTCCAGGTATAAATGATATGAGTATAATTAATACAAGTTTGGAGTTTTCTGTGGTCTTTTCCAGTGTCGTCTGCAAATGTGGTTATTGTATCGTGCTCAAGGTTAGGTATGTCATTGAAAAGCTATAGGAAACATTTACACGTAACCTAACTAATCACAGTGAACAATATTTATAAAGCCGTTAATCGTGCCAGTGAATTTTTGCATCTATTTTGTTTTCTATTATTGTTAATTTGTAAAATAGTTAAATTGGACAATACAACCACTTATTCTTAGTTTTTGAATTATTGTCTTATTAGAATGTAAATTTATTATCATTCCTAGAATTTATTACATATTTTTGGGACACCCTGTATATAAATACACGTTGACGATGATTACATAAGTAAGATTTGATCCAACTTGAAATAGTTGCCCCAGATATCAATCTAAGATTTTCTTCAATAGAAAAATTATGGGACACGCAATCAAATGCCTTGGATAGATCCGTATAGATAGTGTCAACTTGTAGATATATTTTCTAATTTAAAAATTGCGTTACAAAGAAATGGGATATTAATTTGGCTTTTTACTATTTTCATCTATACCTACATTAATTTGTTTTTATGATACCTAGTATATTTTAAGTCGTTAATTTAGCAAAATGTAATAAATCGCCTGTCAGTGGGAGTTGGAGTACCTACCAACATCGGATGGCAGTTGTTGGCAAGTCAATGGTAAATGTTAAAATTAAATTTTAATAGTATCACGGAAAGCGAAGTGGGGTATTGACCTTAGGAGTAACTGTAAACAAAATGAGATTCAGTCACTATAATCTTTATTTGAGTTATATTTAAATTATCAACTACGCTGTTGTTCTTATGCAACAACTTCAGGGAATTTTCTAAAGATAAGCATAGCCAATTAAGTGCCTTGATAACAATTAAAAATATTTTTACTATATTTTTTTATTGTTTGAAAATAATTAAGGAATTTGCTATTTATTTACACTATGTGCAAAGATTACAATGATGAGACACTATACATTCATGCCATAAAAATAAAGCTATGACCTTGAACATTTAAAAGGGAATGTACACACTGTTGCCAATGTGATCAATATATAATTGTATTTCATGATAAATACTACTTTTGATATATTTTAGATGATTAAATGATTAAAGCCGGAATATTCTAATTAAACAGATTAGGAAAAAATTATACGAGTCATAGGCTGTAGACACTGCGGTGAGTATCTATCTCTGTACTGCATGTACAACCATGGGCGTCGTTACACAATTCTATAGGGAGGGACAACATTTTGAAAAAAAATTAGAATGTTTATTTGTTGTAAAACAAAGAAAATGTAAAATAAAAGAGTAATACAAATTAACAAGTCTCTACTAAATAAAATAGCCCAACAAAAAAGACAATTAATTAATTAATAAACAGAAGTTTGAAAAACATTTTAAAATAGACAAAAAATTAGATAGATCTAAATTACTCGAATATTATCTAATTCTTTTTTTACTTTTTGTTGTGTCTACCATCTGTAGAAGTATTTTTTCTATTTATTGTTGTTTTGAATTAAATACTACTTTTTTTATGAATTTTTTGCCAAAAACAAAAATTCTAAATTTGAAACTTGTTTGATTACGATTGTTAAAGATCGTTTACAAAGTTTGAGATGGAAAGGTACCAAATAACGTACCTTTAACTGGCCTTTAATCATTCAGTTACTCAACACTTCTTGCTTATTATTTGTTTATTATCTTTTTAATTTTGTCGCTATAAACATACTTACAACTTTATATTTGATATTTGTTTCTCTAAATCTAATTTTGACTGATTTACGTTTTTTTTATTACAGATATGTCAGTTCCTAAAACAGAAGATATCCTGGGAGTTGAACCTAGATACCATTTAAGATCCGGATACGCGGGATTACACATTAAAAATGATAATGAAGATAGGGTAAGTTCTTTTTATTTGCAGACATTTATCTTTTTTTTTTTAATTCGTATATTTTCGATTTTCAACATTTTCCTCTTTCAGATTACAGATTATTTTCAAGAAACCACCGAAAAATTGTCGAGGTATAAAAATGAAAAAAGGAAACAAAAAACTACGAACATCTGCAATAATTCCTTCAAAAATTTTTGGCTGGACGGCAACCTAGATAACTACAAGCATTTTCAAGAAACTTTGGAGAACGTTTTTAGAGAGGTCGACGATATAAAAGGTATTTTTTCTTTTACATCTCGTTACTAAAATGTTGCCGGTGACCAAGACGTTTCTTTAAAGAAGTTTTTCTGCCACATTTTGATTTTTTTAGCGTTTATTGTTTTTTTTTTGGAAATTGTCACCGACTTCTGTATTTCCCATAATAGTTGGAAGATCTAGTTAGCCCTTTAGATAGAAAATTAGTGATATTTATTGGTTTTTACTAGTATTTACCTGTATTTACAGGTATTTACCGATATTTACCGGTATTTACCGGTATTTACCGGTATTTACTAATATTTACTGGTATTTACTGGTATTTACTGGTATTTCTATCATAAGAGTAATTGTGAGCATTTATTTTTTTAATCATTACCAAGAACATTGATTATCGACTTCTATATATTCCAAACTAATGGGAAGATCTAGTTGGTTCTTCTTCATCTGGTAATCTTCTTTCAATTCCCGTTGGACTCATATCTCTGTTGTAAGAAATTTTTTTTTATGGCATACACACTTTTAATTTCGACTACTATATCTTTCAAAATAATGCCAAGATCTAGTTGCTACTTCATCACTAAATAGAAAAGTAAATATGTACTATTTTAATCTCCATTTAGCATTTACCTGTAGATTTGTTATTTTTTGGAATTATCCATTTATTACAAACTTTTATGTTGACTTTTATATCTCACAAAGTAATTCATTATTAGAAAATGTATTCCCCATTTAAATTCCGTTGGTCTCACGTCTACATATACAGGGTGTTATTGAAATACACGTACATATTAAAACTAGGTATTGCGCAGATCCCCACTGAATGTAGAAAAATATTATTTTTTAAAAATACCCCTTATTAAGGGAGTTATTAATTTTTGAAAATTAATTCTAAAACAAACGTACTTCACTGATATGTTGAGGATGACCTATATAAATTAGGTTTATTTACCTATTTTAAACATCAATAGTAATTAATATGCAAGTTTTTGTCAGATGATAAGAAAACTAGTCTTGTAAGAAATAACCATGTTGCCAAGATTTTCGAATTAATTTCTATTTCCGAAGACTGGTTTTTACTACCCTCGTTATCAAAAAACTAGAATATTTGATAAATGATTGTTTTTAAACTATACATTTTTGAAACTATAGATTATTAAAATTTTAGTTGATTTACGAATCTGGCTAACACGAGCGCGTCATTTCCAAGTTGGTAAAAAGTGTTGTTACGATTACTTTTAAATATTTTTTTACGATGCCACTATTTACGAATATTAAACTAACGGATATAGTGCTGGTTTATGGGGCAGCTGGAGAAAATTCTCGGCAAGCACAAATCCTGTATCGCGAACGGTTTCCAAATCGGAGAATTCCGGACTGTCGTACGTTTATTTCAACTGTTCAGCATCTAAGAGACCATGGAAAATTTGAGAGTGTCAATGCAGATCGAGGGAGAACAAGAACACAAAGAACATTGGCGGCCGAAGAAGAAATATTGGAAGCTGTTGAAAACCGGCCTCAATTAAGTTGTAGAAGACTAGGTCTTGAAATTGGAGTGTCCTCATTTGTTGTGTGGCGGACACTTAAAGAACAAGGTTTACATCCTTATCACATCCAAAAAGTCCAGGCCTTATATCCAGGTGATGAAGAAAAGAGAGTGGAGTTTTGTGAATGGATGATTCAAAAATGTGTTGATATTCCTGATTTTCTAAAAATATTATTGTATACTGACGAGGCTTCATTCACTCGTGATGGCGTGTTCAATATGCACAATACGCATATTTGGAGTGATGAAAATCCTCACGCCATTAGGGAAACTAGGCATCAAAGAAAATTTTCAATAAATGTTTGGGCTGGCATAATAGATCAGTATTTAATCGGGCCTTATGTTCTCCCGAACAGATTAAATGGGCCAGGATATCTCCACTTTTTAGAAGATATTTTGTCAGTACTCCTAGAAGAGATACCGTTACAATTAAGGCAACGGATGTGGTACCTACTAGATGGCGCTCCTCCTCACTTTGATTTAAACGTACGGCAGTTTTTGAACATTAGATTTCCTCAAAAGTGGATAGGCAGAAATGGACCTACTAAGTGGCCTCCGAGATCTCCGGACTTAAATCCATGCGATTTCTTTTTGTGGGGTCACATGAAACAACTGGTTTATAATGAACCTATTAATAGTGTTGAACAATTAACCAATAAAGTTAATGCGGTAGCCGAGGAACTACGACAAAATCCAAGACTAATTTCTAATGTTCAAAGTTCTTTGGAAAGATGATTGCTCAAGTGTGTGTAAATAATAATGGACGGCATTTTGAACAATTACTGTAATAAACTTTATTTTGAATTAATTGGTTTTGCTACGGCAACAGTGCAATTATTTCTATGGGTAAGTTCAATTTCGATTTATTTTACTTCTTTAAATATGGAAACTAGTAGGTCGGAAAAGGGGACTCTTCCCCAATATTTAAATTTTAGAATTTGAAGTTAAAATTGGTGCCAATCGTTTTTGGTCATTACATACTATTCCTCATTTTAATATGTACGTGTATTTCAATAACACCCTGTATATCTACTCGTATATATTTATGTTATGTTCCATACCATAACAAAACGTTAAAATCTACTATTTATTGCAGAAGACGCTCTAAAAATCAGTTGGAACTGCATAACAATATCAGACCTGGAATGCATCCTATGCAGCAGGTGCCTTTTGGACCCCGTTACCACGGGCTGCGGTCACACGTTCTGCAGAGGATGTCTCACCAGGGTTTTAGACCACGGCCTCTCTTGTCCCCTGTGTATGGCCTCCCTGAGCATAGCAGATTATTCCAGGGGATCCACAGATATCCTCCAGGACGCGATACGATTTTTGGTACCACAAGATTACAACGAGAGGATGTCTATCAGTATAAAGGAGAGTTTGATATTGGAGAAGAGTTCTGATGTAAGTGTGAAGCTTAAAAAGCTGTTTTTTGATATATTATAATCATTTATTCCTCATGACAGATTCCTGTATTCATATGTACGAACGCTTTCCCTGGTGTTGCCTGTCCTTTGTACGTTTACGAACCCAGATACCGACTCTTAGCTCGTAGATGTCTCCAATCGCCTAACAAAAGATTCGCAATGGCGGGCAAAGACTCCAGTGGGGAAAAATTCGTCCAGTACGGCACTGTACTAGAAGTAAAAGACGCTGTCAACTTGGAAGACGGCAGATTTATACTCACCACAGCGGGAGTGAGGCGATTCAAAGTGATCAGCAGAAGCGAACAGGTATGGATTATACATGCGATTACAGAGAGGGCTCTAGACCGGTCCTTAAGGCGTACCAAATTTTAATTACTGCTTTTTTTAGGACGGCTACGATACTGCGAAAATAAATTATATCAAAGACAACGACGTTCCTACGGAGAAGATGCAAGAATTGGTCCAAATTCACGAGAGAGTGTACAATAAGGCTTCCAAATGGATAAGGTCGCTCAAGCCGAGGGTGTTGGCTGAGGTGGAGAGGTTGATCGGGAAGATGCCCAAAGTAGAGCGGGATTGGATCAATTTGCCGGACGGTCCTTCGTGGGCCTGGTGGTTGATGCCCATTTTGCCGCTAAGCTCTCAGTTACAAGTGAGTATTTATTTTTTGTCGCAATTGTAATTAAAATTTCTTACTTTTTCTACGGCTTTAAACATATTTAAATTTCCGTTTTTTTTATTCCAGATCGGTTTCCTAAGCACGACCAGTTTGGAAAAACGATTGCGGGCCATCGATAAAATGCTGGAACACATGAAAATCCGCATGAAAGCTCTGGAACGGAACACAGTTAACTGTTCCCAAGAAACCGACCCGTTGGATACGTGCGGTGATCCAGAAAGACCATTCGATTTGCCATATAACAATAATTAATTTATTTCTCCTATTTATTAAGCGAAATTTGTATTTTTTCGTACCGCCAGGACATCCAAGGATCGTTTGAATTTGACCAACGAACGGATTTAAGGAAGAAAAGAATGGGGATTAAAAGAAGGCTTTTATCAAAAATATACATTTCAAAACGTAAAATTATCATTAATCGATTAGAATTTGATTATCTATTTTTTTATTATCTTGTTTTTATTCTTGTAATGGTTTCCATAAATTATCCCCATTTATTTTTTATATGAAACAGGGTGAAAAAAATTGATTTGATGTGAAATTTGATCCAGAAATTACTCAAACAGGTTGTACGTCCCTGATATATGAAAAAATCTTCTTTCATTTAAAAAATAAACAAAAACAAAATATTTATTGAACAATACACTCACATTCTATCGTAATATTCTATGAACATTTTTGAAATTTTTCCGATTTTTGCTAGCACACTGTTTTGGCAAATATTTAAAATCAAAAATCGTCACCGTGATCGATAAAAAAAACATTTATTAAAAATTGATTTGGATTTCTGGTTGAGATTGGCACACATTGTTTCAGTTTACTTAGATTTCTAAAATAAATTAAAGAAGGGGTACCACCTTGAACAATAGTTAACAGAGGCATCCAAAAGTGTTACCACCTTAAAACATTGGTTGATGATCCCGAAGAGAATGCAACCCTTTATGCAGTAGTAGTGATGTCCTGGTAACCTTTACTGTGATATACAATAAGTACTACAAATTATTCTATAAATTTGAAGTATTACCTTTGGCAACATTGACTGTTTTTATTGGCAGATATTGTTACTGCGTGCAGTGTCGCAAATGAACTGTACATATATTTTTTAAATGTTCAAATTATTTTAGTGCTGATTTCTCAGAAATCTAAATCCAAACATAAAATAAATACAATGAGAAATTAAATTTAAAAAAAGAAACTAAAAAACGTCCAGTATTCTCTGAGCTTTCTATTTGTAGTGTATTGTTTTCAGCATTCAAAATACCCAATTTTTCAAAACATACTTTGCCATTTTTTCTCAACTACCTACTACTTATGATGCGAAAAAACCTTAGAGTAAAACTCATTCTCTCCTCCCACCTCCATCTTCCCCCCTTTTCCAATATATCGTACAATCATTTTTATCTAGAACATTTTTGACTATATATACTGTAGTTGGATAGTATTCAGATTCTATTAAGTGACCTACTATTCGAAATTCTGGATTATTTTTAAACGGGTCCGGTCTGAGCATAAATTTAACGCTGTGTTTTCGATAAAAAAATCAAAATAAGAATTTTTGACGCGAGGACCCGCACTAATAGACTCGCTAATAGTGCGGCGGCTTCAGGTACTCTTACGATATTTTTATTTTGATGCAAGCGCCTTTACTAATAAACGCGCTTATAGTGCGGCGGCTTGTATGGGTTTTTATCGAAATTACGGCATGAAAGGTGTATAAATCAATTTATTATTATATTCTAGAAGCTAGAAGCAAAAAAATGGAAAGAACATATTATTTTAGGCTGAATTAATTACTAAACACCAGATGAAACATGATTTGCTCTTGTTTTACTTAGACGTAACTGCAGAAAAAGGCGATCTTAGTTATTGTTAAAGTTGACAACCTTCTCTTTAATAATAACTAGGGTTGCCTTTTTTGCACTTGTTCCTAAAATGTAGCACCAAAGTTTTTCACTATTTTGACATCATTTTTTTCAGTTCATCCTAAAATAGTATGCCCTTCGTTTTTTTGCGGCCGGCTCTGTCTATAAAGAGATCAGGACCGTACCCGAACTTTTGTGATTTAATTAGAATAAAATAATGTATGTGACCAAATATTTATTTATTTTTCTAAGAGATTTTATTTTATTTCTCTTGTAGGCTAGGCTCTTATAAAAAAACTTATAGGTATATTTTTTTATTTTTAATATTTCACTATTTTGAAGATCGATGTGTTTTTTGTCTCGAAATAAAAATCGTGTAGGTCGAAATAGAAAACGTAATTTTCGAGGAATCGTTTTTTTTATTTGGAGAGATTTTGGAAAATTACGTTTTACTTTTCGGCGTTGAATGTTCTTCAAAGATTAGGTTTAATGTATTTGAATTTCATATTTATTTTGTTTCATGTGATACTATTTTAATGCCTAATTTATTATACTATTTGGTTATGAAACATTTTCCAAAATAAACATTTGAAATAAAGAATGTGTTTTGTTTTAATAAATGAAAGAGATGTTTAGAAGTATAAAAAAAAGAAAAAAGCCAGAAGAGCGCAAAAGAAGCATAAAAATAAACTTTATGACAGGAGCTTTAAAGGATTATATCAAAGGTTGTAGAGGGTAACTTATATATAATGTAACTGCAATATCTGCAAAATATAATTATTTCGACGATAAACTGGAGGTTCTACGGTATAACATGTAGCATAAAAGAAACGATTTTATTTTAAACGAAAGACCGAACGACGTTGAATTTTTGGGCCCTTTGTCCCTTAAGCCTACCTGTATATAAATATGTGGGCCTCTATCCCTTAAGTCCGGCCATGTAAAAATATATGGGCCCTTTACTCGTTAAGCCTGCCTATGTACAAATATGTGGGCCTTTATCCCTTAAGTTCGCCCATGTAAAAATATTTAGCCTTTTACTCCTTACGCCTACCTTTTAAAAATATTTGGCCCACTTTCACATAAAACTATTTGGGTCCTTTACTTTTAAGTCTGCACATGTAAAAATATTTGGATAATTTACCTCTTAAACCTGCTCATTTAAAAATATTTCACCCATATAAAATAATATTTGACCCATTTATACCTTGTCTGTCTATGTAAAAAAACTCTTTATCCCTTAAGCCCGCCCTCTGTAAAAATATGTAGGTCCTTTATCTTTTAAGCCTGCCCATATCAAAAGTATTAGGTCCCTTTACCACTTAGCCTGTAAAAATATTATTAAGGTCGTTTACCCCTTTATCCTGCCGATGTAAACACACTTGGACCTTTTCAGTTCTTAAGCCGGCTCATGTAAAAAATTATTTGGGCCCTTTACCTTTTTGATTCTAATAATAAATTCAAATACGAGTTCCATTCTAGAATTTGACTCGTGCAAAAATTATTCTGTACATTATATGCGCGTAAGATCTACATTTACTTCAACTTAAAACAATTATTTTCACTTATCACTTTCGGGTACAAAAATAACCACTCAGATATCCTTTAAAATAATTTTAAAGAACTTTAATTGTTATTTAACGAACAAGTGTATTAATAAGGGCGATTAACAATCGAGATAATTTAACGCGTGAGCAGAGCGAGCGCGTTAATGTTCGAGATTGTTAATCGCCATTTTAATTCACGAGTTCGTTACAGAACTTTCCTGTCGACCGTACTTTTCAAAAATACATAGTTTTTGAATTTTAAGAAATTTAATAATGACATAGTCACATCTTTTTTATTTTAAATGTATATGTATGTTTGGTTGCCTACACCATAGGTAACTGTCTATATAAAGAGCAATGTGCATTGGGTTGCATATAATAAAATCGTTGATTAATAGAAAATTATTCCTTAATAGGGGTCATTAATTAGCGATTTTGAGTGCGTTAAAATACATCATAAATGGTCGGTCGACGGAAAAATCATTTATTTGACGTTTTAGAATGACAGCAATATAGAAAAAGTATGTATTTTTCCAGTAGTTATAAGCATAGCATACTGGTGAACGTACCCATGCCGCAGTACATAAAATAAGCTCCATAAGAATTGCATTCATTTTAAAAGAATTAATATTTATAGCGTTAAGGATAAATCAAAAATCTTGAAAATCAATAAAAAGAAATCAAAATTAAAAAAAGTCTGTTGGCACTTTTGTTTTAGTTATCGTGCCGACGCACATACATACAAATGCACGCACAGAAGACCAGATGACATTGTTTTGCGTTTTCGGACTTATAGTGGCCGGAAACGTAGAGAATAATGTTAAAAAGCGGGGATAGGGATTTTATTTCGTTGGTATAAATGACATACTGAGGCTCCATAGGTATAGAGTCTCATTAATTTCGGTTTTTTTATTCTAATAAGCGTTTTAGGTTATAATTAATTAGATATTCTCTAACTTTTCTAGATTGGCAGTTATTTATATATTATGTATATTATATATACACACTATTGTTAGGCAACACACATTTCAAATAAACGATTTGCACGTTGCCGACATGTGCTAATGATTATAGTACAATATTCAATTTGTAGCACGGAGAAATATACTAATGACCCAGACAGCACACCAAATCCTTTGGATATCTACTGAACATCCCAATATCCACTGAATGTCCAGTCCATGGTGGATATCTATTTTATATCCATGAAATGTAATTTATAGACATGCAAATGTCCATAAATAATTGTAATTATATAGCAAATTATTAAAAAATTACGCCATTGTACTCGCCATTGTGGCTAATAGTACCGTTGAGATATTTAAAATTAATTTTTTTTAAGGTGTATTCAATATCCCATGGACATCCACTATAAATATAAATATATCAAAGTCTAAGCGCGGATGCAAACCATCGTGGATATCTACTAGATGTAATTTTTGATTTTGCTTCCTAAGTATAGATGGCGATACCACTTTCGTATCTACTCATGCTTAACCCGCCGTAATTGAGTTTGATCGACATTGTTTCACAAACAAACTTCATTAGAGACTGAAGTCGAGAAGTTCCATTTATTGCTGAAGATTCCTAATAAGGATGATTTTCTCCTTAGTAGGCAAAATCAAAGGCAGATTGTTGGGAATATTTTTTACCTCTATTTTCTTTCGACGTTATTCAATAACCATTGGTTACTTATGAACCTCTACTAAAAATAATTATAAAATATTTATCTGAATTTCTATATCCTGGGATATAGACGGACATTTGGTTGGATATCCACAAAATATATTCTATGGATATATCTGGTATTTCTTGTATTGTCTGGAGATACTCATTAGATATTTTGCTGAATATCCATAGGATATCTTCTATATTCTGGATATAGACGGACATTTGGATATCCATATTAGTTCCACGGAATATTTCTGATATCCTGTGGATATATTGGATATCCACAAAATATATTCTGTGGATATCTCTGGGACTTGGTGTGTTGTCTGGGGAATTGAGCCTATCCTATTTTTTATTCAGGCTTCTATTGGTTTTGCCCCACAAATTCAGTTCAAATTTTTGGAAATCGGGTAATAAAATAACTTTATGATTTAATGTTACTACAATAAATCTGTAGGATGGCTCACGAACTAGGAGGTGTCTATCAAATTAGGATGTACAATGGGCCTAGTGAGGCCTAAGTGACATGTGGTAAATCACCCTCAACAAGTTACAAATACTGAAATACACAGAACGTTAGTCCTTATGCTTTAAACAATCATACTTTTTCTTCCGTATTACTTTAACAATTAGGTTTAGCACATTTTAGATCCTTTTGAGGATTAGAACGTCCACAGCCCTATTAAGAAGCCAAGTGTTCGTTCTTTTAAGAACATACATTTGACAGCTGCATATGGATATCCACTGAACATCCGTTTATTGACATACACGATACACTTGTGTATCGTGTTGCCAATGCCATATGCCAATAAGACAGCTCAGTGACCGCTGAACTCCATCTGCTGGACTGCCCCACTATCCATAAATAAACCCTTCCCAATCATCCCATACAGCACATACATTATTTTAGTAGTGTTTCAGAAATATTTCAAACGTTTCAAATATATAACATTTCAAGTACAAGTTTCTGAAATATTTCACTGATAATGTTTCTGAAACATAGTATAAATGTTACACAAAAGGGTATTAAACGGGTTATGTTGTAGAGGCCAATACAAAATGAAGAATTTCTGATTTGTAAGAAGAAGTAAGATTAATCTTAAGAACTAATTATTTTATTTTATCCTATGTCCAGCCCACTGAAAAGGTGGTACAGCCACAGACAATCCTATATTCTTTAGAAATTGAGGTGAGTTTATAGTTTACTACAGACATAATGCCTGTTTAGGTTAGGTTTATTTACTTTATCTCATTATTAAGACGAGTGACGCCATTTCATTTATCAATTTTTTTTCTTATTTTTATCTAAATATAACCCACATAGTGTATGGCGAGTTGCGGTTGTATATTGGAAATGTAGTGATGTCAGCAGCTCTGACCTTTGATCTATAAGCCCAGACATTCAAAAATGCATATAGAATGATTTTTGTGCTGTAAGGGTTTCACATGACGTATAACAAGAATAGGCTTGTAGGGATGCGCATTTTTTTAAAAACATCAATGTTGACATCAAATAATACATCGAATGCAGACTATCGATATTGGAAAAAAATCTGAAAAGAAAATATCGATTTTTTTAAATATAGATGTTTGTTTTTCCATACATCGATGTGTCTGTAAACCACATACTTTGATTTTCTTTTACTATACGGAGAATGGTCGCACTGCGCAGCTTTCTGAGTGCCTTTTAAAAGTTCCAAAATAACATCCACTTCAGGGATACAAATTCAGGGTACGCAGAAGACTGCTGTTTTATCATAGGCGGTTGTCATATATTGTATTATCCGAGTTGCGCAGTGTATAAACTGGAACATTGAGATCAAAAGTGCCGACGCAGAGTGAGCGATCTGATTCTTTAGCTATAAACTGTGGCATAGGAATCAAAATGGCCGCGCCCTATATTGGGCGTGTCGGACCTCTCTCTTGCATCGTATAGTAAAAAAAATTAAAGTATGTGGTAAACACTGATGTTTACCAAAAACGTTAATTGAAGAGCAAAAAAAAGGAATTCAAACCATCAATTGAAACGTGACGCTTAACAAAAAACCAACAAACATTGAAAAGAAAATTATCGATATTAACAAATAATATATATATATTAATATTTCCAATATTTTTTTTTATCTAAAATGTCCCAACAATTTGGCTTCTGCACTATCAAATATCAAAACGCTTATTCCGAATTGGATATATAATTACCAAAATTACTTTTATATTCTTCATGCACAAGATACTTTGAATCATTCCCTATTTTAAAGGAGGTATGATACATATTAGAAAAACTAGGAAGTCACAATTTAAAGACCGGGTTTATCATTTAGTTTTCTGGAATTTATTAAATGTTATTAAATATTTTTACTTTATTCTCAACAAAGTTTTGTTAGACATAATACCCTTCGGAGGCGGTT
Organism: Psylliodes chrysocephalus; assembly: GCA_927349885.1. Classification (NCBI taxonomy): domain Eukaryota; kingdom Metazoa; phylum Arthropoda; class Insecta; order Coleoptera; family Chrysomelidae; genus Psylliodes; species Psylliodes chrysocephalus. The sequence continues at coordinate 2,752,483 of OV651823.1, read as the reverse complement.
TTATAAACGTAACCGACGACGTCTTTTTAACCGTAACCGACGGCGTCTTTCTAACCATCGATGCAGGAACAACTTTAGCAGGATGTCTCGGAATAGGTGGTGTAGCGATAGCAGTTTGACTTTTAGTGGCCTTCGCAGCTGCTACTCTTCTAACGAAGGCTATTCTCTTCTTCAAGGCTCCTTTCCAACCGTAATCTATAGCGCTTAATTTTTCTTCTGAAGATGGACGTCTTCCTAAGATTTTTTTGAACATTTCTTCCCATACCGCTTCTGTATTACATAACTGAAAAAAAAATAATGTAATATTAAAATAATAGCTATCTATGCAACCAGTTGCCTCATTATATGTAATTAGTGACGAAAAGTGTTTTCTTCGGACTCCTAAGAGTTGCCAGTACTCGAGCCTGGAATAGAACTCTATGCTTCGTAGAATTCTACAAAACGACATTGAAATTTCTGTTATTTTAAAATTTTTTAAACTGTTTGTAATCGTCCCCATGTGTTTTTTAATGTGTTTAAATTTTGACTGCACCCGAAAATGGAAACAAAGTTTTCCGAAACATACGTAGTGCTGTGCTAACGATATAAAATAAAATTAATGACCGAATAAGCCAAGGAAATTTTTATTTATATAAAATTCTGCTACGGTCAGGAAATTATCCTTATGAAAATAATCGAGTTCTTTTGTAGAAAACGATAAGTAGATTTCTACATGACACAGAGTACCACTCCCTGGCAAGCTTCTCATAGTTGCCAAAAAACTCAACTGTTCATCCTTGTAACATAAACTACTATTTTCTAATTTTGACTAAATTATTTATAAATTGAGTTTTGGTAAAAAATTACTAACATCTAGGCAACCCAATATTACTTTCTTGTATTGTAAGTTGCATATGCATAACTTATACTGTGTTTATATTGCTGGTTAAAGTTATTTAGTTTTCAATAAAGTGGGTTGTTTTGTTGTGTATTGTGTTTTAATTATTTTTTTCCGATTTAGAATGGTAAACAAGGAACAAAACAACATTATTTCTGAGTTGTAAGTTTAAATTCTATTTATATAAGTCAATCTGTCCTTCTTTGATAAAACTTTTAATAGTAATGTATTGATTTTAAAACCAAAAAAAAGTTTATTTTTATTTGTTTTATTTTTGTAACTGGCGACATAATGAATTTTTCGTAACTAGTTTCATAATGTTCAATATTATGCAACTGGTTGCGTAAAGTAGATCATTTTAACATTTGCTGCGATTACAAATATCACTTTAAATGTCAAAATTAGAAAAATAATATAATATAAGGCATGGTATGTCTCATTCTAATTTGAAAATAGTTCAAAGAAGGTTCTTTAAAGTTAAAATTCAAAAAGACGTCTAATAATCTTTATGTATTTTTGAATGACGTACTTCATAGAAAATTTTATTCGTTCTACCCAATCTCAGCACATCATTGATCGACAGATACTTGATGACGTTCATGAAGGCCTTTTGCGGCAGATTTTCCAGTTTTCTTTGGCGATTGGACAAATTCACGATATATTCGTGAACGGTTTCTCCGAAAGACGTCCGTATCTCTTCCTGTACGTGCTTGTCGTATTTGAAATCTTCGACGTCCATGATTTTTTGCCTCGGGAAATAGTGGGGACCGCGGGTCACTTTCCACACGTTGAAGCATATCTGAAAAATTACAATAAAACATTTTTAACACGTTGATATACACTGCGCCGCTAGTGTCATAATGTGTTGTGACCACATACTTCGATTTTCTCTTACTATACGGAGAATTGTCGCACTGCGCAGCTTTCTGAGTGCCTTTTAAAAGGAGATAGAAAACTCCGCCATTTTGAACACTTATTACGTGTTGCCTACATCTTGGCGCAATAGTTTTAGTTGTTATGTTATAATATTTACCCAAAGTCAGTCCCCAAAGATATTATTTACAAACCTACACTTTACAAAACCATTAACAAATAATGCATGTCTTGAAGACCTTGCTTTACTTGGTGATTTTATATTAAATATTTCGATTTGTAAGTAACAGTAACTACTTTATTTCAAGATGCACTCGCAATTATAACTTTACTTCAAAGAAGTTTCTTGTATATTAAAATAAATAAACGTTTCTTCTACATTTGTTGCCTTCATTTAAAATCTCAAAATACCAAGATATAGGCTACCAGTTTACAATTTGGAAAAATGTGTTGCCTAACCTAGTAGTAATTGCATCAAAATGGCCGCGACCTATGTTGGGCGTGTCAGACGTCTCTCTTGCACCATATAGTAATCAAAGTATGTGATGTACTGTCAAGAGTGAGCAACCTTCATATTTATACAATATCTGGCACAAATATGTACAAAAACGGAAACTTCTTTGATTTCCAGTTTCTAAGAAAATTTTATTCTTTATAAAAGTTCGTGTATGGCTCTAAATCGAAAATACACTTGCCAAAATTAAAATATTTCCTTTCGTAATGGAGAAGACTAAATAAATATCACAATTGCTACAATAAAAGTGTTTATATATTTTTTGACTTTAAATTATCCGCTCTCACATTGCTTTACGTGCACTTCGTTTATATATATTATATTATGATAATTATTTCTATGTTTGTTTATAAATAAATCTAAATAAAGCATTAGAATTAATTCGTAATAATTACTTGAATTACTCAATCTTCCAAAGAAAAAAAAAACTGAAGAGTAATAGGTTACACTAAGAAAAAATCGCGATAAAACTTACACAAGATTCCGCAATAGTTAGACCGTAGTAATCTCTATTTGGCGCCCCTGCTCTTGCATACAGTTGAAGCAAAGAAGCATTTTTCAAAATCTGAGATTTGCTGTTCATTTCTGATAACAAAATATTTAAGTCAAACTGACTTTCATTCATAAATTTAATGGTTAGAATTATGCACTCCGTGCCGGCCACATACTTTGATTACTATACGGTGCAAGAGAGAGGTCCGACACGCCCAACATAGGGCGCGGCCATTTTGATTCCTATGCCACAGTTTATAGCTAAAGAATCAGATCGCTCACTCTGCGTCGGCACTTTTGATCTCAATGTTCCAGTTTATACACTGTGCAACTTGAATAATACAATATATGACAACCGCCTATAATAAAAGAGCAGTCTTCTGCGTATCCTGAATTTGTATCCCTGGAGTGGATGTTATTTTGGAACTTTCAACTGGTTCGAGTGAGCTAACTGATTCTTTAGCAATGAACTGTGACTCCAAAAACAATATTCAGTGACATTAACAGCAGCAAACAAAATATTCTTGCTTACGCCAAAAATGGAGGCTCTAAAGGGCTCAAATGAGACAAAGAGGAACTTAAGGGATTAGAGCAGGATTGGACTGGTCGAAAATGACTCAAATAATAGTATACAAAACCATTTATTTTTCAAAATTCTTTTTTAATAAATTTGTTTATATCTCACACTTTACAACATACAGGGTATAGATACAGACACTTTCTAACGATAAATAAAAATTAGAAAATAATGAGTGATCGGTGTAACTGAAAAACACAACTTTCCACAATGACATCACTTTTGGGTACTTACATAACTTTTAAAAAACAAAATGAGACACAACACGCTCTTATTGAATCATCTTTTTTTATCCTAAATACCTACAATAACAATATATCTTGCAGAACAAAGATGAGAAACGATGCGGTATTATTGAATCATCTTTTTTATCCAAAATATCCAAAAGTAATTTGACGCAAAAATGTTAATGTTTGCATCATTAATTTAGTTTCACATTTGCATTTGATCACCATTCTGTATATATAAATCAAATTTATATATTAGTAATTTATGCATGTTTAATGCTGATACTGATAATAAAATAATTAATTATTATTCTGTTTTTTAATAACGCTGTATAACCTGATTAATTACGGTAAATATTTAAGTATAGTATTTAAAATAAATTAAAGTAGGACTACGATGATGGGTCCTGTCTAATATTTATTGTTTACTTACACTCTACCATAAATAATCAATGTTATAACGGCGCTACGTTAGCTGGTGATACTAATCTTTTAGCAATAGAAGCAAATGCAGATAAAACTATTCAAAAGTTACCAGACGCCACCAACGAATTCAGCAGAGTTACCAAACAGTGAAGATAAAATTAAACGAACTAAAATCTCTAATTGTAAATTTTACAAATAAAATTATAAATACTAAAGTATTTTTTATTGACCGCATTATTTATACAATCTGTCGGTATTAAATAACTTAAAAATGCTAAAAAAGTTGAAATTTTTAATAGTTTGGATGCAAGAGATATTAACTTTTTTTAATTTCAAACCAATAATTATTGACTTCACACTAGGTATGACAGTTTATTGAAACCACTTCACCGATGATAATCACTCGAAATCAAAAGACTAAAAATAGGAATCACTTATTCTCTTGATATAGGGTAATTGTATAGTAGATGAAAACAGCAGAACATTGGAATAAAGTGGCAAAGAACAAGATCACCAGACGATAAAAACATACAAAAAAAAGCCCACTGCTCACTAATTAGAACTGCAAATTGTAGCTGGACCAAGTCCAATTAAAAAAAAAATCACTTGGAACAAACGTTTCAACTAAACGAAAATCATACCTACCTTACATATTGTCGTCTGAAAGTGAAGATCAATCAAACAATACCGAAAGAAATAGCAAATGAAATTAAGAACAACATAAAAAAAATATGATTTGTCCGGCACATGACTTCATTGTCTAGTTATTACAGGCTTTTTGCGGTTATTTTTTACAACCTATTGTATCACTCTTGACTCTTGTACATTTTTAGAGAATAAACTAAATAAATAAACGAAGGAATTATTAAGGAAAATTAAAAATCCAAATATTAGTAAACATCACTATAATCGTATAAATATTGAATGCAAAAACACAAGTAATGATGTAACGAGTAGCCAGTAATTCTGCTCAGAGAAATCGACCATATTGAGTGTACTTTTCAGAATGATCCTGTGAAAAACCAACATAATGCCGACAAAAAGCCGGGGTATTCACGCATCGTCATCAATACTTGCTTATCTCCCTGACCAGAGGCGACTCTAGGTAAAATTGCTAACAATATATACATTTTCCACATACATCTTACTCGAAACATTTCTTTATATACAGGATGTTTAATTGGAAAAGGGAAGCATTTTAAACCTATATGGAGGTCAATCAGTTTCTCCCTCAGAGTCTTTTGATGTAGCTGAAGGGCTTGCTGCATTTCCACATCTTGGAGTCTACCAATGAATGCCTGTATGCCTCGAATTCTTGTAGACTTTCATTATGTATTTGACTACGAACCTTTAATTGGTTTTGGAATACCCGCTTCAAAAGCGGCTGGCCATACCTTGCCTCTAAGGCTTGGACGAGAGACGAATAAATTGGTTCCTCTTGAGGGAGTAAAACGGTTGCTGCCTGTCCTCGCAGCGAAACTCTTTTTCAGCCCAGCCATTGGCTCTAGCTGCAGCTTCGAATTGGAGTCGATACGTTAGCTATGTTCATGTTGTCTGAGCATCAAATGTGGGTGGCTTAATGATCTTGCTAGTATGACTTTGTGAAACAGGTTTGTCTGTCAGCGGGCTGTATCTCCTGATCCGTAATAGGTAGACAGTTAAAATTTTTACAGAATGTGTATTACTATTGCCACTATAACATTAATGTTTACCGATCTACGCGGGCAGGGTCTAAACACGACTGAATGCGCATGCTTAGATTTACCAAAACGAGCTGTTTGTTGGAGCCAAAAGTAATTTATGTTATTTGCAATGAACTACGTTTTTCCGCTGAAAAGAGGACACGTCGAATGATGTATCACATAACAGGGTTTTTATGACACGAAGAGGAGGAAATCAAAAAAGCTGCTTAACATTAATTTTTTTTTAAACAAGTAGAAAAAGGTTGTTACTATTGAACGTTTTACTAGACAACGCGCAATTTGATATTTCTATACGGAACGCCTAGGTTTTTTCAAGTGCCCCTCGTAACAAAACCCAAAATCCAAAAAAGTGGTTCATATCTTTTTATCGACACAAGCGCGAATTTTGCTGATTGTTAATAATTAATTAACTTTTTTTCCGTATCTAAGAATCTAGTTTTGTATAATAAAACAATAACATAGATTATGATGTTACAAACAATGATTGTTTCGTAAGCCAAAAATAAAGTTATTTTTCGATTATCTCTGTAACTGGGGAAACCAATAACACGCCGAGATATTTAAAGAAAGATCGCGTGGATCTTCCAAACAGTTCGACAACAAGTTTCGCGAAGAACTTGTGAATATATAATTTTTTTATTAAGCAAATAAGGTACCAAAATGATGTCAGCACCGACTAATATCGTTTATAATGTCAAAAAGTTGGATCAAGTGCCTCAAGGAAGTCCACCGGATATTGTAAGTTTTTTTACTTTTTTTTTCTTTCGCCATTATACTTTATAAAAATTACGATTTTGACGAATTTTAATGGCTTATAAATCTATCAACATAAACGATTGTATTTAACATTTCTTTACATTTTTTATAAACACCTTTGTGACAAAATGTCCATTTTTTTAGAAATTAAATTTACCAAATTAAATTATATATCGGGTGTCCTGTTAAAAAAACATTTGTGTTCATCACTCTGTAGTTTCTGAAACACAAGTGCCGATTCTTCATAAACTTGTAAATAACTGGCAACTATGTCAAATCGGCTTACGTTAATCATGTCAATCAATGTAAGGTTGTTGATTTTTTGATTATTCAATTTTTTGTTATGCATATTATAAAACATTTTAATTATTATGTTTTGACTTGGTTTTATTCTTTCATTTATTATGTGATATGTGATATTTTTGTCAAACAGGCAAGTTATTTTGTAGTTACTTATTCTCAGTGTAGAAATAAACTGCATACACGTAAATTGCGACATCAAACAAATAGACCAAGCTTTCGCTATTGTATTATCATATTTATTATTGGGGCACGATTTTCAGAATTATTAATAACTTAATATATTTCTTTACAATAATCTAGGGAAAAAGTGATATTATAAGATGTTTACGCTTCAACTAATCAGAATACGAGTAAAGATCCGCATTTTTAACTTAAAAACAACTGAAATCTAAATGGTTTAACGACAGTTAATAAGTTGAACAAAAATACCCAATAATCAGGTTAAATCCCAGTCGTTGGCAACACTGTTGACATGGATGCACGTGCGAACCTAGTGGATTTTTACTCGCAACCCGGATCAATCTTTAAAAACCCCGTATGTTCAAAATGTTCTGTCTCTAAAACTTTTTTAGCTGTCATGAGTTGTTAAAAAATGAATGTATCAGAATGTACCTTCAACCAGAGCCTAAAAGAACTTTAATTGCCCTCCACTAGATAAGATAACACCTCTTCATTTTCTCACCACTTTTGATGGTCGTTCAAACTCCTTTAGACTCTTCTTGAAGATCATTCTTGATACTTCCGCAACTTTCTTATTTCTTGCAAGTATCTAGAAATTTCTTCAACATTTCTAACATACTACACTTGATGTCTGTAGAGGCTTCTATTATAGATTGGAAGTGAGGGTGAGACTAAGCAAAATTAAAGCTGAAGTATCGAATAGCTATTTGTGTTTCGAAGTTTTTTAATATTAAATATTTAAAATCATCATCTAAATATTCTAAATCTCCTAAAATTGCCATTTCGAATGCCTCTTCGATATTATTTACTATTATAGACAACAACATAGATGAACTATGATTTAAAGTTTTTAAAATGGGTTAGAACTATGTATAAGAGCAAGAACTCTATTGTTAAAACTTCAGGTTTGCAATAACTTTTATTTTAGCATGGACTTTATTTACCTCTAAATACGTTGCTACTGTTAGTGGCTGACGTTATAAAAATTTGCAATATCTCTTACTACCAAATTCAAATTTTATTACATGGTTTATTTGACAGGCACCGCTAATTTGAGCAGCGAAGCGCGTGTTATGTGTATATTGTGTTGCCTACTTACAAGCAGATTGAAAGCTTAATTTATAATTAGGGTGAATAATATTTGTTTATGTACTTCTCAAAAAGTTATGACAGTAGTTTTAAAAAGCCGACTTCAAAATCATGCAGATGACCTGAAAAATTGATTTTTTTTATTTTCTCATAGATCATCAGACACAAACCAATTGTATATGTAATTAATCCTGAAGTTTTCCCATTCTAACAAAAACAGAATCATAGAAATCGGAAAACGTGGTAAAGAATCATTGCTAAAAATAAACTAAAATAATTAAGAGATTGACGATTATTTTCTCATGGACCCTATTCATTAATCTTGACCAAATTTATACGGGACCACCCCTTAGGTACCCTCTTTTTAACAAAAAAATAATCATAGAAATCGAAATAAGTAATAAAGAATTATCGCTGAACATACATAAAAAAATATTCCGACAAATTGAGAATGTCCTCCTTTCTTGAAGTCGGTTAAAACTACTTTCAAGATCCTATTTTTTTACGAAGAAAAAGTCAATTTATATTAGGATTAGTAAACTAACGCGTTGATTTCTGAGCCAACGAGATATCTCAAGTTTACAGGTTAAAAACGTTGGTAATTTATTTTTAATATTTCAAATATTGTTAAATTATTATGGAAAAAATTTTATGTACAACTAAAATATTCAGATTTGTTTACATTTTGTTTTAAAATACTTTTTATTAAATGCACCTTGTACAGAGGCATTTACGATTATTAGAATCTATAGTGGGATTCCCATCTTTCAATATAGCATTCGTCAATGTAAATCGCAAAATGCGTAACTCCACTTAGTTCTGAAATACAGATTAAGTATAACTCGATATAGTACCAAAATGGCAGATTTACCATCTGAAAAATGCTCATTTTATTATCCATCCAAATTACATTATTTCTCATAAAAACAAGTTCAGTTTAAATAAGTTCTAGGGTTTTAATGAAAGTTAGTTTTTTGGCTCTCCTAAAGTAACATTTTCGATTTGCGATTTACACTGAGATATGTCGAGACGTCTATCTTAGTTCGACAGACTGCAATTCTTATGTAATGGCTCTCTTGGTTCTCTTGAGTCTTCTCATTTTATTGGCATTGTTGAGGAAGTTCCCAAGTTCCCATGTTGAAGCAATCGTTGTTGGTGACTACTGGCAAATATTCTATTGTATTTTTAAAGGTCTCCACTTTAAGGTCCCTACGAAGATCAGTATTGAGACAGTACTAGTGTGCATCGACGATGTTCCTTAATACTTTATTCTGGAAACATTGAGTAACTTATATGGATAACATACGTCCATAAGGGTTTCAATATCTGCATGTAAAGAAGCAATTTGTTATATGTGGATAAATTGGATTTTTTTTAGCAACCAACACATTCTTTTGTATTTTATACCAATCTCTTCGCATTTCTTTTTAATATGGACTTTCCACTGAAGTCTAGCATCAAAAGAGTTTGCTGTATTGGCAAAATGAATCTGAGTGTCGTTTATTATATTCTAATAGGAAAATATTATTTTTGTTTGTTGCTGAAGTTGAAGTGGCCTTCATTCAATTTAACCTATTTTGGATAGTTTATAATAATTTTCTATTTCTACTCTGTTTCCCTCTGTATATAATTAAATAACGACATGACGAAGCTTATAGCCAGAGTAGTAGTTGTTTTCTGGAAGAAAGCGGTACTCGTACTATTTTGTGAAACATAATTTTGAGTTAAATTTCTTTCTTTACCTCTTGATTACATTTAAGTTTTGAACTACTTTACTTACTTGTCAATTACTCAGAAAAACTCAAACAAGGTCAAGTTTGGGTAATAAAGTAAGGTCGACCTTCCCTTCACCCATCTATTTAATGGATGACAGTTCCTTTTTTTAAATCAAATATGTTTATAAATATACTGCAAATGGGTTACTTAAGAAAATACGGTGCAGACTTATTTATTTTCCTAAAAAAATACCTTGTAAAGTATTCCCCATTTATTTAAAAACATATTTTATTCAATAAAAAAAAAACTTTTATCTATTAAACAGATGGGTGAAGGTCGACCTTACTTACGGATCCTGGATTATCAAAAATCCGTTGTTGGCGTATTGAGAAAACAGGAAAATACCGACACACTTGAAGTTCAAATCAATCGTTCAAAAACACGGTTCACAAGGTGAAATACGTAAATATATTTCCAATAAGATATTATTATTAGATTAATTAAAGCTTGGACAACAATATTGCATTCTTTGTTATTTAAATATTTAAATGGAGCATTGGATTAAGCAATTTTGATAACTGTTATCGTAATCATTTGGTAATTAGGAAGTAATAAGTTAGAAAATCACGTAGTCCGATCGTATGTTCAAGAAGATTTTGGATTGGTCAAAATAAAAGATTAGAAGAGCCAATTTGCTAATTAGCAAATCCTATCGTTAGATATTTTGCAAGGGTTTTGGACACAGTTTTCATAATCGCTAAAATTTAGTTTCTTAAATACCCTTTAAAATAATTATTATATTAAATTGTACAAAATTATTATTTTGCTTTGGTCAAAGTTTAAAGATAAATTTCTATGTAAAAAATCAATGTTTTCATCAAGGATAATATTGATATCGTCATTTTAATAAACAAGGAAATCATCAATATCGTTATAAAAATTGTTTTAGATTTTTTCAATTAATAAAGATCGAGATAAAGCATTCCTTGTGCATTCAAGGATTTCTAGTTTAAATTAGATTAATTTAATAATAATTACAAATTATAATATGTAAATCATATTTGAAGACATTTATACTTTTAAATACTCGGAGTAATGTTGATTTTAAAATAAACTAAAAAAAGTAAGAGATAACATAGAAAGAGGGAAAAGTTACAAAAGATTATCGTCAATACATCAATATCATCAATACAAGTACAGTTCAAATTGTTTAAAAAATAGATCCTTTCAAAATAAAGAAATAATAAATTTGTTTATCATTGTTTTTCATCCTCTATCTGCATACTGATTTTAGAATTATATTCATATTATATTTCCCCAAATATGTGAATTCATCGGTTTTATGTAATTATCGGAATTGCCTGAAAATGTCTTCTTCGAGTCACTTGTTAATATGTTTCGAGAATTAAAATCCTATCTCACAGTCGATCCAAATTTTCCTAAAAAAATTGGGAATTCCAATCGGTCAGCGGTACGCACCATTGTTGTACTTTTATCTGATGTAACTTTATAGGAAAATTGCATTCAATTATAGTTTTAACACTGCTCTGTAATTATAAAAAGGCAAAAAACCAGAAAAAAATTGCAATCATTTACTAACCACGTTCGTGTATAAAAGAAAGAGTAGATCAATCAGTTTCATACTGTTGTATAGTTTTTCAAGATACACTTTTTTTTAATTGTGAAATGAAGACAATCATCGATGGTGTACCTGTTGACGTAATACTAGACGTATGTTATTTATTATCAACAATTAAAAAACTAGTTTTAAATTGATAATTTAAACCAGTTCTGTACATTAACTATTAAATTATTTACATATATTTCGCTAGGAATTTATATAAATCTGTGTTTTTAAACTATTTAAAGTAACATTTAATGGTTTTCTTTGGAGTTTTTGACCTTCTTTGATCTTTATTAGTTTGTATTAATTTGTATTATTTTTTCTGCGCCACTACTATGACTCCACTTTTTGGTATATTGCAAGTAAAATTGATATATTTTACACTTTTGGTACCATTTTATAACCACAATTGACCTTAGTTTAAGCACCTTCCTTGGTAGTAACTGTATGATACATATTAGACCTTATAACTCTGTTATTGTAATTTTTTTCTTTGTAGCCTAAACTGATGCCGGGTGGCAACTACATCAGAATTGGAAAGGACTCAGCACACAGCACTTGCATCTTGTTCGCACCACCTGCTGAAGAAGTCGGAATTTTGGCGAAATTTTTGGCAATTTTCAAGAAACACGCAATCAATTTGCTGCACATTGAATCCAGACCATCTGCAAAATCTCCAGACAACTGTGAATTCATGGTGGAATGTGCCGCGTCTCAGAATTTGGGAGCAGCTATTCACGAGTTGAAGGCTATCAGTGAATATTTACAAATTATTTCTAGGGATTACAAAGATAATAAAGGTGAGAAAAATATTTGTAAATTATAGTTATCTGAATAAATAAAATTCCTATAAGTACCAAATTTTAATTTGAAATGTTTTTTAGATTCCGTTCCTTGGTTTCCGAGACGTATAAGAGACTTGGACCGCTTTGCTAACCAAATTTTATCGTACGGAGCAGAATTAGATGCTGATCATCCAGGATTTACAGATCCTGAATACAGAGCGCGTAGAAAATACTTTGCCGACATTGCCTTCAATTACAAGTAAGTCAGGTTTATTTACGTACACAAAATGGTTTAGCTCCTGAACTATAAGAACATAATTTAATACACTTTTATAACTACAATGTCTTAGCTCCTGACCTAAGAAAATAAGATGCTGGGATTATAGTTTAGAAACTTATTTACGTTACATATTTTGGTAAGAATATTATTATTTATCTTTGATTTGTTTTTCAGACATGGTCAAAAATTACCGCACGTAGATTATTCAGAAGAAGAGACTGAAACATGGGGTAAAGTTTTCAGACAGCTTACCACTTTGTATCCAAGTCATGCCTGCAAGGAACACAATTACGTATTTCCCCTTTTGGTTGAAAACTGTGGTTACAGGGAGGATAATATACCTCAGTTAGAAGACATTTCCAATTTCCTTAAAGGTACGTAATTATTAATTCAGAAAATACAAATGTTTTAAGTCAAACTTTGCCATCAGAATATTCATTATCAATTTTATTTTTACAGATTGTACTGGATTTAGTGTTAGACCTGTAGCAGGACTTCTCTCGTCCAGAGACTTTTTGGCCGGTCTGGCGTTTAGGGTGTTCCATTCCACCCAATACATCAGACATCCAAGCAAACCTTTTTACACACCAGAACCAGATGTTTGTCACGAATTATTAGGACACGTACCACTATTTGCTGATCCCGATTTTGCCCAGTTTTCGCAAGAAATCGGTTTGGCATCACTTGGAGCACCCGATGAATTTATAGAAAAGTTGGCTACTGTAAGTAATTTAGATGATTGTCACAAATTCGTAATTAATAATTATTAGAATAGAAAAACTAGAAATATGGAGACAATAAAAGGGACATAAATAACTTTTATGTGACATCTGTTGTCTTCTGGAGAATTTGCACGATATTAGGAAATGGAATAGAGCAAGAAAATATCTGGTATTTATAGAGATCTTGCGAGACTAAGCCAGGCCAAAACCCTTACCTAATATTACTGAGTTAAAGGGGTGGCGATTCTGTTTAGATTATAATATAGATTAGAATGTAGATGTATAAAAACGTGCCATAAAAGTTACTTAAATATTTAGATAAATACTTGCTTTAAGCCACATTTTTTTTAATGAAATAAGCATAAATCGTTAGCGTAATAAACTATATCTATTATTGCGATATTTTCGATAATATCAAAATAAACACATCAAGCCAAGTAGATGAATGAAAAAATAACTACGATAATAGTTGTCATGACGTCTTTATCACTATTCATTGAACTGGTGAACTTTAAGAAACATTATTTCGTTTTTAATATTTATTGTTTAGCAATGCTTTATCGGCTTTTTTTTTCAACAGCACAAGATATTCAATTGTTTTCGTATTTTGCCATGTAAAAATAAAATTTAGAAATAAAAGCGTGTCACAATGTTTTAGAAATAAACACGATAAGTGTCACGCCATATTTAAGTAACAGTATCACTACTGTAGTATAAATAATAAATTTAGCCTTATTCACCTTGTACATATATTTGGTTACCAACAAATGCCCTATATTAAGCTATATTAAGGATGAATCAATCTCTGTGTCTTAAATAATAGTTTTTACAATGTCACTACATTTTCCTCTATCCTGCACTTGTTAATTATTTACCCTTAACCTGCATATTTCTTCTTTCACTACCTTGAGCCTTACCATACTGATCTGAACCCTCCAAGTCTGCTTCTTCCTTCTGGCTTCCATTGTAACATTAAATGAACCATTTCCTGCTGCTCTCTAAACTTTTTCTAACTGAGGATTTATTTATTTTTGTTGTTTTATTTTAGTTCTTGTTAATTTCATTTGCTTTAATTCTGTGATTTTAGTTTTAAATGACGAATAATTGAATAGAAATAGTTTGTCAACATAATGTAGGTAATACAAGTTTCATTAATTTAACCAACATTAATTTATACATACTTTTATACATATCCATATTTATTTTCTAAGAAAAAAACAATTTTAAGTAGAAAAAAAATAAATACGACATTAAAAGAGATATATATGTTACGGGCAGTATTGTAAATTGGGCACTGACGATATTGACGGGACACTAATGTCAGCAGAATGCCCAATCAAATAGGAGATTTACGAAAATGACCGGCCAATATCGTAAAAGACCAAAATATCATCTTTGACCGTAACATATATATAATCCTGATTTCCAGCTAGTTACAAACATATCTCTGTGCTAAAACTAATATTATCTTTGTCTTAAATTAAAATCTGAAATATTATTCTGAAATTTTTATATTTATTATTAATTTTTTTATTTGTTACAGTGTTTCTGGTTTACCGTCGAATTCGGATTGTGTAGAGAAAATGGTGATCTCAAAGCATACGGTGCAGGTCTTTTGTCCAGTTTTGGAGAACTGCAGTACGCTCTAGAGGGTACACCTGAAATTAGACCCTTCGAACCATCGAAAACGGCTTTACAAAAATATCCAATCACCGAGTACCAACCAATATATTATGTTGCTGAGAGCTTCGAAGATGCCAAAGAAAAAATGATGTAAGTAAACGAACAATTTTATGTTAAAAATTCCTGGACTATATGGGTTGAATAATATTTTTCATAGTACAGGAAAAATTTATAGTTTTTTTTATGCATACAATTTTACAATTTTAATATTTTTATTACAGAAAATATGCCGCTACTATCCCAAGAAAGTTCGGTGTTAGATACAACGCCTACACTCAAAGTATCGAAGTTTTGGATTCGAAACCTCAAATACAGAGATTGGTCAATAATATCTCGTCAGAAATGTCAGTATTGATAGATTCTCTAAGAAAAATGTAATTTGTATCATCTACCTACTTACCTGTTGCTAGTTTTAAGGATTATTTATTTTTTTAATTAAGCGAACTCGTCCAGTTTTTATACTCTGTACTTTTAAGTTTTTTTATATGTAACTGTAACTTTTAAGCGAATAAGAATGTGATATATCTTTAATAAAATTGATATTAAAATTATGCTGAATTTCATCGTTCAATTCATTTAAAAAACATTTTTTGGACCGTTATAAAATTTGTGCATATTTTATTGCTATATCAATAGACACTTTTGGAAATTTCAGGTTGTAAAAGATAAGAGAAATTGATTTTTGATGTCAACTTGAAAAATAATTAATAAATGTGAAATTTTCTGAATTAGTGTTTAAACTTTTATTTTGTTCAATTCGGGGCACAATATTGCCAATCCATTTACTAACTTTCAACTACCCTGCATAACATTTTGAAAGTTTTTATAAAATCTCATCAAAAATACTCCATAAAGTTGAACATTGGACAAAAATCAATTCAAGACAAGTTACTTCTACTAATCGCAAGGGACGTTGTCCACCACATACATTCAATGATGAAGAACTACCAGCTGAATTTAAGTACTTAGGCATGCAGCTAGAAAAACACCTAACTTGGAAAAAGCGCATTTGTTCACGAAACAGAAGCAGCTGAGCCTAAAAATTAGAAAAGTAAACTGACTAATTGGCAAAAAATCTCAACTGACTATCTACAACAAACTTAATTAACAAAACCATCCTGAATCCCATATACTGGGAGCATCTGCAGCAAACCTTATATCGAAATATTGGAAAGGTTTCAGTCCAAGGTTATCAGCGTCACATGGTTTATACCAAACTACATCATTACTCTGATCTATAGATATCGAAATCGGAAATAATAAACTTCTGTGCGTACAGTTCTTCTCTTTAAGTATCAGTTTAAATTTAATTTATAGCCGCGCATAGTTTTTATCCATACATGGCTCGTGTCACTGTCTTTGTCATATCTTTTATCTTTATCGGTTAAGCAGATATGGTTAGATTTGGCCCAGAATACAGCGGCCTCTTGGGTTTATTGTAGTTTTCTGCTTTCCCCGTACTCACGTACTATCTTTGAAATAATCTTGAGGCCTTGAGAACTGTAGTACCTCAGCCGCCATGCGTGTATTAGGTCCCTTTAGCATGAGCTTACTGATTCTGTGCTGCCAGTGAATTTGGTATTTTGTGGTTATCCACCTGTTCACTACCTGTCGAACAGAGGTTTTGCTTATCCAAAATACAAGTTCAGGTCCTGTGATAGGTAGTTGTAATCCCTCTTTGGCGAGTTTGTCGACATTTTCATTTTCTTGGGTACCTTTATGTCCTAATATTCTGCTAGTTTTACCTTATTGTGGGATGTCAGACCATTTGGTATTTCAAGGCAGTGCCAAACCAGCTTTGACTTGATTCTGTTTGAATTAAGGGCCTTGAAGGTGCTTGGCTGTCTGAGAGAATTAAGATGGTTTGTTTTTGTACTTTCTTCTTAAATTTTCTCGTACACACAATTCAATTTTTTGACTTGAAATACAGTGGTATGTTTTCCCAGTGAGACAGTGATGTCGCAATTTTGGTTTAACTCCATGTACGTTAATCATACAAGACCTCTAAGCAAGTATTTATCTACCTACTTATTTGTGGTGCGAACCCCAAGAAGAAGGAAAATAGGCTGGACCCCAAGCCTGATTGGGGGAGTCTGTTAGAATTCCTGGGGGTAAATAACGGTAGAGGAATGCCTGCAAGGGTAAAAAAACATATATACCTCGTTCTAGTTACAGTTGACCTGGAAGGTTAAGCGGGGTGTTATGTGATCTGATTTGATCTCATGTTCAATATGGGATCATATACCTTATGGGTTATTCTGTTATGTTTTATATTTCTCAGTGGGTTCCAGTTTTTGGAGACGTCCAGCCTGTATACACTCATTCTGGCCTCCTCCTTTATGACTAGATCAAGGGGTGGGAGGTTTAGAATGATTTCCTTAGAGGTCGCTCCTGTAATACAAAGACATGCCAGCCTCTGTATTCCTGAAAGGGTATTGAGAACCGTTTTCTGGTTTACTTTTGGCAACCAAACAACCGCTCTATAAGGTATCAAGGGTCTTGTTATTGTTGATTATAGAGAGTGGACCATTTTTGGTTTTAATCCCCACGTTTTCCCAAATGTCCGTCTCCCTACAATAGGAGATATTTTTGTTGTAAGTGTTGGTTTCAAGTAAGATTGCTATCCAGGATCAGACAGATATTTTAATCTATTTTGTTCTTTTTAGCCTTTCTCCAAACTGAAATCTCTAACCTTGTTTATGGAGTAGAGTTGTGCCTTGTCAGGGTTTACCAAGAGGTTTTCCCTATCACATCATATTTCTGTCAGCCTCTATAAACATTTTTTTATTATTACTTTTTATTTAGTGATGCTTCAATGCTATTTAATCATACTTTCTTGATTCAGAAGTTCGTCTCTACATTTTTGAGTTCACGTAGCCCAAAAAAAAGTATGAAAATCAACTGCCGCCACTCTTGTCTCCTAGGAGCCCTGGAGAAGAATTAGAGTGTAATATTAAAAAAAGACAGATAAGAAATTAGAGGTCTTAAATGAAAAACACCAAACGAGTTTACTGCGTGATCGTAAACAGTATATATACAGAAAGTTTTTAAGCAATAATTTTTAACACGATAAACAAACAAATCAATGATTTATTACTTTTATTTTTTGTACTACAATATAAATAATCAACCTTTTTGGGTCTAAGAAAAAACATCGAATTACAAGTGGTTCAAAACATAGGAAACCACGAGATCGAAAAAACAATATCGAAATAAAAAGCAAATCGCGAGGGCTGCAAGCCGTACAGGTTAGGTAAACTAGTTTATGATTTTGAAATTCATTTCTCTTTTCCGATCTTTTGTATTTCGATCTTTTGTTATCGATATATTTTCCTATACCCATCCGTTTTGTTTAAACAATTTTTTTACGTTTATAGATACATTAAAATGTATATACAAGCATATATATCACAATTAGAACAGATCTTTTTATTAACAAAATATATATAAATACTTTAATTATGTTCACTTAAGATATGTACAGCCGTTTTTTTTTTATATATTATTAAAAAATAAAATTGCTTTGTTCCCATTTTTCTGATCACTCTCTGTAATCAGTTTTGGTTCTTCTTTTTGAGCATTAAACAATATTCGCTAAAATAATAATTTAAACAAAATAAAAAAAAATAAAATAAATTAATTTTCCTGTACAAGAACGATCATAATATACATAATTAACGATTGTATAGTTTTGATAAAAAATAATTTAAAATGTTTTTTTTTTTGAGTTGATGTCACCAATCGAAGTTAATGATAGTTAATATTAAAATTGAAAGGAAATGTATAAACAAATGGTTTTTTGGCTAATACTACAACAGGCATTAAATTACATCAAAAGGAAAACAGCAGAGATAATTGTTTTGATTTGGATTAGGAATTCTATGATGTTCACCACACATGGATGGTTATCGCCCCGAAAATTTGGTTACTTTTAGAACGGACCAACTTCCTATGCCGCTTGTAGTTCACACCACGTTTGGTTTAATAAATAGTATGTCTCTCTCATTCTACCCTATAAATTCTTCTACTCATTAATAATCAAACAATTTTCTGTATCACTTCATTTTTAAATTTTCGATACCGTAGATTTTTACTTATGAATTCCAACGATATAAAAATGTTCTTTATTGACACTCCTTGGTAATACCTTTTAAAACAATATCTCAACAATTTTATTAATGAGTTGAATTTTCTCGAACAAAACGGAAAGAAGTACAGCTGTTATAATAATCTTTTAGCAAAGGTATATAAAAAATTTTAATTGGGAATACATTTCAAATTAATTTTAATCAGAACTTTACATGGGATATTTCCCATAATTATTATGATACAATTTAACTATTTTCATAAAAATATTTACAACCCAGTAATTTAATTACTGAACATCTCGTTAGATCATTCACAGTATCACACACTATATATGAGTAAAAATATGCGATTAGTTATTTGTAATTTTCGCAATTTATTTATGTTTTCTGTATTTTAGTCCGCCTTCTTTTAATCTCTCCCAATCGAATTTATTGTCAGTTCTGTCAAATAAGCCAGTGGCATCCCAAGCAGCAAGGTGCCGTCATTACGTGATTTTTTGGGTTTAGTCGTCAGAAACGTCACTATCCCAATTAATGACGTTACTTTGACGTCGTTTTTGCAACGTTAATTATGCAACGTCACTATGACGTAATTTTTTAGTATTCATTTATCCAAAATACAATATCCTAATCAGTAACGTGTATTTGACGTCGCATTGATGACATAAAATAGACGTCACTTAGAATTCGTCATAATTATTTTTTCGTATATTTCTTGCAATGTCATATTGTCAATTGGCATTGTTGTTTCCTGTTTCCTCCATCTTAATGATTCTCGTGAGTGACAGTCGTGACGACCTTGTGAACGTGGTGCATTTTTTAGATCTTTTAGAAAAAGGTAAAAAATAGAATGTGACAAAATAATAAAGTATATTAAACCGAATTTGGTATTTTACAGATGTATTGCATTGTTGAGTTTGAAAAACCGGATGATGACGGTCTGGCGGTTGTGAGGTGAGCAGAAAATGGCTGACGCTGCGTAAAAAACAAGTTTTTTGGCCGCCTTTATGGAGAAATATACTATAATATAAGACTGGTTAGTAATGTTATACTTTTATTTTTTGATTATGAGTTCTTTCAGGGTATTTTTTTAATACTTAGTTTATTTAAAAATAAAAGATTTGTAGGGGGTCACTTGATTTAGATACCTTTTATCATCTCACAGAATATATTATCTTTTTTTCATTAACTTTTATTATAAATTCAGATTATATGTATATCTCTGAGAAGGTAGTTTTTACAACTAGATACACAATTTACTGTCTATCTTTAAGAATTTTTAGTGGTCTGTATTTTAATAGTTCTTTTATTTTAGATGATAATGATAAGTGATGTACCAAATTAAAAAAAGTCGAAGTTACCTCAGATCTACATTCCGAGGTTGATAAAGTACCTACTAAAAGAAAACAAGTGCCAACTAGAAAGATGTCATTCGATGATACTGAAGATGATAAAATCGTCAACATGCTCGCCCACCCCCAATTAAAATCAAATCTACAATTTTAGGTATGTTGTGTCAATTCCTCTAATATTCTTTTGTCATTTTATTCCTTTTGGTTTCTTACTCATGACTTTTTTATTTATCAGTGTAATTTATTTTTTATAATATATTTTTCATGTGTTTTTTGGATTAATTAAATAACTTTCATCTCCTAGTATTTTTAATAATCCAACCTTGGGACACCCAATATAGACGTCATTTTGACGCTAGGTAGATTCGTGATAATGACGTCAATTTGCCTAGCCCACTACACCCGATATACACGTTATTTTAACGTGATATCGATTCGTCAAAATGACGATATAGAATGACGTCATTTTGCTGTGATATTCTCACGTTACCATAACGTTATTTTCACGTCACGCACACCAAAAAATCACGTTATAATGACGGCATGATATTGCATGGGATTGTGTTGGGGTTACAGCTGAAGATATTAATATTAATTTTGTCAACTGCTAACATCTGTTAGGTTACTTATAGAGCAACAGTTACGCTAAAATAAGACGAGATTCAAATACAAAATATTAGACTGAGCCGGTATTTTAAGTCTATCGTCAAATTCAAGGTATCTGCATTACCGATATCACTTCTTAAAACATATTAAAACATCTTAAAACATCTTAAAACATCTTAAAACATCTTAAAACATCTTAAAACATCTTAAAACATCTTAAAACATCTTAAAACATACTAAAAACAAGTTATTTTTAACAGTTAACATGACATTTTTGACATTAACATATTTCTGGAAATTATCTGTATTAGATCAATCTTACTTAGTTGAATGCACTCAATATATTTTCGTTTATAATTCAGTATCTTGTGATATAGCTGTGTCATCTTAAAATATCTTAAAACATGTTAAAACATCTTAAAATGTCTTAAAACAAGTTATTTTTAACAGTCAACATGACATTTTTGACATTTAGCATGATATTTCTAAAAATTATCTGTATTGGATCAATCTTACTTAGTTGAATGCACTCAATGTGTTTTCGTTTATAATTCAGTGTCTTGTGATATAGCTGTAACGTCTTAAAACATCTTAAAACATCTTAAAACATCTTAAAACATCTTAAAACATCTTAAAACATCTTAAAACATCTTAAAACATCTTAAAACATCTTAAAACATCTTAAAACATCTTAAAACATCTTAAAACATCTTAAAACATCTTAAAACATCTTAAAACATTTTAAAACATCTTAAAACGTCTTTAAAACATCTTAAAACATCTTAAAACATTTTAAAACATCTTAAAACATCTTAAAACATCTTAAAACATCTTAAAACATCTTAAAACATTTTAAAACATCTTAAAACATCTTATAACACCTTAAAAACAAGTTATTTTTAACAGTTGACATAACATTCTTGACATTTAGCATGTTATTTCTGTAAATTATCTGAAGTGGATCAATCTTACTTAGCTGAATGTTCTCAATGATTTTCGTTTATAATTCAGTGTCTTGTGATATATCTGTTAGATCTGGTATTATTTAAGTTTTCCAAATTGGTCCAGTTCTATTTATATTGTTTATAAACGACGTAACAAAATGCTTCTTAAACAGTCACTATCTTTTGTTTGCATATGACCTAAAGTTTTTTGGCATAAAGACCAGAGATAAGTAACTTACAATCAAATCTGGATCGTTGCAAAATCAATCGTTTGTCTCTTAACGTTAGCAAACTTGCTATGACTCATTTTATAAGATCCTCCAACATTATCACGAATGTTTATAAAGTAGATGATTGTTATATTAGATAGTGGCTCATCCATTGATGATCTTGTCATCATCCTTCACTCTGTCCTGACATTTAACCAACATGTTGGATCTATCGTTTGCAATGCATTTAGAATGCTTGGCTTCATCCAAAGTCACACTTCTCACAATTATGATAACAAGACTACTATGTCCCTTTACAATTATTTGGTTTGAAGTATTCTTGAATAATGTGGTGTAGTTTGGGAGACTTTTTAGACAGGTCATATTAAGAGAATTGAACGAGTACAACGAAAATTTTTCAAATCTTGCGTTTGCTTTTATATGGCATGTAGTCACTTGAAATAAGAATGGAACAATATTTTGTTCTGTTTCTTTTTAAATTATTCAATGGGGTGATCTGATGCGACATTCTTTTGGAAAATATCACTGTTCTGACTCCTATTCGGTGAACACAACACACTTTTATGTTCTACGTTAAACTACATCGAACCAACTATAGATAAAGGAAATTCTCTAACCGTATTTGCCTAAAGTACAAAGTTCGATATTTTTAATATAAGCTTACCAACCCTTAAAAGAACTCTCAAATTCTTGTGTTTTTATTATGTTTGTATTTTTATTCAATGCTTAATTATACTTTAGTTTGAGCTTTGTATACTTCTTAGGAAAGGTATTCCTGTATGTTCACAAATAAAATTTTAGCTATTTAATTATAGTGTAATGAGTAGTAAGTAAGATATCTGGTCCCTCTTTAAAAACGTTTCATACGTTTGTCATATCGGTAACAGAGATACCATCGATATATTAAATCACATTTAACCAATAAAAATCCATTAGAATCAACGGAAACATCCAGAGTAAGCTAAAACATTCGCACTATCTAAAAATTACTGAGACTGAGTGTTCGAATCGGGCCTACTATACATTAAAGTCTGTTGATGCTGAATCGGAAGCGATATGGGCACCGTAACAGGTACTATAACGGGTCCTTGCAACGGCGGAAGGTGCATGGTGGTCGTGGTACTACTCACAGTACCCGGATTGGTGGTAGTTTGATAAGACATCGGTTGTTGGACTTGTTGAGCGCCTTGCAGTAGACCCAGTCTGGCCATCAGGAGTTGTTCCGACACGCGTCTGAGTTCTTGCTGTTGGTTGTTGATCATGGCTTGAAGTTCTGCATGCTTTCGTTGGAGGTCGGCTTGTAGCTGATTTTGGGCCGGAGACATCACCAGGTTATCCACTTGCTAAAAATGTATATCAAGGGTGATATTACAGAAGCTCTGCAAATATCAGTTGCAGTTGCAAAAGAGAAACATGGTATTACAGAAACTTGTTTTCACTTTTTGCGTCTGCAAATCATCTGTAACTTTGTAACAATTTTTACTTCATTTACTGTTTTTAATAAATATAAAGTCTTCTGTTACTATTTATTGCATACTTAGTTTTTAAACATAGTAATGAATTTTGGTTATTTAGTGTTGTTTGGGGTAATTAAACACAATAAATATTGCGCATTTGCAGTTACTTTTTATACGAAAAATTAATACTTGCATCTTGCATCTGTAAGTCCGCCATATTTGCAGATCTGCAAAGTTGCAGACTAACATTTGCTTCTGCTTGACCAATAGCAACTAAACCTAAACTTTGCCGTTTTCATGACGTACTTACCTGGATTGGCGACAAAACTCCGGCAGAAGGAAAATTTGTTATCAAACTTTGAACTGGTATGGCTGCAACGTACTGTTGAGGATCTAAAAATTGGGCTGACTGCATTTGCTGGGGCTGCATCTGCATGGGAAGTTGCTGCAAATGGGATTGCGGCTGAGCTTGCATTTGAGGCTGGACTTGCTGTTGAGGTTGAGATTGAGGCTGAGGTATTTGAGGTAGAGGCTGTTGAGACGAAGGACTTGACTGACTGATTAGTGGGGCTGATGTGTAGTTGCTTCTCGATTTCTGTAAACGAGTAGATTAATATAAATGGTCTGTATACTGTGAATATATTAATTTTTAATTGATATAGAGTAATATCACAAAATTCTGAAATACCCTTTTCATTATATTTATCAAGATTCAGACAATTTGTTCTGAATTTATTTCTAGAGAAGATAGCAACTCCTCCATGCTCAATATTTTGATCTCTATAAAAACTTTCTAGTATATAACCAGGAATAAAGTGGTACTACGTCACGGTGACGTATTGTGGTGCGGAGACGTGGCTTTTACGAATTTTAGGTATAAGCTGATCGAAAACAACGCGTGAAAATAAATTGACTTCGCAGATAGCCATAATCTGCACTACACTATGTCATGCGAGATTTCGTATTATACTTCTAAAATTTTTTGTATTTATAATAGTATTAAATTATGTAAAAATAAATGGTTACCGAGGTAGACTGATGAGTGCTCATAGACTGCCTGGAACCTGGTGAATCTGCAGACATTGAGGTGCAATCGGAAGATGGCCCCTGACGTAACACACTTTTTCCAGCAGTAGTACTGGGCGCTCCTGTACTGTTACCACCTCCGGTCCAGGACATGGCTGCTGACGGTGATGGTTCTTCGATTTGTTCGAAACTTTCTGCCGGTGATAACGTTCCTTTACGATGTTTTCTTAATACGTCGTTGTAACTGAAATATCATAGGAAAATATTTTTTTTATTATTTCTTAAATGTACAAGAACTCAACTTGTAAATAACTACAGATAAATCTCTTGTTTGTAACCACTCGGATGTTTCGTTTATCGCTAGGCTAGGACCAACCTGTCATGACTCACGAGTGCTACTCATATTTCGTAGAACGATACGTCGAACTGGGATACATAAGAATATTTGGTGATTAGCACGGCATTCTTACATAGACATTCATTTGATACGTTTCATTTTATGTATTATTATTCTTAACACCAATTAAATTCCATTCTATATTAAAATCCGATTTATTTCATTTAAAATTAATTAACATAGTTTACATGTCTAAAAATAATTGATATACTTTTCAAACAGACCTCGTATGTTATAAAACGTGCTTGTTTTCTAAATTGGTGTCAATTATATCTTGTCATAATAAAAAAAAAATAAGAAAAAAGTGAACATCTCGGCTCTCTCAGAAATTGCGATTAATTATAAAAACACTGATTTTGTATTTTCTTTTTATTACAGATTATGTAATCCAAAAAAGATCAAATCCGAATATATTTATTACAAACATAGATAAATAGACTAAATTCCATTTGAATAATTAATCATCTCTATTTAGAGTGATTTCCAATATTTTTGTTTACATAATAGTTTACCTTCTTTTCATCGTGTAATCGTATGAATGAAATTTATAATAATTTTGATATTAACTCAATTTAATCTTGTTAGTTTGGTCTCTGGTAATTGGATCGTATAATCATTATTCATTAATTTAACACTGTTTACAATCTACAGGTTGTCCAATCATAACTACCTGTTATTACTAAGGAACAAGCGTCTGAATATTAGGGTTAAAAATAACAATATTTGTTTCAAATGTTCGAGTATAATAATTTGAATCATGAAAAGAAATGTGTTAGAATTTAATACAGATGAGCTGGGCTTCAAACAGTAGTTTGTGCAACAATAGTGGATTAGACGACTAGTTGGAGAAGGTCCACCTAGTCCCCAAATTAGGAGACTAGGAAAACTTTTACATGACTGGGGACACAACAGGAATGCACACGCACAAGATACACAAACAGGCGACATAACCGGGGTAAGCCTTCAGCAACGTCTTGTTTAAACGATGATAGTATGTCATCTTTCATTCCCTTTTAGAAGGCATGGCATATAAATCTATTGATCTTGATGACCCTAAGAGGAGTTAGCAGGGGGTGTACGGAATGGGTCTAGCAGGTTTCGATCCAGTTTACAGGATGGGAACTTACTCGTCTCGGGCCTTATACATTTGTGTGAGTGTATGTGTATGTTTGTTTCGTTTCCATGGTTTCTATTAAAAAAAACCAGTCATAACATATCGATACCTTTTTGCCAGACTAACGTAAGCGACATAGCACTTATGAGATTGTCAACTTTGCGAATGGTAATTGATGAATAAACGTATGTTTTGAATATTAGTGGTAAAAACTATTTGTATTTATGTAATAATAACTTTTACCTGACAACACGATGGGTGCAAACTATAAATTCTGGTTTAGAATTCCACTGGTGATATGTAATGTAGAATCTTGTTTGTAACCATATCCATTGCTGCCCCTTGGTCAAAAACCTGCAAAAAATTTAAACTTATCATAACCGTTAAATTTAAAAAAATAAAAACCTTTTTTTTGTATGAAAGATTCGTGGCATAAAAATAAACACAATTTTTTAGACTAACCTATAGTAACAAGAAGTACCTTCTCCTTTCTGCATGAGAGATTCGTGGCACAACACTACCTTTTCCAAGTCATCCACATGGTAATAATCGTACCCGGAAGTACCTAATAGTTCAAATGGTAAGTACCCTATAATAGGCGGCGCCCTGTGGTCTAAAAAAAGAAATTTCCATTCTAAGCTGTGTCTTGAAGTGAATTCGCTTTTTACAGAGTCCAGCAGCGGCATTTCTTTGATTAGTTGAGGGGTTAATATTCTTCCGGTGCCTATGAAAACCAGCCTAAAAATAATACAAAATTGAAGCTGACTAAACAATATTATATGCAAATTTTGTGCAGATAAGACAGTTATAGAAATATTATAGACACGTTCATCAAGCATACCTAAAACATTCCTGTAAAATGCAATGCTTGAATTTCCATATTTGCAAAAAATATACAGATAATTACAAAAAGTAAGCTATGATTTTTGTTTAAGAGTTATTATGTCGTGTTTTATTTTTGAAAATATATATTATATTCCTCGCCTTGTTCTCAATGGTCATAGGCCGCTCTGTGGCCACGTATTTTAAAGTATAAATACTCTCAAAAGTATTTAGAAAGTTCCAAAATAACAACTGGTTGTGCCAGTCCTTCCTACCTCTGTCCCCGTTTCATCGTACTCAGATACACTCTTAATTCATTCTTTCTTTTCATGCGCAAGTGATTACACGTAAATAATTTGATTTCATTATTAATTATCAAAAATACTTAAATGGGTAAATCAAAGAAGAACATTTTTACAACAGGACAATCTATGTCCTCCAAGGATTACAAACTTAAAAACAAAATTATAAAAAGAAGTTGAAAGCAGAAGAACACATCGAAACACATAGATGTCAAACAAAATGGCGGCACAAATGGTGTTTGTTTTAGATATGAATTCGAATAGTATTAAAAAATATACAGTATACACTATGATACAGGCTAGTTACTGGTTTATAACTAAATCATGTATATGATTTAATGCCTAGAGAACAGGCTAGTTAATGGTTTATAACTGAGTCATATGTATGACAATGCCTGTGGATCTATGTGGATTCTTTTCCTGTATATAATGCCAGACGCTGAAACATGGGTTTTAAAGTCACAAAGTTTTTGTAATTCCCTACACATGTATTGCAATTATGAACATTTGAAACAAGCATTTTCTCTTTTGGTAGATGGAGCAATTTTTATCAAGAAAATTTTGTGAGAAATCAATAATAAATTTTTCATATAGTGCAAACTTATTGGGTCACTCTGTAATTATATATTTTTAAATATAATTTATCTAAATTTTAAAATAACTTTTTTTTTATTTTCTTATCTTGTAACTTCCAACCAGTTATGTTATAAGTATCAGGCATTTATCGTTGCTGCTCAAGTCATGAGTGAGGATCATATGTAGCCTTCCAGGAGCTAGCCCTAAGTCTACAGGAGTAGCATTAGTACGTAAAAAACAAGAGGCAAATCAAAACACCTACAAGAAGAAAAAGCAAAATAAAAAGAAGGAGAAAAAGGAACTAAAGAAGATGAAGATATGAAGATAATAAGTGAAAACGAACAATACATTTTTTTATCAGAGAGTGATCAAGATTTGTGATGTTTTGCTATGTCAAATTTAATGTTCTATTACACTTTTGATTGTGTATTAGAAATAAAATTAATACTGTAAAATGCTTAACAAGATACTCAAAAATTTTAACTGAGTTCTTAGGGAAATAGTATGAGGTAAAAATAAGCCAAAATGGCTAAATACTTTTTTAGTTGGTAACAAAAAGTGAACAAAATAGCTGACATCATGATTTGTCAATTTAGGCGTGCATGAAGATGAATTAATTAAAAAATTCGAAACCATTCTTTTCTTTTAATTTTCACTTTGTAAATAATAAGAATCCACAAACTTTTCACACTTACCTCGTATCCGCTTCTCCTGAATACCCGCTGTATCGATTTTCAGTGTGGACGCAATCTTCGTCTGACCCTGAAAACAATAATTCAGGGATTTATATTTCAATCACCTGCGCTTTTTTGCAATCAAGCTTCTTATACAACCCGAAACGAAAGTTATTTTTCTATTTGTCTGCAAGCTTGTTTGTTTGTAATCTAATTTCAACGCGTCAGTCGTATTTCCCGGAATTATTTATTTACTGATCTGCTATTTTATACAAAGGAAACTCGATCGATGTAGTTAGAAAACCGTGAAATTCGAGCTGTTCCAAAAACCTGCATCATTTTCCGAAAGGGCTTAATCGAAATGGCAGGAGGAAATTGATAATGATACTCACATTATAATAATATAGAAAATTACTCTGTCTTTATTTTCCAATAAATATAACAATATCTACGGGGGTTCGGACTTTAAAAATGTTAAAATTTACAAAAATATATATTTTCAAATGTAAGATTTTGTTATTTCC
Source organism: Psylliodes chrysocephalus (assembly GCA_927349885.1). Taxonomy (NCBI): domain Eukaryota; kingdom Metazoa; phylum Arthropoda; class Insecta; order Coleoptera; family Chrysomelidae; genus Psylliodes; species Psylliodes chrysocephalus. The sequence goes on along the minus strand of OV651823.1, from coordinate 2,723,544 downwards.
AAAATATTGTTGTTCTCTTCATTTAGACTACGGTTGTTCTATTCCTTTCCACATTACTTCACATGTTTAGTAGTTTCGTATGTCGGTTCATCATATCTTCTTCTACATCTACTTTGTTTGCTTCCTAAAGGCAACATTTGGGAAGGCGAGACCGAGGCAGACGACAAGCGACAGGCAGCAAGCAGCAAATACTGCCGTGTTAAAAGTGCTGACGCCTCTCTTGCATCGGTCGCGCTGTCCTAAATATTTTTCATTTAATTACATGTGTTCAAACGTGATCTCGTCTTCCTAAATGGTACCTTAAGTTTTCTCGTGTCTCTCCTCTGCTGGTCATGTTTTCTCTGCTTTTTAAATTAAAGTACAATCATTGTCTCTTTTATGTCAATTTATCTAAAATTCATATTCAATTTATTACATTTTATTATAAATTAATTTTACTATATTTCTAACTGGCTTTTGATTTTTGTGTTTTATCTAAATAAATATCAGGGTAGTAACTGTAAATTTTTCTACTAGGGTTTTTATTATCCCCTTCCTGGAGTCGTCGATTTTCTTTTGGAGTGGGTGATTAATTTGACTCAACGAATTCTCCTGGAAACTAGATTTTCCTTTCTTGGATTTTTTTTTGGATTGTGATTTTGTTGCTGTAAACGTTAACCAAGGAACTCAAATAAGAAGAAGCTATCTATTCCTGAGTGGAAGGAATCACGCAAGTTTTTCATTTTTTTTTTGTTATTGCTATTAGCATTATGTCTCATTTTATTTATTTATTAGCTTATTAGATTAGTTAAAAGCTAACGATTATTTTCAATCTTGTGGCTAAATTCGTCACTAGCTTATTAAGCTTAACTTATAGTTTACTCTTTATAAAGTTTTACTTAAATATTGGTTCACAAGTATTACTCAGTTTATATTAAACATTGTTTGCGTCGCTTACCTGGCTTACAGTTAGGCTGGTAATTTGTAAACTGCGACTAAGGTCTCGTGATATTAATAACTTTTTTTTTATTTTTATTTTAATTGTTCTTACTCACGCATGCGCCTGAGCTCAAGCGGTGTGTGCCATAACTTCTCATTCGTACGAAAAGTTGCTACATTACTTAGCGGCCTTAGCAACCAGTGTAATATAATTTTAAGTAGGCACATAACTAATTATATATCAAGTGTAAAATGTCTGAGGACATGATTTTTATTTTCTGTCTCAATCTCTAATGTTGTAAATATTTGAATACGGATTTTTAATGTTGATTTATTGAAATTGCTTCTATTATTAAAACCATTTGAATTGGACTTACGAGTTTATTTTACTGCGAGTACATTGAGACTTTTGCGATATACTCTTTGGTAAATTGGGGGTATATCAAGAATATTTGGGGTTAACTTGTTTTCAATTTATCTGGCGCCCTATTAACATCAGTATAATTTTTGTGGACCGCACGACCGTCTCCACTAGAGTTTTAGCCGCGAGTCATCCCAGACTGTCATCGTATTGATGTACGTCTCGCTTGTAATTTTCGTTACACCAGTGGCGGCTTGTCGCCAAAATATAAAAGGTCTTTATAAAAACATAAAACATATTCCTTAGACCAAAATAAGTCGATTTAAGTAAAATTATCTTAGTACAAAGTTGCTTCGTTTGGGCTCCAGAGGGCCTTAAAGTTACAATTTTTAAATCGTTTTTCCCATATAAATTTAAAACGGCATATGCGATTTTGCTGAAATTTGGTATATTGGTAGAGTTTTATGTGGCAAAAAAATGGTATTAAAATTTTGTCCGATAATAATACATAGGCGTAGAACTTGATTTTTTAAATAATTGCACCTTTAAAATTCTACGCCAATGGAAGAAAAGGAGTTTGAGTATGAAATTTAGATTGCGCAACTCATTTACTTTAAAAAAATGACTCTTGATAAGACTCGATTACTCTCATGGTTTTCGCTAAATTTCTGTTTTAATAATTTAGAGTGTATAGGTTTCACAAAAATATTTATTTACAACTTAATCAAAATAGAGATTTTACAAAAATTGTTCAAAATGTTCACTATTTTCACGCATACAAAGATTTATACGTCGAAGAAAATTAAAATGTATCCTTTCCATAACTTCTTCATCACCTCTAAGATTGTTTATTGCATCTTGAATACGTTGCCAGAGTTGTTCCTCATTTTCTACAGGTTTCCTGTAAACTGTGGATTTCAGATGTCCCCATAAAAAGTAATCCATCGGTGTTAGGTCTGGGGAACGTGGTGGCCAGTTTACAGGTGCGTCATTACCTCTGCATATCAATTTGTGTGGATATTGTTCATTCAAGTGGTTTCTAACGTTTAAAGAAAAATGTGGTGGAGCTCCATCTTGCATAAACCACATATCTCTCCGAAGTTGGAGAGGTAAATTTTCTAACAATTCTCGTAACGTATTTTGTAGAAAATCCAAATAATTTTCTTCAGTTAATCTTCGTGGAAGTATGACAGGACCAACAATGAAATTACCAATTATTCCAGCCCACACATTAATTTTGAATTCGTGCTGAAAATGGTTTACCTTTATTGCATGCGGATTTTCAACGGCATAAACATGTTCATTATGGGTATTAGTTATACTTCTTCTTGTAAAACCCGCTTCATCGGTAAAGAGAACCTTCTTGACAAAGTTTGGATCTCTTTCTCTTTGCATATTAACAAATCGACAAAAACCCAAACGAATTTGAGGATCATGGACTAATAATTCTTGTACTGGCTTCTTATGGTATGGATATAGCAATTGTTCTCTAAGCACTTTATGAACGACATCTTTACTTACTCATAGTTCCCTTCCAATTCGTCTGGCGCTTAATTCTGGATCTTCTTCAACACGTTTTAAAATGTCTTCTTCAACTTCAGGAATCTTTACAAAACGTTTTCTTCCATTATCAACAGTGTTGGGAGCAAAGGAACCGGTCTCCCGAAGACGTCTCTCAACAGCAGCAAAAGTTGGGTGGCTAGGTATACGACGATTTGGAAACCTTTCAGAGTACACCCTGATACTCTCTCGAGTATTTCCTTCACAAAATCCTAATGTCAGTAACATATCGGTATATTCTGCATTAGTATATTGTACAGCCATATTAATAAACCACGCATTTGTTTTTTTAATTATTGAGTCAGATAGAACACTTTCAGTCGTTAACAAGAGATTAGGTGTTAAAACTTGACAATATTTTTATTTAGATGAAACTATGGAAACCAACAATAAATGTTTTGTATACGTATTGCAGGCAAATAATTAATATTCCTCAAAAAATCGTACATGACAAGATCGAGTATTTTTCTTAAAAGTCTCGATTATAGATGTTGAAGAAGATATGAAAAAAGTAAATTTTTATGTTTTTCATCGTATAAAATTTTGTCCGATAATAATACATAGGCGTAGAACTTGATTTTTTAAATAATTGCACCTTTAAAAATTCTACGCCAATGGCAAAAAGGGGGTTTGATTATGAAATTTGGATTGGGTACTCATTTACTACAAAAAAGTACCCTTGATAACACTCGATTTACTCTCATGGTTTTGACAAAGTTTGTATTTTAATAATTATTGTTTATGTTCTAAAATTACTAAAATGCAAATTTCGTCAAAACCATGAGAGTAATCGAGTCTTATCAAGAGTACCTTTTTTAAAGTAAATGAGTTGTGCAATCTAAATTTCATACTCAAACTCCTTTCCTTCCATTGGCGTAGAATTTTTAAAGGTGCAATTATTTAAAAAATCAAGTTCTACGCCTATGTATTATTATCGGACAACATTTTAATACCATTTTTTTGCCACATAAAACTCAACCAATATACCAAATTTCAGCAAAATCGCATATGCCGTTTTAAATTTATATGGGAAAAACGATTTAAAAATTGTAACTTCAAGGCCCTCTGGAGCCCAAACGAAGCAACTTTGTACTAAGGTAATTTTACTTAAATAGACTTATTTTGGTCTAAGGAATATGTGGTATGTTTTTGTAAAGACCTTTTACAGACACCCTGTAGATCTCAGTACATGTTTAGGTAAAAAACTTTTCAATGTTTATAATATACTTTTCTGAAACAAAGTTTTTTACCTAAATATGTACTGTGATCTATATTCTGTTATTGTGAACCCCCCATTATTTTGGTCACAAACCGTTACTGTTTCTAACCTCTTCTTTTCGATCCTTATTTAGAAAATATCCTACAGGCATGATTTATATTAATAGCAAGTTAGAGGTACCGAAAATAAAGAAAGATTTAACAACGGAAAAAAAATTATACAAGAACGATTCTTATCCCTTTTACATCTACTTGTAGATAAACCAAAATTCAGTGGATTCGGTAGCACAAATGATGGCAATACCAAACTGTTTTCGGAAATAGCAGATGTTGATCAAACTCTAATAAAAAAATATCCAATTTATTTGTCTTGCCAGTACCAACTAGATGCAGAAAAATTTGAAATTTTTTGTCATGAAACTGACAGGCTATACATGACAAATATTCCTGGTCTGCAACCATTTATAAAGTTTTAATACATGGAAGACATATAATGGAGAATACCATATTGCCCGTAGGATATTTCAGGAAAGAGGGATCTGAAGCCAGAATTAAACTTTACAAATATGATCGACAATTTCACGCTAGGAAAACAAGCCGACAAAATAATTTCGAAGATGTTTTTCATCGAGCTATGGTCACCTCAGATCCCATTAGGAGTTATATCTAAAGAGATTGTTTAGATGTTTAAAAGTTTAGAAGAAAGTTCAAGCTGCATGTTTAGAAGTATAGAAACTTAGAAGTTTAGTTCCAGCTACAGAAGTTTATTTCAAGTATATCAAGAGGTTTAGTTCGAAACATCTCTTAAGTATAAATCTTTATAGGTAAACTTTAATCTCATAAACTTCTTTAGATGACTCAAACTAAACCTTTTGATATACTTGAAATAAACTTCTGTAGCTGGAACTAAACTTCTAAGTTTCTGTACTTCTAAACATCTCTTTCGATATAACTCCTACAGAATCGTCTAGAGACAGCCAGGCTACAAGGAAAAATATCAAGAAAGGAACTAGGAAGTTTACATAGGAAACAGATAAAATGCTTTTTACTATTAAATGAACAATTTAAACTATGAAGTGAATAGTTTCACAGAGACCAAAATTAATAGAAAAAGAAAAAGTCCCATTTAACACATTTAAGTATAGTGAAGTATATTATCTATTTCATTTTTTAAAGTCGGTTAAAAAAATCGATCAATTTCTAAAATAAAAAAAAAATAAAGAGACGTGATTAAGATGAAAGTTTTCGAATTGCTATTACAACAGGTGCAGACAGTTAAAATTTTGCATTGTAGTCTTTCACACCCTGTATAACACTGAAAAGTGATTCATTACTGAAGATCACATCAAACCAATAATACAAGAAATAATGTCTCCTACAAATGATGATAAAATTAGCTATATCGACTAATTCCATGAGAAGATTATTACGAAAGTTTAATTCTTCTCAACAATTAACCGTTTCGTATTTAATTGTTTAACCAGAATTGGCCAACGGCTCAATTGCATTTAAAAATATCCATAGGTGTAATATCCGTCAGGCGTCCCGACCACACTACTAATAAATACCACTTATCGTGGTTTTATCACAGACATAATACCACCTTAGGTAAATAGAATAAATACAAATACCTCCACGCGAAATTTTTGCCTTCATTAATTAATATATGTTGTCATTGGCCTCATATATTCATATTATTATTATTATTATTTAATACTTCGACCCGTTCTCTTTTCGATTGCGGTTGTTTCATGTTGTGCCCGTACTTGCAGAATTGAATCTGTAGTGGTATCTCGTGAACGGCAAGTGCATAACCTATGATATAATACACGTGTGATTGGGTTTGACTAACGCGCTCTTGATCTGATGAAGGACGTAAAAATCAAGCAGCAAGGTTCCAACTTTACGAGGAGCGATTCAATTATTCCGATGTAGTTGATCGCTATATAAATAAATCGTAACATAACGAAATTGTGATAAATTATTAAGTATTGCTCATAAATTTTGATTTAAAAAACTCGGAGAAAATTTTTACCTACAGCTCGTTCCTCCTTCTCTAGCATCGCTAAGGGAAACATTGCTAAAATGTTCTCAGCAAACATATTTCTATACGATGAAATCCGACAACCGGGGGTTGATAATAAATTTAAATAATTCTTATATATTACATATTATATTCAAATTTTTATTTAGAATTCAAACAACATCCCAGCGCATCCCGCCTCGTAGGTGCCGTTTAATTACTTCTGGAAAAAGAAGTCGACGTGTAGACTCTAACGGCCGCTAGCTAAAAAACCACATGTAGACCGATAGGGTTATATTCAGGAATTAATACTTAGCTTTATAGTTATAGCTTTATGTTTGTTATTTATTTAGAATAAATAGGTGAAATTGTGTTTATGGACTAGTTAACGTATCCTCAGAACTGTGATTAATAACAATGATTTGTCAATCGACAGAGCAAAAGAGCATCGCGCCGAAAAAAAGCCTTAGGCCATCATAGACCGCCAGGGACCTCAATAGTAAGGGCCTTAAAATGGTATTTCCCTTGCGGCTATGTAAATCAAAGTCTGATAGAGGCTTGGATTTATCTCTACTGAGATACCCCAAAAGCGGGCCTGACGGGCATCCCCCTTTATATCAGGTGTTCTCCGATCGACGGTTCAGTGTTTTCCATACAGGACTGAGTATGTCAGTACATTACGGCATTGGAATATTAGAGAAAGGCGTGACGCACGGTGAGATAAATCTACACTCCGGTTTTTACACATATTATAAATATTATTTTAACCGATTTCAAAAAAAGGAGGAGGTTCTCAATTCGACGCAATATTTTATATTTCACCGAACTCTCCGTGCTACCGCTGTACTCTCTTTTATTAGACAATGCGTAATTCAGTATTTCCGTGGAAACGTGTGATTGTATATTAGGAGACAAACAAATATACTTAAGTACTTCCGACTTTTATTTTACCCTTTTATGGGAACTAAAAGCTCTGAGGTTAGAAATGACACATTGGAAAGCCTACATAAACATAATGTTAAGCCTAAAAACGGCACATAATCTAAATGTCCGGCTGTACAAAAAAAATAGATGTTAAATAAACAGTATTTCAAATTAATCTCTGCGTTTACTTTGTTCTTCCTCCATTACAGCTACATTGAACTCTAAACGTAACTCTGGGGGTTTTAACATCACTTCGTGGGGATCCACTAGACGAAATTTAGGCCAAGGTTGGAAAATTAGGTTAGGGCCCGGTTTGTCAAGTTACAACGAAAATAACCAAAACAGAAATTTTAATAAACAACATTCCCAACAATTCAGGCAACAACAGAGACCATTTTTAAATAATCAAAATCGATTTAGGTAATACTAGAAATAATTTTAATCAACAAACTCGATATAATTTTAATTGGCAAACTCCGAATAATTTCTTTACAACACAAAATTCCTTCCCAACAGGTCCTGTAAACATCCAACCACGAGTACCTAAATATCAGAATATTCCTACTAATGCTCAAGTTTTTTTTCAAAATAGAAATAATAACGTTATCAAACCTAATCAAACACCTACACAAAATTTTTCAAAACCTACTCCAATGAGTGTTTCCAAGCGTAATACATTTAACAGAAATACTCCAATGAGTACTTTTACCCGAAATGGTGCCAAATTTAATCGAAATCAACCTCAAATGAATTTGATAGCTGAAGAATTTATTTAATGCGGAATGTCAAGATGCCGACAATTTTTCTAGTTCTCACGATATTAATCTTGAACAGACTAATGTTCATAACTCTTCTTATGGCAACGAAAGGGTTCATCTTGAAAATGATTTAATTGATTTTAATGACCCAGAAACAAATTTTCAGAATCCGCCTCGTGGCAGATACACAACGTAACCCCGCACGTCATATCCCTTAATAATATAAAAAATGCAAACGAACTTATATATTTTTTACAGAGCATAATTTAAAATTACTCATCGACTCAGGGTCTATAAAATCTTTTAATAATCCAAACGTAGCAAATTTTATTCTTAATACATAAAAGACGATCTATTTATTGTCTCGTCTGTTTTTCAAAAATAGTATAGTTTGTAAAAAAAGTATAGTACTTCAAACATTTTTAAATTACCGACTCCTACAAATAAGAATTAAAATTTTGAAATCTTTTTTTAAAAACCGAATTTTGAGTTCAGAAAATGTCAATAGTGTAAAAACAATCATATTTTTCTCCCAATTAAAAATGTAGTTGTCGAACCTCCTCGGTAAAATACTTCCAGTAGTTGTACATACTACACCTTCAATATACCGTTAGTATGAGATAATTACAGTTACAATTAGGTAATAATTATTTTTAAAATCGCATAAAAGCATTTGCAAGGAATTTCTACGATTTAATAATATCTTTCCCTCCTACAACTGTTAACAAAGATCGTTTTAAAGTTCATAAAAATGTCGTTACAGAAGTCAATTAATTATCAGCAACTTTTCGCACGTGTTTTATACCTACTGTTTGTACGAGACATTTTCAATTTTATGAAAAATAAAATGGCCAGTTAACAAAATAGTTCTGAATAAAGCTACACGCAATTTTATGAGTATTATGATTATGATAAGCAATTGCGAAATTTAACTAATAAAATTATAAATTTAGTATAGAGTAAAATGGCTACAATATTTTTTTTATTTTTCCACTTACAACTTAGAGCTCGGAAAAATCAATGTTTCAGACTTTTTAGTCAGAAAACTGTTTTGGTATATAAAACGACAAACTTTTAGGGGTAGTTAGGGACATTAACATTATTTTTTACTAATAAAAATATGTTCGAAAACGCTTTGTTTCTGAGATACATGAAGTTAAAGCACAGCTTATACAATACAGCTACACAACTCCGTGTCGGCGTCTTTGATCTGGCGGTCGAGAACCAAGCAAGACGGAATGGTGCTATCTCTGTTAGATTCGAGGGAAAAGTCGGGCCCGGATTAAAATATTTTTTTATTATTGAAAAAATTGAAAACCTTGGCGTAATAAGGTTGGTTACATCCCATATTAAGTAAGTTTTGGAAAATTAAATTTTTAATTTGTTTTAAATTTGTCAAATATAATTAAAAAATTATTTAAATATAAATATTACGAAAAATAGCACATCTTTCGAATTAGAGGTTGAATAATTTGTATGTGGCTAGTAAAATCCTCGTTAACAAATGTTTTGAGCTAAAACAGTCACTTCACGACAATTTGTGGCTTGGATCCTTTTTACACCAAGGGCTTCAATTGTTAAATAATTTTGTCACGCTCGTGGATGCAAATCAAGTAGTACCCCGTGTGTCTGGCAAGTGTTACTCTTCGCGCAAAGGGTTTATACCTAAATAAACGAATGCTTCAACTGAGGTCTGGGAACTCTATGGTATTTTGGAATTATAAAGAATTTGTGCTTTTATTTTAACAATATAGGTTATATTTAGATGTATTCTTATTAATTGAAATACAGATTTGTAGAAGTAATACTTTGACAGTTTTTATTAATATAATATATTCAATTTTTATCTGACCATACCGAAGTAGGGAATTTTGAACCTTTATAGTAATGTGAAATTTGAATTACAATATTACACGAAATTACATAATTATTACTTATTTTAGGTAGGTACTAAATTTGTACTTGGAGAAAGTAATATCGATTTTTACAAGAAAACTTGAAAAGTAAATTAATTTAGTTCCTATTTCTGATGTAAAACTTAAACCAAGAAAACAAATAAATAGTAGTTTGTTCAACAAGGGTGGATATGATTGCCATATCACACAAAGACGAAGTTTGAGCGCGACGTCGTAGGCGGAGTACTCAATCGTCTGATTGTGATATGAACAATCCACTCGATATGGTCAGTATATTTTTTCTACGACCCACTAACGAAAATCTACAAATTTAAAAAATGATTTTAGGTTATTTAGACAAAATAACTAATTTTAAAATAATTTACGAAGTTGGCTAATTTATAAAATAAAATAAACATAAAAAAATAATTAGTCCTAGGCCTAGATTCGATCCCGGGCTTTTAGCGTGGAAGGCAGATGCTCTATCCTCATCTTCACCGAAACTTTCAGGACTTTAGTTTTAATACTCGTAATTAAATTAGTATCATGTAGTTTGATTAAAATTTTTTTTTTTTTAATGTGGACACAATAAAAACAAAAATGCTATTATTCATCGAGTCTACACAAAAATTTTAATGTACTTTTTCGTTTTGTAGTATGTGCGTAGATTGGATAATATCCATGCACAGATTACAAAACGAAAAAGTATGCTATTGCCTTCAATTGAACGAATATATTTCATATTCATTCTAGGTAGTAAGAACACTGCAAAAAAAATAAATTCGTCAATCACCGTTCCTATTTTGATCAACCGACTGCTATTATTTTTAAAATTTTAAATAAATGGCAATTCTGTCAAACTAATTGTCAGTATATTTTTTAGTTATTGAGATTAAACATACATTAAAATAGATTATTCTTTTAAAAAACATTAGCATGGATGACTAAAGGGTATTGGGTTAATTAATTCTAAAAGTGTGGTAAAAATGTTATTTTTTATAGCCAATTCTTCAAAATTATTTTGAAATATCTTTTCAATATTGAATATTAGTTCTACAAATGTATCTCTGAATTGGCGTTATCATATGCCTTTAAAAATCAATAAAAAGAAAAATCATCTAATTCAACGTGTTCTTTGTTATATATAAGACAGGTATCACAGGAGTGGATCCTCAAGGCTTTTATTAAAAGGTAACCACACACATACCTGATAAAAATTTTCTGTAGCAACTCGTCTTTACAATAATTTAGGGTGTTAATAATTTCATCATAAAATAAAATACAATGTGTTCCATTTAAAAAACATACATTTTAATTTGCCAGACAAAAACGTGACACCCTGTATATCCAAAGAACTTTTTAAATATGTAGGTATTTTTCAAATCCATATAACTTTTATTTAAAACTTTTTTGCGTGTCTATAACAAAATAATGAACAATAACGCACTAATGGGACACCCTGTATAAATTATATTTTTAACAATGAAAATTTCTTATAATGTGGTACTTATTGGTTTGGGTCCTTGGGAAAACTAAAGAATGTTTTCTTGCAGGTATAACCCTTATTAAAACAGCTTTTGACTGCACAAACAGAATGATTTCTTTTTTTTTCACTCATTCTACTCACAGCTAAAGAGTCACCAAAATAATAACAGTACCTTTAACTCAAACAAAATCAACGAAATTATAGGCTCCACGAAATTATATAATCAACGAAATTATACGCACGACTCAACACCTTACCTAAGTACGCTTCTGAACGCCAAAACCGTCTTTTCCCTCCGAAGGCGGAGCTTAAGCGATGCGCGAAGAAATCGACGCAAACTGTTGCCGCCAAGAGAGTGTTTTAGCTGTATTGTATAAGCTGTGGTTAAAGTTGTAAAAAAATCGATTTTCTACATGGTTGGGTCAACAAAAGCATTTATCATTATTATCAAATGAATCGATGAATTTAGAAGAAAAAAACAGTTATTACGTAAGTCCCACAAGGATCTTCTCTTGGACCATCTAGTATTGTTGAAATATTATCAGTAATTCTCAATACTTCTTCCTAACTATTAAAAATAAAAATGTTGAATAACTTTTACGTATTGAAAACTTACTAAAGTATCCTATAAAATGAACTGGTTCGAACACAGAGTCGGTCTTCGGTATCGGGCCTCCCCTTTTCAAATGGACTGAGAAGGACACTTGTTTTTCTATGTCGGACGGATTCAGGACGTTATATAGAGTCGCGTGTTCCTCTTCGCCCACTAATTCGTATATTGTCATTTTTAGTACTTCGCTCTGGAACAAATAATTATCATAATATATGGAAATTATTTATTAAATTTAAAAACTAATGGCGACTAATTTCGGTTCATGCCTATAAAGAAAAACATACGTGTTACAGTTCATCAAATTTCTAGAGGTGTTCGACGCCCAGACAGAGAACGCGCTACGTGTGACTAAGATAGCTCTGTTAAACAAGTTATTTTAAATAGTTTTTAATATTTTTAGGTAATTAAATTTTAAAAGTGTGGAATAGTTTAGGGATTAAATTGGTCTGATTGGACTTTCTTAGAACGTTTTTAAAAGCAGCTAAAGATAGTATGTAGAATTGAAAATAATTATTATGCCATAAAAGGTGTTTTGGAATTCCTTCAACCTTTTGAAATTGAGTCAGAAAATATAAATTTTATAGGATAGCGGAAAATACATATAATTTTTTTGTAGGCCTTTGTAAATCGTGGAAATAGTTTATATTTTATTTCTACCTTATTAAGGAAAATGGTACCTATTATTAATAACGGTTGTTTCTGAAACATTACTAAAATTTTCGAAATTTTGTTTTTCTACAAAATAATAAACTATACTATTTAGAAAAAAATTTATTTCTCTTATAATTTTATAAAAAATAACAGGGGAATATTTACATTTCTTGATCTATTAAACAAAACGATAAATTATCTCGACGAATGACACCATGTACGGAAGCTAGCTTTACATTTTTGTTGGTGGTTTCATGGGTTTCATATCAATTTTTTGTAATTGTAGTTTACACGTACATATACCTCTTAACACTTTTTTGCTTTATTAAGAAAGTGTGTTGTTGTGATTTACGTCGAAATAAGTCAAAAACAACTTGAAACCCCATATAAAATCAAAAAGGAGAAACGGAAAAAAATTGAGCCTGTAAATGAACACAACTCAGAAACAAAAATAGCTATCTAATAATAAAAAAATAAAATTTGATTCTTGTGCAGCTTCATCTATATCATTAACTGTTTTTGGTTTTTTAATGGTTTTTCTTGGTGATGAAAATTCCGATATCTCACGGTTATCGATTCTTTTTTTCTCTCCAGAAATGCGGACGACAGTGTTTTTAGATACTCCTGTGGCTGCAGCAACACGATCATTTACATTTTTAAATGGTATTGAAGGTGAATTAAAGTTTCCTTCTCTTCTCATAAACTCTATAACATTGGCTATTATTTCTCGAGATTGACTGTTAATCACGCGGCCTCTTAATTTGCTATTAAACTCCATACTTAGGTTCTATTAAACTGTAATGAGCAAAAAACACAAACGAAAATAAAAGAAATGTTTTAGCGAAATTTACATCTGACATTTACGTCTGAATGAAATAGTGAAATACTTGATGCGCAGAGTGTACTTTCATTGCGTAAATCCGTCGGGATGCCTGTCAGTAGTGCTTTCTCTGTCTAGCCGACGAAAGCCTCTAGAAATTTGATGAACTGTACATAAAATAATGGTACCAAGAAATGACAAAAACAAAAACCAAAAAACAAAAATAAATCAACATTAATAAAATGTAATGACTAGTTAAATAACAATGATTAATAGAAATAATATCCCTTATAAATCAAAAAGTCAATGATATTTTTTAAATTATTAAAATCCTGAATAAATAACAAAAATGTAATGCAATAATTTGGAACAATTTGGTTGAAATTAATTATTAGAACAAGTTAATGCATAAAAGATGTTTTAAATTAAAATTAAACATTTAGATATCATGAAATTTTTATAAAACTGGTGCTTAACGTAGAAAAGCCTTTGACAAGGTGTGGCTTGAAGATTTGGTTAACAAACAAAAAAAAATACTCTTAAAGTAATATGTAGACATTATAGCATCATTTATCTCAGACAAGCTTTTCAGAATCAAGCAGAAAGATGAATATTCTAATTTAAAAGAAATAAGAGCTTGAGTGCCACAAGCAAGTGTTCTTGGGCCCACCTTATACTTACTCTGGAAGATATTGCTGCATCTACATTCAGTGATGATACTGCTCCCCACAGTTAATCAGTAACAAGAAAGATCAGTAAGAAAACTCCAAACTGCTAGCAAATGGAGAATTAGGGACAAGGACTAATTAAAAAATCTGATGTGTCCAACACATGGCTTTCCTATCTAGTTATTATAGGCTTTTTCCGGTTATTTTGTACAACCTATTGCAGCATCTCTATAAATGTTTAGAGGATAAAGCATTGGCCACAAAAATGTTTCGAGGTAACTCGAAACATTTTTCTATAGATATTCATTGAAAACGAAAATACCGAAAAATTTAAATTTAGCACTTTTCCATTACGGTTCATTTTAGAAAAATCATGTATAAACAAAAATTATAGAGATCGATATCGCAAACAACTTTTAATTCAACAATTTTCATAAAAATCAGAATTTTGCACATTTTGTCAAATTTCTCGAATACGGACCATTTCAGGAAATTTTGACATAAAACAAAAATTATAGATAATAATATTAGAAATAACTTTTATTTAAACAATTTTCTTCTCCAAACATAAATAACAGATATATTCCATAAAATATAAAAACGGCCTCCCATAAAGTACCCCCCCAGATGTTCCGACTTTGTCCAAAATCTAATCATTTTACGTCAGACCGAAATAAACCTTAAGTTTAAAATTTAATGTTTTTTTCTTTATCCGTTTTTGAATTTACTTCAAAATTCAAAATTTACACATTTTCTCAAATATCTCGAATACGGTCCATTTTAGAGAAATTATGTATAGAACAAAAATTATAGATAATTATATTAGAAGTAACTTTTATTTGAGGAATTTTCTTCTCCAAATGTAAATAACAGATATATTCCATAAAATATAAAAACGGCCTCATATAAAGTACCCCCCCAGATGTTCCGACTTTGTCCAAAATCTAATCAGTTCATTAGACGCTGGAATAAAGCTTAAGTTTAAAATGTGGTGTTTTTCTGTGTATCGGTTCACGAGTTATGCGACATACAGACACACAGACACACAGACACACAGACACACAGACACACAGACACACAGACACACAGACACACAGACACACAGACACACAGACACACAGACACACAGACACACAGACACACAGACACACAGACACACAGACACACAGACACACAGACACACAGACACACAGACACACAGACACACAGACACACAGACACACAGATACACAGACACACAGACACACAGACACACAGACACACAGACACACAGACACACAGACACACAGACACACAGACACACAGACACACAGACACACAGACACACAGACACACAGACACACAGACACACAGACACACAGACACACAGACACACA